>OU015769.1:36253386-36518494 GCA_907173295.1 Fagus sylvatica
GGAAGTTAAACAAACTACAATACATAATTTAAATAGGATGGAAGTGGAAAACAATAGTGGTGGGGTCCGATCAAAATAGAGATGAGTGATTATTCAGTAGTTCAGGACTATAAATAAATGCGTAATCCCCCTCTTACATGAATAGTAGGTCCTACTAATTAAATTCATGGTAGGACCCTACCACTCTGTGAGAGCGGGGACAACGCATTTATTTGTAGTCCAGAGACTACTAAATAATTTTCCAATAGAGAGTAAAGTTCCGTTTGTTTTAATAGAAAATGTTTTAGTTGTGAACATTTTTTGCAAACAATAAAAAGTGACATGTTTGCCTATGTTTGGTAATCACTTTGAAAATAATCACAAAAATAATTTGTTGTTTGGCTTGCACGAAAAAATATTAATATTTCATGTAGGTGCGATGATAGTGACAGCGTCAAGCCATCAATAAAGATGGTGGTACGTAGTGACAGCAACAATGACAGTGGTGGCAATAATGATGGTGGTGGTGATGTTGGCAACACAAAGAAATGGTGGATGTGAGGGCACAAGAAAATGACGGAAAATTATATGCTTTTGAGAAAATTTTCCGCTGTTTTTTTTTCCTTGATGATTTGTAACTTTAGAGTATTGGTTTTGCTATATGGAATGGTTTGGCTATTCTACTAAATGAAGCTAGAACAGAGATGAAAAGATGAAAAAAGAAACACAAATTAAAACCATTTTATTCACCTTAGCATTAAATCAGACTTATTAAGGTTTTATAATAGTTGTACTTAATATTTCATATTTTATAGTTAAAATTAGATATGTAAATAATGTAAGGACAAAGTTTGGCTGCAACCCAAGTTACAGCCAAAGCTACAAACTCCCCATTCAATGCATGACAAGTGTATTGCACATGACCAACTTAACACCCCTTAACCCCGTTAAGGCCTAAATTTTATTTTCTCTCTCCTCCATCAGACACACTCTCTCTCCTCCGTTCTCCATCTCTCCACTACATAGTCTCCTCCACGGACTCTCTCTCTCCTCCATCTGGTTCTCTCTCTCTCCTTCGCCGGTTCCCAACCCGACTGAACCAACAACCCCACATCACCGGTCCACCCCATCAAACCTCCCTAGCCGAAACCCCCTTTCTCAACAAAACCCAACCCCCAGCCTGCAATCAGCCAATCGCAACCACCGGTCCACCGCACACATTGATTCACCATCATCTCCATTCACCCTTTACCATTTTCATCCCAAAATACAATACCCAAATCCCAACCTCTAGAAATACACATATCAACCCCCCATCAAACCCTCACACAAAACCCCATCAAATCTTCACACAAACAACAACAAAATTAATCCAAATAACAAGTCCACAAGCACAACAAAAAAACCAAATTTAGTTACACAGTCGAATAGAGAGAGAACCCGCCACTGACCGGACCCGGAATCTTCCCTTCATTGCTTACTGCCGCTGCCTTAGCCTACCTCTGCCGATCTGGACTTAAATCACCACTCGTTGCTTTCTCTATCTCTCTTGGTTACTTCATCACAAAACCAACAAAGAGAATGCTCTGATCTGGGCATGGCGAGGCGAGCGGCGTGACACCCAAGGCAGCAGATCCGTTCACATCTGTCCATATCATTGTAGATCTACAACTTCAGATCAAAACCCATACTCAAATTAGAGGGAGAGACACCCAAGGCAGCGGATTCGTGTGCAGTGGACTGGTGGTCGCTGATTGGCCAAGGCTGGGGGTTGGGTTTTGTTGAGAAATGGGGTTTCGGCTAGGGAGGTTTGATGGGGTGGACCGGTGATGTGGGGTTGTTGGTTCAGTCGGGGTTAGGAACCGGCGAGGAGGAGAGAGAGTCCATGGAGGAGACTACGTAGTGGAGAGATGGAGAACGGAGGAGAGAGAGTGTGTCTGATGGAGGAGAGAGAAAACAAAATTTAGGCCTTAACGGGGTTAAGGGGTGTTAAGTTAATCACATGCATTGCACATGACCAGAACACTTGTCATGCATTGAATGGGGAGTTTGTAGCTTTGGCTATAACCTGGGTTGCAGCCAAACTTTGTCCATAATGTAATATGTTTCATTTTATGGATTTTATTGTGATATTCAGTAAAATAAGTGCTCTTTTATTTAATCTCTCGAATATTAATAATTAAACATACAAAATTAAAAATAAAAAAAATTATATAAATAAAAAGCTGCACATTAATACAAGTTTGTGTTGGCTAAATCTGAGTTAGCTGAATCTGAAACCGTCTTTCCCTTTCCCCAGACCCCATTATCAAGAAGGGTATATATATTGTTTCACACCACACATCAATTAGGTGTATTTATACATTCACAAATTATAGTTATCAATATCGACAAATATCCATAATTTGTGGCTATATATACATTCATTAACACTTAGATAGTGTGTAAAATGGTGTAAGAGAATCATTATCATATTAACAAAATGCTCATTTCTTTAGAGTTAAGGAATCTACATGTCCGGTTAATTGCTTTGAAAATTCCAACTTGTTTCAAGTCCGTGAGGCTAGAAATTTCAATGAAGTTTGAAACACATGTCAACTCAGTTTAAAAAGTAACGTGCTAAAAAAGTTTTAAATTTAAGCATATTACTACAATACATTATTGTGCTTTGTCCTTCATCAATTCCTTAGAGAAGCAGGGATTTACAAACTTACAATAGATTATTGGTGCCCATGCATTCACTTAGATAACGTAGGCTCTTAATTGAACAGCTGTTGGTCAAAGAGCAACCACCCCGGTGTCATGTACTGAACAAGAAGTTGGTTGGTGTCATACTTTGGTTGGTGCCCATGTAGATAACGTAGGATTATAAATCTCACTTGGATGAGCATTTCATGACAGTAAAGAATCATACAAGTTTTATCAATTGGTGTCTAGAATACTTATGGTTGGTGCCCATTTATACATGATAAAACTTCTAAGAGAGAACAAAAACCCAAAAATGGCGAGAGATTCAGTTGCTCTAGTTGGTGCCCATGTAGATAACGTAGGAATTCTGTTGGAGAGCCCAGGTGTCATACTTTGGTTGGGCATGATTATCATGTCCCTCTCAATTATATCAATGGTCATATTTGCTTGTGGTGATGATAAATCTAGAAAGAGAAGACCTGGTATAGGCGGTGTTGCTGGTGGGGGTTGTGGAGGCGGAGGTGGAGGTGGAGGTGGGGGTTGTGGAGGCGGAGGTGGAGGTGGAGGTGGGGGTTGTGGAGGTGGAGGTGGAGGTGGCTGTTAGAAAAATGGAGATAATTCATTATTATTACTAAGCCTGTATTGTGTCTTTTCTACTTGTTATCGTGCTACTGGTATATCATAAAAAGAATAAGGGTTGTGGCCACATGACCCAATTTTTTGTTTTGTTTTATGTGTATATATATTTATCTTTTCTTCAACTTTTTTTTTACCCCCTCAATTCTATTAGGATTTTCAAGTCAAATTTGTGTTTCAATGAGCGTTGTATGAGTTTATACTCACAGCTAATAAAAAATAAGGCAGCCCAGTGCACAAATCCCCAATTAAGCTAATAAATCTTTCCCTTTTCACACCCTAGAACAACAAATCGTAACCCACATTCTCCCAAGTTTTCTACACCGAGAAAAGGTAAGTTTTTCAAGTGTGTGTGTGTGTCTGTATTTATTGGAATTCCATTTGTACTGGTGCATGAAAGGAGTGGTTCAAACATATTTAAGCCAATCTAAAAAATAAAAGATAAACCAACATGATCTAATCTTTGAAAACTTAGGGAAAGCTATGAAGTATTACTGTATGTAAGCAAAAGACAGAGAGGGAAATGAATGAACGTGTATGAATTTTGTATTATCTTGCATGCCTTGTACAGAGATTAGACTAGATATTTATAAGCCAATCATTAGCTGTCATTAGCTGTCAACAGAGAGCTCTAACAGACTTTAATCAATTATACTAAACTCCAATAATTACGGTAACTAATCCTGAGAGCACGTGAGAGTTCTTGCAGCTTCTCAAGTCTTCTAGAAGTCTTTAGAAGGGACTGGAGTCCACAACTGTGACGTGGAGATATTTTAGAGTTCTGCTGTTCTGCTTTTCATCCCCCCTCAAACTTATGTCTTGGTGAATGAGGCATAAGTTTGTCTTAAAGATATTGGAAGCGAGGAGAAGGGAGAGCTTTAGTTAAAATGTCTGCAAGTTGATCATCGGTGGAGATATGACGAAGTTGAAGGTCTCTGTTAGTGACTTTTTCCCGAATGAAATGGTAGTCAACTTCGACGTGTTTGGTGCAGGCATGAAACACGGGATTAGTAGCTAAAGCCAACGCACTGAGGTTATCGCACCAGATTGTTGGAGGAGCATGAAGAAAAATTCTCAGATCCTTAAGAATCATTCTAACCCAGGCAAGATCAGCTGCACAATTAGCCAAGGCCCTATATTCAGCTTCAATGGAAGATCTAGCAACTGTGGGTTGTTTCTTGGACTGCCAAGTTATTGGATTATGGCCAAGAAATACAATGAGGCCTGTAGTGGATCGGCGATCCATTGGGTCCCCGGCCCAATCTGAATCGGTGAAGGCAGTAAGTGATAATGGACTTGGACGAAACGTGAGGCCATGATGTAAAGTACCCTGGACATAGCGTAATATTCGTTTAGCAACAACAAGATGATGATCAGTGGGCTGGTGCATGAATTGACAAATATGGTTTACTACATAGGAGAGGTCAGGCCTCGTGAATGTGAGGTATTGAAGACCTCCAACCATACTGCGAAATGGAGTAGGATCAGGTAAAGGAATGCCATCGTCTTTGCGAATCTGAGACAATGATACAAATGGAGTGGAACATGGTTTGCATGTTGACATGTTAAACTTGGCAAGCAGATCAGTAGCATATTTGTGTTGGTGAACAAAGAATCCAGAAGAGCGATAGTCAATTTGGAGACCAAGAAAAAATTTCAACTGTCCAAGATCTTTGATGTCAAATTCTTGAGCAAGTTTGGTGATCAAGGATTGAACAGCAATGGGTTGATTGCCTGTAACGATAATGTCATCGACATATAGGAGGAGGTACATAATAGTAGAACCTTGTCGATAGAGAAATAAGGATGGATCAGCAAGGGATGGAGTGAACCCCATAGTGAGAAGGTGTGATGTAAATCTCTCAAACCAAGCACGGGGTGCTTGTTTGAGCCCATACAGTGCTTTCTGCAATTGGCATACATGTTTGGGATATTGAGGATCAATAAATCCTGGTGGTTGTTGCTGTTACCCAAATATCAACCTAAGAGGGGGGGTGATTTAGGTTAAGGCAAACTTTTTCGATTTAAATGCGGAATTAAAAACTATTTTCAATTAGTAAAAACAAATTTAAGAACACAATTCAATTGCAATATAGATATGATATGAAAATCAAACACAAGCATATATAAGCAATTAAATATGTAAGAGATAGAGAGAGAGAAAATCAAACACGATGATTGTTATCGAGGTTCGGCTTCCCCGCCTACGTCCCCGCCTCAAGAACACTTCTTGAGGATTCCCAAATCCACTATTTGACAATCTTCTTTCGGGTGAAGATCAAAACCGTTACAAATCTTCCTTACACGGTGAAGAGTAACCACCGAGTGAAAAATCCTTTTCACTCCTTAGGATTTATACCAAAACCCACAAATCTTCCTTACAAGGTGAAGAGTAACCACCCAGTGAAAAATCCTTTTCACTACTTAGGATTTATACCAAAACCCTAACAAAAACACTCAATAGGTTTCAACAAAGGATTTGTTGTACAAAGTAATGGCTCTCTCAAAGAGTAAGTTGTACACAATATGCTCACTCTAATAGTATATCAAGGATTTGATCAATATGGCTCAAAAGAGTATTTAGAGGAATTTAATTTTCAATCAAGGATTTTGAATGATATGAAAATATAAGCTTGAGAAAGGATGGATTGATGTAAAAGATATTTTCTTTTCTTTCTCTGATTTCTCTTGTATGCTCTCTTCTCTGTTCTTGTTTCTCTCTTCTTTTCTCTTTATATATTGTTCAATCAATTGACGAAAGGAAATTTGAATTTGAAAATTTTTGTTCGTTAGAAAATACAATCATGATTCTATATAATTTTAAATGATAAAGTGCCAATATCAGAAGATTTGTTTAACCGACCATTTGAAAATGGAAATCACCCTTTTGAAAAATTTGCATGACTTTTTTTTTAAAATAAACGGTGCCAATGTATGCCAGCTTATATTCATTACTTTTCTGCACCAAACTTTGCTGCAAGTCTTTGGCATAGCTTTGATTCTCCAACGGACACATACTTAATTCAATCAATCAAATTGTTTTTATTGACTTTGAAATCTTTTGAAAAACTTTTCTGCTTTTTGTCAGCACAATTTTCAGCCAAAGATATCCAAATCTGCTAGTAGCTAATTTGTATGACTTTTGGAAATTCATGGGTTATTATCCCATGTTATTCATGCAATTAATTCAAGCCACCTAGCTTGTCAATCACCTTTAATAAGCTCTTACAATTCTTATATGTCGGCTACCTTAAAAAAAAATTTTCATTCGTAATTGATTTCATCACATGGCTATGTTTAAATATCAAAAATATCTAGCCATTAATATTGACTTTGTCAATGTTTTGAAAACAATTTTCTGTTTCAAAAATTTTTCAACCGTAGAGATTTCTTTGTGTTCTTCACATGACTATCTTTAAATATCAAAAATATCTAGCCATTAATATTGACTTTGTCAATGTTTTGAAAACAATTTTCTATTTCAAAAATTTTTTCAATCGTAGAGATTTCTTCACATGGCTATGTTTAAATATCAAAAATATCTAGCCATTAATATTGACTTTGTCAATATTTTGAAAATCAATTTAAGTTGGTTTTAAAGTTGAGCCTTAAAGATCAAATCTTAATAAACTTTACAAAACCTAACTCTTACTTCTCATATGTCTCGGATCATTGTCTTTGAGCTTGATTTCTTTGTCTTGAGTCTTGATGACTTTGATCTTCAATGAATTTGCAACTTATCAACTTTGCATTTGCTTGATATTTGAATTGGCCATCTTGGTCCAATTAAATCAATAGTCAAAATTAAGCTTTAAAACATAAATCATTAGTTCATATGAAAATATCATTAATGAACAACTTAAAATCATGGTTATCATCAAAACTACATGAATGTCCTTGGATTAATTAGCCAATTAATAATTATTGAAACCTTGAGGCTAACAATCTCCCCCTTTTTGATGATGACACATATGATATGATATTTTTATACGATTTATGATTTTGAAGCTTTTCTTGAAAAGCTCCCCCTAAAATAATGCATATCTTTATATTAGAGATTTTTAAATCTCCCCCTATCTTTATGCATAGATCAATTTGTCATTTAAGTATTATCAAGCAATCAATATATATGCGTATTTTTGCCAATTATTGCAAGATATGATAATTCACCAATAGATATGATAATTCATTAATAGATAAAAAAAATGTCATATCTTTCTCCCCCTTGGCATCATCAAAAATAAATATTATATTCAATATCTCCAAACATCATTCAACATTTTAAACAACCAAAAAAAAAATTTATTTCTCCTTTGATTTAGTTCAAACATAGAACAACTAACTAACATAACATATTTCTCCTATTTGGTACAAAGAAATAAAACAAATACATTCATATTTGTAAGATTCTTCATCCTAGTGGTTTGGTTGGATTGGGGGTTCGGTTGAAGATGCTTCAGGAAAGGATATGATGTCCCTTGCCATATGCCTAAAGATGCTGATGATTTAAGCAATCTGGAAAGGACATGGGATGAAGCCCATATATTATGTACTCTCTCTCTTCTG
The DNA here is from genome assembly GCA_907173295.1 of Fagus sylvatica. NCBI lineage: Eukaryota > Viridiplantae > Streptophyta > Magnoliopsida > Fagales > Fagaceae > Fagus > Fagus sylvatica. The sequence goes on from OU015769.1 coordinate 36,261,256, forward strand.
TCATACAAAGCTTCAGGTGTATCAACAGTTGTATGAACGGGATGATTCGGATGAGGAAGATATATTTGGAGTGTATGCTAAAGATCTTCCCATCAACCTGGTGTATGAGAGAGGTACTTCAACCGAGAAGCATGATCAATAATAATCTTGCTTCGTGGAAACTTGATCAATAATAATTTTGCTTCTATCTGAGAAGATCAAGTATTTGATTTTATGAATCTCTAAATGATGCTGCATCCTCTTAGAGTTTTATCTAAAGAATGAGAGAAAATATTATCTGAGAGGTGTGAGTATGTAGTGGAGAGGTGAAGCGAATTTATAGGACAGACGCGCTGTTTGAAAGAATGGTTCAGATTTTGCTACGTGTCATAAGTGTGAATGAATGGTTCAGATTTTGCTATGTGTCATAAGTGTGAATGAATGGTTCAGATTTTGCTACGTGTCGTAAGTGTGAATGAAGGGTTCAGATTTTGCTATGTGTCAGACTTATCCAATTACGCACGCCATAGACACCGATAAATCAGGAAGTTTGAAAAAAAAATTCTGCTTTTTCAGAAAACAGATTCTTGTCGACGCATCGAGTTCTGAGTCAGTGATATTTCCGTATACGTTAAATCTCGAGATTTGAACGTTGAATTTTGAAGAAAAATCTCGGGAGTCGGGTGATAGGTACAGGCTGGTGTTCAAAAATCTGAGGTTTATTTAACACACACTAATTTTCGATGAACTTCATCATTTTCAAACTCTTAGCTTAATCTCTTATTAGATTTTCTAGAATGGCTTCCTCTTCTTCTCAAAACAAACCAGAAACAATTAATCTAAATGATACACCTAGTGTGATGCCAGAAGTCTGGCGTCCTTACTTCCTTTCAATTAATGGCCCTGTATCAGTAACTGATTCAGTGATATTGAATGGTGAGACTGCCACCGCAGTAGCTGCCGGTCTTTGTACTCCGGAGGATGCAAAGGTTTTAGCTGGGAGGACTGACCCACAAATAATAAATGAATCATTGGCACTCACGATTCAGTGTACTGCCACTGTTTCTAACATGGGACGTCGTCTTCATGTTAGGAATATGGAAGTGAAAACGCTGCGTTCTCAAGTCACCATTTTACAAAGGTTGCTGAAGGAGAGTAAGAAGAAAGTAGGGGAGGTCAAGGAGGAGAACAAAAGGCTGAAGGCGCTCGTGGATTCTTATGCCGATGATTTGGTAATCCGGTCCACAGAGCAGAGCAAGACCACTAATAAGCTGCAGAAGCAGTACGAGAAGCTACTAGCTGAGGTGAAGGAATTGACTTCTCGCTCTATCCCCAAATAAATGTAGTGGGAAGTGTAGTGGTTTTTCCTTTTGTGGTGACTTCTCCTTTATGGCTTTCTTTTTAATAAAATCAAGTTTGTTTAAATGATGAGTTTTATTTCTTATTTTATGCATGAACATATACGCAAATATACATAGAACTGGGCATATAATTCTAATGTTCAAACAATATAACTAGAAAGATATAAAATGAACAATTTTATGAACATGATATGCATAAAATCATTTTATATTCAATTCTTAAGGTATATATAGATTTAACACAGTTGAATCAAATAGAAGGATAATAAATTTCAAGCTTATTTGATATCAACGTATCTAGCCATACCTATTTCACGTCGAATTGTGCAAAATCGTTCTTCAATGAGAGGTTTCGTGAGAATATCCGCCCATTGACTATCGGTGCTCACAAATTCAAGTTCAATGTCCCCTTTTTGCACATGATCTCTTATAAAATGGTATCTAATTTCAATGTGCTTTGTGCGAGAGTGTTGGATAGGATTTTTACTTAAACTTATGGCACTTGTGTTATCACACCTTATGGGAATATGATCAAAAAGAATTTTAAAATCCTCTAGTTGTTGTTTTATGTAGAGAGATTGAGCACAACAACTACCGGCCGCTACATATTCGGCTTCCGCCGTTGATAAGGCCACGGAGTTTTGCTTTTTACTAAACCATGATACTAGTGAGTGTCCTAGAAAGTGACAAGTACCACTAGTGCTTTTGCGATCAATTTTGCAACCGGCAAAATCCGCATCCGTGTAGCTTATTAAGTCAAATGAATTTGACTTAGGGTACCATAATCCTAAATCAATAGTTCCAAGCAAATATCGAAATATTCGTTTGACCACAATTAAGTGTGATTCTTTAGGACAAGATTGAAACCATCGGGGCGCAAAGACATACAGCTAAACATTATATCGGGTCTACTTGCGGTTAAATAAAGTAAACTACCAATCATACCTCGATATAGCTTAACATCCACCGGTTTACCTTTCTCATCTTTGTCAAGCTTTGTTGAAGGACTCATGGGAGTTCCATATGCTTTAGCATTTTCCAATCCAAATCTTTTTAGTAAGTCTACCTTGCTTTGACATATTTGGATTGATTTAAGAATATCCCTTCTTTGGTTTGCTTTATTTGAAGTCCGAGAAGGAATTTTAGCTCACCCATCATTGTTGGTTGGAGGAAGCGCTTTTTCTTATCTTTTGGTTCTCATTGATCGACTTTTTCATTCATAGATGAACTGCTTTATTTTCAAGAGAAAGCTCATCATCAATTATTTTTTATATGGAATGGATTAGTTTCATCAAAAACAACATGCATAGAATTCTTTGCACAAGCTTTACTATTTTAGAATCAAGGAATATATTAGATTTAGAACCAAGAATCTCTATATAATACAAAGCATCATCAACTTTGAAATATAGATTTGATTATTCCAGTTCATAAGGAGTTTTATAAGCTAATGATGTCTTTTCCATCAAACATTAGAAATAATGTTATTTTGTTGTCAGGTGCCGAGAAATTTTCCACGTTCAATATCTTGATTATCAAATTCTCTACCTCTATCACTTCTAACATTGTTAATTGTATAACCTTTTTCATTTTGAATTCTTCTACAATGTTTAACAAATGCTTTATGAGCTTCATTTTTGTGAGCAAGAAATAATACCCATGTATAGCGAGAGTAATCATCAACAATTACAAATGCATACAATTTGCCACTTAAGCTAGCGGTTCTAATAGGACCAAATAAATCCATATGCAATAAGTTCTAGAGGTCTTGAAGTAGAAATAACTTTCTTTTTCTTAAAAGATGACTTAGTTTGTTTACCTAGTTGACATGCATCACATATTTTATCTTTAACAAATTTAGTAACCGGCAAGCCTTTTACTAAATCAAGTTTAGACAATTTTGAGAGTAATTCCATATTGACATGTCCTAATCTTCTATGCCACAACCAACTATTTTCATTTATGGCAGCAAGGCAAATTGATTCTTTTGAATGTCATATTATCAAGATCAATAGTGTAGACATTTTCATTTCTAAATGCCACAAATAGAACTTGATTATCAATTTCATTTACTATAATGCACATGATTGATTTGAATATTACATTATAGCCTTTATCACACAATTGGCTAATACTTAGCAAGTTATGTTTCAAGCCATCAACCAAGAGAACATCTTCAATAACAAGAGAATGTGTTTTACCAATATTACCTATACCGATGATCTTTCCTTTTGAGTTATCACCGAATTTGACATTTCCTCCATCTTTTAGAGTAAGAGAAGTAAACTTATTTTTATCACCCATCATATGCCTTGAACATCCACTTCATTGAGAAACCACTTATCTTTGGTAGATATGGATATCAAGCACACCTACAAGACAACTTCAAATAACCTTCTTTGGTACCCAAATTTTCTTGGGTCCACTAGGGTTAGCTTTTGGAGGAGTAGTTCCTTTGACTACCCAAATCATATTTTTCATGGGACATGTATGAATATTATGCCCTAATTTTCCACAATGTTTCACATATGGGAGATTTTCAAGAATTTTTCATTTATAAAGAATTTTTGATAGTGTTTTTCTTTGATTTTAGGGTTATATCCAATACCCGCTTTGTCAAAAACACATCTTTGACTACCTAACAAATTATCCAAATTTTTCTTTCCATTTGTAAAGTTAGTCAACAATTTTATTTAATTTTTCAACTTTGAGTTTTAATTCTTTATTTTCATTTACCAAAAGATTTGAATCATGAGCTATTTGTGATGATGTTTCCACATCTTTTGCTTTCATTTTCTCAATGAAGCTTTGTGATTCAATTTTCAACTTAATTATTTCTTTTTCTAAAGATAGATTTTTATCATTTAAAGAAATAATTTGTTTTTCTAGAATTTCATTTTTGCTTTTGAAATCATCTAATTCGTTTGAAAGAGATGTGACTTTCTTTTTGAAAACTTTATTTTTCGAAACATTCTTCTCAAATTCTTCAACTAGCTCTTCAAAAGCATTTTGTAATTCATCATAGCTATAAGAATTATTTTCTAAAGAATTGAGTTCCGAAGTTACCTCATCTTCATATGCCATTAAGCAAAAGGCTTCGGTAGAATCTTCTTCATCATTGGATGCTTGAGGGCTAATGCTTGTACATTCATCTTTCTCTATTTGAGGCAATTTGTGATCATGAACAAGCATGCTCATCTTTGATTCTTCAACTTGACTTGCTTCTTCATATGTAGCTTCAAGTCTTTCCCAAATTTCTTTAGCTGAATTACAACTTGAAATTTCATCAAATTCCTTTGAGTCAAACGCACAATATAAACAATTCATAGCTTTATAATTTAATTCAATGAGTTTGACATCATTTTCATCCCATTCATTTTCTTGTTTGGGTATTTCTTGTTCTTCTACTATTTTAGTAGGAACATGAGGACCATTTACAATGATTTTCCATATAAGATAATCTTGAGCTTTAATGTACGTAGTCATTCTAGTTTTCCAATAACTATAATCACTACTAATGAACAAGGGTGGTCTATTTGTAGATTGACCTTCAACCATTTGAGGTCTAGATGTGTTTGCCATGATCTTAACTCTAAGATTGTTAAATCTATATGTAGAGCCTTGGCTCTGATACCAATTGTTACCCAAATATCAACCTAAGAGGGGGGGTGATTTAGGTTGAGGCAAACTTTTTCGATTTAAATGCGGAATTAAAAACTATTTTCAATTAGCAAAAACAAATTTAAGAACACAATTCAATTGCAATATAGATATGATAGAAAATCAAACACAAGCATATATAAGCAATTGAATAAGTAAGAGATAGAGATAGAGAAAATCAAACAAAGTGATTGTTATCGAGGTTCGGCTTCCCCGCCTACGTCCCCGCCTCAAGAACACTTCTTGAGGATTCCCAAATCCACTATTTGACAATCTTCTTTCGGGTGAAGATCAAAACCGTTACAAATCTTCCTTACACGGTGAAGAGTAACCACCGAGTGAAAAATCCTTTTCACTCCTTAGGATTTATACCAAAACCCACAAATCTTCCTTACAAGGTGAAGAGTAACCACCCAGTGAAAAATCTTTTTCACTACTTAGGATTTATACCAAAACCCTAACAAAAACACTCAATAATTTCAACAAAGGATTGTTGTACAAAATATGGCTCTCTCAAAGAGTAGTTGTACACAATATGCTCACTCTAATAATTTATCAAAGATTTGATCAATATGGCTCAAAGAGTATTTAGAGGAATTTAATTTTCAATCAAAGATTTTGAATGATATGAAAATATAAACTTGAGAAAGGATGGATTGATGTAAAAGATATTTTCTTTTCTTTCTCTGATTTCTCTTGTATGCTCTCTTCTCTGTTCTTGTTTCTCTCTTCTTTTCTCTTTATATATTGTTCAATCAATTGACGAAAGGAAATTTGAATTTGAAAATTTTTGTTCGTTAGAAAACACAATCATGATTCTATATAATTTTAAATGATAAAGTGCCAATATCAGAAGATTTGTTTAACCGACCATTTGAAAATGGAAATCACCCTTTTGAAAAATTTGCATGACTTTTTTTTTTAAAATAAACGGTGCCAATGTATGCCAGCTTATATTCATTACTTTTCTGCACCAAACTTTGCTGCAAGTCTTTGGCAGAGCTTTGATTCTCCAACGGACACATACTTAATTCAATCAATCAAATTGTTTTTATTGACTTTGAAATCTTTTGAAAAACTTTTCTGCTTTTTGTCAGCACAATTTTCAGCCAAAGATATCCAAATCTGCTAGTAGCTAATTTGTATGACTTTTGGAAATTCATGGGTTATTATCCCATGTTATTCATGCAATTAATTCAAGCCACCTAGCTTGTCAATCACCTTTAATAAGCTCTTACAATTCTTATATGTCGGCTACCTTAAGAAAAAAAATTTCATTCGTAATTGATTTCATCACATGGCTATGTTTAAATATCAAAAATATCTAGCCATTAATATTGACTTTGTCAATGTTTTGAAAACAATTTTCTGTTTCAAAAATTTTTCCAACCGTAGAGATTTCTTTGTGTTCTTCACATGACTATCTTTAAATATCAAAAATATCTAGCCATTAATATTGACTTTGTCAATGTTTTGAAAACAATTTTCTATTTCAAAAATTTTTTCAATCGTAGAGATTTCTTCACATGGCTATGTTTAAATATCAAAAATATCTAGCCATTAATATTGACTTTGTCAATATTTTGAAAATCAATTTAAGTTGGTTTTAAAATTGAGCCTTAAAGATCAAATCTTAATAAACTTTACAAAACCTAACTCTTACTTCTCATATGTCTCGGATCATTGTCTTTGAGCTTGATTTCTTTGTCTTGAGTCTTGATGACTTTGATCTTCAATGTGTTTGCAACTTATCAACTTTGCATTTGCTTGATATTTGAATTGGCCATCTTGGTCCAATTAAATCAATAGTCAAAATTAAGCTTTAAAACATAAATCATTAGTTCATATGAAAATATCATTAATGAACAACTTAAAATCATGGTTATCATCAAAACTACATGAATGTCCTTGGATTAATTAGCCAATTAATAATTATTGAAACCTTGAGGCTAACAGTTGCATATAAACATTTTCTTTAAGTAACCCATGTAAAAAGGCATTGGAGACATCAAGTTGCTTGAGGGACCAATTCTGTTGAGCTGCAATGGAGAGGATGAGTCGAACTGTAGCTGGTTTAACAACTGGACTAAAGGTTTCGTCATAATCCATTCCTTGTTGTTAATGATACCCCTTAGCAACGAGGCGTGCTTTATAACGAGCTATGGATCCATCAGAGTTACATTTCAACTTGTAAACCCAACGACAACCTACTAGATTTTGATTAGAAGAAGAGGGAACCAATGTCCATGTATTTTGTCGTTGAAGAGCCTGAAACTCACTGGTCATAGCATCCTGCCACTGAGGTAATTGAGAAGCAATTTTGTAGGTGGGAGGTTCTGTGTTTAGATAGTCATTGACTGAGGTATGGTGAAATTGTTTAGGTTTAAAAATGCCAGACTTGGCCCTGGTTTGCATAGGATGTCTAGAACTATGTGGGTTAGTGACAGAAGGTAAAGGAGGTGGATTTGATGACAAGGTGGGTGGTATATCTGATGGAGGAAGCTCAGAATTTATAGAGGAATGAGAAGTAGAAGATAGAGATGGAGGATCTAAAGTAGGAATATTGGACAGTGTAGGGTGAGGGCCAAGAATTGATGGAGGTGATGAGACAACTGGACCAGATCCAAGTATTGGAGTAAGAGGGCATGTATGAAAAGAGAGGTTTGTGTTTAGCCAAGTTGGTGGGATAGGTGTCTGTACAGAGGAGGATTTATGAAAAGGAAACACTGACTCTGTGAAAATAACATGTCTAGATGTGTAGTACTTTCGAGTATGGATATTATAGCACAAATAACCTTTAGCATTTGTTGCATACCCGGGGAAGACACACTCAACAGAACGTGGTTGCAATTTGTGAGAATTATATAGACGCATTAAAGGGTAACAAAGACAACCAAAAGTACGCAGAGAGTCATAATTGGGTCAATGGTGAAAGAGAAGTTCCCAAGGAGAGCTTTTCTTAGAATTAGATGGTGGTACACAATTAATCAAATAGACAGCAGTACTGAAAGCATAAGGCCAGAATGACAATGGTAAGGATGACTGAGAGATTAAGGTTAATGCAATATCGACTATATGTCTATGCTTTCTCTCAGCCAACCCGTTCTGCTGTGAAGTGTGTGGACAAGTGTACTGATGTGTAATACCATGAGATATGCAAAAAGAATGAAATTCATTGGATGCATACTCACCTCCACAATCTGTACGAAGAATTTTTATTTTGTGATTCAACAGATTCTGCATAGTATTAGAAAATGAGACAAAACAAGAAAGAACCTGAGATTTATTTCTTATTGGATAAAACCAAGTGAACCGAGTGAACTCGTCTACAAAAATTACATAGAACCGAGTACCCCCATTTGATGTTATAGGTGAAGGACCCCATACATCACTATGTATTATTTCTAGAGGTTTACATGCTTTAGACACTGATTTGTGAAAAGGAAGATGAGTCATCTTCCCTTGAATACAATGAGTACAAGCAGACTCTGTTTTATTTGAACTAAAGTTATGTACAGGAGAAAATATACGCTGTTGAACTTGAGAATTTGGGTGACCCAAGCGATCGTGCCAAACTTTGGAGGAGATAGACTTGGTGGATTGAATTGATGAGAAGTTGCTAGTATGACATTGAGGAGGAAGACTGACACCATCAATAGGGTACAAACCATTCTTACTGGGGCCTCTGTAGAGGAGTTTCCCCGTTGGCATGTCCTTAATTTTGAATTGATTAGCATCAAAAAGAAAACAACAGTTATTATCACGGCAGAATTTATTGACAGACAATAGATTTGAGGCCATGGAAGGAACACGAAGAACTTTACGTAAATGAAAGAGATGAGAGGAAGCTTTGAGTTGAGAATTACCTATATGAGTGATAGGAATTGCTTGACCATTACCAACAGTAGCAAGATCAGTGCCAGTATACTCTTGATGATCAGGTATGGTTGACAGATCAGGAGTAAAGTGATCGGTTGCTCCTGTGTCAGAGATCCAATAGGACTGATCTGAGTGCTGTGAGTTTGATGTAGCAGCCATTGCAGCAAGCTTAGAAGGAGGTTGTTTGCCTTGGTATGAGTAGTCCATACGGTGGTAACAATCCAAGGCTGCATGACCATTCTTGCCACAGATTTGACATAAAGGTCTTTGATTGTAGGACTGAGTTGGTGAAGAATTGTAGTGATTATTAAAACCACCTAGAGAACCTGCATTTCCACTTGAATTATTTCCAGCATTATTATAACCTCCTCAGCCAGAATTGTTGTTAAAATTTCTGCCTCTACCGCGATTAAAACTATTTCTTCCGCGGCCTCTGTTTCCTTGAGACGAGAACAGAGTATTGTTACGATTTGCATTGGCAAGCATTGCCATGTGAGCATGTTCTTTAGAAAGATCAATAGTGCTCTTGAGCGATTGCTCTTCTGCAGTGAGCAATACATGTATATCCTCAAAACTTGTAGCATCATTTCAAGTGCGTATAGCAATGCCGAAGGCATGATACTTATGAGGAAGGCCGTTAAGCACAATGTGGAGGATTTCTTCATTATCGATCTGAACACTAACTGCACCAAGATGATCTCTTGTGTCTTTGACCTTCTGCAAGAAAGAGTTTATAGAGTCTGTGGATTCCTTCTTGATATTGTGTGACTCCATTTTCAGATTGAGGATATTTGATCGAGAAGACGAAGTGTATCGCTTTTCCAAAATGGACCATACGCCATGAGCAATGGTTTGTCCAACAACCAGAGACAAAGCTGTTGGTGAAATAGTGGAATTGATCAAAGTTAACAGACCTTGATCTCGTGAAATCCATTGTTGATACAATGAATTTTCTTGAAGAGAACCATTGTTGTTCTGTAAGTACTCAGGAGGACATTGTTGAGTTCCATCAATGAAGCTAAGCACAGAATAGGCTTTGAGTATGGATGTAATCTGGTATTTCCATAGCACGTAATTGCTATGATCTATTTTGACAGAAACTAGATTCGAGATGTTGGATAAGAGAATCATTGGTGTTTGAGTGGAGGTGAGAGTAGGTGAGCCAGTATTGGTTGAGGAAAAGGAAGAATATGAGGAAGCCATGGAAAGATCTTAACCTGGCTCTGATACCATCAAAACTTAGGGAAAGCTATGAAGTATTATTGTATGTAAGCAAAAGACAAAGAGGGAAATGAATGAAGGTGTATGAATTTTGTATTATCTTGCATGCCTTGTACAGAGATTAGACTAGATATTTATAAGCCAGTCATTAGCTGTCAACAGAGAGCTCTAACAGACTTTAATCAATTATACTAAACTCCAATAATTACGGTAACTAATCCTAAGAGCACGTGAGAGTTCTTGCAGCTCCTCAAGTCTTCTGGAAGTCTTTAGAAGGGATTGGAGTCCACAACTGTGACGTGGAGATATTTTAGAGTTCTGTTGTTCTGCTTTTCAATCTTAACCATTCCTATTCTGGTCATGAAGAATGGTCAAGTCCATTTGCATGGCCTTCACACTCCAAGTTTTTTTCACCGAAATATAAGGTAAGTTTTTCATGTTAATTTAGTATATGTATATCTATTAGAATTCCATTTGTACTCCCGCGTCAAGCAAGATTATCATACATAGTTTAAATAATATACATGAATGATCCTATGAATAGCCACATAATGAGTTGTAGTAAGATTGTTACAAACTGGTTTTTAACTAAACTCTGTTTATATATATATATATATATATATCTTCATTCACCGGGAAGAAGGGAAGGAGATTATCAAGTAGCAGTTTTGTTGATGATGTTATTATGGTCATGGCAGCATACCCATCAAACCAAAATCTTGCATATTAATTTCTTAAGGCACTTGCATATTTCTCCAACTCGAAGAGGGCAGAATTCATCAAGGACGTGTAGCTGGTTGTCTTCTCCATTATCTTAAGTCACCCAAATCAAAGAACCTCTCTGACAAATTGCTAACAAAACCACCAACAAACAACATGCTCAATTCATGGCACTTTGCTGGAAAAGAAAGCAATTGGAATATATGGCTTTCCCATACTTCACCATTGCTAAATGCTTTGATCTGTGATAGAGCTTTTTAATTCATATTTTATTAAATTTTAGTCTCCCATAAGTGGTATTTGGCTATTGATTGGATCTGCTATATTTACTAATACAGATTTCTGATGTTGGAACTGCATTGTTCTTAGACATTTCTAGGAGACTATGAAATATATATTAGAAAATTTACTCACAATTTAAAATGAAAAAATAAATCTAGATGAAAAGTAGATTCTATTTCTAAACCTGATACGATTCTGCAATTCATAAATAAGAATTCAAAGCACAAAATACGTTCATATTCTACAATTGCAGAAATTGAAGCAACCTCTCAACCTCTTCCATGTTAAAGAAGAGGCCCTGATTGTATAAAGGCATAAAGCCTTCTGTCCAATACTATCAAGAGAGGTTTTGTACTTCTATATATAGTAAGTTTACATTTTTGTACAAAGATGATTTACAAGGAAAGTTCTATAATTTAATAGAGTCAACTAGGGTGACTTATGATCTTAGAAGTAATATGTTATAAGGGTTAAATACATTGTTGGTCTCTAACATTTACCCAAGTTGCACTTTTAGTCCTTAACGTTTAAAACGGACATAAATAGTCCCTAATGTTTCAAAATCGTGCACCATTGGTCATTCCGTTAGTCTCCGTTAACTTTGTATATACGTGACTAACAGATTGATGACGTGACCAATTTTTAATTGAGGCGGCATTTTTTTTTTTCATTTACAATTAGGATTGACATGGTATACTTGTTTAGAATCAAATAAAACTCACCCAACCCGATTCTGATTAAAAAACCCAATTACCCAAATTGAATTAAACCCTAACATTTAACCCATTCATCTCTCTTCTCCCTCTTCCTCTCTCTCACATCTATGGCACCGATTGTCACAAAACCACCACACCGATTATCTACTGTAGTCTGTTAGCCACATATGCACAAAGTTAACGGAGACTAACAGAAAGACCAATAGTGTAATTTTAAAACGTTAGAGACCATTTCTACAACTTAGGTAAACGTTAGGGACTAACAATGTATTTAATCATTTATAATCGATCTGTGTTGAATGACTTCCATATCATTCATGCGTTGATGTAAATTGCCAGTATAAAGATCAGCAGTAGAATATTTGGATGATCTGGTGTGGTTAATGCAAGGTTTGGAGCTTTTATGAGTGCCTAAATTGGTTCCCGGCTTCCCGCGTAATTGTGCTTTGAAGTATATACTAAATTGTGAATTTTATCTTTACCTAAATATCATTTTAATATGAGTAGCGCAGTATGTATATATTGATGTGGTGCGAAATTAATCTTGTTCTAAATTGCATAATACATGAATAACTCAGCCAAGTTTCCTTGCTTGACTTGCCAAAGCTTAAATAAGACATATAGTGGTTGCCCAGACTTTAGCTTGGTTTGCAAAAGAGAATGAGGATATGCAGTCTGGTTGGAAGACTGTCCATCATTTCTCTTTCCCATTGTTAATCAGGATCTTACTCAATAAGAGTTAATATTGCTCGTTTTCATCAAAAAAAAAAAAAAGTGAAAATGGGAAACCAGTTTTCCAATTTTTTTTTCCCGAAACCCACTATGAAGAAAGATATTCATTTCTTAAGATACAATATGCAAATCGAAATAGAATAAATATGCTATGTTAAATATTTTGAAACTTCAAATCAAATTTCATAGAAAGTTTCACTATAGAAAGAAAATGAGGATATGCCTTGTAGTTCAATTAGTTAACATCTCTTGGCATTTTTCAAATGAGACATCCAAGGTTCAAATCTCTATCTCTAACTATCGAATTATCAAAAAAGAAAAGAAAAAATGAGGGTAGAAATTTTAACCAAACACCTGTAAACAGAAGATAAGTAATGTATTGAAGTTTGAAACTTGGTGCTAATTATCTTGTTCTAAATTGCATAACTCATGGATACCTCAACCAAATTGGTTTCCTTGCATGACTTGGCCAAGCTTAAATAAGAAATATATATAGTGAAAACGGGAAACCAATTTTCCTATTTTTTTTCCCAACCCCACTACGAAGAAAGATATTCATTTCATAAATACCATATGCAAATCGGCACACACAAAATATGCTAGGTTAAATATTTTGAAATTTCCAATATGTTTCAAGTAATTAAATTTCATTGAAAGTTTCAATATTCTAAAATGGAAATTAGGCTTGAAATTTCAACGAAACTCCTGTAAACAAAAGATAAGGATTGTGTGGAAGTTTGAAACGTGGTGTCTACTCTGACTGTGAAGTTTTCACTTGACTTTAATAAAATTGCTGAATTTAAGAAACTAGCTACAATACAATTTGTCCTTGGTATGATCTATGATGGTATCAAAAAAAAAAGTCAATACAATTTGCCCTACGCCGCTGACCTTTCAACCTTGGTGACCTATGAAATGTTACAATAATGTGTATATATACATGCCAAAAGCCTAAAACTCCATACAGCAAAGCAAAGAGAGTACGAAAACCCAAACAATGACGAGAAATTTGGGTGCTCTTGTTGATGCCCGTATAGATGATGCGGGTATTCTGTTGGAGACCCCGAGTGGCCTGCTTTTGTTGGGCATGATTATCATGTCCCTCTCAATTATATCAATGGTCATATTTGCTTGTGGTGATGGCGTTAAAAAGAGAAGAGGAAGAGGTGGTGAAGATGGTGGTGGGGGTGGGGGTTGTGGATGGTGGTGGTGGTGGAGGTGGTGGAGGTGGAGGTGGTGGTGGAGGTTGGTGGAGTTGTGGAGGTGGAGGTGGAGGTTGAGGTGGCTGTTAGAAAAAATGGAGATTATTCATTATTGTTTTTATTTATTTGTAATTTGATCATTTGAGGGGGGAGATTTGATTGCTAGATTTATTTTCCGTTGAAAACATTAATAAGTATAAGTTGATAATTCATTATTACTAATTACTAAGCATGTAATTTGCTTTTCTATTTGCTATTGTGGTATAGCCGTCTGGCCACATGACCAGATTTTTGGTCTTGTTTTACGTGGTATATATAATCTTTTCTTCAGCTTTTTCTTCTCAATTCTCTAGGGGGGCTTTCGACTTTCAAGTCATATTTGTATTTCAACGAGCCTTGTATGAGTTTATCCCCACAGCTAATAAAAAATCATAAGATAAATTGATCAGGTTAATTAATGTCAATGACATCCATACGGGTTTCATTAAGATCAACAATGGCTACTAATTTCTTAACTATGAGAGTTTAGCAAACAATTTGCATTCTTATAAATTGTTTTATCTAAAAATTGTGAAAATCTTGTCTTTACCAAATTTAGTGGTATGTCCATGTATAATTTAATAAAAAAAATTATATGTAAGTTGATATCTATGTAAAACCGATTTTTATTTTTTATTTTTTTTACTTTTTGTTGACTCCATGATATCATGCCACATTACCTTTTGAGGTCTCATAATTTTACACATCATTAATTTAATATATACTTGATGATTGAATTTAAATTCTATTCTTTATTTAAACTTCCCATTAGAATCTTGACACATCATATTTTTTTTAAAAGATAAAATATATAGTTATGTATATAAACACAATCATAATAAATGTTTAATGCTAGAATATATAGTTTTATACTTTTATATACAAAAACAATCATAATAAATGCTTAATGCTAAAATATATAGTTCTATATACAAACATAATAATAATAAAATGCCTATTAATAATTACCATAATCCTCAAATTTCATATTTAGACAAAAAAGAGACAAATTTAAATTATGTTTAACTTTCTTGTGCATTGCACGAGCTCCACACTCTAAGTTTTCTACACCAAGAAATGAGGTAAATATTCATGTTAATTTAGTATATGTATATCTATTGGAATTCCATTTGTGCTCCATGAAGGGAGTGGTTCAAGCATATTTAAGCTATTAATTCCAAAAAAGAAAAAGAAAGACAAAACAAAGTCATCTAACCTTAACCATTTTTATTTGGGACATGAAGAACGGTCAAGTCCATTTGCATGAGCTCCACACTCCAAGATTTATATAAATATAAAACTAACAAAACTCCTCCAAACCATCTCCAAGCCGGCATGTTAAAAGAAATTGCATCCTCTTCCAGTAATGCCCACCTCTGCTTCCTCATTTTTAAATATTTGAGTGCATACATATTGCAAGAATGAATCAATTTTTATAAAAGCAAAAGCTTCAGATTGTTGGGGATGGTAAGGCATTCTATTTTGCAGGAATATAGCTCTCAATTCTCATTGAAGCTAATAAATGGTGTGTTGGGAATGGAAGAGCTCAAAGCATCCTAAGTGGTTCCCCTTAAGAGTTAAGTCAGGGGTTAATAATTCTTACTCCTTACACCATGGGGGTAATCTTATTGATCAGATCTTTATCATGTAGAGGATGCTAGAGAAATTCTTAAAATTCCTTCACCAATAATACTTTGGTTAAAGATGCTTTAGACATAAAAGATTTTGTCTTGTATAGAGAAATAAATTTTAAGACACAATAATTTTCACAATATACTTTACATCTATAGAGACTGGAGAGCTAATAAATGTTTTGTCAGTAAAGGGGGTAAAAATGAACCGTGATGCTGGCGAAGTGAGATTAACTCTCACCAAACTCAAAGAAAAAGAGCGAAGTGAGAAAGATTTGAGAGTATAAAATTGTGAAACAAACAAAATTAAAACAAGATAAGAAAATGAGATGTTTTATTCTTTCCCAAAAGCAAAAAGAAAAAAAAAAGGTCAGCCCGCGGGTCGAATTTCATGTTGACCCATTTTTTCTCGGATAAAAAAAAACAAAAACAAACAACCCTTACCCACACTAGTTTTTATCATACGAATTCGGACAAAGCAACGAGTAAAGCTCCATAGTTTAACAAGTTTAAAGATATTCTTGAAAGGTAATACGGAATATACCTTCAACTAAAAATGGTTTTTTAAATAAAAAATCATCACCAGTGCCACGTGTGAAGTAGAAGAAGGTCAAAATACTCTACTCTAACATACCCGTCCTATTGGCTGGCTCCTCACCTTGCCGGACGGTTGCTGTCAGCGAAGAACCAAGACACCCTTTTGCGCCAAGTTCACTCCCATTTTCTCTCTCTCTTTCGCTCAAACACTCAGACCCGTGGCGTTCCCCCCCTTCTTCAATGGCACAGATTGCATTAACTGCTTCGCCAACACTTGTATTCTTCAAAGGTATGATCTTTCTCTCTCTAACACACTTATTTAATGGCACAAACTGCATAGAATTGCATCTACATATATACAAACATGTTGAATAGCAAACTTAGAAACCCCAAATTTAACTGTATCTTGATTTCCAGGGAAAAATGATTGTTGGGTTGTGCACGTTTCTTTCCCTTTTGTTATTAAGCAGCTTAATTGATTGAAGTCTAGATTGATGTTGTTTTCATAAGAGAGTGAAAAGGGAAAGAATTTAATTGATTGAAGATTTCAGGTGGAGCAAAACAATGGGCTAACTTAAATTCTTGTACTCCGAGACTGTCTGGGACCAATTTATGGTTATTAAGCACAAATTGTCGAAGTAAAAGCTTTGGATTTGTGGCTTCCGACGGAATAAAGGGAAACAAAAGTGTGGCGAAGGTATCCGGTGATCAAGCAGCCCCTTTGTCTTCTTATACATGGGCAACAAATAAGGTTGGACTTTTATGCCTATATTTCCATTTACTAAAATTTTTACTTTAAAAGACTAAAAGCATTTAGTGGTCACTAAATGGGTTTTGGCCCTTTGGGCTTTTGGGCCGAAATCCACAACGTGGATTGCGCAAAACTTGGGCCATTTTTTTTTTTTTTTTTTTTAAGGGAGACTGTTCTGAGGGACCACATTGTTTTATGGTTTTTATTGGGCAGTCATGCTAAGTTTGTTAAGGGTTAAGTTGTCTGTGTATATTAGTAAAAGCTTTTTTTTGGATTTGTACTTCCGAACGGAATAAATTTTCTTTTTATTATCGATCGAAATCTAATTTACATAATCTTATACATGGGCAACAAATAAGGTTACAATTATGCCTAAAATATTCCATTTACTGAATAATTATATTTTATTGTAAAAAAAAAAATTTATGAAATGAATTGTTGTATCGATTAGACTAATTGTTAACTTTAAAATGCTATGCCACTAGAAATGTGTTGTTTTTTGCAGCAGAAATAAGTTTTTACATGGGCATCATGCTAAGTTTGTTAAGAGTTAGTTGGTGTAATATTAATATCAATTTTCTTTTTATTATGATAAATCTAATACATAACTCACAATATACTACATAAAATGTTTTGTATATTAAATTGTTAACTTTAAAAATTAATTGTTGCTTTTGCAAGAAATGTAATTGGTGTATAACAAAAATAGTATTAATTTTAGGTTAGCATCGCTCTGCTCTTCTTCTTCTTCTTTTTTTTTTTTTTAACTAAGACCCTGGAAAACTATTTTGTACTGTTCCCCTTGATTCCTATATTTATTTCTAGAAGTGCAAAAACAAAACCCATATGTTGCTTAAACAGAACTGTTCCAATTCAAATTAATGAATCATTTATGAATGTTGTAAATGTAACAATAGGAAAAAAAAAATCCAATTAAAACGCTAGTAATTTGGTCCAGAACAGTTAATTCGGATTTAATATGAATAACTAACAGTTGACTTTAGTGATTGAGTAGCATTCCACTATTGTTGGAGTACCTGTCAGTTTGGTTAGGATACTAATGTAGATACTAGATACCTTTGAAAAAAGGGAAAAAAAGAGGGGGTGGGTAGATTTTAGATAGGAAAAAAGAAAGAAAACCATGCTATTAGTAATTCCTCTAGTCAAGCAGACTGTTTAAACTTTGATTACCAAACAAAGATTCTGATTAAATAAATCAGCTGAAATTCCCAGCTGATTGTGATTACTTGTCTAAACCAGTCTAGACACGTTGCTAAAACATGAAAATAAGATTGAGAAGGGTCCCAGTCTCCCACTCACAAAAGTGAGTTGATCCGGCCTTGGACTACCCCTGATGACTCAATTTTGTACTAGTACTTATAAGTTATAATATGCATCACATGGCTCAGATTCGCACAATCTCATAGAAAATTAGGCGGCATTTGGACCGGCCTTGCCTAACTCTACCAAGTTTTAAGTTTCTAAGCACTTTGAGTATTCCTTCCACGACCCAAAAAGAAAAGGCATTTACTCCGTTGATGACGGTCCAAGTCATAGTATACATTTTTGTTTTCAGTAGGATAATGATAAAGTCAACGAGAACGTGTCCCGCAACCTATTTTATTCATGATACAAACTACAAATTAGTTAGGGGTATATTTTCACAATTTCAAGTTGATCATTTATTTAATTTCCTTTGACTCATTCCATTGACAAAAAGGTTGTTTGGAAAATTCTTTGTGCTAAGTGGGGTTTTGGAGTTTCCTTCAGACTACTATATTGGACCACTTCTTAATATCACAAAGGAAAAAATCAATGAAAAAAAAATCTCATGTATGGCATGCATGAAATGGGACAAAAATTGGAATTAAACTTAAAAGTGACCCCTTGAAGTTTCCATTTGCAAATTAATACATGTCGCAATAGCTTCTCATTATTACTATTTCAAACATTAAACTACTTGGAATGAACATTATTAAATTACCCCTAATCTCTTTTCTTTTTTTTCTTCTTTTTTATGGAGTCAAACTTGAATGTTTTGAAAAACCATCCATTACAATGACGGTTAAAAAAATGTTTACTGAATATCAACATGTGCCATTAAAGTATTAAAAAAAAAAAGTAAGTTAGTAAATACAAGAATTTAACAATACTTAAAAAGGTCAATATCATAAAAACCAAGTTAATTTTCACCTAGTAAAGCTAATCACGATATTCTTGTCGATTCCCTTACCAGTTACAAAACGCAGGGGCCGTATATTAGTCAAAAAGTCATACTTTTCTTGTATTGTACAACTCTACAACAACATGCCATCTCAGGCAAACAAAAAAAACAAAATTAAAATTCAACAAAAAAGGTAATTAATTTCGTATAATAGAAAAAAGGAAATAAATTAAATACTCATACTCTACATCAACACCTACAAGCAATAAATAATCCAAGTGCGAAAGAGAAACGAAACGGAGCCCATTCCATACGCGTTTCCTCTGCTCTTCTTCCTTTCTTTCTTTCTCATTTCTTTTCCTTTATTTGCAGAGAGAAAGAGAGAGCCACATTCCTCGTCGGTCATCCTCAAAACTCGACCACAATCCTTAAATTTTATTTATTAGTTTTGTTCAACACAAAACCCACGTTGTTTTTGTTTTTTTAAATTTCATTTCTTTTTCAATGAAATGAAACTCAATTTCCCTCAGATCCATGGAAGAAGCCCAAGAGGTTTTTCTCTATAATTCGTCAATGCCCAGATCTCATTTACTTCAAAACCTACCAGATCTATTTTCTTTTTCCTCTAGTAGAACCCACCGCACCTGATTATTGCTCACTGGAAAATAAAATTGGTTTTTAATTTCGTTGTTATAGTCAAATTCAGAGGCGTCTGATCAAGAAGAAGAAGAAGACCCAGCAGCGAAAATGAAGAGTACAAGCCGATTCTTCACGATCGGGCTTGTGGCGGCGTGGTACTCCTCCAACATTGGGGTTCTATTGCTGAACAAGTACTTGCTGAGCAATTATGGGTTCAAGTACCCGATCTTTTTGACTATGTGCCATATGACAGCTTGTTCGTTGCTCAGCTACGTGGCAATCGCGTGGATGAAGATGGTACCCATGCAGATGATTCGGTCTCGGGTTCAGTTTTTCAAGATCGCGGCGCTCAGCTTTGTGTTTTGTATCTCGGTTGTTTTCGGGAACATATCGCTCCGATTCTTGCCTGTATCGTTCAACCAGGCTATTGGGGCTACGACGCCGTTTTTCACTGCGGTTTTTGCTTACATCATGACTTTGAAGAGGGAGGCTTGGCTTACCTATTTCACCCTCGTTCCTGTTGTCACTGGTGTCATCATCGCAAGTGGGGTATGAGCTTTTCTTTTCTTTTTTTTTAATTTGTGCAAATTGATTGAATTTTGGATATGGGTTTTGCTTTAATTGAATTTTGAGCTGCTTTTTTGTGCAATTAGGTCAGTTTCTTTTTAATTGGGAGTTACTGCAAATAATTTAGTACTGTTTGATGGGCTAGAAGATCTAAGAAAATAAGGGAAAATTCACATTTTTAGAAAGTATTAGATTTTTCAGTCTACCCAGCTGAGCATAGTTTAGCTATTAGGCTTAGTGATATGTACAACTTTGTTTGGCTGCATGATTCCAGTTTTTGACGTTTGTGCATGCTTGTGTTGTACCATCAATTTGATTTTTGGATGATTTAGTTGGTTTGCTGAATTGTTAATGGAATTTGGATAGAGTGAGTGGTAGACCTTTTTAATTGTTTTCTATATTCAGGTGATATCATTGGAATGAAATGTATGTCTTCTGATTTTTGTTGTCTTTCTTTTTGTGTGGCAATAGGGTGAACCCAGTTTCCATCTATTTGGGTTCATAATGTGTATTTCAGCTACGGCTGCAAGGGCGCTCAAGTCAGTGCTACAAGGGATTTTGCTCTCTTCGGAAGGGTAAGGAACTCTTTTGTGTTAATGGGACAACTTCCTTGTTCTATATTTGAATTATTTCACAAATTAAAATGGGTACTGACAAGGCCTGTAAAATTATGCTAGGGAGAAGCTGAATTCCATGAACCTCCTTCTATACATGGCTCCAATAGCTGTTGTTTTTCTGCTACCTGCAACGCTTATTATGGAAGATAATGTGGTTGGCATCACGCTGGCACTTGCTAGAGAAGATGTCAAGATCGTCTGGTATCTACTCTTCAATTCGGCACTGGCATATTTTGTAAATCTGACCAATTTCTTGGTCACAAAACACACCAGTGCACTTACTCTTCAGGTATGCCTCCCTTCTTGATATAGACTAATTTCTGTGTGTTATCCAACATGTTTAATGCTCTCTTTTAGTTGCTTGTGTGTACTCTTTGTTTTTGAGCTCTAAGAAATCAATATTTTTTTCTTCCCTATAGAGTCTAGGACATTTTTGGAGGAATGATCTTCATAAACAAAGTGTGGAATTATAGAAATCTGAATATTAATTAGAAGGGTACTGTGTCTGGTTATTGGGACATATGACCAGGCAATGTAGGTGTTTTTAGTCAAAATTGCAATAATTTATTTGTATCAGTTCTTGGGCTCAGTGATGTTTCTCTGATTATCGCATAGATGGAACCTTAACCAGTTCTAGCAAAAAAATTTGTAAAAAGAAACAATAAAGATTAAGTTGAGTTCCTGCCATGCTTTGCATAATCTATGCATGTTATCGCCAATTTGCTATAGCTCAAATTACACTTTCTCGCCTTGTAAGTACAGGTAGAGGGTCCCTGTAAGAACACATAGAGGGTTAGGTCTTGGATTCAAGAGTCACCTAGTGCATGGGTGACTTACCAATAAAAAAAATTAAAACTATGTTTGCTTGTTATCTTCAGAAAAACAATAGTTTTATGATACTACAAAAAGGAATAATTGAAACAGATGTGAATGCAAAGAGTGTGGAGGTCCCTGTAAGAACAAGTAGAGGGTTAGGTCTTGGATTCAAGAGTCACCTAGTTTGCATGGGTGACTTACCAATAAAAAAATATAAAATTATGTTTGCTTGTTATCTTCACAAAAACAATATTTAAATGATACTACAAAAAGGAACAATCAAAACAGAATGATGTGAATGCAAAGAGTGTGGAAATCAAGAAATTGAGCCTGAAAATAGAATTCTTATTGGAGGTCCTTAATCATAAATTCCTCTAGGGGTTATTGGTGAGAAGTATTAAAAGGTGCTGGAGGATTTCTATGTGTAGGAGGTACTAGTGGATGTTGTTAATGGCTGTTATTGAAAGAAATCTGATTATTACAAGGGCTAGTACTATTTAATTTGGTTACTTTTATAGGTCTCAGGAAATCACTCATGGTCAGTTATATGTATGTGTATATACATGAAATGCTTTGATGAGATGGATGAGTGGGATAACATATGAGTTTGAGCTCTAGGCATCACCAATTAAGAGAATAGTGAATTAAGAGAGATGAGAGTGAGAGATTTTTTTTTTTTTTTTTTGATTAGTAAGAGAATAGTGAGAGAATCATTTAAGATAGTTTGATCAATGTATGATGGAAACCAATAGTGTTACCATTTAAGGGTAGTGATTTGTTTTAAGTTGAAAGTACTCTAGTAGGGATGGCCAAAAGTATTTAGGTTGAAGATGTGAGGAACAAGAATCCATGTAGGCACTCTTTTAGTGATAGGGATAATGCCCTTAATAGACTTTGTAGCTCTCCTGTTGTATATAGCTTTATGTTAAATATATCTTCTGAGTTGGATATTTTTTGCTATTTTTGGACTAATGAATCGTACTTCTTGGGGGCGGAGCATTTGCTGATAATTATAAAAGGTTAAGCATTATGTTTTTGCACTTGAAGCTATGTGTGAGCTTCTTTATTCAATCTTGCTGTGCTATCTATTTGTGTTTCAAAATGCTCAATACACACATATATATATGCAATGCTGCCTTATTTTTCTTTCATTTTTTTTTTCTTATTTCTTTCCCCCTCTAAATCATTTTGGAAGTTCAACCTTCTTAAAACAAAGAGTTCTGGTTCTTTCAGGTGCTAGGAAATGCTAAAGGGGCTGTGGCTGTGGTGGTTTCAATTTTAATTTTTAGAAATCCTGTGTCGGTTACTGGAATGCTTGGTTACTCACTCACAGTCTCGGGAGTTATACTCTACAGTGAAGCCAAGAAACGAAGCAAATGATCATTCTAGGAAAGCATTAAGTGGATTTTCCTATATTTTGTTTTTCTAAAGCGAGGACAGCATCAACACACATGGAGGCAAGTTTGGGCCAACGTGGTAGCAGTTAGAGAGGTGGATTTTGCCCTCTAAATTCTTTTTTTTACCGGAAGCGTCAGAGATTGGCTTCCACTTGTATCTGCAACAACTCAGGATTAGCCAGAAAGTAGAAAATTCAATAAGTGACTTGAATACCTCTATTATTCCAAGCTTGGGGTTTTGGAGGAATGTTTTTTTTTTATCTTCTTTTATTCTTTCAGGAAAGGGTTGTAGAATTGGGTATCTACACAACAATCAGACTGTTATTAACATTTCTTATATTGATTAATTAAATGAAAAACACCCATAAACTTACCATTCTGTGCTTATCATCTCGGCATTTAAGGAATTAATTAGCTCTCCCTTCCCAAATTGCCACGGTTGCATACTGTTGTTGGAACATGACCAAGTACTCAGAATGTTTTTTTCTTTTCTTTTTTTAAGGGTAAAAGAGAGTGCTTTTTAGTGCCTCACCCAGTTCATGCAAATATGGTGGGCTTAGCTGAGAGAGTTCTCACGGTGTCTTTGGTGAAAAGAGAAAAAGTAAACATCCATCTTAGTGCATGATTATCATTGGAAATCATTCTTGACTCTAGAAAGTGGTTTTCTAATGTTAAAAATATAAGTCCCTGCACTCTCGGAATTGAGATCCTATGCAATACTCAAAAAATATTGCATTGATACAATTCCTTTTCCCCTCTCACAACTTCTTAAGTTTTGCTTTCTAAATTTTTTAACAATTTTTTATTAAATGGTTGAGATTGAAAGTTTAAGAAGCTAACTTTCAATCTCAACCACTCAATTGATATTACAATTGCATGGGATCAATCTGCCCTTTACAATGGAGGACTTGAGTTGAGGCTGCAAACTGGATCCAAAACTTGCCTACACCGGATTTAACTGAAAGTCCTTCACTTCTATCACACCCTATCATTCAACTGCAAGATTACACCTTTATTATATTATATATTTTATCTCATTTTATTTTCTTTTTCAATTGTTGAATTATTCTCACCATGGATATAAGAATAAAAACAGTCTTTATATGCAAAGAATTCCATTTTCATTTTTTTTTTTAAATCTCAAAAAACAAAAAGAGGGCAGAACTGGTGAATTGGCAAACAGACTGTCCAGATATAAAAGGCATCAAAAAACAGCAAGCCACAGAACTTAGAATATTCTTGCATGAAACATAAAGGAGAAAAAAACCGATATCAGAATGCAAGATATCATTTTCACACATCACCTAATCCATTTTACCCCTAGAATCTAGCAAATGAATAAGGTTCAGGCCTTCAGCACTAAAATTGCAAAAGGGCGAGGGATACGTCAACACTCAACAGCCTTTAGCAGTAATCAACAATATACATCTGATCCAATGCGCAACATCTAAAATTGGTAGAATATGATGATTCCATCTAATGCTTATCTGTAAACAAAACTCAATGACCCCTAACATGTGAAAAGTCTTCAGGATCTTTCAACTGAAAAAGAGGACAGATGAATTACAAACAAGCCAATAGATACTTGTTAGATGATAACAGTCAATTCCACAAGATGAACTACTCATCATCCATAAGTTCAATTTCATCCTTGGTTTCCACTGGAGTCATACTTTCAACTTCAGGCTTGACCTCCAATTTAGGCTTAATCTCCAATTTAGGCTTGGTCTCTTCTTTAGACTTGATGTCCACTTGAGGCCTGGTTTCCACTTGATTTTCAATGTCATCCTCTTCTAACTTGGGAGCCAAGTAGAACCTTATGTAACCCATCTCTGCTACTTTGTACTCAACTACCACAGGCAGATCTGAAGAAAGGCTGATTGTCACTTGGTTTGACAGAGGGGTTGCCTTTGTGAATGAGTTCATATACCTCAGAGCAAAGGTCAATGAGACTGGCTCCTCCATTTCTATGATGGTAGCATCTTCTGGCTGTAATACCAACAAGAAAACAACCATGCCAACCACCAATAAGTAACTCCTGTCTCAAATTTTATAATCATGGAGAAAACAGAAGCATTCAAGTCAAGAGCGCTACGTTGCTATAGGTAGATGGCCAATGCCTGAATTTCCCCTCCCCAGCAATTCAAGTTGAGATGCAAAATTACAACTTTTGCTCCATACGACAAAATTCAAGACTAAAATAAGTAACTAACCTTGTCCACAGTAGTATTCTGCCTGCAAACAATATTGGCAGTCCCGATATCACCTCTGGTGGAGAACTTCACACCTTCCTTTGTCACAGATATCACAACTGCAAAAACCACCATTATCCCCACAATGAGCATTCTGAATTTCCAATACCTCCATAATCTAAAAACTAAACTTTTCTGAAAGTAACTTTGACAATGAAAATGATGAGAATGCAGAATACCAGTATCACCAATGGAGCTAAGGTCCTTGCAAATCCTTGCAAACTCAGAAGATGGCATCCTAACAATTGCTTGGAACTCTGCTTCCGGGATTCCAAGATGCTCACTGTCTATGTCCATCAGCTTCATCTCAAAGTCGGCAATCTTATCTTGAGCTTCATGCCAAGAATAAGGAGCAAACAATCAATAAACTACCTCAAGATTACAAGAAATATAAAGCATACCACATTTAGTGAAGAAAGCCCCACTGACAAGTAACAAAGTCACTCAACCTTTATATCTTTACAGAATAAATAAGAACTTTTTATATTGAGCAGCATGACAAACAAACCCTAAAGTAAATGCCTAGGAAATCAGGCCAATTTACATATTTTTAGCCATTTTTTTCTTTCATTTGTTCCGAAAAGGAACATTGCCAAAGATAATTTTCCACATTTTGTCAGCAACCAAAGAGAATGCCAACAAAACTCAAAACCCACAAATACAACATTCAAGATTCATAGCTTCATCTAGCAAAGCACACAACTAATCTCCACATTTTCCTTCCATTTCCCACATTTTCTAAGCAACCCAACAGAAATAAACAAAATAAACACTAAACAAAAACTAAAAAAAAAAAAAAAAAAAAAAAAAAAACCATAAATGCCAAAACCACTATAAATTTTACTACATAAAACTTACAAACTAACCTGACAATGAATATGATTCGTATCATTATCAATTTGTAAGATCTATTTAGTAAAATTTATAGTATCCTAACATTACTCATACAATATTCAAAGCTCTAACCTTCATCTAGCAAGCAAACCACTAACTTATCAAAAAAAAACTAATCTACTTATTTTCTCAGCAACCAAACAAAATCTCAACAAAATTACATAACCAAAACTAGTTATAAAGGAAATGAATTGTTCTTACTAGGGCTTTCGAACATGAAAGTGACGGTGTCGCCGCCGTCATCGGCCTTGATGGTAACGATGTCGTCATTTCCGGCACACTTGAGCATCTTAGCCATGTTGTTGAGGTTCATGCCCACAGACATGTTGCGGTCACAGCGGTAATGCTCAAAGCCCTCGGATCTGAGGAGCAGAGCCACCAGTGCCACGTGGCTCGAATCCATGGCCTGGAGTGAGAACCCGGTAGCCGAGCAGTCGAAGTTAGCATCGTTGACCAGGTCCTTGATCGATTCCAGAACCTTCTTCAAGAGACTACCTTGGACCAGCCTTAGCTCTAGCATTTTGAGCAAGAATGTGAATTTCAGAGAAATTAGGGTTTGCTTTTTTCTTTCTTTTGTGCTTTGTGTTTGAGAAAGAGAGAGAACTCTGAGACTCCGAGGGAGAGAATGAGAGAATGAGACTGTCGTTTCTTTTATAGCACCCATTTGGGCTTTTGCTCTCTTTGGCGGGAAATGGAAACATTCCCGCCGAATCAAGGTTTAAAACGACGCCGCTTTTTGGATAAATTCCCGCCAGTTCAATATCGAAACTACGTCGCTTTGGTTTTCTTGTTTTCTTTGTTTTATGTACAGGGTTGCTACAATCCAACTAATAAGATTATACACCTATATTTTAATCACATGGCTTATTTAATGAGACTTCTTTAAATAATACATATGAATGATCTTATAAACTATCACATAGTGGGTTGTGGTTTGTAACCAAACCTTGTCCTTGTTTTATTTTTAAGTGAGGTTATTTTATTATGGACAGAGACAGCTTATTACAACCCACTACGTGGCAACTAATAAGATCATCCACATATACTTTAATCACATAAACTATTTAATAAGCAGGGCCGGAGCCAGAAAAAAAATAAAATAAATAAATGAATAAAATTCTTGACTAGGTTAATTGCCCCTTTTTTTTTCTTTTCTTTTTTTTCTTCTTCTTCAGTCATGTGACTTCTTTTAAATAATATATGTAGAAGGTTTTATAAGCTGCCACGTAGTGGGTTGTAACAAACTCACTACAAATTGATTTATAGTCAAACCATATCTTTTTATTATTATCCTTTGTTACATTTAATCCATGCAAGTTGTGGTTTGGTGATGAATGACAAAGAAAGATTAGAAGAGATTAGCAAATCTATTCTGTTAAGTTTAAATCTTATTTAATCTATTTAACAATAAGGTGGGGTCCATCCACTTTCGGGTTCCTACATGTTTTAATCATACGCTTATGGGGCCATGCTAATTATGCCTATCATAAGATTGTCTTTACCCTTGCAACCTCGATTCTCTTTAATCATACACTTATGGGGCCATGCTATTTTTTATTTACTTTTTATATACACTCAATATAATTTGAAATCTATAAAATCTTCTTAATCATTGTTCTTTAATATTAGACTAAAATATCAGTGTAGACAATATTCAGATCCAAATCTCATAATCGATGATTAGAGACTACTATTTGAGCTGATTAAATCCCACAATCTCTTTGCTTTTATTTCGTGAAAAAAGTAATATAAAAAAATCTACTTTTCTTTGGTTAGTTGAATATTTATATATATATATACCTATTTGATTGATAAATTGAAAGATTGTTCATTTTTTTTTTTTGATTATGATAAATTGAAATATTGATTTCCAAATTTCATTATGGAATACATTTTCTTATAAGCACAAACAAAAATTGTATACTGACGTTTTTTATCATTTAAAGTCTCCTTATACCTTTTGGTAAAAAGTTTCAAGAAATAAATTGAAAATAAAAAAATTAAAGTGACAAATGTTTTGAAGGTAAATCCGGGTTAAAGGGGATAAGCAGAAAGAATAGACAGTGGATTTGAACTTTTTCTCACTCCATATCTTTGTAACAAGCCAAAACAAAAGGTACATAAAGCTCATGAAGTTTCTGCAAATGATGTCCTGCAAGTCGTTTTACAACAGGTGAGGTGGATTCGCATCCCATATACCAAGCAAACACAACAGTATGCTCAACACTGATGAGCTAAAAACAAAGAGAGAAGAACCAAGTTTTGCCAGTTCTCCACCATGAAAATTAGGTATCAGAAGAATCACACTCAGAAACAAAAAGAAAACCATGGAATCAAGCCATAAATGACAATAGGGAGTTTATCAAGTTTAAGCCTCTGGTACAGAGGCTGCTGCGCGTTTCAATGATGCAGACTTGATAAGATGGTTGTAGCTCCCTTTCTCCTTGAAAAGCTGGGAGAAATGGTGTTTGCAATACAAAATGCCCTCAAGTGCTGCATAATTAGATGGGGTTATTGGACAACCACCATGAGAGCACTTGAAACATGACTTGTGATAGGACTGGCTCTCCACTGTCACCTGCAAATTTTTGGTCAAAACAAACTAACATTATAATCAACATTACCGGATGTGTAAAATTTGATCTAACTAATCCAAATAGAAAGCTAGCCAAATATACACACACATGCACACATACATATGCATACATATTTGTCTAGCCTTGGAAGTTTATTAAACATGAGGGACCTGGGGGCCAGATGGTCTACACATCAAATTGCTCAACCTTCAAACCAGCCCCTTTCTTATCTTATACAGTACAGCTAGGAAACATTATACATAAGAGGGATCGGATTACCCTGATCATGACGTTGCATTACATTATAAGCATGTAAGCCCAAAATGTATTTGCTGGGCACATGTGTTGCAAAGCCCATGGAAAAATTCAAACACTTCAAGTCTTATGGATAAAAGATTCCAAAAATATTTTTAATTTGTATTTTGCTTTTGTTGGATTTTAAAAACTAGCAACTTAAGGAAAGGCTTCACTAATTGCCAAAGGAAAATTTGACAGAGTCAAGTCTGTCTCCAAATAAACTCCAAGCCTATCTTCACTAGTCTCAAACTTAGCCAGCTTGCTACTATATGGTTTTGATCTGTTCTGATTGTTCTTCCACTCAATAATTGGCAACCTGATCACCAATCACCAACACAGCTTAATTTTTTTAGTTCACCTAGCTTAACAGTTTTGGAAGAGACTCATGGAAGCTCACCAATTGACATTAGAATCAACAAATTCTCTTCAAATTTGCACATTGGAGACTTACTACAAACATCAATCTGCACTTTACATCTCACATATAACATGCCAACAAATGAACAAGGATGATATACCTATTTCCCCATGTCTGTAAACAGTATGTGTGAAATTTCTTTCCTTCAAAAGTAAACTTTTTGGATAGCTATTCAAGATGAACTTTATTATCACCAAAATCGCATTAAATCAACATACTCTCCCATACCAATTAAAAATAGATTTACATAAGACATGCACTCATCTAATACAAATAACACAAAATTGGGTATCTCAAACCCCTGACTGCCAGGGTTGGACCAGAAAAAGAGGAAAATTATATGAGGTGGAAAAAGAAGTGCACTCTGAGTCTGCAACCGGATCAAAATTCAATGCTATGTTCCATGTAGAATATCGCAACAAACTGACTTTAGGGAATCTTAGAATTTTAATTGTTACCTTCTCCAGTGGATAAGCAGTTTTACCACATGTCGCACATTTTTCTTGTGTCCCAGAAAACATGCTCGCAGCTTTGCTAGGTGACCTAGTCTGAAACCAACTCAAGCTTTTGAGAATCAGTGACAACACCCAATAACACATTAGACTCCTCACGAAAAACTTGTCCACTCATAATTAAATATTGAATACATGCAGTAGGAAAATTTACCATCTCTGGAGTTAGCTTCTCAGCTGACTTTGCAGCTGTTGAAAATGAAATTCATGGAAAATCAAATAGGCAGAAAAGAAACTATTGATTGAAATCGAACATATAAGTTCATCTGGCAAAATAAAAGACATACGTGACTGAAAATTCTTGTTGAAACTGCCCGTCTCCTTGAAGAGCTGCTCAAAGTGAGGCTTACAGTACAGAACACCTTCCATTGAAGAATAGTTACTGAGCTGAAAACATGAAATTACACACATAATAGCCTGCATAGAATTCACTTAAAAAAAAAAACAGCCTGTATAGAATTCGAACCAAAAAGCTAGAAGCCACTGATCTTTACTAAAAGAATCTTACTAGATTTCATTATGAACCCTCATTTTATGAATGATATATAATTCGCTCAACCCTTATAAATGCTATATGACTGGTATATAATTCACCCAAGGTTAATTTATACATGGCGGTGGAGCTAACATTCTATACTTCTATATACTGATACTTGCACATTGTACCTACGGTAAACATATAATTCTGCAAAAACACAACAAATATTATGTATTCCATCTTACTTCCAACCTTCTTATGAGCCTACAAGGATGATAGATATACCTTTAGTGTCCCTTTGCAGTGGGAGCACTTGAAGCAAGACTTGTGGTAAACAACCCCATCAGCAGATAGCTGCTCTACCGGATAAACTGTCTTCTCACAGACCTTGCATTTCTGTTGGGTACCAGTGAAAGACATAGCCATTGCCTTGGATCTGACTCTTCTCTAAGTACTAATATTACTGCCAATTCCAAGGCAATGGATCGGTTTCAAAATCACTTTCTGCTCAGATTTCCTTTTCCAACGACAACCTTATCTACTCCAAGAACTTCAACACACACAAAAAAAAATAAGAATGAAGTCAGACTGTCAAATCAGGGAAAATAACTCATTCATTCTGTTTGGTTTCTTAGAAAAACCAGGAAACGAAAACAACCCTAAATTTTGAAACTTTAATTAAATTATCCACAAGGGTTTCTTCAAAAAAACTAAAAATCCAACTTAACTAAGCCATTTACAGATATTTTACTTGGATTTAGTATGCCATTCACTCACATTACATAAAAAAGCAGTCTCAAAATCCAAGTCTTTACGAAAACAACCCAAAATTCTGAAACTTTAAGTGATTTATCCACAAGGGTTTCTTCAAAAAACAAAAACCCAACTCAACTAAGCCATATACAGATATTTGACTTGGATTAAGCAAGTCATTCACTCACATTACATGAAAAAAAACAGTCTCAAAAAAATCCAAGTCTTTACGAAAACAACCCAAAATTCTGAAACTTTAATTGATTTTATCCGCATGGGTTTCTTCAGAAAACTAAAATCCAGGGAAACACATAATAGTTGAACTCACATTACATTTAAAAAAAAAAAAAAAGACTCAAATTTCAAGTCTTTTAATTTCCCTCATAAACCGATCGGAGACTCATAGAAACACATAATAGCTAAACTTAAGAATCTCCAACACCAACCCCAAAAGAAAATTGATCAAATGTGAAGATTTAATTAAGAGAAAGAGATTAAACAAGATCTGGGTCGTTAGGCGTACCTAAAATCGTAGGGTCAAAGATTATTCTCACCTGAAGAAAGAGAATAAAAGTGGGTGGATCTGAGAGTTTGACACTTCTCGATCTAAAACCCAAGAAAAGTTTAAGAAATGGGAGGGGAAGTGAATGCGAAAAAGGGTCAGAGAGGTTTTATGCAGCTAATGGATGCAGCGTAGTGGAACATATAGATAAAAAGTAATAGTACACAAAGAGAGAGAGAGAGAGAGAGAGAGAGAGAGAGAGAATTAAGGGTAACAAAAATTAAACGCAAATGGAAACACTTTGTCTCCACTTTGTCTCGTTCAACGATTCTCAATCACGCGGCTTTTTTGTTAGGGGGATAAATTACAGGCTGAACATTTTCTGGTTGGTGGGGACAGAATTTATTTACTTTCATGCTTAACGCTTTTACCTTTTTGGTAACCTAATTAGGGATGACACAAATGTTGTGTCTTTTTTTGTTTATGTCTGGTTTTTGAGTTTTCAAGTTATTTTTGTTTAATAATATGTTTCTAAATATTATTTGATAAAAAAATAGGAAACAAAATATTATGCTACTATTTTTTATTTTCTTTTAGAAATGATCAAAAGGATATTGTAAGCAAATGGTGTATCCATGTTGAATTCAGTATTTAACACAACAAGAAGAATTGCACAACTCACTCTAAGTCGTCCATTAATTAACAATTATATACATGTTGGGACGTTACACTATAGTTTAAAATTTTAAAACCCTTTTGAGTCTATTGATGTATGTCAAGTATTGATTTTCTTTGTTATTGTTCGATGTAAAACTTATTACTTACACGAACTAGCTGCAACAATCTTGTATAGTTCCATGTTATGTTACGATAGAGATTAGGATGAAATGCTATGTAGTTAATTGGTTGAATGAGGCGTTGCATACAGCATATTGGACAACTGGGTTTATACAAATTTATAGATATTGGTCTTAGTTATGTCTTCCAAGTTTTGCAGCTGCACAGGTGGGACTACAGGGTCTAAAGCTTTGGAATCGATTTTATACCGGTCAGATTTTATTTTTATTTTTTTGTATGTTGTGTGTGTATTAAGACATGCCAAGGCACGCGCTTGTAATCTATGATTGACCTGGATGATGATGACATTTTATTACATGAAAGCACGAAAAGGAAGTCTGATTGGTGCGTGCACCGTGCACAGGATTGCTTTATGTTTCAATTTCGAGCAAAGAACTGTGAACAGAAGACCAAGTATAAAGACTTCCGAGTTTCAAGTTTCAACTCATGGTAAATCCATTGAAAAGAAAAGTAAATAACTGATAATAAAAGAAAAGTTAACGAGTGAAGTATAAGAATTAAGCGCCAAATGGAAAATACGCAATGTTGTCTAACAACATTTTCCTTTTCTAAATCGGAAACACTTCTCTAGCCATAAGCCATATGCAATGAAGTAGTTGAACATTAGAAGTCTGACCACACTCAAAGGTTGATATGGGAGTTGCTTTTTGAATGTCATATTTACTTTCCCTTCAAAGGATTTGAAAGATAATGAACCGCTAGCACTAGTAGCAGCCAGCAGGCTTATTGATTGTAATTGTAATTGATTGAACCACACATGCATGAATCCTGTTGGTTAGTACATTTGTGCGACATGTGACCATTTTTAGAAGCGCATCATATATGTGTTACTAAATACAAGCCAAACTCTTATCTATAGTACATTCATGCAACATGTGACCATTTTTAAAAATGTATCATATATGTGTCACTAGATACAAGCCAAACTCTTATCTATTTCCATTTTATGTCTATGCAGAACGGCACTCACTAGATACAAGCCAAACTCTTATCTATTTCCATTCTATGTCTATGCAAAACAGCATGGAAGGAATGCAATCTATGTAAAAGAGCATGACGGACCCCATCATGAATCATCAGAGGACAAGTGTCTATGACTGTTGCTTGCAGTTTCCTTACAAGATATAACTCCAACAAAATGCAAGTCACTGGTACAATTCCATATCTCCATTCAGAAAGCTTTTTTTTTTGGCCAGAGATCCCATGGCTAATATGTTCCATCACTACTTTCATATGATAACAAGCTCGCCATTTATCCTTTTGGTGCCATGTTACAGCTTTTCATTAACACATCAGGCACTTGATATTGGCTATGCTAAGATTCCAATTGACGTTTTTCAAAGAAACATCACTGAAAAATATCCGCATACAGATCCCATATCATTATTACAAATCACCATTGTAGTAAGTAGTAACTAATGACAACGTAAACCGGAATCTTCACTGGAGCTTATTGACTAAAAAGAAATTCCACTTCGAAGCTGTCCCTATTTGCTGCTGCGGAGCCTGACTTGCAACTTCCAATCCATTACCTGAACATTACAGTACAATTTTCAAATGTACATTCGTTGTCTTGGTCTTAATAAAATATATCCTAAATGCCTAAGTGCAACAACTTCCAATTGCCAAGTTATATGATGTGAATTCATCAGCATTCAAGACACATGAATACTGACATCTTGAAATATTTAACACGCATATAAAATAAACAAACATGCCACTCTCCTATGATGATTAATGCTGAAACAAGCAGACTGTCTCAAAACATTTGCTAAAATTTAAGGGACCAAAGCAATCAACTTTAGTCATCACCACACTAACCTTAGCTCTTATTAGACCTACTTATTCAAAGAACAGTAATGATTATGCTCACAAGGAAAAAAAAAAAATCACTTACAGTAATACTAAATGAGTGAGGGAAAAAAACAAAGAAGGGGACTATTACCTTGAGAGTTTGCAGAAAAGAGTTGAAATTGGAGACAGAGAAGTAGATATGGTGACCTCTAGGGAGATAGCTGGGGTCACTAACGGGTGACCTGGAACTCCAAGGACCTTCTGGAAGCTTGGTGCTAAGTTCCTCTCGATGAGGTGGAGTTGGAAAGCTGAGGACAGGTTCAACCATATTACCGTAAACTCTACAAAGTTGGGGCTCTCTATCTCTTCAAGCCCAAAAATCTGCACAATTTAAGTGGAACTTTAAAATAAATATATAAAAGAATTGGTAAAAGAAACAAAGGTTTTTGAATAAAAATTTCATGAAGGACCTATTTGTAGAAGTTGGCAAGGCGCCTGCTGCCTGATATCTGAAGAATCTCTGGAGATGTAGTTGAGGGACAATCCTTTGGCCACTGATGCTGCCATTTTGTGCCCTACTATTTGCGGAAAAAAATTGTATCTTTAGCATTGCTTGTAACAACCAAGCTACTTAACACTAATCTGGTATGACTTATGAGTGGAACACCCATTACAAGTAACATATCCTACCCGCCAACAATTTAACTGCTAGCCTGCTACGTACCATATCTAGCTAGTATAGAAAGAATCACAATATTTTTTGTCAGAAATTGTCAAAAAAATCGGTAATCACCAATAATCTCTACAAGAACACTGGCCATCCCTAAAGCGATGAAACCGACTGTTATCTCTCACTATAATTTCTCTGCCAACAATGCCAGAGATGAACTTGATGGCACTGTGGCAGTCTCCACAAATCCTAAGATTTTTTGTGATCCTTATAGGTACTCCTGGAGGCATAGCAATGAGGCCATACACAAGGGCAATCTTCTCGCTGTGGTGCCAAACTTCAGATATTTTCTCTTCTTCTTCTAAATCGTAGAGCGCGAAATTGGTATCAGGTACATAGCCAGCTTCATTCATTTCCCTCCTTAGTTTAACCAACATTGCCTGAATCTCTAAGTTCCTTTCGTGGGAAGTATCCTTTGCTTGAAAGACGTGGACCGTGTTCTTTACAGAGACCCAACTGCATCCTACACCCTTTTTGATACCAACATCCTTCATCTCCTTTCTCACAAGAGTGGCTTCTTCCCACCTAAATTAATTATTTGTCGAATATAATCAGTTTATCAAATGTGGGAGAAAAATATGAAATAAGAAAACACATACACACAAAATCAAAAGAATTACATTGTCTCTAGTTCCTAGATCAACCATAGCATTATGAATGATGAAATTTCAAAACCAATGCCTTTAGAATCTAGCTATACGCTGCCTAAGGAGTTCATGGATGTCAATGGTAGTGAATTTGATGAATCAAATTTTAAGGAAGTAGTGTGAATTTGTGGAACTTCTTGACTGCTTAGTAATGAAAAGATATGATTAGCTTTGATTTTATATAATGTTATTACCTGCCAGTGGCTGCAAACAGATTAGAGAGCACCACATGATTGCCAGAGTCTTTTGGATCAAGTTCAAATAGGTTATCAGCAGCAATCTTCCCCAATTCAGGCTTCCCGTACACTCTGCAAGCCCCTAAAAGAGCTCCCCAAACTGATGTTGTTGGACGAATTGGCATTTCCTTTATAAATTCATAGGCACGCTCTACCATCCCAGCTCGCCCCAACAAGTCCACTACACATGCATAATGCTCTACCCCTGGTTCAATCCCATATCTTCCTCTCATTGAGTCAAAAACTCCCATGCCCATTTTCACTGCTCCTGCCCTACTACAGGCCGATAATACACAAACCAAAGTTACATAATTTGGTACCACCTCATTGCTACTGGTTGTCATTTCCTCTAACAATGCCAAAGCCATGTCAGCATGCCCTTGGTGCGCATACCCACCTATCATTGCATTCCAAGTGATTAAGTTCCTCTCAGGCATCTCATGAAAGGCTAGCTCTGCATCATTTATATTTCCACATTTCCCATACATGTCCACAATTGCACTCCCAACAAAGATACTCCCCACCACACAAGCCTTTACAGCCAGTGCATGAACTGACCTACCCAGTTCAAGCCCCGAAAGCCCAGCAGAAGCACTCAAAACACTCGAAAGCATAAAATCCGTCATCTCAATCCCTTCTTCTCTAGCTTGCAAGAAGACCACACATGCCTTCTCATCCTCATAATTCTGCACATGTGCAGCCACCAAAGAGCACCAAGAAACATCATTTCGCCGACTCATTCCCTCAAAAACCATTTTGGATGATCCAACCTCCCAGCACTTTCCATAAAAATCAATTAGCCCATTCGAAACAGACACGTCCGCCTCAAAACCAATCCGAATCACAAACCCGTGCAATTGTCGTCCAAGCTCCAAATATGAAGCATCGGAACACGCATTGAGAAACGCACAGAATGTTATGGAATCTGGCTGCCCACCACCCACACGTAGTAACTCAATAAACGCGTCCACTGCATTTCGCGATTGCCCATCAAGCACCGCATTGGAAATATACGCATTCCACGTCACAATGTTTCTCTCAGGCATTTCATCAAACAGTTTCCGTGCCTCGTCTCTTAGCCCCGTTTTGCAGTACATATCGAAAGCACTACAGCCCACGAAGACATCACGTATCTGACCGTCCTTAACCGCAATGGCATGAACCTGTTTTCCCACAACAGGCATGCAAAGCGAAGCCGAGGCCTTGAACGCGCAAGGGAAGGTGAAATCATTGGGACGAATACGCTCACGGAGCATGTTGGAGAAGTGGAGGAGAGCGGAGGCGAAATGACCGTTTTGGACGGACCCAGCAATGAGGGCGGTCCAGGTGACGACGCAGCGAGACGGAGTGAGTGAGAGGACGAGTTGAGCTGAGTTGGGTAGGTCGAGTTTGGAGTACATGTTGACCAGGTGATTGGAGAGGAAGGAAGGAAAAGGTGTCTCGAGGGTCTTGAGCATTTGTGCATGGGCAGCACGGCCGAGAAGAGAGGAGCGAGTCGAGACGGCCGATTGGACCAGGGCGGCGAGCGAGTTGGTGGCGAGGAAGGGCATGGTTGGTGATTAAAGTCATGCTTGGTGGTGTTGAAGCTGCATGAAGAGGTCTCCCAGTACTACTTGCCTATTGTTTTCGTTTATAAGGAAAACGTTCGGTTTTTTTTTTTTTAATTATTATTTTAACATGGGTATACGAAGGTTCCTCTCGATTAATCTCATGATACATATCAGACAGAATGGCTTTGGGTGATTCCAAAGGGATCTGTGGTCATGTAGTGCCAAACTAGCAACTTACACTTCTTTAGATGAATATTATATTACAGTCCGCTGTACCACTAGCTTACCCAATCGAGATTAACCTTCATTAGTTCACGTCAAAAGAAATAAATATCCTTACTATATAAATAGATCATAAATATATGCATTATTGAATAAATTAAAGATAACATATATGAATCTCCATCCATGTGGTGGATTCATTGGTTTGGGGTATCATTTTTCTTATTGTTGATTGGTGGAAGGTTGTAATGTTCAATAAAGCAATTCCTAGATTTGCTTTCATTACTTGGCTGGCAATGAGAGATTGGCATAATGGGGAATTGGTAGTGAGCTTTTTATGTGTTATATGCAGAGCTTTTGTAGAAAATATGGATCATTTATTCTTTAAATGTTCCTTTTCTTAAAGAATTTGGAGGAGTATTAAGAGAGTGCATGCTGTCAGGATTCTATGCTAGATGAGTGGGATGCAATTGTTTCTTGGGCCACTCAGTATAGGAACGGGAAATCCTTTAAGTCACATATGGGCTATGAGTAATGCAGTGATTTTCCAGGGACATATCAGAACTAAAGGCCATATTGGGAAACTGATTAAGACACAAGTGAAAACTATAATTGAAGGTGAGCATAGCAGCTGTACATAATATAGTGGAACCAATGGTAATATGGTATAACTTAATCTGCCTATTCTTGCATTCACTGAGGAGACAAGAAGACTTGCTTAAATACAAAGGACAAGAGTTGCTATTGGGTAGGAGACCAATATGGCCATAAATGGAAGAACCAAATTTGAAGGAGAGAGCAAAATAAGTAAATGTATGTGTCACAGTGGGTGGGTAATACTCTCTTCTCTTGTTTTCACCGGCAGGGCATGATTAGCTTTACACATCTTACAAAAAATGTCAATGCTGCTGAGCTTGGTTCGTATGGAGATGTGCTTCTTGATGCATGCTGCCAGAATATTGCTTCTAGTGATGAGATATGGCACCATGTAGTTGAGAATCTTGAGGTGTCAACACTTCTTGTGACTTATATTCAGAGTGGCAATCCTCTTAGCCCATGATATACTTGTTTGGCTAGATTCCTTTACTTCTTGACTATTATTGTTGTGCTTTTGTAAGTTTCTTTTGAGCACATTATTCACGAAGTAGGCTACAAAAGATGAGAGAGGCTTCTTATGAGAGTTGTGCTGGACTTCTACGTGCTGATAATCAAGAGCTCTCTCATCTCATTGATTAAAAACAAAACAGTGATAAAAAGAGACCAAAGAAATACATCATATTTTCACCAATAATCCCGACAGAACATGATCCCTTAATAAAAAAGTGACGGAACCAGTTTTGATCAAGAATGATGTTTTCTCTATCAAATGTATTTGAAACATGCTTCATGAAACTATAACAGTTATGACAAATTTGAAAATTCTTCATGACCCTCATGGTCCTTCTATTTTCAAATTTAAGGAGTGCAAAAGCAATGACCAACTTCTCACGGTGATAACCAAGACTATGCTCCTTCTCCTCCTCTTCAATGTAATGTAATACATTAGATGTATAATTTTCAATTATTGAAACTAAGAATTTTCTTGTCTCATCTGATTCGGATGAGAACTATCCCCAGAAACAAACTCGTGAATCACTAGGTCCAAGTTAATCAAACTATAACCAGGTTTCTTGCTAACTCTTTTTTCCCTCATTGAATTCCTCACCCCTTCTCTCTCAGTCCATCTACCAACCCCACCATATGCGTTTGATAAAAGCACATAATCACCATCATGATAAGGGTCAAGCTCGTAGATCCTCTGCTTCACTTTCTCTGCCAACTTAATATGGTTATGATTCACACATGCTCCAAGCAGAGTTCTCCAAATAACAGAGTTTGGCTTCATTGGCATTCTTTCCACAAAATCATAGGCTTCATAGAGCAAGCCTGCACGACCAAGGAGATCAACCATGCAACCATAATGTTCAAGCAGTGGTTCCATCCCATACTCATTCCTAATGCTTTCAAAAACTCTCCAGCCATCTTCAACAAGACCACCATGACTACAAGCAACTAAAACCCCAATGATAGTAGTATAATCCGGACGTAAGCCGGAATTCTTCATCTCGTAAAAAACATTCAAAGCTTCTCCACTGCGGCCATGCACCGCAAGCCCGTTAATCATTGCCGTCCAAGTCAATACATTTCTAACAGGCATTTCATTAAACACTCGAATCGATTCATCAACGCACCCACATCTAGAATACATATCAATAAGAGCAGTACCCAATGGAACAGTAAGCTCCAACTCACTTCTGCGGATAAAAGCATTAACCCATTGGCCCAATTCCAATTCCCCTAAGCTTGAAACCGCGGATATCACGCTGAGCATTATGACATAATCGGGTTTCATACTCTCCAAAAGCTGCATTTGTTGAAACAGAGCTAAAGCTTCATTGTCGAAACCATTATTCGTAAAGCAAGCAATCATGGACGACCACGAAACCAAGTCCCTCTCAAGCATTTCATCAAACACCTTCAAGGCAAGGTCAACCGACCCGCAACAACCATAGAGACTAATCAATGAATTCTGAACATAAATGTCGGAACCAAAACCAATCTTAAATATGAGCGAGTGAAGATCCTGACCCAGCTGTAGGCGAGCACAGGCCTTGAGAACAAATGGGAAAGTGAAATTGTCGGGTGAGACGCCATGGTGGCGCATTTTCGAGAAGAAAGAAAGGGCGTGGGAAGGAGAGGAATTGGCATGGGCTCTGATGATGGTGTTGTAGGCAAAGATGTTCGGAGAGGGAATGTGGGCGAAGAGGGACCGAGCGTAGGATAAGCTTTGAGGGGCAGCGGGAACGCATGATAGAAGGAGGCGTTGGAGAAACTGAGGGTCATTGTGAAGCCCAGTCTTGAGGAGGCGAGCGTGCAGCTTGTACACTTTATTCATTGCCTTCTCATTGCTGTACTTCCATGAAAAACAGCGGCTTGTTTATTCAAAAAATGAAAGAGTGTAATTTTTATTTTATTTTTTTGATGAGTAGAGTGTAATTTTTATTGATAATTGACTTTCCAATTTGTTTTTAGAAAACTTAATTTTGAGCAAAAATATTCCTAAATAGACACTAATAAGTAGGGGTGTAATCGGTGAGGTGCGGTGCGATTTTCTCCAGATTTATACACCTACACCTTATAGTGCGGTTTTTCTATTATACGCATCTTCATCTGCACCTATTAAGGTCAGTTTTGGCACAGTGCAATGCGGTTGGGTGTGGTACGATATAAGTGCGGTCTTGCGGTTTGAGCTGGATTCATTTGGGTCAAATTGAGCCAGTGCAAATGTCAATTTTAATCTAAAAAATTCACCTTTACAAACAACTAAAAAATTTTGCTAACTATAGTATACAAATATAAATCATAGTTTCCAATCTCAACCTGAATATTTAAGAAGAAAAAAATTATAACATACATATTTCATAGAATAAATCATAATTTCCAATCTCAATCTGCACATATATACCATCCTTATACAAATATAGCTCAATCTCAACCTTCATATACCATTAGCATACAAATATAACATAACATCATCTGCATATACTATTAGCATACAAGTATAACATATTAGGAATATAATCGGTGAGGTGCAGTGCGGTTTTCTCTGGATTTATACACCTACACCTTATAGTGCGGTTTTCCTATTACACATACCTGCAGACGCACCTATTAAGGTCGGTTTTGGCGCGGTGAGGTGTGGTTTGGTATGGTTCTTGCGGTTTTGTCGATTGTGTCAATGAAGCTTACACCCCTACTAATAAGTAATCAATCTTGCATACAAGAACATAGTTTTGACTAAAAAAAATTATAATAAAAACTCTATAAAATGAGGAAATAAAGAATAAAATTCAAAATTCAAAAAATTACAAAAATAAAAATAAAAACCAAGGTTCACTAGTTTAATAATTTCACAAAATAATAAAATAAAACCCGAATGTTTTGGACCAAATATCAACCTCGAATGCACATATCGTATATAAAACTTGAAATTAAATTAAATCACCTACAAAAATTACTAAATATATATAAAGTTTTAAGAATAGATCATAAGACGTTAGCTAAAGAGAAAAAGAGAGTAAATAATAATACTTAATATACTCAATGTTATTAGAATAAATATTCACATTTTGAGTATTGCACCACCTTAAGTTGGTGAGTAATTTGACTAATTTCTTCAAATATTTCATCTATGATATAAAAATAAAATATAACTTTAGCATATAATAAAAATGGTATCATTCAACTACTAAGTGTGATAGAATATCTAAGAAGATAAGATGAGTAGTGGAAGAAATAATAAAAAGTTACGGCCCTCATTAGACTGGGAGATTGTTTGAGAAGAGAAGATTGATAAAATATTATTAAGAGAGAGGATTGAGAAGTGAAGAGAGGAGTTTATGTGAGAAAAAGAGTAGGTGATTTGACAACCTGAAATCATTTTAGATGCATATTGGGTTAATTATTTTTTTTTGCTCTAGTTAGCTCAATTGGTAAAATCTCTTGTCGTCGAACAAGAGACCTAGGTTCAAATCCCGCCTACACCAAAAACTAATTGGTATCTTGGCCTGATGGTAAGAGCAACCATCATGAGCGAACGCCATAAGTTTAAATGCTATCATCACTATAAAAATTTTTTTGTTGTTCCAAAAAATCTTACCCATGTCTATTTTTATTACTTGAGTTGAAGTTTGAGTGGATTAACAAGTTCGAGTCCAATTTTATGTTTGTTTGGTAGGTGCAAGGACAAGGAGAGAGGAGAAAAAAAAAAACTACTCAGAACCCAAATTTATATATGGTAATGCTTTACGACGAATCGTATAGAGTGATAGACTTTTCATAAAATCGGCTCTGCATAGTGTCATTGTCATAGATTTTCATAACCCGATACGACGAGTCGTTTAATGACTGCCGTTTTGTAACACCTATAAGCATAACGGAGAGGAGCTGAACTGAGAGTCTAGAAAGAGAGAGATTCGAAAATGTCGAACTCGTTCTCCGACCTCCATGAACTTCTCATTCAGTAAGCTCTCTTCCTCTCTCTCGCTCTCGCTCTCGTTCTCTTCATTTCTCTCGTAACTTTCTTTGACTAACTGTATCTCTGTAATTTTTTTCAAGGTTATCGGAGCCAATAGCGGAATCTCTCTCCAAATCCAACTACACTCCACCAGAGGGTTCCGACATCTCTATCAAAGCCCTAATCGAACCGCTTCTCCCACACAAAAACTCACCGCCAAACCACGCTTCAATCAGAGATTTCGCCCTTGCTTGCGCATTGCTATCCTCCTCTCAATCCTCAACCAACGACCTCCTCTCATGGATCCCCGAACACCTCTCTATCTCAGCGAACTCGGCCTTTCGCGAGCTCACCGAAGCTTATTGCGTCGCTTACGGAGAGAAAAACACGAAGATGATTGGTGAGCTGGGCGTGGATTGTGGTTCGGTGCCCGAAGACAAGAGATTGGTGGTGGAATTGATGCCTGAGGTGCTGCCATTGTTGAAGGAGATGATTAAGGAGAGCTCGATTGATAAATCTAACGACGGCGACGAGGTCTCCGCTGCGTCGGCTAGGATTCCGGTAGGGTTCGCCATTGTGGCTGCTTATCAGTTTAGGTGGTTTGTCACTCAGGTTTGTGCTTTGGAAATTCTTTTGAATTTCAAAGATTTGGTTATGTGGCAATGTGAACTTGTTTAAAATCTTTTTTGGTTTTTTGTTAGGTTGATTATCCTCATTTGGGAAAATTATGCGCATTGGTGATTCCTTGTGCGTTGACAGCTCTCGATCATTGGTCGCCGGATGTGAAAGTATGAGCTATAAATTGCAAACTGCTAGTTACAAATTTTCATCAATTTAGAGTGGACTTATTTGTTTTTGTAGCTGGATAATAGAATTTACCCAATATAGAGGAACAGATGGTATAATGTTTTATTTTTTAACTAGAATTTAAATAAGGGTAGCGGTAATTTACTCCGCCTATTATTGCATTTACTGAGGAGACGTTAAGACTTGCTTAAATACAAAGAACAAGGTGTATGTAGCTAATATGGACAGGAACGTGAGTTACCAAATTAAAAGCATGACATTTTTTTTAGCCAATTTGAAATTTCTATTTTGTCATTGTGGACAAGATTTTGGCAATTGAAATTCTTGTTGCTGTTAGTTAGGAGACCAATAAGGTCATAAATGGAAGACTAATTGGAAGGAGAGAGCAAAATAAGTAAATGTATGTGTTGCAGTGGGTGGATAATACTTTTTTTTTTTTTTTTTAGGTAGTGGGTGGGTAATACTCTCTTCTCTTGTTTTCAGGGGCAGGGCATGATTAGCTTTACACATCTTGCAAAAAATGTCAATGCTGCTGAGCTTGGTTCATATGGAGATGTGATTCTTGATGCGTGCTGCCAGAATATTGCTTCCAGTGATGAGATATGGCACCATGTAGTTGAGATGTCGACACTTCTTGTGACTTGTATCCAGAGTGGCAATCCTCGTAGCCCATGGTATACTTGATTGTCTATATTCTTTTACTTCTTGACTATTATTGTTGTGCTTTTGTAGGTTTATTTTGAAACAGAAAGAAAATAGAGAAGGTTGGTAGTTATAATGGATGGTGATGTCTTCCAGAGGAACAATATTTATGCAACTAAAATCATTGCTATGTTTCAGACAAAGAATTTGGATATGGATTATTGATTAATTAAAGTTTGCTTGTTATCATATATTGGATGTTTATGGAAACTGGTGTTTGCTGA
This sequence comes from Fagus sylvatica, assembly GCA_907173295.1. Taxonomy (NCBI): domain Eukaryota; kingdom Viridiplantae; phylum Streptophyta; class Magnoliopsida; order Fagales; family Fagaceae; genus Fagus; species Fagus sylvatica. The sequence continues at coordinate 36,305,674 of OU015769.1, forward strand.
TTATCATATATTTGTTGTTTAGGTTTGAAAGGATGTTAAATGAGATGTTAAGTCACTTGGAGCGGCAACCAAGGCACAAGGAGCGCCGTATTGCATGGCTCAAATATATCGAGCCACTTTTGAGTGCTGTTGGTCTTGTGTTATTAGCACATTTTAGGCGTATTTTTCCCCTTTTACTTAAGTGGATGCATGCTGATGATGATGAGACTGTTCTACTGGTGAGAATAACTTCATATTCTTTTGACATTTACCGTATGATTTGACAAGTTTACTGATGACTTCAGTCTACACTATTTTTTTTTTTTTTTTTTTTTTTTTTTTTTTTGGGGGGGGGGTGTTGGTAATCGTCTAATGTCAGTGTGATTGCTTGAAGATAGTTTTGGGGATCCTTTCCTTCCTTAAACACAATTATGAGGTTTTACCACATCTGCTAGGTCACATTTTCGATGTGTATGTTTACTGCATAAATTGTGGAGATAGATATTCTCAGGTCTTTGTTTCTTGCTTAGTCTTACTATAGGAAGAAATAGTAAATATGAACTAAACTTTGCAATAGACTAGTGATGAAGAGAGGTGAGCTTGAGGATGTAGTTGTCATTTGGCCTTCTGCATCTTGGAACATGTATGCATTGCATCATTCTTTTTATTTGATAAGTATGCATTGCATCATACTTGTCTTTCATAATGTAAATATGTTTCGAGGAACTATTCTTTAAGAGATCCTTGTTAGTTCCAAGTTCCTTAGTAAGTTCTTCTCGACACTACCAGTAAGAGTCCAGGCATTTCATGCATAACCTAATTGAACATGTAGTTTATCCACTACTCTCTTTTGTGTGTTTCTCATTACAAATAGTCAAGCGCAAACCTAGTGTAATGTGCTGGAGCTGATTTTTGGTGGATGTAGTAACTAGTAACAGATATACTATCTCTGCAATTCTTTAATTGTGTGCAGGTTCTGGAGCGGATCCAGACTATTTTAAGGTTAACATGGATAAGGAACACACCATATGTTGTAAGGTAAACTACTAGGTAATTATGCTTAATCATCCAAAAGAACTTAAAATTAGGCAGCATTTTGAAGTGCTCTGGAACGTCATTCATTCTGTTATCTTGTGTGCATTTGAGTATGTAAGTTGATAGTGTACAACATCACGATTTGCATGATCATAATAGCAAATAGAATGAGGTGATGATTTTGAGATCTACACATAACTTTATTGAACAAGTGTTTAGAATAAGAATCAAACCCATTTAAATGCCTTATGTAAGGAACTTAACTCTTTTCAAACAATCCAGCAAAAAAAAAAAGACATTTCAACTGCAGTAAAAATGGTTGTTAATTAAATTTCTGTGGGATGTTCACTGCTGGTTTGTTTCTTTCATAACTTATAGAAGTGATAGTGGTCCTTCAAAATATCAAAACTCATAAAGTTTTTGTTTTTCCCTTTCTTCCAACCAATTATTTGTACAAGGAAAGAATGTGGGGTTTAATGGATTTTTTTCTTATCTTTTCTTTTTCTTAAGGATGTTTGGGAAGGTATTACAGTCAACCAATGTTTCTAAATGGCGGTTGGTGATCATAAATGTGACTGTTAGAAGTTAGTCCTTAGTGAACTTTCTTTCAAATGTGGTCTTAATTGACCTTGAATAAGAAGTATATTTTTAAGTCCCATACTTGCATCCTGCTTCAAAACCTTTCTGGCATACAACGAATTTGGAAACATGCCTATGCTTGCTTATGTGGTGTGCTTTGTTGTCTGAAATGTTTTAAAGGCTTGGAATTGTGGAAAAGTCAAGGATATGTAGATGGATTTTAGTTTATTTATTTATTTTTCAAATAAGTATAGATTATGGTGTAAATTGGCTAGGGTTTATTGGAAAAGGGGATTGAATCTTGAAATGGATTGGTTTCTGGATGTTTTTGTTATATTCTCAACTCTGCATATTTTGGTGTCAGGTTAATTGATGAACTCACGATTTTGTATAAAGAGGCAGCAATGAAAAGGGCTCACGAAGAAGTTAGAACACATATTCTTCAGATACTGATCTTACTCCAGCAGTAAGGGTTCTGTTATGATTTCCATGAAAATAGAGGTGTTTTTCAGCAGAATTTCTTCCTTGATCTTTGATTTGTTCTTTTGATATTCTTCCTGAATTCCTAGATGCAAAGGTATGCAGTTTGAAGCAGCTTGGGGCAAGCACAAGGACGATCCAAACCTAGCAAATCTTGAGTCATCTTTAAGTAGAAAAGGCACAGCAACGGTAAATCCATGCTCTTTATTGCTGCACATTCATAACAATTGCAGTGCAGTTGTCATCACAGGGTTGAAAGCCATAGTGAACTTAATGAGCTTGGCATTCTGTGGGTTGCTTGGCCCAAATGTTTGTTCATCTAATAATTATTTTATTTATTGGATATACGTATCCTCCTCCCTCTTGTAGTGTGTGGACCTCACTATTGTGGAACCCACATTGTGAGAAGAAGGATGCATATGTTTGATGCATGAGATACTATTTGTAAAACAAGCTGTACAAGATGCACCTAGCCACCTACGCATCTTTTATTTTTATTTTTTGGGAGGATAATGTAGCAAGCTCATTGAGTTCCATTTCCTTCCAATCTGTCTGATACTTTCTTTGTTATACTGTCCTTATGTCAAATTCTGATATCTTACATAGTCATTTCCAGTTTCCTTCTATTTAATCCGTGACAATGTGATGCAGGTCGTTCAATGATCATATGCATGGAATCTTGAGTCCTACAGAATGTATTATGGTTCAGCGGAATATTTATGTGCAATTGATGTAAATAGCTCATTTTGGGAACCATGTACATGTAATTGTAAGCATTAATATAATAACTTGCGATATTTTAATTGGTCTTAGAAATATTTCAAGCTTAAGCCCATGTACATGTAGTAACATGCTTTAGAATATCATACGAAACTCAATGCTACTGACATGAATTTTCTGAACACAGATTAAAAATACTGTTGACATATATCAGGCAATAGCATTTCCATCTGGTAGTGACTCATGTTTCACCTCTCCTGCTGAGAGCGATTTCATGTGTAGCCACAAGTGACAAAAGTAACATAGGAGCCCATAAAAAAAATATGAAAAAAAAGAGTAACAATGTAACGCAGGATCTCAAATGGTTTGAAAATTTTCAAGTGCAACATTTCAGTAAAATAACTTTCTTTAGAAAGTGCTCTTAAAAACTCTACTTTCATTGTTCTACCTTCACAAACTAAACCAAAATCCCAGTTTTGAAAGGGGAGAAAAGAGGAAAGTTATGGATACGTTCCTGCTTGTCACGGTTAAAGGCTTAAAGCATGCGTGAGATTCAGATGGAAGTGGAACCCGCCATCTATGCATCCAAGATTCTAAATTCTAAAATGCCAACGTGGCATCTACCATCTACTAGAACACCGAGTCGCAGAGGATCCAGACTCTTGACTACGAGATTTGCAACAGAAACAACCTCCCTCCCAAAACTAAACTACTCGCAGTGCGCAATACGCACCCCTTTCGTCCCCACAACAGAACGTAACTAACTGCCTTCACTCTCCCTCCAAATTTCAAATCCCAACAAATCACACTCTCTCTCCCTCCTTCCCTCAACAAACTACCACAGCAAAGCTAGCCAAGCCAAGCCAAGCCAGCCATGCTTTCTCTCTCTTTCTTCTTCACTCTCACTCTCTCCCTCTCCTCCCTCCTCCCATTAACCACCTCTCTCCCCACCCCCCTCGGCGTCACTTACTGCACTCCCACCACCACCAAGACCAACACCAAACAACCACCGGACCAAGTATCCATCGCTCTCTCTTTCCTCAAACTCACCTCCCTCCGTATCCTCAACCCAGACCCAACCCTCACACGCTCCTTTACCTACACCAACACCTCTCTCCTCCTCACCATCCCAAACCCCCTGGTCCCACCCATCGCAGCCAACCGCACCATCGCTCTCCGCTGGCTCTACCTCCATGTAGTCCCCTTCTACCCTCGCGCCAGGATCACCGCCATCTCCGTTGGCGACGATTTCCTCGAGTCCTCCCCTGGCTGCTCCTCATTCCTCATCCCCGCAATCCGGAACGTACACCTGGCACTCCGCGACCTCGGCATCCGTCGGATCTCCGTCTCCACAACCTTCTCTTTCATCAACATCATTTCCACTCCTTTCCCTCCCTCCGCCGCGGAATTCCAAGCCCCGGCTTCGGAGGACTTGATCAAGCCATTGCTTCAGTTCTTGCGCGATACTAACTCCTCATTCTTGATCAACATTTACCCTTACAAGCTCTACAGGCTGAACTCCGAGATTCCGATCGGCTTCGCTCTGTTCCAGAAGAATCCTTTTAACTTCCGTGACGACTTGATCACCGGTGTCCGGTACAGGAATCTTTTCGACATGATGATCGACGCCGTGATTAGTGCAATGGCTGTGGCCGGTTACGAGAATGTTCCAGTGATTGTGGCCGAGACAGGGTGGCCAAGCTCTGGCGCCGATGCGAGCGAGGTCGAGGCCAACCCAGCCTACGCGGAAATGTACCTTAAGGCCCTTGTGGAGCACTTGAAATCAGGGATTGGCACGCCGCTGAGGAAGGAAGGAGTGGCGGAGGTTTACATATATGAGATGTTTGATAAGGAAATGAAGCAAGGGACAACTCAGCCGGATCGCAATTGGGGGATTCTGTACCCAAATATGACCAAGAAGTACAAGATTGAGTTCTCTGGCTCCAATAGATTCAATGAGGGAAGTGCTTTGGTGAGAGTTGGGCTTTTCTTGGCCTTTAATTTTTTGCATTTGCTTTTGCAGTAAATCATCGAATTTTCTCAAAGTTTCTCTTTGATTGTAAAGATGAGACAATTCTTAGCTTGTCTCTGTAGTCAAAATGTGAAGCTCAGGTTTTGATTTTCTTTCATCAAGCTGGTTAGTTAGTTAGAATGCTTAGATTTTGTGTAAACGTGATTTACTATAAATCACTGGCTGAAAACTTTCTCACTTTCAAATTGTTGATGTACATCAAAATGTTTGATAAAGAGAATTCAATGAAATAGGGTTTATGTTTCGCAGAGAAAAATTGTGTGCTTGTATTTGGTTTTCTATAATCAGTTATTACTTATTATAGTCAGCAAGGTCTAGATGACTAGAGTTTTGGCAATATGTGAATCAGAGCTTCCTTCAACTTGCAATGGCTGCAGAATTATATAGTCATATCTGGTTGAGTTCAGCTACCCAAAGGTTTGCTAGGTTCAGCCAACAAACAAATTGGGTTTGTGGCACATTAATATTATGTGATGTTTGATTTGGTAAGTGTGTGTATGTTAGCTGCACTTGATTATGTATGTATTTCTGCACTTGAAATGAAAGCTATGAGGTGCCGATAAGTATAACTCATCAGCTTCTCTCAGTCCCATTTGTAGTTTACTGTCCAACTTGCTAATTTGTGAGCTGCACCATTTCCCTCTTGGTGAGTAAAAGAACATTGCAATTCACCAAATGTTATGTGTAACTGTAAGAGGCAAGAGCACCTATGCTATGCGTCCTCTATAATTGATATAGTGAGCCATAGATGGAGCAGTAATAGAGGATCTATTGGGTGCTCTTACGAGAGTCTGGTTTATCCCCCCTTCAAGATCAAGGATAGCATTCTTACAGTTTCCATCATTAGTTAGTGTAGCTGTCAGTGAATCAGTCTAGCTAATAAACTTCCTTCTCAAACAGTCCAGGAATTTAATGTTCCAATCCCTTGCAATTTCCAAACGATTGTAATGCTGAGAGGTTTGTGTACACGTATGGTTTTCTGTTGGTATCTTCTTTAAATTGATAGGAAGTTTCCATAGAGTTGGTTCATAGACAAGTTGGTGCGCATAACTAACATGTTTAATTGGAATATGAAGTCTGAAAAGACTGAAACACAATCCAAAATTCTTGATTTGGGTTCCACTTTAGGGTTGCGAATAGCATTCCAAAATTACAATAACACTCAACAAACCATCACAACCACAAAAAACAACTTTTAATGGTAACTTCTCTCTTTCCCCCTCTCTTTACAAAGCGATTTTTAACCTGGTGTTCCTGATTTTTTTTTTTTTTTTTTTTTATATATGATAGAAATTCTTCACTCACACACACGGGAATTGAACCCACACCCTCATAGAGGAGTAAAGCTTTTTTGGGAAAGAGAATTACCACTGGGCCACTGACCAATGACTGATTGATCGACAATTGACTTCTCCTCAAATGATATTTTTTTTCTTAAACCAATTGCTCTCACTTTTTTTTTTTTTTTTTTTTGCCTAAATTTTGAATTTGGGATGTCCTAAATTACTTACAAGTAGAAAATATTTTCTCATTTCAAGGAATGGAAATGGGACCGGTTTGGGATGATTTTTTTTTTAGACACCAAACTCTCTAATTATTTTACATATATCACCTTTTATATTTGAAAACCCAAGCTTGTATCAAGTAAATTAAAAATAGAGGTATTTTAGTAATTTAAATTGATAATTGGATTAGTTGTGGGTATATCATGTATAAACTTCAAATCATACCCAAATTCTAACGGATTTTAAAATGTGGATCTAAACCCATTTAAAAAAAAAATTCAAACACTTACTATTAGGTCAAGTCGAATTAGAAAACCCATCTAATTAGACCCATTGTCATCCCTCGTTTTTGTAAATGAAATTTTGTGTTTACATAATTATTTACAATTATAAGAAATATTACTAATTTTTCATATGAGTCAAGTAATATAAAAATGTTTATTTATTCATTTTCAAGTTCAACAAATTACAAGAAAAACAAATAAAATTTTCACTAAAATATTTTCTAAAAATTTAATAATTTCTTTAGAAAACATTGCGTCCCAAACGACATACAGGTGATCCTCCACGTCTCAAAAAAAAAAAAAAAAGTTTTACGATCAAGACTTTAATTTTTAGGTATTATTTAATTTTTTTTAATTAAAATCCAAGAAAGAATAATAATAAGTAACTTTTACTGACTTTGGCGAAAACGAAAGTATGACAAAGATGAACGTTTTGTAAACAAACGGGCCAGCTCAGGTCCCAAAAGAAGGTGGAGGAGGAGGCAATAAAAGTTTTTTTTACTCTCTGTGTTTTCACGTTTGAGGAATGCTGAGACTGAGAGACTGCCATCATCTTTCTTCTCAAAGCTCAGTGCAAACAAATGCGACCCTTTTGAATGCCAGGTATTTTATCTCTCTGCAAAAGGGTTTCTCTTCACTTATCTATTTATATAGCTTAATTTGAGAACTGGGCAAAAGCTATTTTACAAAAAGTTTCTGTTTTTCCCTACTATTAATTCATATAATACAATTTTAGAATCTATAAAACCATTCTATTCTAAATTCATAGAGTTTGTTTCGCGCGCACGCACAGACATACTCATTGAGACATTTTTGTATATATGTGAAAACAAATGACGAAATTTGGAGAAAATGGTGTAGCCCTATGCCTCCACCTGGGTGTTTAGTATACTTAATTTTTATTTTTTTGTTACATTGGTCCAAAAATGTTGTTGAATTGAATCCAAATTCTTATTGTTGTTATAAAAATATAAACTTTAGGGTTTCCAGTTGTACCTCTGAACCCCACTTGGAAGAACATATCTATATTTCTTTATTTGAGTCTAAATTATTCTTAAACTATTCTGGAAAGTTAATTTGTGATTTTTTCTTTTTCTTTTTTTCTTTTTTTTTTGGGGGGGGGGGGTGGGGTGGGAATTTCCTCCTATTGCTCTATATTTATTGGAAAAATTGGCTGATTTTATGATAAAAATTTCCTTGAAACTGATTTGGGAGAAAATTCCTTTAACCTAATACTTGGAAATTCAAATGACCATCTGCGTGTGCTTTAATCAAATGACTTATTTAATAATTATGTGATTTGTTTAAATTACTTAATGAGTCATGTGAATAATATGCGCGTGGATGGTGGGTGTAGGAGGTATTCCTCTAATTCGGTTTGAACTTTATCTTTAAATTTATTGTAAACTACTAACTGGATATGATAAGAAATTCAAGATTTCCAACTTTTACTACCCTCTCTATTTATCAGATTCTTCCTTAAAGATTGTCTTTTGGGTTATTAGCTGTGGAACTCTGATAGTTCTTGCAAACAGTGGTACAATTCATCTTCATTAGTTCTTATTCAGTTCAAAATTATTTCCCTTCCCCTCCCCCGTCTTTTAAAATTAGTTAAATTTTCTAATATTCACAAGCAATTGATTATATGCATTACTGCCTCAGATAGTTTATGTGTTACTGCAATACTGCCTCTAACCCAACTTCTCTCTGTCTCTCTACCTTCAAGTGTTTTTTTATTTATTTTTTAAAATTATAACTGGTCTTTTTATTCTGTCATGCATGTGGAGACTACCAGAAGAATTGTAATTGAAGGATGTCTCACTTACCAACTGACAAAGCCACTTGGACGCCTGCCCACCACAAAACATTTATTGATCTATGTGTTGAACAGACTTTAAAGGGGAATAAACCTGATACGCATTTTAATAAGGAGGGTTGGAGGAATATCGTTGAATCATTTTATGAAAAGACTGGTTCTAGATATGATAAGAAACAAATGAAGAATCACTGGAGTTCAACAAAGGAACAATGGAAAGTCTGGGTTAAGCTAATTGGTGATAGTAGTATGAAATGGGATCCGGAAACCAAGACATTGGGCGCTAGCAATGAGGACTGGGCCAAGTATATAGAGGTATGGTAACTGACTTCACGGTAGGTAATGCTATTTTAGTGAAAACTGAAGAATGTTCTTTGAATTTCAGATTTGTGATAACATTGTGATTTTGTCATAGGCAAACCCAGAAGCTGTACAATTTCGATATAAGGAACTCCAGTTCACTGACAAATTGGAAATTATCTTTGATGGAACAATAAATGCTGGAGACACGGAAGCTACTACTGGGCTTAAGAGGCACAACAGTAGTCCGACCTCCTCCCTTTTGCTTAGAAAAGTGCAAAGAACGACGACGCCAGAGGGGGAGGATGACAATCCATGTGATGATGAATCGAGGAGTGCTGTTATGGTTCAGAACACACATGGCACACCAATGGCAAGTGAACAAAGCATGTCTAGTTCATCATCTCGAAGGTCAAAAACGATTTGGACGCCTGCCCTCCACAAAGTTTTCATTGATTCATGTCTAGAACAGACATTGAAGGGGAATAAGCCTGGAACACATTTTAATAAGGAGGGTTGGAAGAAAATTATTGAATCGTTTCAGAAAGAGACTGGTCTAAGTTATGATAGAATGAAACTAAAGAATCATTGGGATGTCACTAATAAACACTGGAAAATCTGGTCTAAGCTAATTGGCACTAGTAGTATGAATTGGGATCCAAACACCAATAAATTTGGTGCAAGTGAAGCAGATTGGGAAAATTATTTACGGGTATGCTGAATGAATGAACAATAGCTGTTTCTATTTAATTGAAAAACTTATGGAGGATCTGCACTGATTTTGGATTGTTAATAGTGGAATGGATTTGTTACAGGAAAACCCAGAAGCTGCGCAATTTCGCTATAAGGAACTTGAGTTTGTTGACAAACTGGAGACCATTTTCAATGCAGCAACAGTTACTGGAGAGAGCAAACCTGCTAGTCAGCGTAGGAAGTACAAGTATGATTTGACAACTTCTCTCTTACATAACAAAGAACCAGACATACTGAAGCCAGATGAGAAAACGGAGCTTCTTTGTGATGCTGTTGAATCAAGAGGTGCTGTAATGATTCAGAGAAGTGCAACAATGGTTCCCTCTACACAAAGCAAACTCAGTTATAGTATTGGGGAATGCATCAACTGTCTTGATGGGATGGAGGAAGTAGAACAAGGAAGTGACCTCTACTTGTTTGCCTTAGATATTTTCTTGAAGAAGGAATACAGGGAAGTTTTTCTTCAACTGAAGAAGCCTAGTGTACGGATTGCATGGTTACAGCGCCTGCAATCACTTGGTCCATCTTTGGAATAGAATGCTGTCATGTTTTTATCTCTTTTTCTTTGGTATAGTTATAGTTAGTTTTTAGCAATTATGTAGTGGTTGTTTTTATAGACTTATATCGGTCTGGTTGTCAGATCTTTTTCTATGATGTGCTTACACATTATTTAAGTTGACAAACTTTATCCTTACAGTAGTTTTATTGACATAGTCCTTAAGTTAGCACGATCGTCCACTTTTAACTTCGTAATAGCTATGTGATATATCAATCAGAGATTTCTGAGGCTTCTTGGACGGAAGTGTAATATTATATTTACTCTATTCAAGCTGAAAATGGATGAAAAAGTCATGCTTAGCAGGATTGCAAGCGGTTTGGAAACATAGATGCTACTGAGATGCCTAGTGTAACTAAACCATACCATTTGTTTCTAGGTTTTGTAGATCTCATCATAGCCATTTGTATTTGTAAATCATCAGGTTTCAGAAGTCATTGTACTCATTGCATGTAACATGTTTTAAGGTGTAACTTTGGCAAAACTTGAATCCTTGAGTTGGAGGATAGATATTTTTACACTGCCTCTCCCCCACCATAGGGCTCTGCCTTTCATACTCATTCCAACATACTGCTAATCGTTGCAAGCAGCATCAGTACCACCACCAAGAGCAAGAAGGCGTGATGGGCATCACCTTCTTTATCACCTCCCTTTCATTTCTAGCCTAAGTGAATATGGCTGTTTCTTTCATGGCTTCCTCTAATGGCCTCAATCTCTCAGTCAACCATTCATGGCTGCAATCCAAATTGTAAATGGACCTTCCAAGTGTGACGAGGTCCACTATATTTTTCTTGAAACTTCCTTTAACTCTGTTAGGAAGAAGACAATCATCATTTGTATATATGCCGTCTACCCCAGTTGAAGCCCACCACCCAATTACTTCTCTGTTTTTGCCATGTAATTAACACTGGCACTCCCATGGGATTTAAAGCAGCGAACTTGCACTTTTCACAATATATTTTGGGAAATGACATTTTCACACCAAAAGGTGCTACTTCCGTACCTTTTGGTGTGGAAATAGGAAATAGCACTTTTTGGTGCGGAAATAGCGTCACCCTATATTTTAGAGTGGTACCAGACTACCAGTGCATTAGGCGATGGCTCATTGGTGATTGGTCACTGTCCAACTACTCAAACGCAGGAGGAGGTGGTATCTTGTATTCTTGTGTGAGGTCCACGCTCATGTAAGAGGGGTGTTAAATGTAATTGTCACACAAGATAATAAATCACCAAAAAGGAGTGTGGACAGCAGATGTATATGCATCCTGAATGCCTGACGTGGGCATGTTACTTCCAAGTTCCACCTGCTGTTGTCAACGATTCTTTATGGCTGCCTAGCTGCTCTTAATCATTTTGTGCCTTTGTGTTGCCATCATCGGCATTCACTCTTCCAACAGCGCCCTTTTTTCTTTCTTTTTTTTCTCTCCAGTGACATAATTTATCTTTACCATGAAATTAACTGACTAAATCACTCAGTTGCATCTTACCACTCGTTTTGCTGCCAGCTAGATGTCAGTAGGATAAAGCAACTAAGCTTTTGATGGGTTCTGTTAAATTGGATTATCTGCCAAACTGTTTGAACAGCTATATATATGTACATTTTGTAAGTTACGTGCACGCGTTGGATGAGTCTTGAAACCACAACCTCATCCTCCATCTTACTTTTACTGAGAGAGAAGACATCATTTGAGCTAGACATTTTGACTATTTTCTTATAAATTAATACACAAACAAATCGTGATCAAATATATTAACAAATTTTGACAGTAACAATAATCAAGCCAAGCCAAGACCTCTGAGTTTACAATTGAAGGCTCTCGAAGAATCAATACAAGAACAAACCAATAGTTCCACCTTTAAATATAATCTATTTTGGTATAGATGTGCTCTCAAATTGATGCTCAAAGTTATAATATACAGCATTTGGAAGCTTAAAAACCTGCTTTCCTAAATATGGGCCTGTTAAAGCATCGAAGTGGCTGCTTATAACACATGTTATACGCAAGCCGTCTTTTTGCATTACCACCCTTCGTCTTGAAAAGTACTCACGGCTATCCATATGCACTTCATCGTCCGATCTGCACAAATGCTTACCATTTAAATTCACAGCATAGGTGGCATCAAATATGAGATACAATTTGGAGCTACTGTACACTCAACTAAGCAAAAAGAAAGATGGTCATTGAAGCAGACTTTGAAGATATTTTATTGGCATACTTCATTGGAGATACATCTGCAGCTACTACTAAATTATGAGTTCAAATCTTTCTCTTGTGTCATAAAGCACATGGAAGATTGGAGATTTCAGGTTCTTTTAGATTTTAGGTTCACATATTAAACGATTAAATGAACCAAAACCTATGAATATCCTCTAAAAATACAGCGGAATAAGATTGTTGCAAGCTCCAAATCCATTTAAATTGTCAAGGGGTCTACATGGAACAAAGCATCCAAAAGAAACCAAAAGGGCGCAGCTCCAATGCCTAGATCTTGCTCAAAACAACCAGTTTACTTTCAAATTAAGTATTGAACTCCTCAAAACTACTCATAATGAAGCACAACATCATGTGGAAATTTATAGCATTGTAGATAGAAGACTATGACAGCAATTACCAGATGATAATAAAAATTAGAAACAGAAACGCTCTGTTTGTGGGACAAAATCAGTAGAAAAACGTTGGTAATTAGTAATTTCACATGTAGGGTTTAAAGAAAGGAACATAACAACAATACCTCATAATCAATGACGCCCAACCATTGTATCCTGCAGAAATAAGATGCTCTACAGTGGCATTCTGTTGTCTGCCAGATTTTCTTGACAACAAAATTAAAGGCCACCCACTAGCTTGAAGTTTCATGTATAATCTAAGGATAAGCAGGTGCTTCAGATTCTTAGCCTCTTCAACACAATCACTACAACCGAACTGATCAAATCTGTTCCAGATAATCATTTTTGTTTCAAGTAATATATAACAATAGTAAATGAAGATTGGAAAGACATTAGCTAAGAATTTGCTAGACTAGGAGTTGATCAAGATTTGATAGAATGAAATATCTGAACTTGTTCACTGGAGCAACAAACTGACTTCAACAGAGGAAAGGACTTCTATATTTTATAGGGTAAGTGACATATATGGACGATACAAATTGTCCTGTCTTGCGGTGGCACATGGAGATTTGCATCTAAATTTAAAACAAGATAAGTTGATTTACTTACTATTTCCATTTTCCAGAGTATATGTTCTCCCTTAAAAAACTTTAGCAATAGCATGAAAAACCATGTCAATCAAAGGGACAAAAGAAGGAGGACTTATAAAAAGTATAAAAGAAAAGAAAAGAAACATAGGGGTTTATGAGAAGTGTGGAAAAGTAAGCAAAGGAAGGGCAGAACTTCAGTCTCCTTTTTGGTCAGTGAACTTCAGATTCAAATGTCGAATAAATGTAGTACATGAAAGATGTCTTTTTCTTTAGGAGACTTATGACTGCCATGTTAAGGAACTCTGAGCAGAGCCAGAGATATATCATATGAACCCCAATCAAAACTTTGACATGAAATGGAGAAATTACACAAAAAAGATGCATGAAAAGTAAAAAGGAAATCACCTGTGCATTAATAGACTGGTATTGTGAGGATTTGAGGAAAGAATGTCATCTATGTCAATCAATACAACATCAAGACCATCATTTTTTGGCGTAATGCTACTGAAATAATTCTGAACCAGCTGAATGGTAGAATTTAAATCCCTCGCATATTGACCTGCTCTAATATACTGAATAGCAAGAACCCTGCAAAATGAAGGGAATTCATCTGCTTCTAAGCTGTTGAGCTCTGCATACAGAGCAAAAACCTTGCAATCAATGTAATCATCGCTTGTTTTCAGAACCTCAACAACTCCGGAACTTTGATTTTGACAAGATTGCAACATTACTGTTAATGCAATCAGCAAAGTGATTAATAAAATCCCAACAGCTACAAGTGCACCAATGAAAATTGTTGCAGCAAAAGATGTCATGTAGATCCCTGACTCATATTGGCTTCCCATCTCTGTGCCTAATGAAAGGGAAAGGGGTTGGAAGATTATCAAAGTTAAGCCCAAAATATTATCAAAATGTAATCTGGCCTCAATTATAGCATGTCAATAGTCTACCAATAGCAGGCCAATACATGCAGCAGATAAGCAAAGATTATATTTATAAAATCCAGTCAAACAACACAAAAAGTTCCATAATCCAATTCTAAAATAATGGTTCATAAGTTTCATACAAATTTCAAGTTTGTATGAAACTTATTAACCAAATGAGTCAAAACCCACTCGTACACCATCCTAATGATCACCAAATTGCATAAACTAATTGTTCTACCCAAATAGAAAGTAAAAACTGACAAGCAAGAGAAGGCATACACACCAGAATTATCTCTACTGGAGAGATTCTGGGCGGAATACTCCCGCTCCATTTGATGGGCATATGTAGACATGGTTTTCCAACTTTAATCAACAATCACTGGCACAAGTAGTAATAGTATGCACATACAAAGTTTCCAGATCATTTCTGAATAATAGAAGGGCCACCTGTAATAACAAAGATCAAACTCAATCAAACACCACCCTCATTTGGGCCATACAGTCTTAATTATGTTCAACAACTAAAAGTCTAAAACATCAACATCTGAATAAAGTCAAAACTTACAAGCAGCTTCATTTACCATCCTAAAAGCAATCAATACCGCATCTCAATTTCTTTGCCTATCACATTTACACCAAGAAGACAAAGAAATAAATAAGCAGAAAGTTAATATAGACCTTCTCATCCTCAACAGATCAAACGAAACAGAGACCATTTACAAAAAACCAACAAAAAAGATTCTATTTTTAACCATCTGATCAGCCAAAAAAAACATAAATTTATCAACTGGGTCAGATTGTTAAAAACTTTCACTTGATGTGATCATATTGGCCCAATCAGACTTACCCTTTATTTTGCTTCAGCAAATGTTTTTAGAGATAAACTCCACAAGTTATCCAGCAATAAAATAAAGAATAGAAGCCAACCAATAAGTCAAATCAGTTTACGTGCCAGAGAGAAAGAGTACCTGAGAGAGACATTGAAGAGGAGGTAATTTCTGGAAGTTGGCAGATTATAAAAAGAACCAAGCATTAGTAATCTACAGTACAGGTATTTCACCATTATCTCTCTCTCTCACTTTTTGTGTCAATTTCTGAGGCGAAGCTTCCTTTTTATTTGGAAGGATCATAAAGACTATAAACTGGGCCTTGAGGCTAAAACTTTGGGCCATAAAAATTAAAAATAATAATTATTTTTTTTTTATGACAAATTAAAAATAAAAGATAAACATGCCTTTTGGGTTGGCTTCAAAAGGACTTTATCATCAAATTGATAACATTCATCTAACTTATTATATGTCCTCATGAATGAAGAAATTTTGGAATTGATATCAGGTGTGTAATTGTAAAAAAAATATTTTTCAATGTAAAGTTACAATTTTATAAAATGTAATTTTTATTAGTTCAAATATATTAAAAAATGTTTAAAAAGTTATTATTTATTGTACCATTCAAATGAAAAACATTTTTTATTTAACGGTTGAGATTAAAAATATTACATATTGAATGAGATCTAAAAAATTTGTGAGTCTATCTAGAATGGATAAGGATCCTCTCCATTTGAAATAAAATGGAGAGTCTCCATTTCATGGTCTAGATTAAATATCATAGATCTAACAGTGTACAGATTGCCATGTCATTTAAAATTTTAAATGAGAAGGAAGTCTATATATCTTTAGATTTGTGAAATAAAATTTGAATCATGAAATGGACAAATGGAGAAATTTCCAAATGGAGAGGATCCTTATCCATCTAGAATGAGTCATTTTCTTGTTTTTCTAGTACTTTTTTTCTCTTTTTTTTTTTTTTTTTTTTTTTTTTTTTTTTTTTTTTTTTTTTTTTTTTTTTTTCTATTTTTTTTTTCCCATCAATTTCGACACATATATTGTATGATTTTGTTCTGCACATGGGCTTTGGCATTTTGCATTGGATTGCTTTTTTTTGTTTTTGCATTTGTTTTTGTTGACTTGGCTAGTCACCAATAAATATATTTATTTGTCAAAAAGTAACTAATATATATATATGCTTATTTATCGCAATTATTGAATTATTATTGAGAAATGATATTTTTCTAACAAGTTATAAATTTCTATAAATCTGATTAAATGTTAAGTAGAAAAAAAAACTATAAAATTTTTTTTTTTTTTTTGCTAGAAAAATATAAAGTTACATTGACTTAAGTTTTTACTTTTTATCCAATTCACTTAAGAATTTGCCTATACTTTTAATTGCGCACATTTGATTGTTTTTACTTGGTTAATGCAGTGCTGCAGAGGGATACAAATATGATATATTGAATTAATAAACTTAATTAATAATAACATGTAAAAAATACATTACACTGATTCTAATTTATCGTTTTAGATGTAAAAACAATCATAAAATTTATTTTATATGTAACATTATTGTTACAATTATTGTTAGTGAGGCAGGATTTATAAAAACGTCACATTGTGGCGTCATTAATGTAGATCATTGTGGCTTATATGTGTTAACCAGTGCCCTTAGGGCAATGAACATTAGATTACATACGGGAAATAACAAACATTCTGTGGAAGCATTAAATGCTTCCTTAACCATTGAAATCTTAACAGGACCCATATTTAAAATACAAAAGCTTGATTTGAGCATTATTGAATTATTTAAGTGACAATCTCAACGACTTTTATGACCTACTTCACTAGTTGTACGAGAATTTCACTTGGAGACAAATAGTTTTGTCGTTAGAAGGAGGTAGTTGATGGGCACGAAATGAACATATCTTATCTTAAAATAATATATTCGATCGGAAGCAAACCTTAAAAGATAAAAGCACTTGTGAGAAATCAAGGCGGTGCAATTGGTGGCCAGTAGTAGTCATATGCTCATATATGATAAACAATAAATCTCTTTACACCATTTTCCATAATAGTTGATATGACCTATTGTGATTAATGCATAACACTAATAGGTTTAGCAAAAATAATAATGCATAACACTAATAGTATATCAATGATGAATTAATAAATCTAATTACACTATTTTTCATAATAGTTAATATGATCTATTGTGATTAATGTATAATAGTAATGGTATATCAATGATGGATTCAGGGATCATTCATTCATTCGGATCAAGATCCTCTAGAGTTCTTAGGGTACTCAACCACAAAGAGTTCTCTAAATCTTGACCATTCATTTTAAAATAAAAGGTTAGGATGATGCCATATCATTATTCTACTAACATAACAATAAAATAATAATTATTTTATTTTGGTTTGGATGGGTTAACCATGAAGTATTTTAGTTTAGTTTGGAAATTATTATTTTATTGTTATATTAGTGGAATAATGATATGGTACCATCCTAACTTTTTATTTTAAAATGAATGGTCAAGATTTAGAGAACTCTATGTGGTAGAGTACCCTAAGAACTCTAGAGGATCTTGATCCCATTCTACAATATCCACATTCTTTTTGTGAGTATGGTACCCACTCAATTGGTACCATCAAATGTGATATAACTACCATTATATGTGATGTTAGTACTATTCAATGTGATATTGGTACTATCTGTTTTTATATATATATTAATTTAAATAATAAATAAAAATGATAGGTACCATCATATGTGAGGTAGGTACCATAATGTGTGATATTGGTACCATTAATGTGAGATTTTATCTATTAGAGGTATGGTACCCATATGGATACTGTAGAATTACCCTAGATTCAGATGAAAGCGATATTATTCAAATCACAACATGTTAGGAGAGATATTATGTTCTAGTATATTTAACCAAGAGAAGTTTCAAGCAAAATGAAAGAGGGAGAAAACAAAATATCATCAGCATGATAATTGAAGATGATTATATTTGAATCAAAATTGTCTACAAAATTTTGACCTCATTGTTGCCTGTGGTGCAACAATGCATAGGAAGCAGTTTCACTAACAAATATCTTGCTGAACTTGTTTCAACTATGAGTTTCAAAGACCTTCGTTCCCATTCACAGCTATGTCATTGTCCACAGCCCTGGCCAATTCATCAGCTGCTCCCACGTAGGTATGTGGTGTTAACTTCAACAGATTGATCTTTGCTAGCTTCTTTAGTTAATTCTAAGCTTTCGATAAAGTCTGTTATAGTTTCTTTAGTAACTGCTCTTCCTCTTGTTAGCTCGTTTAGCTTTTTATATGGTTCAGGAACACCATCTCTTCGCATAACCTATAATCAAGAAGAGAATTAAGATAAACATATTATCTATGAAAGAGATCTTTCCTGAGAGGAAACTCAGTCCCACCAAATTGTTAACATATTAACTCGTTTAAATGCCATAACAAAGGCACTCAGATCAAATGGTATTACACAAATGAATGACTAAATACCATGGGACATCAAAAAGCACTCATGATTCATGGTGCACTGGGCATTAGATAATATGGTCCATATGGATGATATAAGCAGTAACTACAATTCAAAGTTTCAAACCCTCAGATATAAACACACACATACACACACACAAAGAAGATACATACAGTCTGTATTGGTTCAGCAAGAACCTCCCATGACTGGTTCAAGTCTTCACTCAAGCAAGCTCCATTGACCTAGAGTTCAAAGCAAATCCCACCAACAAATGAAAAAAAAAGAGGGGAAACACACAACATAGAAGAAGCATTTTTTTTTCCACTTTAAAACTTTTATAGCACTGGAAAACTGAAGAACATCAGTGAGATTGCTATAATACAGCCATAGAGGTGACATCAAGTTGTCAGCTATTGAGTTTAATAATACTAGTCGCAAACCCATGCGATGCACGGTGAACCTATTGAAATAAGATTTAAGGAACTGTCATTTTATTTTTATTTTTATGTTGAATGTCTTTTAAAAAAAAAAAAAAATGGATTTAAACAAATTTGTTTTACTCACCTGAATATTAGAAAACATGATGAAGGAAGCAAAGAATCTTTTGCTTACGAAGTATGTTGTTATGTTGTTGGGCCATTAACAAAGAAAAAAAAAAAAAAGGCATGAGTGTCAGGGTGGTCCTAACCCAGGCACTGTTCATTTATTATTAGTTCAAAGCTGAAGTGCATCATAAACAAATTTTCAAATTGATCTACTTCACTCTTGTAAGTGCATATCACTGATTTGAAAATCAATCTTATAACCAAATAATAGCTAATTTAAAGACGCATAATTTTATAAACAATCATTTCTTGCGGAGAAACATTAGTGCCTATTGTCTATTATTATTATCATCATTATTATTATTATTATTTTTTATATAAAGAAGGTAACTTTATTTATTATATGCAAGTATACAGAACAGGGATTAAAAGCCTTTAGAGACATGGCAGAGTTTCCTCCAACCAAACAGTCTCTCACAAACTATAAAGGCATACAAAGCTAATTTCAATGCATTATTACACAAATTTTAAGCAAATAAAATACTTCAAAGTGGAAAAGAATGAAGAACATGATGCAGTCTTCTAATATGTGACCAATAGGTGAAAATATTATTTATTATGTTGGACCCATTAAAACCTAATAGCAAGATGTAGAATGTACAACTAACACAATAGATCTAAGCAACATTTCAAGATCAAAATGCAAAACTTTCAAAAAACCACAGATGCTGGTATGATTCATATCCAATTTTACAAACAAAAAATCGTGTCATTACAATAGCAAGCTGACCATTATGATCAGAAATAACAATGCCCAATCCAACAAAGTGTATACACATGAGAAGCTGGTTGCTGGCCACAATAATGCTTCTTGTACATTGCTGTTGTTTGTGCTGAAATCATAAGGCCATTGCATCCCATAATCTGATGCTTGAGGAAAGCCAAGCCACAAAATCCACAAATAATTTTGAAAAATAATTCTAAAATTCTTCACACACAAATGGAACATATTGAACTAAATTCACAGATATGATTATAGAGTATGAAAAAGAAATATTGATGTCATCAAAATCAACTTCAAACAAAGGGTTAAAAAGCATACTACTTAATAACATTATATATCGTTAAAAAATAAAGTAACATGTTAAACCATAAACATAATGTTTCTAAATGAAAGAGTCCAGCATGTGGCTTACACACGCAAGCCCAAGATATATAATGCTAATGGCAAACCACAACAACACAATCCAACTCTATGCATCATCCAACCCTTCCGAGATTCATTTCAAGAAAATGATTAAAATGAAGAAGAATTAATATTCAAACCCCTATAATATTTTATTATTTAAACACAGATAAAGAACTAACAAACCTAATAGTAAGCTTAAGGTTGTACTTTTATATATATCTAAACACCAGGAGCCAACATATGGCAGAGCTCTTCAATTGATTTCTGTTTCTCAAGCTTCAAACCTTCATAAAAGTTGTTGACAAAATTCTCTGATTTCGCATTCACTCCACACAGTATAAGTGTCTTAGAATTGATGGTGTCAACTAAAGCATATAAATTCTCGTCCTCCTCCTCCTCATCATCTTCCAAATGCTCATTCACATCTTGCCAATCATCCTCATCATCACGGTCTATAACCTCCACACTTTCAACTAATGCTTTGTCTTTTTCATTCTCAATTTGTAAATTGAGATACCTTTGATTATTAACTGTGTTAATCCCTAGCAAAAGCTTGTCTACGTGCATGTTGGGAAGCCTCCTTTGAGTCTGTACTAAATAATCCTTTGAGTCAGATTTCATTTGTGATAAGGGTAAACAATTCTTTATTGACACACAACTTAGACAAAAAGATTACTACCTATTGAGCTGCAATCTAGTGGACCAACATGGCAACATCCTTGAAATTCATATGTCACAGCAATACTGCAAGACCATTAACTTGTGGAAAGTGGATTTTAGAGGGTAAGAGAAACTTGAACTAATCAATGAAATATTTTTTTTGAAAAATATTAAGTAGGATGAACTTGCAAAACAGGGATGGGAATTTAAAATAACTATGCTTTCTATGTTCTAAAAAGTGAAATACTTTAGGAAGGAAAAAACATCACAGCAACAGTTATTAGATATATCTAAAACATCAAGGCAACCATTTGTAAGCAAATGTGTCAGAATAAAAAACATATTCACTCACCTAAAGCCAATTGTATAGCTATTGAAAGCTTGTCCAACTTGTGTGTATTTGGAGTTACCAGACTTCAACAATGTCATTAGTTATTGAAAGTGGGTTTCATTTCCTTCATGTGGTTAAATTTCTTCTCTTTTTTTTTTTGGATAAGTAAGGAAACTTTTATTGAACAGACAGCCCAAGTATACTAAAGGACAGCCAAAGGAAACCTTAGAAAGTACAGAGATCCATTATCTCCACCAGGGTTCATGTGGTTAAATTTCTAATGCATTGAAAATATCAAATTGAAGTGAATTCATCATTTGAGGTGATTTCAATATTCCAGACAAATTTGTAATAGAGCTACTTGCTATAAACCACATAATAGAAGACTCATGCAATAACTACCTTCACCTTGCTTCTGTTGGCCTGCTGCATTTTCTGTTTCAGACTCCTTTACCTCCGGCTTCTCATTAGTTGATACTTCCACTGTAGGAACACCATTAGCATCAGCTTTAGCAGGCTCTGAAGCACTTAAATTATCTTTCGGAGGAGCATCAGATGAGACCACTGATTCAGAAAAATTTGTGGTATTATGTGCTCCTCTCCTGTTCCTCCCTTTGTTTGATTTCCCTGACATCTTCGCCTCCTAATTCAGACAATCTGCATCAGAAGAATGTAACAATTTAACACACAAATCTTCCTATGAACTTTGAAGCACATTAATTTTTTACAAAAGGCTTGAGCTGCAATCTAGAAGACAAAAGTTTGTCTCAGGAATTTTGTCGAACACTTTGACAGCAATACTGCAAGACTATTAACTTGAACTAATCAATATAAATTTTTTTTTGAAAAATATTAAGCAGGATGAACTTGCAAAACAGGGATGGGAATTTAAAATAACTATGCTTTCTATGTTCTAAAAAGTGAAGTACTTTAGGAAGAAAAAAACATCACAGCAACAGTTATTAGAGATATCTAAAACATCAAGGCAACCATTTGTAAGCAAATGTATCAGAATAAAAAACATATTCACTCACCTAAAGCCAATTGTATAGCTATTGAAACCCAAATTTCGGAGTTCAAGCAAAGCCACTTTGTCAGTTTGTCTCAGGAATTTTGTCGAACACTTTGACAGCAATGGGGTTAGCCTCTCTTCGAATGAGATTAAATAATTGTCCACAATAAAAGACAAACCCAATTTCCAACAACTAAAAAGAAGGAAAAAATTCAGTATCAAATTATAAAAAAAGAACAAAACACTAAGCTATTAACAAAAACTTTTGGTAGTTGAGCCCACACCAAATAATACAGAAAATTGGAGAGAGAGAGAGAGAAGGAGGTGGTGTTCCAAATATTTGATACTCACCTTCTTGTGCGGCAAATAGCTTGGAGTGGTAAATTGTGATGCTGGTTGAGAGGCTTAAATAAAGAATTGATGAGAGAGAGGAGTTTCTGAAACTGATGAAGAGGAAACAACGTAACAGTAGATGGAACGAAGGGGCGCAGAAGGAAACGTGTGAAAGAGAGAGAAGGGTGAAACGTTAGCTGTTTGTGTTAAAGGGAGAGAGAGAGGCACACCTGAAACAGAGGGAGTGAGACAGACGTGAAGCAGGGAGAGAAACGTAAAACAGAGAGGGAGTGGAGAGAGAAATAACTTAGACTTTTGTGTGGGTGCAGGGATGCTGATATGGCAATATTTGAAGGAGGGCAAACACTTTCTCTCTGCTTCACCTTTTAATTTATATTATAGATTATAGATTATAGATTATAGATGTATTAGTGTCATAGATAACAGCATTGAACTAATGCATGACAATAATTTTTTCATAGATGAGCAACCTCCGTTTATTTATCACTTAATAACTCCTGCACTATGTATAGATAATTGTGGACCTTCCAGAAAACATGCATCATAGTTCTGAATTATATTGCATACCTGAAGCTTTGCTATCCCCTGTAGTGTGCTTCTGCAGGCAAGAATTGAATGCGCTAATACTACACTCATGTTCCTTAGAACAGTCGAATCAGTCAAGTCGCGCTGCAAATACAACAGAAGACAAGAAACCTATTATTGTTAAGGCCAAGGGCACCCCATAACTAGAATTCCACAACCTAAAACCCAGACAAGGGTAAAATAAATTGCAATGGCTAGCTAAAAACTGCTCCTGAAGGCTTAGTTTATGTCAGCAAATGGTAATGCACCGGCTATAATTTTGAGCTTCGAATACGCAGCCTCTCAATGTTACTCTTACTTTAAGTAACTTAGGGACTCAGAGCAACTAACTTAAAGCAGGGACAGTGGAGCATGGAAGAAAGGAAAAATTAGATAGAAATGGAGTAGGTTTTACCTGCCAACGTGAAATAGACCTGCATTAGCCCAACCAAGATTACCTCCACTGTTTTCAAAATCAATGGGATTCACTTTGTGAAGCATAGTTGAAGACCCAATCTCACCAGCCCAAGAAACACATCTGAGTGACATGTGCATTAAAACTCAATCCAAGTGATTTACAAACTCGTCAGCAATTTGAGGCCTCTTAAAATCAGGATATGCAACAAGCTGTGCATTGTAATTTCCAACCGCACCAGCAAACTTCCACTTTAACTAAACCTGAGAATTTTTTTGCCTTTTTTCGCTTAACCTGATGGCAAAAACCACCATTTCCTTGTATAGGTGAAGCCGACTAAAAAAAAAAAAAAAAAAATGATCTATCAATATATCTAAGAATTAATATCAGAGCAGCAAGGTATAAATGATCAAAAATCAAAAGCAATGATGATAGCTACAAAATTAAGCCATAATTGATAAATCAAGTAATCAACCAAGATGATGATTATCACATCATGTTGTTCAAACAAAACTTCAATCATCATCTCTCATACAACGAGAGTCAAAGCTTTGAAAGATTTTGAGAAATGATAATACTATGACATACGTTTTACAAAACCTCAGGTTTCAAACAGAAGGACATGGGCCAATATTTCAGCCCCTCAGTGACTAATAACATGGTAATGCATAAATAACTAATTATGCAAGATATAGCATATCACCTGCCCATGAGTGCGAGAAAGCATATTGGAATGTGAGCATTATTCTTTGCCGTGTTACATATTGCCTTAATCAGTTCATCCATGACAGGAAATATGACAGTATTCATTGTTTCTTTCAGCATCAATGCATGGGAAAGATTGTTGATGTCTTCAGATGTGCAAGCAAAATGGAAAAATTCAAGCACCTTCAATTAGAAAGAGTATAGTTGTCAGTTAATCCTAATACTTCAAATAAGCAACTAATCTCAGTATTAAAAGGAACGATTAAAGTGAGTCCCAATCTTAGCAAATTCAGGATGTGATTGGAATTTCTGTTTCAAGAAGTAGTCCACTGCTTTTATGTCATGATCTCTCTCTCTCTCTCTCTCTCCCTCTCTCTCTCTCTCTCTCTCTCTCTCTCTCTCTCTCTCTCTCTCTCTCTCTCTCTCTCTCTCTCAATACTTTAAATTTCCAATGCATCATTCATGCTAAAGTCATCAATTAGTCCTTGCAAATACAATTGAGAGAAGAAGCTTCGTTGCTGAAGCTTGGAACCTCTATGACTTGAGGAATTTGAGAAAGCTTTAGCAACTACTTGATCTGATAAACAGTATTTAAATTAGCAACAAACCTTTTAAAATATAAAAAAGAATCCCATTATAAACAAACTAGTAATAATGAAGATGATTGGCACACCATGTGTACATAGATGTTAATAAACCAAACTTGAAAGATTATATATTTATTTACTATGTGACAAGGAATAAAACTTCAAGATGCAGTGTTATTAGTAGTTCTGGAAATTACAAACAGAAAGAGGTGTTCAAGTTGGATGCCATGACTTGGATAACGTACTACTCTTTCGCTACAGACTCTTGATCACTAGCTAGCAACCCCAATAATACACAATTGATTTAAGGAGTCATCTCCAATTTTTGGCAGCATACATCACCATCATAGACCATTATACATGGCATCACATTCACTCAAGCCGTCTATAAAAGGTTGATTCCTTGTAGACAAATCAATTAGTATTGTCAAGTCCTGCATAAGGCACAAATAATTTGAACTGAGAGTCTCAGCTTAAGACTAGTATAAGAGCTGAATAGGGTATATGTCAAATCTCGCCAATGATGCTGCCTAATGTCGATAGAAAAGGGAATATCCTAGCTCAATGCCCTAACGAACCAGAACTTACTAACCTACTTGATAAAACAATTTCAGGCAGCTTTAACTATTTAGTTCATAAAACTCCTTCAAGTAATGGTTGAATTGAAACCTTTACTTTAAACCAAGTTAAAAGTCAACCCTGTCAACAACTTTTTGTGATTTCACATCATATTTCATCTTCATAAACCCTCAACATCAAGCTTCAGAAACTAAGTCACGCAATGCAACCTTGACTATATCATATAAGCACGACAAAAGCATACTTTCAATCCATTGAAACTCTAGAATATTTGTAACACACATATAGTATTAATGACCATTATCCCTATACAACCCTCTTTTTTTTTTAAATATACCAACACAACTTTCCATTAAAATGTCACATCATTGTCCAAAAGACTTTTCCTTCCACTCCATTAGTCACACCACACACACAAATAATTTCTTGTTATTTGAAAAAACAAAAACAAAAATCCATTAGAATTTGAGTAAATCAATTATGTTTATTTTAATGTACTTATAGTATACCACATGACTCAAGGAGAAAAGAAGAAGAGATGACGTTCATTTGGTACAACTACAACATGTAGAACATAACTTTTATTATATAATATATGATATGATTTAGACATAAGTTTACATCAAAGGATTTTTTTTTTTTTTTTTTTTTTTTTTTTTGTATTTAGATAGGTTTTTTAATAACAATTTATGTAAATTTTTTATTACTTTTAGTTAATAATGACTCATTAAAGGAGTGAATTGAAACGATTTTAAAAGTTCATGATTACAATTAAAACTTTTTAAAATTTAGGATCTAAATTTTAATAATGAATTACTCTCTCTATATATAAGATCTTGCTCCACTTTTAAGGGGGTATGCAGCCATGCACCCATTTATTGTTTGTATATGAGTTGGACTTCATTCAAAATATTGGGTTTTTCCAATTGGTCCTACACTCCTACTCTTTGTCCTTGGCAACAACTTTGATGCTTTCTACAAAAATTGATAATTCATTAAGAATTGGGTTTTTTAATTAGGGGCTACTTTATTAATACTTAGTTGATACAGAATTTGTTCACTTCTTGTCATAATTTCATTCTTGATAGCCTTCCTATAGTACAGTACAGGGTCACAATTTAATTAGATATTGAGTGGTGAAAAAGCCATGACCTCACATAGGATGATACATCTTAACGTAAATGATTATTAAGGTGACCAACGTGCTTACGATGCAAACTTGATTTAAATTGGACATTACATTTTAAAATAATTAAAATCGTGCTTCTAATGTAAAAACTTTCAAATTAATATACAATCACTTATGATTTTATGTATTTAGTTGAAACTTAATATCAAGCAAAGAGTTTGGTGTCAGTATACTCAGAATGAAAATTCATATAAACAAAATATAAACAAAATTTAGAGAACTGCGATTAACATTTATTGAAATTAAAAAGAAAACATGAACATAATCATTCTGAAAATTAAAAAGCATTAAAAGCATTAACATAGTGACTTCATCTTCATCTTCATTTGCTTAACCTATGCTATCTGAACATTGATATGCTCTCTGGATGCTATCTCCATCAATTTGGCTTTGAGATTCTTATCGTTAGTCCTGATATTGATGGTACCTCCCCATTCGTGCGCATACCGGAGGGCGATTATCCCTTCAAGGTCTTCATAATTACTGATGGGAATGTAGTTAGCCTGAAGGAGAATACCAACCATTTTCTCTTTTTCAGCTATGGCAGCAGCTATGGCCATTTGGCGATTATGATGATCCATGTCATGAATCCACCATTTTGCCAGTTTATCTCTTGTCAGTAGATTAGTGATCATCCCGGTAGCATTTACAAACATCCGAAACCTCTTCTGAAGGGATTTCTTTTTTGGTCGGGCCATCTCTCACTCCTTTCCTTTTTTTTGCTCAGCAACTCTCACTGCTTTCTGTGTCTCTTTCTCTTTCTCTCCCTCGCTCACTCTTTTTCTGTCAAGGCGAGGTACTTTTATAACACTATTATACACACAAAATTCCTATTTTACCCTAACCTCCGACTTACACTCTCTACCCATGGAAAAGTGAGTTATTTTCTAGTATTTGTTTGCTCTAAAAATAAATGGGAAAATATTTTCTAATGTTGGATACACTATGCTATGGTAGAAGGGATCACAACTCACTATCCCGAGTCTGGATTAAAAAAAAAAAAAAACAACTGCCAAACGTACTGATCTGACTTGTGGCTTGCACAGGAAAGACTCACTGATCAGATCTCCGCCGTTTAAGCTGCGCTGCAGTTAGGGGTGGCAAAAAAAACCCAAACCCATTAGCCCACCCAAACCCATCCACTAATTGCCCATCCAAACCCACTTATTTAATAAATGAGCAAATGGGTGCTAGTCCAATTAGACCCAATTAAGTTGAGTTTAATTGGGCTTTAATTGGGTTGCTTATTGGGCATCAACAAAAAGCCCAAACCCAAAAAAAAAAAAAAAAAAAAAAAAAAAAAAAAAAAAAAAAAAAAAAAAAAAAAAAAAAAAAAAAAAAAAAAAAAAGCAAGGAAAAATAAACAAAAAGCCCAAACCCGAAAAAGAAAAAAAAAAAAGGTTTTGGTCATTTTGGAGGTTCCAAGGGTATTTCAGTAATTTTTCTAAGTTTTAATTGTTTTTTTATCCTTTTATAGGCTTTAAGGGTATTTTGGTAAATATCAACTTTATTAAATCGGTTTAAATGGGTTATTGGGTTTTAAAGGCCCAACCCATTTAATGCCCACCCAAACCCACCCATTTGACACCCCTAGCTACAGTACTCCATGAAGAAAACATAATGACTTCATCTGCTTAACCTATGTTGAAATTTAAAAGAAAAGCATTAACATAATCAATCACAGTCATGTCATCCTGTGTGTTGAAATTAAGACACATTAACATGCATAAAAGAAAACATAATGACTTCATCTGCTTAACCTATGTTGATGTGCTCGCGTGTTGCTATCTCCATCAACTTAGCATTCATATTCTCATCGCGAGTTCGAATCTTGATGTTACCTCCCCACTTGAAGGGATATCGAAGAGTGATTATTCCTTCAAGTTTTGCACAGTTTGTGATGGGAATGAACTCAGCCTGACGCAGAATACGAACCACTTTCTACATTTCAGCTTTTGCAGCATCCATGGCCACCTCGCGATGATGGTGATCCATTTCATTAATCCAAATTGTAGCCTTTTTATCTCTAGCCAAGAGATTGGTAATCCTCCCGGTAGTGTTGAGAAAGGTACGAAGACACCTCAGAGGCGATTTCTTTTTTGGTAATCCTCCCAGTAATTCAAAATGAATTTTTGGAAAAGTAAGTTATTTTCTAGTATTTGTTTGCTCTAAAAATAAATGGGAAAATATTTTCTAATGTTGGATACACTATGCTGTGGTAGAAGGGATCACAACTCATTGTCCTGAGTCTGGATTCAAAAAAAAAAAAAGCTGCCAAACTTACTGATCTAACTTTTGGTAATCCTCCTGATAGCCTTTTTATGAGTCATCTTTATCCTTAACACAATGCATCCATTGTTTATAGTGGCAATACATATCATTTCATAACTACCTATTTTTTTTTTATACAGGCGCAGGTGCCCAAATACAGATTTACGTGCTTTCTTTGCTTCAAGTAACAATTGCATTGCAATTTTACACGCTCGAAGCCAACTTCATAATCAAATCTCACTTAATTTTTATTATATATTTTCACAACAAACTCGATCAATATACAATTCCTGAACTTGAAGCCTCACAAATCCAATGGAATATTTTTCAGTTACTGACAATTGCTTTCAAATTAATTAACAACCCACTAATCCATTTAATCAAACAACTAAGTGACAAGGAATAAAACCTCAAGATGCAGTGTTATTAGTAGTTCTGGAAATTACAAACAGAAAGAGGTGTTCAAGTTGGATGCCATGACTTGGATAACGTACTACTCTTTCGCTACAGACTCTTGATCACTAGCTAGCAACCCCAATAATACACAATTGATTTAAGGAGTCATCTCCAATTTTTGGCAGCATACATCACCATCATAGACCATTATACATGGCATCACATTCACTCAATCAGTCTATAAAAGGTTGATTCCTTGTAGACAAATCAATTAGTATTGTCAAGTCCTGCATAAGGCACAAATAATTTGAACTGAGAGTCTCAGCTTAAGACTAGTATAAGAGCTGAAGAGGGTATATGTCAAATCTAGCCAATGATGCTGCCTAATGTTGATAGAAAAGGGAATATCCTAGCTCAATGCCCTAACGAACCAGAACTTACTAACCTACTTGATAAAACAATGCCAGGCAGCTTTAACTATTTAGTTCATAAAACTCCTTCAAGTAATGGTTGAATTGAAACCTTTACTTAAACCAAGTTAAAAGTCAACCCTGTCAACAACTTTTGTGATTTCACAACATATTTCATCTTCATAAACCCTCAACATCAAGCTTCAGAAACTAAGTCACGCAATGCAAGCTTGACTATATCATATAAGCATGACAAAAGCATACTTTCAATCCATTGAAACTCTAGAATATTTGTACACACATATAGTATTAGTGACCATTATCCCTATACAAACTCCTTTTTTTTTTGTTTTTTTGTTTTTTTTTTGTTATTCTTTTTTTTTTTTTATATCCAACCTAACTTTCCATTAAAATGTCACATCATTGTCCGAAAGACTTGTCCTTCCCCTCCATTAGTCATACACACACAAATAATTTCTTGTTATTTGAAAAAACAAAAACAAAAATCCATTAGAATTTGAGTAAATCAATTATGTTTATTTTAATGTACTTATAGTATACCACATGACATAAGGATAAAAGAAGAAAAGAGAACATTCATTTGGTACAACTACAACATGTAGAACACAACTTTTATTATATAGTATGTGATATGATTTAGACATAAGTTTACATCAAAATATTGTTTTGTATTTAGATAGGTTTTTTAATCACAATTTATGTAAATTTTTTATTACTTTTAGTTAATAGTGACTTATTAAAGGAGTGAACTGAAACGATTTTAAAAGTTCATAATTACAATTAAAACTTTTTAAAATTTAGGATATAATTTGAAACCACCCCAAATTATAATAAAATTATGCAATTTACCATAGTTCATTACAAGTGAGTTAATTATAGCTTCTTTCAATCTCTTTTATGCAATATAATCCCCCAAAAAGACATAAGAAAAAGAAAATGGTTTGTTCACCTTGGTCTTCGTGCACGCGGGGGTGTCCATCAGATAACTGGTTCTCTATCATGCATGGTTTTGGCTTTTCATGTCACTTTTTTTTTTTTTTTTTTTTTTTTTTTTTTTTATGTCATTATAGTCTCTATAAAATACAATAAAAGCTATTTCCAGGCATTATTTAAGGGTGTTCTTTTTTGTTTTTTTTTATAATTATTTAGGGGTGTTCTTAATTACTAGTACATGCAAGAGATTATTCAAAAATTAGGAAAAACTTCTACACAAAAAATTGCATAGTGGTATGGCACACCCCCAAAAAATTGTATTATTGGTAGTCCTATCCTATCTGATAGTGTAACAAATGAATAAATGGCAATACGTATGCAGTACTGAATACATCCAATTAAGCATAAGGTTACAAAAAAGTGGGCTCACTACCATATCTCTTCAAAGGAGCAGAGCAGAGCCACATAAATCTGAGCGATGTTAATTATCCTTACCACATGCCACTATGTCAGCTATCTATTCAGCATCTGCCACGTGTCGTAACACAATTAACCGCTTATCTACTATCTCACACACCATTCCTAGTTTCCATGCCAATGCCAATGCCAATGCAATAACAGACTGAAAAAAAATAAAACATACTACAATTTCTTGCACGTATTTTTGATCTTGGTTTGAAACATAATTTGCACTTTCTAGTTTTACAAGCATGGAGACCAGCATAGCATGTTACACTCGTGGGGCATTCTTGCCTAGTGTTGCTTCTCAGCATTCAACCGGTCTAGTATCTCCAACATCAATTTCTCCATCTTTCAGCTCCAAGGTATGCAAAATTTGAGTTCTAATATGTAATATATGCATAGTTAATAGTTAATTTCATATCAACCATTCTATATTATACTTTGTTTTGAATGAGATAGTTGCATTTTTCATATGATGCATATTGTAGTACTATTTTAGTGATCATATGGTAGCAAATCTGTAAAGAGTGTGGTATATGCTAACAATATGCTTGACAGAGTTTGAAATCAAGCTCACTATTTGGGGAATCGTTACGAGTGGTGCCAAAATCATCACTAAAAGTTTCAAAGGCAAAGAACTCTTCCCTTGTAACAAGATGTGAAATTGGAGACAGCTTGGTGAGTTACATGGAAACTAGTTTTATTTCCTGTACCTAATTTGTAAAGAGCTAGATAATCCATTAGAGGATGTGAGTTCTACATATAGTTAAAATCTAAATATGTAGAAGGGAGCTTAGGGAACATAGATATATATATGATTTTGAATGATTTTGTGAATGTAGGAAGAGTTCCTTACAAAGGCAACCCCGGATAAGGGACTAATCAGGTTGATGGTGTGCATGGGAGAAGCAATAAGGACCATATCCTTCAAAGTGAAGACAGCTTCTTGTGGAGGAACAGCATGTGTGAATACCTTTGGAGATGAGCAGCTTGCTGTGGATTTGCTTGCCAACAAGCTTCTTTTTGAGGTCAGACTTAAATTCCCCAACTAATGTGTTGTAACTTGTTTTTGTTACTTTAATCCTGTTTGGTTTTTTGTCAATAGAAACTTTGATGAGGAATAGTCACTAGGATGAATTTTAGAATATAGATAGGTCTCTTCATTCCATTTTCTAATATGAATGTGGAAAATAAGTGCAGGTGAAATTGAGGTAAGACTACAGCTTTCAAAATTGAAAATGCCCCTTCAGAATATACACAGAAACCAAAAGCTACATGCTTGTTCTCCAAACGAAACCATTAGCTTGAAGGTATCAAATTGGAATTTAATATATAAAAACTTTGTTTCTCAAAACCCAATTCCATGAATTGGTTTCTATGGTTATCTCTGATGTAGGGAAAAATTATAGTGAAGATGTAGGCTTAGAGCCCTAGGTACATGCTTATTTGAATGAAGCTTATATTTCAAGCACAAGAAAGTAACATCTATAACCTTTCCAGCTACCTATTTGTATATGAGCAATCCTTCTGTGAACTCTATTTGACTCTATTAATCTGTGACAATCTGAAAATTGCATGTGAAGTTACATATCATGTTCAACCAAAAGTCATTTTCCCCAAATTTACTTTTGATTCCTGAATAAATCTTAATTTCAGAATCATCTATAAAACTTACATGTATGACTATTGATGTGTAGGCCTTGACATACTCCCACTTCTGCAAATATGCTTGTTCTGAAGAAGAACCTGAACTCCAAGACATGGGAGGCCCAGTTGAAGGTCTCCAATTATTAACATTAACAATTCAAATATTGATACTAGCAACTAACAAGATATATGAAAATATAACTTATAAAGTTTCATAATATGACAGGTGGGTTTAGTGTTGCTTTTGATCCACTTGATGGCTCCAGTATTGTGGACACAAATTTCACAGTAGGCACCATCTTTGGGGTTTGGCCTGGAGATAAGTTAACTGGGGTGACAGGAAGAGATCAAGTCGCTGCAGCCATGGGAATTTATGGTCCCCGGACTACATATGTTCTTGCTCTTAAAGGCTTCCCTGGCACCCATGAGTTCCTTCTGCTTGATGAAGGTTTGCTTTAAACAATATGATCAATTCCAAAGCTTTCATAGGAGATATCTTGCAATTTTCTTATTCACCTCATTTATGATAAACAGAGTAAAATTTCCTCCAAACCTTTAAAATGTTTATCCATGTGCATTTTAATCACATGACTCATAAAGTCATTTAAGCAAGTCACATGGCCATCAAATAGGTTATATGATTAAAAGTACACACGGATGATCATTTGAATTGTTACATAATGGGTTGGAGGAGATTCCTCCCAACTAATTTGGAGAAAACTTTTTCCATCCATAAACCGTGTTGGAGATTCACATAATGCATTGTGTCAGGAAAATGGCAACATGTCAAGGAGACAACAGAAATTGGTGAAGGAAAGCTATTCTCTCCTGGAAATTTGAGAGCCACATTTGACAACCCTGAATACAACAAGGTCTCACTATAATTACTTAGCTTTAATATTATTGATATTTCAAGAATCGTCTTATGGCAGAGCACTCATTAGCCTTTTGATTTGTCATCCAACAGCTGATCAACTATTATGTAAGTGAGAAATACACATTGAGATACACTGGTGGAATGGTGCCAGATGTTAACCAGGTGTGCCCTTTACTTTCATACATCCTATTGCCATGTTTTTACTAAGTGACTCTCAATTCAAATTCCTGCAGTGAGAGATACATACAATAAATTTGTTCAAGCATTCTAAATTTCTTCATTTTTTCTATGTCTGCAGCTTATTGTAAAAGAAAAAGGTATCTTCACCAATGTGATCTCCCCAACTTCCAAAGCCAAGCTGAGACTATTATTTGAGGTAGCTCCTTTGGGACTCTTGATTGAGCAAGCTGGAGGTTACAGCAGTGATGGCAAAGCGTCTATACTAGACAAGGTGGTCATTAATCTTGATGACAGAACTCAAGTTGCTTACGGATCCAAGAATGAGATTATCCGATTTGAAAAAACTCTGTATGGATCCTCCAGGCTTGAGGCTGGGGTGCCTGTTGGAGCTGCTGCTTAAGTGAAATAATGTTTTTTGTTTGTTTGGAACTAAATTTAAGCTCTTTCGTAAAAATGTTTGTACGATAGTGAATATTCAAGTTATTGTGAGATTTAGAAATAGAAGGTTGGATTCTTGTGGAAGACGATAAATCAGACGAATATGTTGCTCATTTACTCACAATGTATTTTCTTCAAAATTGTGCTTTTGAAGTATAATTAGGCTGAAAAGGACTAGTAGTGAGTAGTGACTAGTGAAATGTTGAACTGTATAGAAGTGTACCTACTTCCAGTCATCTTCAATGACAAAGGGGTATATCTATGATACAAAAAGATAAAGGTTTCAAGTTCTTAAGGACTCAAAATTCTGTTATAAAGGAATTGGTCCATAACTGGGCTGAGATAGCAATACTAATCTGTTTGGAATTTCAAAGAGAACTACTGTAATGCCCACATCAAGCAAATATCATGTTCCCTTACAGATGGCACATTTTGGACCCTGACTGCTACTAAATAAATGAGCTGTTCAATTGCAAGAAGCATCTAAATCGCTGGCCTAAATTAATACAAAGTTATCATGGATTTTATCTTCTTCTAACTGTCCTATATGATGTGCCTATATTATCAGGAATATTTCTTTTTAAGTACCTGTCTAACACCATACAAATATTGCAAAAAGATCACTTTGGAACAAATAGAGATTATTTTTCACTGCATTTCCAAGACAAGAAGGCTATTTAATAGTTAAAAGAAGAATAAATAAATAAATAAAAACATAGAAAACAACCCCAAAATGCAAATTTAAATATTGTAAATCCCCTAAGAACATAAGCCTTGAAGTTATCCCCATTAAGCTCCTACTATTTGTCTTCTAGGAACATACCAATTTGGATTCCTTGAGAACTTACTGTGTCATTCCCTGCTGATGTCTTCTTATAAGCAACCAGCTAGTGCATAGTGCAAGATGTGAATGAATTTATGAATAACAACACTATTCTTGGATATTTCGTGAGGGAGGGCACTTTGCTGCATTGATTTTAGATAAAATTAACAACAGAACGAGTCTACGAGACCCAGATAAGCATGGTATGTAATCAAAAGTTTTTGTTCATTTAATTTGGTAATTGAATGCTATATATATTTGTAAGTTTTGTGGGTACATTCTTGATCTATTAATTTAGATAAAAATATAGCATTTCAAAATATGTCAATGTTTGTAGGAGTGGTCATAGATTTATGAGTGTTTACCAGTCCATAGTAACATAGATGTTCATTGCATCTACCTCAGCAGAATTTCAAAATGAACTACCAAATAAGAAGATTATCTAAGTCTGCAAATGTCACCTAGTCAGCCTATTTATTATCAAAACTGCTAGGAAATGACTTAATTCTGAGTTTAATCAACAAATTGTTAGTTTTAAATTTTAACTTTGCTGCAGGAATTGGAGGTAGGAAATGGGAAATGGCGTGGATCTGTGGGTGGCATTGTAGGTGCACCTATTGACAAAGTGTGGAACAATGTACTGACTTAGCTGGGGAAGAAGGTATCCCAGGCTATGTTAGGCTAGTGTCTGGTTTCATGTTCCCTCAGCAGGATGGAGATAGGTCATGGGTCAAGGAGAGGCTGGTCTCCATGGACTCACCATCACATAGTTATGTTTATAGAATGGAAGCAAGCAATATGGGTTTAGATGGGTCTGTAAATTCATTAAAACTTGTAGATTATGGGGATGATTCAACATTGGTTGACTGGTCATTTGAGATAAACCCTATAGATTACCTAGGATTTCTGTATAAATCTAGCATTAATAGAATTGAGGGTGCTATTGTAGCAGCATTCAAAGAAGGTTGAGAATGGATGTATGTATGTTGTTAAAAATTAAAAATGTCAATTTTATCAATGTTTTGTCCCCTGATGGAACCACTGGAATCACATTTCGTTATTTTGTATTGCACTTCAAGAAATGTCTAGGCAATTCAAC
Source organism: Fagus sylvatica (assembly GCA_907173295.1). Classification (NCBI taxonomy): domain Eukaryota; kingdom Viridiplantae; phylum Streptophyta; class Magnoliopsida; order Fagales; family Fagaceae; genus Fagus; species Fagus sylvatica. The sequence continues at coordinate 36,341,862 of OU015769.1, forward strand.
ATAAATTTTAGGAGGGAGTTCTAGAAAAGAGGATTTCCAAATCAATATCATTAAGTGAATAACAATATATGATATATCCGTTTTCAACAAACAAGAGAAGTACATCTTTAATTGTTCTTAAAATAAAGTGCTAAACTAGGTTTAATTACAAAAATAAAAAAATGTAACAGACGCCTGTATCATGTACCATGCCACTAAATGCAGGGGAAAACCAATTGATCTGTTTTTTTGCTAATCAAAACCAATTGATCTGTTTGACAAAGATTGGCTAGAACTTTTATACAAGTGTATGCAAAATCACCCTAAAATCTCTACTTATAATCCAACTATTGTCATCCTCTTCAATTTAAATGGATCAATTTCTTAATTCAAATTAAATATTACAAACATAAAGGTATATCAAATGACACGTTATTAAAAAATTTAAATGACTTCCCACCTTAAACACTTTTAGATCCAAAAATAAAATCTTAATAATGAATTACTCTCTCTATATATAAGATCCAGTTTCACTTTTAAGGGGGCATGCAGCCATCCACCCATTTATTGTTTGTATATGAGTTGGACTTCATTCAAAATATTGGGTTTTTCCAATTGGTCCTACACTCCTACTCTTTTTCCTTGGCAAACAACTTTGATGGTTTCTACAAAAATTGACAATTCATTAAGAAATGAATTTTTAATTAGGGGCTACTTTATTTAATACTTAGTTAATACAGAATTTGTTCACTTGTGACTTGTCTTAATTTCATTCTTAATAGCCTTCCTACAGTACAGTACAGTACAGGGTCACAATTTAATTAGATATTGAGTGGTGAAAAAGCCATGACCTCACATAGGATGATACATCTTAACGCAAATGACTTTTAAGGTGACCAACGTGCTTACGGTGCAAACTTGATTTAAATTGGACATTACATTTTAAAATAATTAAAATCGTGCTTCTAATGTAAAAACTTTCAAATTAATATACAATCACTTATGATTTCATGCATTTAGTTGAAACTTAATATCAAGCAAAGAGTTTGGAGTCAGATGATGGGCACATCTAGTTTTTTATCCACACTATTTTTGTGACTTTTAATAGAAAATCCATTGCACACCTTTCTCTAGTTACCGTTCAGTATATTTCAACTTTTGCATGTTCTTGTTGTTCTTTTTTTCTCTTTGACTTTATGGTTTTGTGACTGGCAAGTAAAATCATGCAAGTAATAACAGATGAGATAGATGCAGAATGAGAAAAATGTGGGTTTTGAATTTTTTTTTTTTTTTTTTTTTTTCTTTTCTTTTTGTAGGTGAGAGGTTTTGGACTTAGTAAAACCACATGAAGATAGGCATGTTGTGGAAAAAAAAAAAAATGATAATGTGAGATACGAAAAATCATAGTGAAAAAGATGTGGGATTTGAATTATATGGAGAGTTGAGCTGTTACTACAAGCTTCATCTAACATCTTTTTAAGCTTTTTGTATAGCAAATAAGGCAATTCTAGTGCATGCTGAAAACCATTGCTCAACTATAAAATTTAATTTCTTTGACACCAATTTCAAGCACTTATGGACAAGTATGAATTACCCACCACCCCATCCTCATCTAGTTCCAGAAGGGTCCACTAGAATATGAGATGACTCATCTCATATTCTAGTGGACCCTGTTGGAAGAGTATTAATTAGCTTAGCTCCCAATACATGTACAATATGTGGCGGAGCTCGGTCAAGGCCTAATATGACAAGGTAGCCTTTTGTTACAGGATTGGCTGATTCAAATCTTGAAACGACAATTTGGATATTCCATACACAGCAGTGGCATTATTATATTACACTTGCCTCTTTGTTTGTTATCCTCATGGAGCACATAACATGAGTTTAAATCTTACTAAACACACACATGTAAGAGGCTAATTAAGATATATTAATTAGCCTACTGCCTAAGAAGCATGGACATAGACACAACATATATAGAACATGGCAAGACAACAATTCTTGAAAAATTAGATACAATAACAAATAATTAATTAATTAATTAATATACCTCTTCAGGTATATTTTATTTATTTATAGACATATTTTATGTTTATTTTAAGTTTTTAAAATAAATAACAATTATCAAATGTTTTTAAAACATATCTAAAATAAAAAATATATATTAATTTTTTTTCCTCCCAATACAAAGGAGACACATGCAAGGTATCACTGACCGTTTAACACAGGCAAATTGGGGATTTTGGGATTTTGAAATGTATGTACTTCTTAGATATATATTAACTAACTAAGAATCTAAACAATATATGCCGACTTAATATTAATATAAAAGTTGATATAAAGTACAAAAATAGGGTTTTGAAGTCTCTTTCTAAGAGAGAGAGAGAGAGGAAATAGCTAGTTGTGTAGTTGAGCGGTATGTTTCAACTCTCATATGGGTTTCAGTCATTTGAAAACGGCTACAATAGCTTATTAGCCTTACAAATGCAAATGGACAGAGTACTTTGTGTAACATGAAAGAAAACTAGAGTAGAATTCATGGCTGGCACTCTTCATCACCTACCAATCTAAAACGACATCACATCAAAGATATATTTTTTTTTTTTTTTTCTTTATAAGGTTAAGGTGGTCAGTCGCTCAAGCTTAATAAAGTCAGACACATTGAAGCTCGTGTAGAGAAGAAAGAGAGAGAGAGAGAGAGAATTAATGGCTACTTGGTTTCGGACATTGTTACTAGGAGCTTTCTTATTTCCTGCATTGGTTGAGTCCTTGGTTCGTCACTACAACTTCAGTGTAAGTACATTTTTTTAATACACTTTCTTTGTTGCATTTGTTTGCAGCACATAACGTAAGAAAGGTTGCAAAGCAATCAGCGTTGCCTGAAATGAGTGGAAACTGCCTTTGCTCTTTGCAATTGTTAGTGAAAACCCAAGACTCAGTTTTGAACTTAACATTTTTTTTTTTTTAGGGGCATATAGAATTTACATTGTTAAGTTTGGTTTTATTGCTTTAGCGACATGAAAGTGTTTCATGCATGGTAGCATATAGAGAAACTATCCAAGGGTGGATGCAATCACCTTACAAATTAGAAAGAAAAGAACAGAAAAAAACAAACAAACTAGGTTAAATTACTAATTTGGTCTTTTTATCTATTAATTGTGTTACTAAACAATAACTTTTAGGTCAAATGACATTTCATAATGTTTCCAATGGAGATGTCTAAGGTTTGAATCTCACTCTCCACTTAAAATGTATCCAAAAAAGTAATTTGTATCAGCTGTCCATTAACTATTAATTGTGTTAATTTAGTCATTCAACTTTCAAAGTCAAGTCAATTTCATTTTTAGATTTCTGTTTCGTTTATATTTAACTAAATTAATTAATATGGCACGTGAGATAGGTGTTAAAAGATTATTATGGAAAGTATAAAAACACCAAAAATCAACTCAATTTTAACTATTAATTTTGTAAATTTAAATAGAGAGGGGACTCAATGATGAGAGTGACTTGATTTTGAAAGTTGAATTTTATCCAAGAGTTTGAGGACTAAATAATTATTTAACCAAAACACTAAAACCAAAATAAAAATTAAAGTCTAAAACTTACAAAAAATGGATTGCAAATGGAAGTCATGGTGAACCTCAGTGCAAAGAATCAGCGGAAACAGAATTACAGTAGTAGAAAACAAGGTAAATAGCTATTTATGGAAAACATTTTTTTTTTTTTTTTTTTTATATACCATGATATATGAAGAAGGGCTACATGATACATGGCTTGTATAATGTTTTTAACAGAACTACAGAAGTGCACATATACTATGCAATCAATTAAGTTAGTCCATCGTCGTCATGCATGCTCAATGGTTTAGTCATTTGGGTATGGCGAAGCATCAATCATAAGCATGTAAAAAACTATAGTAAATTAATAAAAAATTTCCTACCTTAACCTGGAAAAAAAAAATGCTTTTTGAATTGGTAGTTTATCATATATGTGAACTTTGAAATGTGAAAATATATAATGTTTTTAACAGAACTACAGAAGTGCACATATACTATGCAATCAATTTTGTTAGTCCATCGTCGTCATGCATGCTCAATGGTTTAGTCATTTGAGTATGGCGAAGCATCAATCATAAGCATGTAAAAAACTATGGTAAATTAATAAAAAATTTCCTACCTTAACCTGGAAAAAAAAAATGCTTTTTGAATTGGTAGTTTATCATATATGTGAACTTTGAAATGTGAAAATATATATATATATATATATATATTTTTATTTATGAAAGCCTCTTCGGAATGCCTTGCTCATGGTATAGCAGCCTGGGTCTCTTTTGTTGTTACCCATGGGCCCGAACCCATTTCCCCTATCCCAGAGTGGTTTTTTTTTTTTTCTTTTTCTGTTCAGGGAAGATGGGCTAGGCCCAAGTTCTCTTTTATAATGTAGCATTTTGCGAAGTATCATTTTTTCGACCCACCTCCCCCTTCCTCAATTTTGTAAAGTATTATTTTTTTTCTTTCTCATAAAATTTTCACCCACTTTTCTAGTAATAATAATTTATTTATTTTTAAATCCTAATGAGATAAATATCCTAAAAGTTTCATATATTTCACTATTTCTGACAAATTTAAATTATTTACTTTTCTAAATACCACTTGCATTGCCATTTTTTTTTTTTTTTTTTTTAAAACGATAGATTAAAATTATAAAGGTTTGATAAGTACAATTGAAAGGAGACAGACATGACCCTCTTCAAATGAAATTGAAGATTCTGAGTACTCCTTAGCATAGCAAGCCATAGCAAAAGCTCACTTTTGCCACTTTAAGTACTCATTTTAGATTTGGCAAGACTCACAATATAAATTCTTATTTTAGGATAGGAAAGCACAATAGGTAACTAATTAAAATTCTATTTTTCTCTTAGCAAAAAAGAATCTACAAACAGAAATTTTATAACTATATAAATACATAAAGCTCTAACACTAGCTACTTTATGTAGGTGGTCTCGAAGAACACAACAAAACTATGTGCAACAAAATCCATTGTCACTGTCAATGGGCAATTCCCTGGGCCAACTCTCTATGCAAGGGAAGATGATACCGTGATCGTAAGGGTCACCAACCATATTAAAGACAATGTCACAATCCATTGGTGAGAACAGTTCTGCCTTCATTTTCAACAGGGAATATTAAGAATTAGAGGGTATAAAATTTTCACAATTGTTGAGTTAGCGTGTTGTGATTGATACTATATTGTCAATGGTGTGACAATGTGAAAATGATGTTGCTCTGATCATAATTTGACACATCAGCAATTATGAAATTTATGTTTCCGTATAACATCACTCATCACCAAAATGCACAAAAACCTTATAATATATTTTTTATTTTTTTATAATTGATTAATTGCAGCTATATACTATTACTTGTAATGGCAGGCATGGTGTAAGGCAGTTTCTAACCGGTTGGTCAGATGGACCTGCATATGTCACACAATGCCCTATACAGCCAGAGCAGAGCTATATCTACAACTTCACACTCACTGGCCAAAGAGGCACAGCTCTTTGGCATGCACATATCTACTGGCTAAGGGCCACACTACATGGTGCTATTGTTATCTTGCCCAAGAGAGGGATTCCTTACCCTTTTCCTAAACCTGATGAGGAAAAAATCATCATTTTTGGTGAGCTCAAACATTTTACTAGAATTGTTTTGATAAGGTTGTCTAGTACTTGTAAATTGATAAATCTAGACTAATCCTAGACTGCAGCTTAAGGTATCCTAGTAAAATGTTGCTAATAAAGTAATAATGTGATTTTATTCTTTGAATTGTAGCCGAATGGTGGAAAGCGGACGTTGAAGCTGTGATCAATCAAGCAACCCAAACAGGTCTTCCACCAAATGTATCAGATGCACACACCATTAATGGTTATCCAGGACCTGTTCCTGGTTGCTCTTCTCAGGGTACTGACTTGGGGTATACATTATCTTGTTATGTCTCTAGAGCTAATATAAGCCTTCTTAATACATGTTTTTTTTTACTAAAAAAATTGCACCCTTTTGATTCGTTTTTCAAAAGTATAAACAAATATGATAAAAGCACACACCCCTATTAATAAACTTTTCAACTTTAGTGTAAAATAGTATATATGACTTATTCATTAATTGTTAGGACAGTGATACATACACACCACCTAAAATGTGGATATATATTCATAAATTATGGACATTTGTAAACGTTGATGACTACAATTTGTGGATGTAGGTCGACATTAAATGGTGTGTGCACTATGCATACCTTGATACGTAACAATATTTACCCTAATTGTTAACACTTATTGTCGAAGTTGATATTTAATCTTTTCTTGGCATCTTATTTGCCCCACAAAAGAAAGAAACAATTTTAGGTTGACATAGCCTTTGTCTACAAGTGCAGGTTACACTTTAGATGTTGAAAGTGGCAAGGCCTATTTACTACGCATCGTCAATGCAGCAGTGAATGACGAGCTCTTTTTCAAAATTGCTTGGCATAATCTAACAATTGTTGAAGTTGATGGCTCCTATGTCAAGCCCTTCCAAACTGACACAATATTCATTAGTCCTGGCCAAACCACAAATGCCCTTCTAACTGCAAATCAGGGCATTGGCAACTACATAATAACAATCTCTCCTTTCATGGATGCCCCAATTCCCCTTGATAACTTGACCAATTATGCCACATTGCGCTACAAAGGCACCCCTACTAATCCCCCAATCATCTTAACCAGTGTTCCTCCTCTAAATGCAACTCCAGTGACAAATTCTTTCGCTGCCTCACTTCGAAGCCTTAATTCACCACAATTCCCAGCGAAAGTCCCATTAACCATAGACCATTCTCTATTATTCACCGTAGGAGTCGGTATTAACCCATGTGCTACATGTGTTAAGGGTAAACAACTTGTGGCAGATATTAATAATGTTAGCTTTGTAATGCCAACAATAGGTCTCCTTCAAGCACATTACTATAACATACCAGGTGTTTTCACAGATGATTTTCCAGGGAAGCCACCAATTCCTTTTAATTATACTGGTACTTCACCATCTAATCTCCACACCACAAATGGCACAAGACTATACAGACTTCCATACAATGCAACAGTCCAAATTGTGTTTCAAGGCACTGCTGTAATTTTCGCAGAGAGCCATCCAAGCCACTTGCATGGTTATAATTTCTTTGTGGTTGGGAAAGGATTAGGGAATTTTGATCCAAACAAGGACACCCAGAAGTTTAATCTTGTTGATCCTGTTGAAAGGAACACAGTTGCAGTACCAACTGCTGGATGGACTGCAATAAGATTCAGGGCAGATAACCCAGGTAAATCTACTGCCTCCTCTAGTTTTTTCTTTGTGCTATGTTTATCTGGCATCAATTCTAGAAAAAATGACACTAATCTAGAAATGAACTCTTCATAGATTTAAAAGAAATTTCATATTAACCGTTTTTTTATTAGTTTATTAACTTATTTGATTATTTAAGCTTTTTAAAGCCTCGCACTTTTTTACATATAAGTGTACGTTTGTCAAGTTTCAGTAAATTAACTTTTCAATAAAAAGCTGCACGCGGATAACAGTCCTTTTCTTGATAATGAGGTTGTACCTTCTATCGTGTCATGTCATGGAAAAGAAATACGTTAAGAAGTTCTTTCAATGGATTGAAATCACCATTGATGCGACTCCTGAAAAAAGTGGACTTCTTGTCAGATGTTAACTAGGGCCATGCAAAGAAGTGGCATAGCCAAGTACAAATTTTATCTCTTTGAGCTTCTTCATTTCCTTGTGAAAAAAAGATAATTATTACAGACTAGGCTAGCTAATGAACAACATTCTGTGACAGAATGACAGACTAAAAACCATAAATTCTTTAAGTTTTTCAACTTATACTTCACAATTATTATGTATACAATATTCTATTTTGGTGTTTGTAGGTGTTTGGTTGTTGCATTGCCATTTGGAAGTACATACAACATGGGGACTTAAGATGGCATTCCTGGTAGAGAATGGCAAGGGCCCGAATGAGTCTCTACCACCACCTCCTAGTGACCTTCCCAAGTGCTAGAATGTCCCATCCACTCAGTTTTTACATCAATGCTTGAGACTAGACATAAGAAGAGAGGGCCTAGCATGATATATAAGAAAGCTAAAAGATGCACAAAAAAAACTTTGACATAACTAATAAAAACAACGAAGGAGTGGTTGCCAGTTGGTTGTTTTTGGGAGGGGAAAGAAAGAAACCCATCCAAACGGTGTGAATAAGAAAACTAGGCACGTTTCAGTCAAGCTGTACATTGTGTACAATTTCAATTTCCTTTGTTGTTTTCCTGTGGGTTGGAATTTTACTTTTGTGTATGTGTTTACTGTTTAGTAGACTTTAGAAGGATCTTTCATGGTCATCAATCTCATGTTTTGTTTTTGTACAAGATTATCTTATGTATGGATTGGAAACTTTACCATCATATTCTCCTTACTCATTTCAATTTCAACTTACACTTGTATTTACAACACCTCAATTTGTTCTATTTGTCATCAAGAAATTGAAATTGTTCCACATATTCTTTGGCAATGCCCCTAGCCCGTAACACTTGGGCTTTATCCAAGGGTCATGTCCAAAATATGCCTAATAATACTGAGGATTTCACCCAACTCATACATTGGATTCTTTCCTTGAAACAAATTTGCTTCATGTATGGAACATAAACTTTTTTTTTTGTTCTTAAATAAGTAACAAACAATTATGGAATGCCTCATTGCTGTTATTATAGTTGCAAAAAGGAATGGGTTTAGCCAAAAAAAAAAAAAAAAAGACCATATTTAAAAAATCAAATAAAGTAAAATATAACGCGCCAGGTAGGGGTCGAACCTACGACTTTCTGCTTAGGAAACAGACGCTCTATCCACTGAGCTACAGGCGCAGTTGTTTTGTATTCGAGAAGTTACATTTTAACAAAGAAAAATGATTCTTAACTCACATTCAGAATTGCCACGACAAAAAGATTCTATCGATGACAAAGATAGGTGAATTGAACATATAATCCCGTCAAAAAATTTCGAAAAATAAATATTAAAAGGAATTTTAATTTGGGCAAGTTCACATTTTTTCACAAGTCATAAAAAGGTTTTACGGTAATTACCAAAAATACAACAATGTCTTACCAAAACTGTGGGGGTTGGTAATGGATCATTCATAGAGTAATGGGGGTTATTTATATAATTATATATATATATATATATATATATATATTTTTTGGTGTTATATCCTATCCAAAATCATATTTCATGTCATATCCTTAATTAACATGTAATTTTTTTCTACTTTTACTAGTATTTTTTTTTTTTGGTCTTCCTCCACCTCTATCTGTTCTCTTGACTTGAATAAAATCATTTCACCTTAATGGTGCATTTATGATTTATCACTCTCTTTAGACATAACTAAAACATCTCAAACTACTCTCCCTCATTTTTTTTTCATCAATGGGAGTCACCCTTGACTTTAATTGAATTTCTTCATTTCATATCCTAGTTTTCATCATATTTTCACATACTTAACATTCGCATTCCAATTATACTCATTTACGAGCATGTTGTTCCTTAATAGTACCACATTCAGTACCAAATAGCATGACCAATCTTATAGCAATGTTGTAACTTTTGTCTGCAAAAAGCATATACCATGGGATTTCATTTTGAATCAATATCATCTTTGCTATTGGATTGTTACTACTGAACAAGGGAATCAAACTCAAACAATCGGCTACTCAGTTCATTTTCATTTTTTTAAAATAATAAATAAATCAAGTTACTTAAATCCAAAAAACCAGTTTATGAGTAACTCATTACTTCATTCTTATGCACTTGAGAAAAAAAAGAAGTTTACTTTATTTTTCTTTAATTGGGAGGGGATCGAGAATATTCTATAATTACCTGATCAAGAGGTGATACCCAAAAATCTCCTTGAGATTTTGATTTAAAGGTACAATTAGGTAAACAACACTTTAAACCTTAAACTACTAGAACCTTGGTGGATTAACCATGGACTAATGTCTAATCAAACCGCGGGATGTTAACAAGAATGCCTAATTTTGCCCATTAAAAAAAGAAAACAAAACAAAACAAAAGGAGATGAGAAAATCCATTGACCTTTTTATATCTTTATGAGCAAAAGCAAAATCCATGTTCAAATACCATATAATAATATAAAAAATAAGATTACATTATTTTTTAATCTCAAAGTTTTTAATAAGTTTTATCAAAAGCTAAAACGCGAGGCATAAAAATGGAATATAACTAAACAAAAGGTTTAAATAAAATATTTTTGAACATTATAAAGTTTAAATTAAACATTTTAAAATTTTAAAGTTTAAATGAAATCTACATCATAGAAGTTTCAAATAAAAGGTTTTTGAAAAATTTAAAATTTAAATAAAACATTTTTTAAAATTTAAACTTTATATAAAATCTACCAAAAACTCTCTTTTAAAAAAAAATAAAAAAATTTTACCGAAAAATCTATAATAAGAGGGGCCAGTAGGCCTTGAACTCCTAGTGCCACAGTCCAATCTCAACTTGCCACATTTCAAGCAAGCTTTTCTCTTTCTGATTCTTCTCTACTTTGAACTCACTCATCCACAACACAACCACCCGAGAAATCTCAACTGGTTCTGATTCATATCTTCGATACTCGCTTGTTCACAGGCCCTCTTCTTTTTTTCCTTTTTCCTATTTGTATATAGATTTACCACCTTTCTCTTTCTGTTTCTTCTCTACAAAGAAACGAAGAGGAAAAAAAAAAATAGTTTCCCGCTTTTTTTTTTTTTTTGTGTGTGCTTCCTTTCAGGATTCTTCAGAATCCATCTCTTTTCTCAACTGGGTCATCCTTTATCCACCTCCATCCACCATCTGGCTCTTGGGTTCTTCATATTTTACTCTCCTTTATTGGTTCTTCTAGAGATTCTTTCACTTGGTGGGATACGAGTTTCATTCTGAGTAGCATAAAAATTGTAACTTTTGAGCTTAATTTCTTCAAAGGTTTCAACTTTCAACTTTTTTTATTGCTTCAAATTCAAAAAATTCCATCTGGGTTTTGGTTCTCTCTCTAGAGGGGCTTACACCAAAGCAACAAAATCAGATTTTTCATGCTTTTTTTTTTCAAGATTCCCAACGATTCTTAAAAGGTGGGACTTTTTAAGATTCTTTAATTTGATGCTATTAAGAAAAGGAGATTCTTGATTCCCAAGTAATGATTCTGAATTCAATGCCTTTCTAAATCATTGTAAGATCACATTATCTCTGCTTTCTTCTTTGTCTGTTTATGTTTCTCAACTTTAAAAAGAAAAGCTTGATTTCAATGCTTCTCATATTGACTCATCCAGTTATTGTTGTATACTACTAGTTGGTTCTTAGTACTAGTAATTATGGAAACTCTATATTCAGCTTCGATTATCCAAAACTCCAATTGGTTTATCCAAGCTAGCCATAGCACTGAATGGACTACAGAAGAGAACAAGACTTTTGAGAGTGCTCTTGCTATATTTGATAAGGAGACCCCTGATAGATGGGCAAAAGTGGCGCAAATGATCCCTGGGAAGTCTGAGTGGGATGTGATTAAGCAATACAAGGATTTGTTAGATGATGTTAGTGAGATAGAAGCAGGGAGGGTTCCGATACCGGGTTACCTTGCCTCTTCCTTCACTCTGGAGTTGGTGGATAATCGCAACTTTGATGCATATAGAAAAAGGTCTGCAAGAGGTGGAGGTTCTGATCAGGAAAGGAAGAAAGGGGTTCCATGGACAGAAGATGAACACAGGTGAAATTCCCTTCAATATTCTGCTTTTGCTACTGAGAAATGCGTACTATTTTGTTCAGTTACTGAGAAAACTAATTGATGGTTTTACCCTTTCTGCTTTTTCAAAATTTTGTTGGTTTTTGAGTTACAGTAAAAACCAAGGAAAAGAAGCTATCAAATTGGTAGTCTTAACACTTTATGCTGTTTGATTATGATATGGCCACATGGTTGTGTTTGTGCATGATTTTTTGGGTTTCTTTTTTTTCTTTATCATTCATATGAGTTAATGAGGATAGTACCAAGGTTTTAACTTTACTTTTCAACTAGTTAGTTATATAACCAAATAAAATTTTCCACTATGCCACATTGTTACTTTAGCCATACTTATAATTTGGCTTGTAAATGTTCATGAAATGGTAATTTGAATTTTGAAAACCCACATATGTACTTAAAAATTTCAAACTCATGGTAATCATAGAGATGAATGGCTAAAGTCTCAAGCTTGTTAGTGTTCTAAATTTCTTGAACATCCCTAAATTGTTTGGTCTGCAGACTGCAGTTAGAACTCTTTTGAATGTCATGCTTTAATTTTTGACATGGGTTGTTTGGTAATGGATTGCAGGCGGTTTCTGATGGGGCTTCTAAAGTACGGTAAAGGAGACTGGAGAAATATCTCCCGGAACTTCGTAATCTCTAAGACTCCAACTCAAGTGGCAAGTCATGCTCAGAAGTACTTTATAAGGCAACATTCCGGAGGTAAAGATAAGAGGAGGCCAAGCATCCATGACATCACAACTGTCAATCTCTCAGACACTTCATCTGAAAATAATAAGCCTCCCTCATATGATCAGTCTTCTGTGCTTCAATCCGAGCAAAAGCCCACCAGCACACCAAGAATGTCACTTGACTGGAATCAACCTGATGATGAAGCAGTCATGGTTTTCGACTCAACTCATGGAAACCTTTTAATGTCATCTCCATATGAGATTGCCTCAAATGACTTCAAAGTGCAAGGCCACAATCTGTATGGCAGTGCTCATTATGGAGCTCATACCAAACCGCACAACTCTGTGTTTCAATTCCAACCCTCAAGATATCAAATACATGGATAAGGCGGTTGTATTTGTACACTCAAGAATCAAAATGCCAACCCTGATAATGTTCAGTATAATTTCAATGTCAATGCTATCATCATGGTTTTGAGTGTGATTACATAAATGAAGCCTTGTGTTACATAGATTTTGAACTTCACAGAGCATAAAATCATATAATAGTTCAAAAGTCTCGATCATTGAACTGTGAAAATGAAATGAAAGGGTCTTCAATTTCTCTGTATATTTTCATTCTCTTGAAGAATTAGTTCTTTGCTTGGAATCCATGTCAGCATTACACAAATGCATCAATGAGATTCGCTTCTCAAAGTATAAGGCGAATATACTTATTAACTACAGGATAAGATTTGGCTACAAACCAGTTTGTAACCGGTTTGTTATAACTCACTTCGTGACGGCTTATAAGACCATCCACATGTATTATTTAAAGAAGTCACATGATTCATTAAATAGGTCATGTGACTAAAATACACGTGGATGATCTTATTAGTTGCCACGTAATGGGTTGTAGTAAACTTACTACAAACTGGTTTGTAGCCAAACTCTGTCCTTAACTACAGTAGTATATTTGATTTTTAGGCAATCATTTGTTTTGGAGTTAATGCTGCTTAGCTAATTTACCCCTTCTTCATTGTCCACTTCAACACCAATCAAACCTATGATACTTGTCCAGTTCTGCAAATACATTATCCTAGTCTCCTAGACCAGATATTCAAAAAATCCTTGATTAATTTCCTGGTGGTAATCAATAATGAATAATTGCCTTTGATTGTTTCTGTATTCAAGGTGGTAACCCATGTATACATCATGCTTTTTAACATGTTGATGTATTCAAGGTGGTAATCCATGAAATACATTATGCTTTCACATGTGGAATAGTTTAGTTTGTGATGGCTGCAAAATAGCAGCCATGTCATTGCATGATGTGGCCAAACTAGCTGACTCACTTGTCACTCTTTCTGATATTCCATGGTATCTGATTGCTTACTTTTTTTTCTCTCTTACTAAACTTTCCGCCAGTCTAAGCTTTTTGGTTTAATATGGCCAAGTTGACTGAACTTCGTCACCATCACTTAGTCGAAAGATGAGTTTGCATTCCACTTAGTTAGGCATCCCATGCTTCAATCCGCCGTAGAATATTGGAAGATCCACGTAAGAATGCTAATGTGGGATTACATCTTTTTCTTCGGGACCAATCCAATTCTGCCTTGTACTTGATATTTCTGTTTCAGCCAACCCAGTTGTCGATGGTGGCTAAGACTGTTGCATCAGCATAGTTGCTCCTTTTATCAGTCATTGGAAGCATCATGCTTTTATTAGTGATTCTTTATTTTACTTGTAAAATCCAAAAAGGGGGTTATAGTTGTGTCACATTTTTTGTGGGGGATATAGAGTTCTAGCTAGCTATGAAATTAATCCTATGAAGATTAATTATAATTAAGGTTTATATATACATTGACTTCAAAATTTCCTCTTTTGGTTTGGTATAATAGTTTTAATTGATCATTAATACCACATTTGGTGCTAGGGAGTAGTGAAGAGAAGGATTGGAGTCTAACAATTATTTCCATACAAAACATGTCCTTGTCCTAAAGGCTTTGTAGAGCTAAGCTAGTGATCTGATTATACATTGATCATTTACGAGTTGATAATATACAAAGAGATATACTACAGCATCCTAGGGATGTTCTCATCATAGGTAAGTGCGCAAAAAAGAAAAATCACTTGAATATGACAAGAAAAGAACAATAGGATACTACAGTCATCTAAATTCTTTGAAATACATAATTGTTTTCACTTTTTCATTAAAATTACCTACCCCACCAAAAAAAAAAACAGATATTTAATATTAAATAAATAGTGAATAAATGGATATTTATTATTCATAATGATAATAACTTTATTGGGTAAATGAGAAAAAAAAATCCACATTAATTAAAAAAGAGGTAATTGTTTTCACTTTTTCATTAAAATTACCTATCCCCACCAAAAAAAAAAAAAGGATATTTAATATTAAATAAATAGTGAATAAATGGATATTTATTATTCATAATGATAATAACTTTATTGGGTAAATGAGAAAAAAAAAAAAAAAAAATGGAGTTCCATGGATTAATGAGGTCTTAGTGGATTCGGAAAAAAGGATTCGTATTAATTGATAATTGATGATATTATTAGGCTTAAATGTCTTACGTAGAAAATGGGTCCAATCCACACGTACAGTAGAGATGAATAGGCTTGAATCTATTTAAAGAAAGCAATATTTCTACACATCAATCCCATCTTAATTTGATCTGGTTCTAATTTTTTGAAATTTCAATATAATTTCTTTGATTTTTCACCAACATGTACTTCATTGGGCCCTGATGAAATGGGTGATGATGATGGATCACTATCTCAAAAAGTAGGCATTCCACAAATGTCAAATGAAATAAACAAATCATGTTTCCTAATATGCCGTTACTGTGTTTGTTTTCTTTTAGTTGCCATTGTGGGTTCTACTACCACCGAAATTGCTGCCGCAACTGTTATGAAAAAGCTTAGTGCCCACCTAAGTCACTTTGCATATATCAATTTCTAAGCCACACATTGGGCATTAAAATTTCCAAAGCAACATCAGCAACATGGTTATTCATGTCATTATCTAAAAAAAAAAAAAAAAATTTGTTTTTTGGTAAATGACATAATTATCAACCTTGTATTGATCTCTTTAAGAAAAGCAGCTCTTTTTGCAAGTTGCAAAAGAAAGCACTTGTCCACTTTATTCTAATTTTGATCAAAAACTTTGAAGAGGTTAAATCGTACCCTTTTAGCCCTCTTTCCTTATTTTAAAGTTTTAATTGAAGAGGAAATCTTCCTTTAACATTTTTTTTGTTTGCTATTCAATATACCTTTGAAGAACCATGCAAAGGCCACGTTAAGAAACAAAACTTCCACTATATATAAAGCTATATTCAAGGCCATCTTCATTGGCCCACATGGATCTAAGGATAACCTTCAAGGAAGCTTTTTTTATCATTTGAAATAATAGATAGAACGGTGGACAAATTATAACCAAGTTAATAATATGTTTAAAATTCACTACTTTTGTTAGCTATTATACAAGTGAAAGAAATGCCAAGCAGCCTAGGTGAAGAAGGTATCTATTAAAACATAGTCTGATGACTAATTACAGTAGAGTTGTGTATCATGTTGATGAGTAAGTCAAAACAAATGATACTACAACATCCCTACTATTGAGCAAAATCATGCCCATTAGTGCACCATACTGTGTTGTGGCAACTGGCAAGATGTGCTTTGTCTTCAAGGTGAAATGGACCTAAGAAGAAAAATAAAAACTATGATCACATACTATGCAAATGATCATTGTCCTAAAAGGAAGTCTACATTACTCAATTGGCCTTTTACACCCATAATTGGACATCACAATATGGTAAAGCAAGTGTGTGTGAAGAATAAGGACAAAACCAATGCAAGTCAGTTATCTTAATTCTTAGGGAAGAAGTACTTGTTCTATTCATATTTGGAATTGACTTCATTTCCATGGAGTCGTCCACTAATGCAATTTCACTTCTGCCTTGAAAATAAAAAAGTTCAATGATGTTTCTTATTTTTCTTTATATAATGATTGAAGTATTGAACTCGGTCTGTTTAGTCTGTCTTCGATCACGAGCCTAGAAAAATGAGGAGGGTTGTGATAGGTTAACGATCGACATAAAATTTAGTCACTCTATAAATAAATCCATTGCAAATGCATGTTGGGGCATAATCGAACCTGATTAGTCTATTGGAATCTATAGTCAATTCCAAAATTTTGGGCCAACAACTTGGTTGTTATTGTTTTTATAATGATTGAAGTATTGAAATTATTATATATAGCCATTTTAGTTTGTTACTGTCCAATAAATTCGAAATTCTAATACAGCTCGTCAAGGTCAGCTCTATCATTTGACAATTGGGGTAATTGTCTAAGGGCCCATAATTTTGGTCATTTTGTATAATATTATATTTATGTAACAAGTTTTCTCAAAATAACAATTTAAAATAAATTATATCACATACTTTTTTTTTTGTTGTTGGGAAAGTGTCAATACTTACCTTAAAAATGAAGATACTCATATACATTAGTAATTTTGCATTAAAATAAAAAACTAGAGTAATGAATTTTAAGTAAAAAGTTATAATATAGAAGTTTAAAAAATTATTAGTAGGACTGCGGGGTGACTGTTTTTTTAACATGCTTCTTAAACGCCTAGTTCACTTTTGTCTCCCCTCTCCCTTCCTTTACAGGTTTGCATTTGCTTTAAATTGAACATTTGATAACTCTACTTCTATGATCTACCCATGCCGACACCATAGAGTAGTGGTTCCAGAACACTCCAAGACACATCAAGGCCTTATTGATGCATACCCAATTAAAGAAGAGAAAAAAATCGAAAAAGCAGTGCAAACATAAACTTTCTACAAACTTTTCATTCATGGCTGAGTTATCACGCTGTGTTAGGTCCACCCAAAGCATCTGGCGCAATAACGTACAGTGAAGAGGCTACCACATCAATCTGTAACCATATTTTCATATTTTGTTTTTCGTTTTCGTTTACATTGCAACAATCATAGTTTATCATGTGTACAGGCTTACTAAAGTATGAAATAAACTGGAATTATCAAGTAATTCCAAAAAAGTAGTCTAATGGTAGGACGAACCGTAATATATACTTAAAGAAATATAAGTTACGAGTTCAACACCCATGATAGCAGATCCTTTTGAGACCATCCATATGGCCATTGGATCTAGTAATTACTTAGTGCGTATGAGATGAAAATTGTACATGCCCATAAGATTAATCGGGATGAAAATCCAAATACCAATGTATGGTCATATTATTATTATTATTTTTTAAATGAAGTTAACAAGTGTGCACAACAATAAGCTATTTGTGTTTTTTTTTTTTTTTTTTTTTTTTTTTTTTTTTTAATAAGCTATTTGTGTAATTAAATAACTAATCCTACCCTGCCCTTAACCGTGGCAACATGGCACATGGGAAGTGTAGCCCACCTATAACTTTGCGCCAATACTGCACATGGGAAGTAAAAATCATTGAAATTTTTTCTAAAATGATTAGTTAGTTCCACTCAAAATTCTTGATTGTTTCGAAATGCTCAACATTTTCAAGACTAGTTTTCGGAACACAATTAATGCCATATTAATATAATGTGAAAAAGAATCATGCATTTTAAAAGCCACCATCATTATGTCAAAAATTGCAACCATCTACTACTCCACTACCAACAAATCAGGCAAGTAGTCTTAGAGATAGTGGAAAGAACTAATAGTTTGAAAGTAACTGAAGCCCAATTCATTCATTTCATTACACCTTGGAGGAGATTTCATTAATTCTAAACCCAAAGCTTAAAGTAAACAAAGGATTCTGCACTTTTGAAAAAAAGGTCATTGGAAGCCATCCATGATATTCATAATGTCCAAATCTGAGATTTGCTTTTTCACCTCCTTTACTCTCAGGCAACCATGCAGCAACACGTGTGTCCATCTGCAAAGGCTTCTATGTCATTACAAATCACCGATGTGGGAATTCTCTTGGCTACCAAGTACCAAGTTGATATAGTCTATGCTATTAAGACAAGCCCTTTTGTTGTATGTAGCCTATGCTTTCAGCAGATGTTGATTACCTAACAATTGAGACCTTTAAAACATTTACCCAATATATAAATGTTGAAAATGCAGAATCGAACTTTTATTTGTTTATTATGAAGATAGTATGGTCTTATAAAATCCTTTTATAACGTTTTAGCATCATTACCAAAAGTGTTGATAATGGCGACAGAACTTATGTAAAGACTAAAGACTATAACTCCGCTTCAATAGGCCCCAATATAAATGTAACTTTCAAAGATCATAATTTTAGGATTGGTTTGGCCGTATGAGGTGAAAGATAAAGATTGGTTTGGCCAAGTTGATAATAGTCTATGCTATTAAGACAAGCCCTTTTGTTGTATGTAGCCTATGCTTTCAGCAGATGTTGATTACCTAACATATTGAGACACTTTAAAACATTGATCACCCAATATAATAAATGCTTTTGAAAATGACAGAAAAGGAACTTTATTTGTTTATTATGAAGATAGTATGAGTCTTACTAAAATCCTTTTTAACGTTTTAGCATCATTACCAAAAGTGTTGATAATTGCGACAGAACTTATGTAAAGACTAAAGACTATAACTTTTCCGCTTCAATTGGCCCCAATAAAAATGTAACTTTCAAAAGATCATAATTTTAGGATATGGTTTGGCCGTAGGAGGTGACAAGATAATAGTCTATTGCTGCAAGACGTGTTGAACAGTCGTAATGGGCACTAAGTAACAGGTTCATTACTTTTATTATGTTATGAAGTATGCCCATTTTGTACACTGCTTTTCTTTGTGAGACATGATGGGCACCCCATCTAGATGGCTTGGTACTAACAAAGACCCTAATATTGGTCCCTTTTGTTGTACTGTGTTACTATTTCTAAATAAATTGGGACATAATATTTTTTATTAGTTTTTTCATAACTGTTGAAATTGACTATTGTAATTAGTGTATATTGTATAATAAAAATGGTTCTATAATAAACTCAGGTGAAAAGTAATCTTACTTAAATCACAACAAATCATATTTGGAATTATACAAAAGATGTGTCCCTACTATTACTAATTATTTTGTAAAACTTTGAGCCTTGAGGATCACTATCGTTTCTTTGTAACTTAGGAGAAATAATTAGTATATTTTTCTCTATTTTTATTCATAAATGATTGTCATTATTCATGTGATATAACGACTCTTATGAAGTTAGATACAAAAAAGTATATATAACGAATGATGATTGCAAAAATTAGATGACAGTGAACTACTATTTTTTTTGCTAATATTTTCATTAGAAAACCTTCATCAAAATATCCATGTTCCAAGCTTCCCAAATGGAAGGAGACAGGGATGAATTACAATAACTGAAGGAAAAACAATTTAGAGCTGCAAACTTAGATTATTACAATTCACGTAATACACTTAAATTAATTATATTCCAAATTCATCAAATTCAATTCTCAAAATACCAATATAGAGCAAACTAAAACCTGAACCTAACCCGACTCGAGGCTAAAAAATTCCAACCCAACCCAACACGTCACGATAGGTTGTGTTGGGTCAATTTTGTTAGGTTGATGGGTTGGATGCATACCCATGATTTCTCTAATTCCTTGCATGACACTTACAGTTCTTAAACATAAATGAAATAGTCACAGATTTCAACTCAGTAGTGCTGCAATCCTTCTATAACACAAAAATCATTTAATTAGAATTACTTATAGTGATAACATTTGTTCTGTATTCTGCTTAAAGGAATGTAGTGCTCTGCAGGGCAATGGCTCCTCTCTCGTATGATATTTTAGTGTCACAAGCACATATGCTAAGTACTTCGACAATAATGCTCTATTATATTTATCCCTCAATGCCCGACCACATGTCTTTCTTAGATATCCAGAAAATGAAGTCAAATGTTATTGACAATCCCACATGGGATTATCGAGCAAGAATTCAAATAAGAGATCATTTCCTATTTATGCATATGCATACTTTATCTTAACCCAAGGTTCAATCAGAATTATAGTGACACACACCATTTACCACTACGATATTTGTATTAGTTGTAATGAAGTGGTTAAAAAATTCCTATAGTCAATTCTCTGTAAAAGATGAATAAACTGCAAAGGCTCGAGGCTTCAATCCAGTCGGTTGTTGCAATAATATGGAAGTAAGAAATCATGGCAAGTAAAATCACTCTTCATTTTTATTCACAAACTTGAAACATCTCAACATTTTACCCAATAACAACGGTAATTGCCAATAAGATTGACTCAGCATATTAATACAAGTCACCAAAGGGTTGAAATTTAGGCTAAATAGCCCCCTCAACAGCGGAGAGTGAGATGGTAGCACCAAGGAGGCAAGTGCTTCCAAATTACAGATGAAAACCCAAACTTATTACAGGACTAATGTCTATAACTAGAACAGAAAAATGAAATTTGAAATAGAAAACACCTTACCAAAAGGGAAAAAAAAGCTACATGAAATTATAAACAAGACATGGCAAGGAAGGGCTCCTCAGTGGAATTGGAAGGGTAGTATGTACAGCTCTACGTGGAAACAAAGGATTCTGGATCCAAAGGGATAACAGTATCTGGAAAATCTGTTCTCGGTCCAGCAAGGGAGTAATACGCAAGTATATGGGCTGGATGGTCAACTTCTACGTCCACCCCATGCTGATCAAGAGTAACTCGCCTAGCAGGAATTAACTCAATATTCCAGAATGGGCGAGCCATTGCCAAAAGGTCGCGACCTGTCGTAGATGCTCTATATCCTTGTACCCATAAGTACCTCAGAGAAGTAAGTTGCATCACAGCAACAGCCAGTGCACGCTCACTGAAGCAACAGCTCCTCATTTCAAGTTTTTGCAAGCTTGGACAGCCTTTTGAAAACTCCAAAAGCCCTGCATCAGACTCTCCAACAGAACCCAGAAGCATCCATCTCACATTTTGGCTGTACTGTCCGATATAACTGAGACCCACATCAGACAAGCCCCCAGGTCGGACATACAATGCAAATCTTCTAAGCTTTTCACAGCCCCTCAAAAGAGCTCGGACACCATTGTCAAGTGGCAAATCAGCTATCCTCTCTTCTCGGTCAAGCAAGACTAGGCGGAAATCACAAAGGTTTTTGGAGTAAGAGCCAATATGTTCCAGAGAGGCGTTTGTGATATCCGACACATAAACAGCCAAATATTCCAGTTCTAGGCAGCCTTGAGCCAGAGCAATCAAACCTCTTTGCGAAACCAAACCTTCTTCATCCTCCATTTCCTGCTCATCAGCACCTCGCTCAATCCTAAGCCTCTTTAGTCTCTTACAACTCTGAGCAAGAACTTCTAATCCTCTATCTCCAATAACATTCCTTGTCTGTCCATGAGAAAAACAAATTTAGAAATATACAAGTTTTAAAGCACCTGAATACCCACTCCCTTGAGAATTACCATATAAGATTAGTGACATCCAACCATCTTCTAGGATATGCACCTCCATTTTCGCATTCTGCATTGTCCTATATTTCTAAAATTTATTTGCCAATTAACATGACATATTCAATTTGTCGTTATGTTGGTGAAATGACAAATATGAAATTGAAGTAAACAGGGTAAAACCCTAGGAATGTAATCTTATAAAACCAAGGTCAGAATATTCATTATAGAGAATCAAGTAACCGGAGATTTTTATGGAAGAAAAGGTTCAATAAATAGTTAAATAACAAACTGCAAAAAATCTGTAAAGAAAAGAAGAAACAAAAGACTTTCAGAACATAGACATATATAGTGCTTCAAAAAATTAGAAATACGATAGACATAACTCTGACCAATGACAAAAACACATAATGATTAAAAAAGCATGAGAAAATATAAGAAATGGTTCTGTGGTTTTACCTCGAGAACTTCTAAGTTGGGGCACCTTTGAATTAACATACAATGGTCCTCTGTGTCAAGCAGTGCATAGAGCAGATCCAATTTTTTGAAGTGAAGTGCAAAAGGGAATACAATTGGAATTTCAGTCTTCCCCATGTATGTTAGACCCAAACGGCATAATCTTGGGGGTAATGATACAACTGTGTACTTTTCTGATTCCTCATTGAAGGAACCCCCACAAAATTCTTCTAAAGCAGTCGCAGTACGAAAGAAACCTAGGAGGTCCAAGATTTCACGATCACTAATTTTCACAGAGACTAAGGAACGGCAATTTCTGGCAATGAGTTCAAGGTCTTCAAATTGTACTTGGACAAGTTCTGTCATATAAAAATTCAAAAATTCAAGAACTGTGTTGTTCAAAGCAAGCTCGTGTAGCCATTCACCATCTCTCTCAACAATTGAGCTCTCCTCCAAAAACAAAGTTTTCAAATTCCTGAGGAAGCATATAAAGAATAACATGTTAATCAATAATGACTACAGATCAGATCAGGGCTCCAGAACCAATAGCTTAAATTACTATGACAGCAGCCTGTGCTCACACATCCAATAACATCAAACTATAGTAAAAATGACAAAGAAAAAGGATACACTGCTCTTATAAAACTTGTAACATATATATATGTCCTACCACTATGCCTAAAATTAGTTAACCTGTCGCATGTCTCAAGCAACAACAATCATAAAACTTGCATCAAACTAAAACTTCCTAAGGTAGTAAAACCCATTTTCAGAAAAAGATGAGTACTTGTGCTCTAATAGACAAAACAGGAAAACATAATAGTAATGGCCCGAATAACGGGTACCATATACAGTAATCGACATAGATATAAATGGTAGTGGGGGCACTCACATGATACATAAAAATGTGCACATAATTCTCAACTTAACAAAAGCTTATCTAAACTAATTTGCACCCACTACATAAGTCCTGTTTCTCCAAATCTAGGACATCTCCACTAATAGGTCAACATTTCTCTTCTGCTATCTCAAAACTTCCTTGTTTTTTCTTCTGTGGGGCAGGCTCATTGTGACTAACTCATACAAAATTACTACACATAAAGATATTTCTAAAATCCATGATAAAATTTAGAAGTAAAAAGATGAAACAAAGCACAAAGCAAACTTTTTTGTGTGAAAAATTTCAAGTAAAACGATATTCTACCCAAGGTTTAAGCTGCATTGCAATCCCAGGCAAAAGATTATTTATTTTGTGCATCCTGAGCAGCTTTTATCCCAACTTCAAATTTCTGTTTTCCTTTGTAGTACAAAGAAAGAGTGTTACAGAATCAGTAAATATGAAGAGTGTATCGATACATATGTGAGGATTAACACTTCACAAACATATCCAAATAACCAAAGCTTCTCTCTAAAGATTTACACTATATTTGGGAGTTTAAAAAAGAACATAATGGAATGGGTATATCATAAAAGAATGGAATAGATTATGTGTCTTCCCTAGTGTGTTTAGGATATATAGAAGAAGGAATGGAAAGGAAACCATATATATAATTTTACCATTATAACCCTTCACCTTTTATTTGTCTTCTCTCATAATAGGGATAAATTGATAAATTCATTAAAGGAATGAGTATTCCTCCAGCTTTTGAAGGGGAATGCTTAGGGGAAAATGGAATGGAATGAGCATTCCCTCCTAACCATTCCACTCCTTCCTACCAAGCTCCCAAATAAGGGAATGGATGAAATATCCCTTAAAAGTTAAAAAACCCTTTCAATCCATTCCATTTCAGTCTTTGCCACCCTCCCAAACAAGCTGTTAAGGTCTAATTTCTAACATCACGCACTGCAGTAAGTCGAAAATCAGACTATCACTATGAAAGATTCTATACATGCTCAATCAGTTCACTCATATCCAAAAGAGAAACAGGGGATACATTACTTATTCCTAGATCTCCTTTGATTGGTCTCCTAGTCAGCTGCCCAGTGTTCATGTTATTGCTATTCTTTCAGTCACTAGTCTTGCAATCCAGACGATTATCCTAGACTTCTAAAAACTTCGCCATGCACCCAAATGGTAATCCTACAATCCCACAATTCTCCAACCTTCACCCTGTGTTTAATTCCAACTCCACATTGAGTTCGGTAACATTAAAAAATAAATTCTACAAGGATGAGCATAGTCATGCATTTTGGAAAAAGATTCTGCAACTCTAACAAGTCATAGAATTAAAGATATAGAATAAAGGTAGTTGACTTTCAAAGCAAAAGT
The DNA here is from genome assembly GCA_907173295.1 of Fagus sylvatica. NCBI lineage: Eukaryota > Viridiplantae > Streptophyta > Magnoliopsida > Fagales > Fagaceae > Fagus > Fagus sylvatica. The sequence continues at coordinate 36,366,558 of OU015769.1, forward strand.
AAATATATAATTTACCTTTATCATTTGAGAGAGAATACATAGTTGCAGTTAATTGAAAGGAGAAACATGGTATCATTGCAAAATCTACCTTTCAAACTCACTTAAATCTTTATCTATATATGGTTGATGGTTCACAAACATTTGCTAATCAAAAGTACTACTTTTTTAAGTTTTTAATCTAAGTTCTACATTTGATGCATTTTGCAGTAGTAATTAATCTTGTATATTATCTCAGTGTTATCCAATGATTCGAATCTTCAAGATGTTTAAATTTCTAAACAACTGAATATATTTCCATTCTCTAGAATCTGGATTCAGTGCTGAACCTATCTAGAACTCAATCCTGACATCTTGATTACTTATCAATAAACTTTTCCACTGGTCATTCATGTGAAAAAAAGTAGTTTTCACAATTGATCTCCATAATATAAAACCAAGTCAGTATTTCATTATCCTTTCTAAAACTTGATCGCCTTCCAAAGTTTCAAAACGTAACTCATGGATATGCCAATAATTACCGCAACTTCAACCCTCTAATTACAGATTAATGAATTTTTCCTCTATAACACATGTAATTAACCGGATATGGACTTAATAGTATTCAAAGTGCCTGTACTTTGGGCTAATCATCGAGGACACCAACAATAATTTTGCTCTGACATTCAAAAACAAATTGGAAACTAGCAACTCAATTACAAGCCCTGCACCGTACCGATAACACGCTATTAGAGAAAGCAACAAAAAATTAAGTAAAAATTATATTTAACCAATCCAATACCAATAACAGGATTCGAAAAACAAAAGAGAGTCATAAAATAAAGCAAAGCAAAAAAAATTGTGTGATTAATCTTCACTTAATATTAATCTTCTACAGTAAAAACAAGTACAAAATCGAAATCCACAAGAATTAAACAAACATGAATTATGAAAAGCAATTTTGATATAACGATTAGGAAAAAAAGAAGTACCGGCAATAGCGACCGATATGTAGAAGACCGTCGGTGGTGAAGCCGGAGCACTTGTCGAGCTTGAGCGCAAGGAGCACGCGCCCGCGAGTGCGTGCGAGGAGCTCCAGATCCGTGTCGTTCACAATCATTCGGCGAAAGTGAAGGGACTTCAAGCAATTGAAAGACTCAGCGATCTCTCTCACCCAGGGAGTGACGTAGCCTCCCCAATCTTCGGGTATGAGGTTGAACATGGCTGCCCTGGGCTTACCTTTCAGCTTCAAAGACTCCAGGTGTCGAAACCTGAGTCGTAGCCGATCGGGACTCGTGGTGTAACAGAGCGCGATCGTCACGTGCTTTCTCGTGAGCGCGTCGAGCTCGTACCATCTCCGGCACACCAGAGACACCGCGTCTCGGTCCTTCGGGTCGTCGATATACGGCATCACACAGCAGAGAACCACGTCAGACATTCCGATATTCATTCTGTTCACGTTCCGATCCTCCATCCAACAAAAATACGAATAAATCCAAAACTCAACAAAGAAAGAAAGAAAGAAAAGAAAAAAAAATACAAATACAAAGAGCAAAACTGGAATCAGTTAAAAGGAGCAAAACCAAAAGATACGTATGGGAGAGTTAGAAACAAAACGAAACGTTTTTGTAAACCAAGGAGCAAGAGAGAAACGGGGTTTGGACAAGATCCACATAGTGAACGGTGAGGATCGTCGGATAAAGAATCCGACGCCGACGGTTGGAGAAAACAGTTAGTGGAGTGGCTGGGTGATTGGATCAGACCCTAGTGAGGAGTCTAACTCTATTGTGCGCCTCAAAAAACAAAAGACAGAGAAAGAGAGGGGGTTATGATTTGAGTGTAAAAAAGAAAGGAGGAGAGCTATAGAGTATAGAGGAAATAAATAAATTAAAAAATAAAAAAGATAAAGAAGAAACGACAAAATAATTCTAGTGCAAACCAATCAGACGTCATTGTTGAGGAAAATGAAAATTTTTGTTGAATTATTGGGAAAATTTTCTCTGATGTGTGGTGTGGTTGCAACGTGGCCAGTTTTAATAGATTGGATCGGATTTATGCTCTTAATTCACTTTACTGCACCAGAACTTGTCTGCGAGCTGGGATTGGGAGATTGATTTTTATTTTCGGAGTTTTTAACGGTAATTAAAAGCCGGATCCCAAATTAAAATATATATATATATATATATATATATATTGAAACGGTAATTAAAAGTGAAAAGTTGAGTTTTAGCAACAAAAAAAAAAGTGAAAAGTTTGAGAATTGAAAGTTGAAAGTTGAAACCATCTTCTGTTTGTTTTCCCTTGTTTGTACATTAATGAACCTTCCAGATTGTCCTTATTGGGGAATTTTGCCAAAACCACGTATTTAATAATGTTTTTATATAAGAAAAATATAATGAATTTGTATATACACACTAATGAATTATTAATAAGTGTTGATGTTGATAATTAAATATTAAATACTTATTAATATGTGCTGTTAAAATAGTCGGACCCACTAATATCCAAAAGTTACTTGCATTCAACATTGATTAAAGTTTTATTGATACAACATGTATATGTATAAATAGTATTAAAAATATTGGTTACATTCTTAAAGTGGGGGGTTGAGTTACTATGGAGTAATAGTGAATGAAAAAAAGCTGGTGCATGCTTTTAAGCTTTTGATAAATGAAGAAAACTTCCCTTAAATGAGAAAAAAGAGGATTGAATTAGTACAAGCCTAGAAAATAACAGATTGAGGTCGGAACCATTCAACTAAGCAAAGAACTAGGATCTGACAAGAGAATAGCAAATCAAGTCAATCTTCTAGAACAAAAAACTGATCTCTCTCTCTCTCTCTCTTCCTCAAATTTCTATTTTTTGACCCATAAAAGCAACATGAGACCTAAAAACGGTTTTACATACAACTACCAAACCGGATGCAAATGATAGAGCGTGCTTTGGAGGCCACTAGTTCTTTGAGATTCCTTGTAATCCAGGAATTTGTTTTATTTTAATTTTGTTCCCTTCAAAAGTATCCACGTATAAGCGGCTCTAGAAATTTTTTTCAGGATGTTCAATATAAAACTTAAATATAACATCACAAAAAAATAATAATAATAATACATGAATCTTGCGGTATAGAAGAATTTGGTCTGCTATTATAATCATTATATTTATGAAAAGGAATCTTTCGATATAAGTAATTTCTTTATCAGAAATTTCTTCACAGTATTAGCAAAAAAATAAAAAATAAACTATAAGACATTTAACACGTGATGTGCGGATAAATAGACAAAAAGAATTTAATTTAATTAAGTTATATGATTAATTAAATACTATTATTTAAGTTGTTAATATTAATTAAAAAGCCACAAGCCACAAAGTGACAAAACCACAAACAACCAAATAAATAAACCACAAATCAAAGCACAAACTCACACAGTGGACACAATAAAATTGTGAAACAAACAAACCCTCGCATATCAAACCATCACCAGTTGTTGTTATTTGGGCTTATTTTGTTATTGTGGTTGTTGTTTAAGTTAATTTTTTGTTGTTATTTGGGCTTTTGTTTTTTTTGTTGGGTTAAGTGGATTGAGTTTATTAGGATCAGGATGTTCAAAATTTATTTGAGGGTGTTCAAAATTTTATTTAAGGGTGTTCAATACATCTACAACACTTATATATATATATATATATATTTTTTTTTCTTTACTTTTAACAAACCAGCCCCTGCGTATAAGCAAACATGTTCAACTTTCATAAAATTGCTTATCCCATACCTGCTTTTCAATTTTGTTTTTCAATTGCATGCACCTAAAACAACAAAGAACTGTGGAAGGATTGTACTATCTAGTCTATCTCCCATAAAGTAATTAATTTTTTTTTCCTTTTTTATTTCTTGTCAAATTTCATTTATATTCTTAGGTAAAACTTAGGTACAGTTCCTTAGATCAAGTACATTAGGTTCCTAATTGAATTCAAATATATTGAATTTAAATATTCTTGGAAAAGATAACATTGTTTGTGTTTCATTGGTTAATGTAACCATGTATTTGAATTCAACTGTGAAACCTAATGTACTTGATCTAAAGAACTGTAGTTAAGTTTTACCCATTCTTGAATATGACAGAATAGAACATTGTACTACGCCAAAAATAAAAAATAAAATAAAAAGAAGGAAAAAAACATTTTGTAATCTCAAATTTGTGAGTTCAAAAATACTAGTAGCATTGTCGTATTTTATCTATGCTCTTGCAAAAGCAATCTTTAATTTCTGTCATTTATTTGTTTCCATTGTTTTTCAATGAACTTAGTAATCACAAATAATTCCTTGGTCATTTATTTCCTCTCATAGGCTGAATTTAAAGCCTCAAGAATAATAGATACTTTAGTTCACAATTGTAATCTTAAATTCAAAAAGAAAAAAAAAAAAAAGTAATCAATTGCAATATATAGCTATCCTTTTATTTAATCATTCTAACTAGGGTCAATATATGGTAACTCTAATGTTTTGGAAGTGGATACCCATAATGTTATTGTTCAAAATAATTTGAGTTACTAACCAATGTGACAAAGTTATTATCTATTCAAAAAATATATGTGTTATCATGTGATGTGACGGGACCTATCAATTTGAAATAAATACTATCTATTTGAAAATTTCTTAATATTTTATTTCTTTTAGGTTAGATTGTCTATAATACTGTCAAACAATACTATTTGACAATAAAACACTAACCTAAAATAAATAAAATATTAAGAAATTGTGAAGTTACTTTATTAGTTACCACCAACTAATCTAATAAAGTTACTATTATGTATAACCCTACTATTAATAGAGTTACCATACCCACAAAAAAGATTAGATATCGTAGAATTTCTCTCCTAATTATATCTATGTCTACTATTTAGAAATAGCATACTTAGATAAATACAAGTACCATAAAGAGTAGCAACTTAATTTTTATTTTTATTTTCTAATGGAAGAAACAAAACTACATCTACATTAAAAATCAACAAAACTACATCTACAAATAGCAGACTTTTTCACCGAATAGTTGAGGTTTTTATATTGTGGTGAGCTCAATTGAGATAAGTGTGTTAAAGTGGGTGTCAATTTTTCTGTAAGATATTTATTTTGTCTATGTAGCAAAACTTTAAAATGAGCATAATCAACAAATGCATACCTATCACTCGTTACTGGTACTAAAAGTAATAGTTCCAAACTTTCTCCAAATAAAATGGATAAGTTCTCCACAAAAAGCACTATATCCTCTTTGGATTTGAGTTTCTAATGCATTTACTATTAGACATTCAATTCAATACCTAAAATAACAACTGGTATTGCAGGTAGTAGCTCCAAACACTACTCCAACTCAAAAACAAAATGGAAAAGTTCTCCACAGAAAGCACAACAGCCTAATTTGAATTTAGTTTCTAATTAATGCATTGACTATTAGACATTCAATTCAATTACCTAAACTAATAACTGGTACTATAAGTAATAGCTACAAACAGTAAACACTACTCCAAAGCAAAATGGAAAAGTTCTCCACAGAAAGCACAAAGCCTATTTTGGATTGAGTTTCTAATGCATTTACTATTAGACATTCAATTCAATACCTAAAATAATGAATTCTAGCCTTCAAATTTTAACTTTTCCATGATAAACTCTAGAATTTCCATATAACACACATAAGTAACTAAGTATAACTCTTTTACATAATTTATCATCTCTCTTGAATAAATAAATAAAACCAGAAGATTTGTAATTCAATCATATTGTCAGAATCATAACTTAAATAAATTAATTAATTTTAAAAAAAAATTAAAAGGGCGAAGGGATAAATATAAAAAGGAAAAGCAATCTGTATAGGTATGCACGGTATTAGTGGAAACCGGTGTCAACGTGGCACAACTTCATTGATGCAATCATGCTTGACAGCTGTAACGCATAGCATGGTTGTGTTAAAAGTTAGAACTTAGAAGTCAGAACTCAGAGTATAACACGACGTGGAGATAGAGATTGGGAGCATTTTCAGCACACAGTAATCACTGATTAAAATGATGTTTATTGCTTAACAATGCTTGTTGTTAATGGAAGGAAACATAATCACTTATCACATTTGCGGGTTTAGAAATTATGGGTTTAAGCATTGGTATGTTCTATTATTATCCTGATGTGTCTAATTCCATGTATAATTAGGTTTAAATATGGATCAAAACAATGACCGCACTTACAAATCTTTTTTTTTTTTTTTTTTTTCATTAAAAAAACAATACTTGTCGCTTGAGACAAAAAAAGTATATGTATATTTGTCTTGTAGCTAATTGAAATTATTAATATAACATTATTTTTTATAGGATCTCACCATCACCACACTAGTTTTATTATATTCGGTTTATAGTATGTCACATTTTACAATCATTAAAAAATAATAGGTTGTATTTAGAGTATTTGAAATTTTACCTCAATTAAATTTATGATCATATATAATTTACTTGTCTCATACGAACCGGATAATTATTAGACCCAACAATCGTGAAAGTGTCTCTAAATAGATCTAATGTATAATAAATATAAGAAGTCAAATTCATAACTTATATTTTTTTAAGTTACCTATTATACTATATATTCTTAAACTTATACACAAAAGGCATGTGAGCCACAATTTACCTCTAAGATTTTGACATGATCCGTGAGGTGTTGTTTTGACCACGATAAGATGTAGTTGTGGGATTGTTCAATGCATATGAGTCTGACACATATACAGGATGTGTAACATACAATTTTGTACGATGATATACAGTAATGGTATATCTTTTTAACAATTTTTTGAATTTAGTGTAGTGCCCTTTATATAGCAGGAGGTACGAAGCTGATAGGATTCTCAAGAGACATTGATAATTTGGTAGTGCCTGGAGCGTTGTGGCGGAGCTCTAGGCTTTTAAAGATGCTTGAATGTCGAAGTGGTATTAAATATGATTAAAGGGTGTCCCCTCTCTAGCTAACTAGCTCGTTTCTACTTCTAGAGAGCCAACTCCAGCCGGGCACGACCATGAAGCATGGGAAGCATAAAATTGCAAACTACTTGGCCAGAAATTAAGAGTTGTACCATGCTGTAAGACTTCTTAATGTTTGTGATATTCTTACTGTCGACTGTTTAATTTACTTTAATATCTCTAATTCGTACTCTTTTCCAAAATCCAACCACCTTGTAGTTTGTTGTTTTAATGCATTTTCTTTTTTACCCATAAATAAATTAAATTGACCCAATTAAGCTTATGAACCTCACATATAAGTCTATAACTTATGGCCTATGGGTGACTCAAATGAGTCTCAACCTACAGTAAATATGAAAAAAAATAATAATAGTACTGTTTCAACATATATATGCTAGACGGTAGGGAATATATATTCAGAAAAAAAATAAATTAATAAATAAAAAGAAGAAGAAGACGGTATGGAATTTTTTACCGGAACCTTATATTGGAGCGGCTCCAACATTTTAATTGCTAAATGAATGGTATTAGGCTGTTGAATTACATGTGACTTTATAAATGTTTGTTCGAGGAGAATGCATGAGTACCAGAAATTTAAGAACGATGGGCCTCATGAAAATTATTGCGATCACAATGTGATTTTATAAGTGTGACATGCGCTAATGAAGTACAACTTAGGCAGATAAAGACTAAAGTATCACTTTCTAAACTATAAATGTGCAAAAATTAAAATTGCCTTGTATTAGAATTAGTCAAAGCGTACATGTTTCTTAAAAAAAAAAAAAAAATTACATAATAAAGCAGTGAGCTTATGTATTTTATAATTTCGGGCTATGAAAGTTGTGTTTAGCATAATTTTTAAAGTAAAAAAAGTTGGAATTAGAGTTTGAGTAGATGATGGCAAAGTTTGTTGCATGTATTAGCGTACGACCGTGTAAAACAATTTAAGCTCTAAGATTGTTGCTGCAGGAGTTAATAGTTGTTAGTTAATTCAATTAACAGTAATATCATTATCACCAGAAATCTTAAGGGTAAAGAGTAATAACCGTTTTAACATGAGGTAATTATAGAATACTCTGATAGGGAGATATTACATTTACGGATTTACCATCATGGAAAGGAGTTAGGAAAGATTCAAAGGATGAGGTCAAGCCTGTGATGTAGGTCAGTAGGTGAGGAGAGTTAGTAGCTTAGATGGAGAATGAAAATTCCAGTAGTTTCTGATCTTGGATCTAAGTGTCACTTGGCTCCACCTGCTTGGTGGGACATCAAAATGTCCTAGATATAGGCAGGATTTTATGGGAAGTAGATAATCTTAACACGTGTCACAAGATTTAAAGAAGGCATAGCAATAACATTTTAAAATATCTTTACACGTCAAGTCACTAGTCCATTGATAGTTACTCTTCAACTTAAGAATAATTACGAGAACACAACTTTTGTCACAACTTATTAAAGTGACAAAAATTGTGTGCGTAAATGAATTGTTATAACATCACACCTCTTTGGTGTCCAAATCCTTGCTCAAGATCAGGATGACACAATAACTCATTGGGGAAATAATCCTAATGTACAGTTATATTACAAATCTAGCCTAACATAATATCCCTAATTCCCTATGACCTATCTAAGCTTATCAAAAATAATATCTCTATCTAAGAGTTGGAATCTCAATACTTGGTTAAAAAAAATGAAAGTGAATACGCCATTATTGGTCACACAAATATTTAATCCAAAATGCTTTATAATTATAAGTTACATGCAAATATGCAAATTGCAATGAACGGGTATTGAACGTGTAGCGCGTCCCAATCAATAAAGCATGCAATGAACACTAATGCATTCACAACTTTGACGTAAAATGTGGAAGCTATGCCTATACGTGGTCGTTGGGAGGCCACAATTGTGATGTGCTATTATTATTGTAGGTTTAATAATTACTACGAAGATGTACCAATTTTCTTGCAAGTACTAATTTAACCCAGCACATCATTTGACTCTCTGTCCAATTATGTGCTGCCAAATTAGAAGAGGAATGGTGTCTAGCTAGATGGAAAAAGAAAAGGTGGAATTAGATTTTGGAAACGATTGGAGTATTTCGAATGTGAAATATTTAGTAAGGTTCTCTCTGTTTTGGTATGTCATTTTATTTTTCTACTTGTTTAGGGAGTAGGCTATAATCATTAATCAATGGTTCATGAAAGATAAGTATGCAGGCATGTAAATGACTATTTCAATACATGGGGAAAAAAAAAAAAAAAAAGTTGCAAGTAGCTGAGTAAGACTATTGTATGAGAAATTGAGAATATCCTTGTCTCCACCAAAGAAATTCCTTTGCAATATTCGTCCATGAAATTGTCATATTATATTTGATCAAAAATTTAACTTTAATCATTATTGGTTACAAGTATAGCAGAATAAAAAAAATGAGGTTTTTTTTTTTTTTTTTTTTTTTTTTTTTTTTTTATTTAATGCTAAAAAACGAGGGAGTTGTATTATTCACAAACTAGTAGAAAAGTGCACTGGCAAAGTTTATATAGTACATCATAAGGAAAGTAGGAAACATTTTTCCTATTTAATTAAGCTGAAGAAGTTAATTAAATTCACCCTCAGTATGTGGGAGTGCAATGAAGGCCTTTTGAGCCGGAAAGATTGATGAGCCATCTCATTATAGACTTAACTAGGAAATTAAAATAGGTAAATAGGAATGACGCTGAGTAATATTAAACAATGGTGGAGTTAGAAATTTTTGTTGGAGGGCCGAACTACGATACTGAGAAACCAGTCAAGAGAAACTCAAAAAACATATATACAAAACCATAAAATACATATATATTATATGTATATGAAAGAAAAATCTTAATTTTCTAATACTAGAATAAGTCATAACTTAAAATATACTATATATATTAAAGAGAACTCATCCTTTTCCTAAATTCTAATGAGTATGCAAAAATTATCTAGTTTACTCTGGAGATGCAAAAAATATTCAAAAACAGAATAATTATTTATTCTTTTTATTTTTTAAGAAATGAAAACATAATATATTATTCTGGTGCACATAAAGAAAACAAAGACTAACAACAAGATAGATAATAAAAAATGGCATATTTTTTTTGTAAATTTTTTTTAGGGGCTACCTAAGCCAGTTGTATTTTTTTAGACCATTGATTTAGCTAACCAGTGTTTTTTTGTTTCGTGCCATTGGATTAGCTCAATTTTTTTGGGAATCAACGTAACTCAAATTTTTGAATGTTCAAACTTTGAAAAATCCAAATAGTTCATATATATGTAATCTAAAATTAAAAAATCAAAATCAAAATCAAAATTTGGGTGTGCCAATGCACAACTTAATTGCTTTGCACTAATTTTTTTTACAATTTGCTGAGGTGACAAGTTTATAATTGGTGTAACATTATTTTCATATTAGTCTACCACTTTATATACTAATTTTTATTGTGTACCAATCACAATATGTTATATCAATAGTTATTAAAAGAAATTGTGAATTTTTTTATGGTGTCGATACTCGATAGACTTATTTGAATGACACCTATCTATATCTACCCAATAATCCTAAATTCCTAGTTATTGAGAATGGCTAATAAATTTTTAGGGATGCAACCTTGAAGAGGAGAGAGAAAGGAGATGGTTGTGTATGATAGGTTTTTTAAAATTATTTTCAAGTGCTGCGTAGGCACACCGAATGGAATTAATGTCGTACATAGCTGTGCCCAATGTGACAAATGATCAAGTGTATAAAAATTAAAAACAACATTATACAATCATATACCCTAAAGAGAATATGTTGGCCCACGATGTCTTTGTTCTGACGGTGTGTTTGAACTTAGATGTTAATCAGATTGGATAAATTTCCCAATTTGACCTAAAAAGGAATTTAATTAATGTGGATCCCAACCCTGATCAAATTGCCATTTTTATAATTCAAGTGGCGAATATATTTCAATTCCGTGAAGCATCCCAGCATCATATAACTTTTTTTGTCAAATATGCATGAGCTTTCCAATCATATCTCTCTGTCTTTTGACATTAGTGAAGTCCACTTTATGTTTCATAATGCACATAAAAATAAAGTCCGATTAGACTATTGTCCTTCTAGTTGCTGTAGTTAGTTGCTATGGTCCAGCAGGGAACCTAACGGTTTATTATAATTTAGGGAGATAGTGAGAGATCATCTCAAATTTGTAGTTGAAGTTACAATAATTGCAAGTTGCAACTTGCCGGTTCGTAACTATATAAAGTCATGCTTAGTCCTATGGTTTGGTGGCCTTCTAGAGTCTAGAATTATAACATTAATTATCTTATGTATTATATGTAGCATGTCTTTCATTATATGTGGATCTTATAACCGTGTGTGAGTCATATATTGTGAGAGACATACTATATATACTCGATGCAAGAGATACTTTTTTCGTGTAATAGGGTCTCGTTAATTATTAATTTTAGAGCTTTTAAAAAAATAAAAACAAAAATAAAAATTTTATTCTTGATGTTAGCTTTCAGGTTTGCCTTGCATTGCGGTGTTGATCTGTGTGATTTTTTTTTTCCATGCTTACTAGTATCTACTTCTATATTATGAAAATGGTAAATATTGTCGCATATCACTTATCACTTAGGTGTGGGCATATGTCTATAAATTATGGATATCAACGTTCACAAATTGTGAACATTAACATCCACAAATGTCGCTAAGAGCCTTGTGTTAGGGAGATAACACCTTGAGGAGCTTTTATTGAGTAGTTAATTTAATATATAGTGACACCACTTTACTCAAAAGCTTAAGTCTCTGAGTTAGGATCCAGTTATATTATATTAATTTCTCAACATTTTTACTCTTTCTCTATATGAGACTTCTACTCACACGTGTATATCCAACAATCTCTTTCTCTCATATGTGAGTCACTGTCTCTCTCTTGATTTCAAGAAATCTTTTCTTGGGCCACGAATAAATCCTACTAGCTCCCCCTCTATGGGCTTTTTTTCTTTCTCTTGTGCATCATCCATGGGCCTCTCATACACCATCTATAAACACGTGTCATCCTACACTCTTATTCATGGGAACCACGCACGTCTATATCCATGGGAATCTTGCACTGCGTCATTCTTTTTTGAACTAGCACCCACTGGCAACTCTCTTTGTTGGGTCTTAACAACATCGTTTGTGTGAGCTTTATTAGGCTTCTCTTATACTATGTAAACTTGCATGGGCTCCAAGTACACACACCCCGTCCCTGCTCTAACTGTGAAAGGGATCCATCCCCGTTCTATCTGTGAAAGGGACCTTCATAACCTTGCCACCTTGGTGCACACCATCATGAGTTCTGATACCATTTGTTGGGGAGCCTTTAATTGAAAAGTTAATATAACATATATGACACCACTTTACGCAAACATTTAAGTCTATAGGTTAGGACCCAGTTATGTTTATATTAATTCTTCAATACCTTGTAGCTCAGCTAACACCTCCTGGTATTTCCAACGAAAACATTGAATGTTCAAATCATCCTTTCCCCAACAATTGAATTATAAAAATAATAAATCAACAAATGTTCACAATTTGTAAAAATATGTCCACACTTAGGTGATGTGTAAAGTGAAATGAAATAAGATAGTGTGAGACAATTATTGTCCTTATGAGAAGTTTTTCTCCGTTTCGTTTATTTTATGGTTAGATTTTATTTTCTTAAATCTAACTGTGTATAAACTGTTATATCATTTAAATTACAAATTGTCACATAATTTAAAATAAAAATTTAAATAACGTGATAATTTATATAGCTTTAGATTTGCATATAAGGTTATAAACCATGAAAATGATCGATTTTAAATAGAGATTATCTTTTTCTCTCCTAGTTAGTACCATTGGGCACAAGGGTTAGAGTTCAACCTCCTTTTAGTTACCAAAATTATATTATTATCTACCGATTAGTGAGTACTGAAAGGAATGTGAAACTGTCGGTAATTAAGCTCGGAAAATCTCAGAACCTTAAGGCCTTGGCTTATCTGTCACTGCAAAGACAAAGCTTATCCATCAACCTAGAAAGGCTAAATCTTTCGAGAAAAATATCATTTTATGTATATGTCAAAGAACATCAACTTATTGGTCAGATCTCAAGGAGAATCTAAAGCCACGTTGGATGGCCCTTTAGCGGACAAAACAAATCATATTTAATTTAGCACGTACGTAGTGATGAGGACTTTTTTCTTCTTCCTTTTTGATGAATTAGTGATGAGGATCCTTATATGTTTAAGGATTTATTTTTAAACAGGAAAAATGCATTCAACCCAGAGAAGGTTTTTATTTTAATTTTTTTGTCGATTTTTGCTCAATTTTAGTGCAAATTATAAACCCATCCACTGCTGAGATTTATAATATTTAATTATTTATAACCTACCAAGTACCAACTGCTTTGTTGTATTTTGAAAGTTAATGTATAGAAAACCAAATTGTTATATTCTGAATTTTTTTATTTACAAGAACCAACCGGTTGGTTGATTTGTCAAAATTATTTTTTATAAAACAAGACCAAATAATATGTCACTGATATATATCTGACTTGATTTTCTTTTCTTTTTTGGATTGAGGTGACAGTTGAAAAGGACACTATGCAAGTAACATCACTTACACGCAAGTCGCAACAGTAAACAAGCAATGCAAATTTAGTGATATAAAAAATTTCATAATTTTTTCATAATTATTAAAATGACCTATTATGATTTGTGTATAATAGAAATAATGATTAGTCCATAAAAAATTGTATTCCACCAATCATAATTTAATACTCTAACAAGTTGTGAAAAATATTGTGAAAGTTTTTTTATCTTTAGAAATAACATTACTCAAGAAAGCAAAGGCATTCATGAGAAAGTATGTCCAATTGATCTTATAAAATTTAGGTACGACCACACTACTCTGTTAGCTTTTGATATGTATAATTTGTACGCTACTTATCTTTTGTTTTTTTAATTAATCAAGCCTCTTTACGTAAGTGTACTAGCTAAAATTCAATTTCAGATATTAAATAGGTTAAAATCCAAAGTACACACTTTTAAATTTGGATCAATTATTATATTCTTCTCAATTATTTATTTATTATCATCATTTTCGTTCCCAAAGTAGTTCACATTTGTTATTAAGATGTTCTTTCATCCATTCTCGTTTAGACTTATCGTTAACCATTAAAAAAGTTTTTTTTTTTTTATTACTAAAAAATTCTAAAATTTCTTTAAACTAGTTAAAAACAAAAAAACAAATAAAAGTAAACCTCCCAACACCCCCTAGCACATGCCACATACGAATTGACAAAATTAAATAAAGGGTTTTGTTAACCAGTGCCCTTAGGGCAATGGTTAAGGAACATTAAATGCTTCTACTTTATAGAAAGTAGTGAAGTTTTAATATTAAAATAATATATAGAAAGACTAAAATACCCTTAAAAGTTGTTTTTGTATTATTTTAATATTAAAACTTCACTACTTCCTATAAAATAAAAGCATTAAATACTTCTTTAATCATTGCCCTAAGGGCATTCGTTAACAGGACCCTTAAATAAAAATCAAATCATCCAATTCAAAGCTCTACTATCCACCTTTTCAAACCACAATCATTATTACAGAGACCCAGGGGCGGAGCCACGTTGCTGCTTTAGCCCCCCAAAATTTTAATTTTCATTAATAGAGTATATGGCAATTAAAGTTTAGCCCCCCAAAAAAATAATAACCAGTCCCCCTTTTGAGTTTTGTCTTTTCTAAATTTTACTCAATGATTTTAACTAATGGGCAATAACGTTTTTTCTCAAATAACATAAAAAGATTAATCTTTAAAACAGCATTTAACTTTTTCTTTTATTTTTTGAATTGCAAATTTTAAACTATTGTAGTATTACTTTTTGACTGATACACTTTACATTTCAACTACCCCTCGTTGTATACGTGTGTTACAAACACAATTAATGTTACATTTTGTTCCTTTTATGCCCATGCCTTTTCTTACTCGTGTGAGTGGTCTTGGAAAACAAAACAAAGAGAGAGAAAGTTGTGTTAGCATTGGGAAGAAGAATAAAACAAAAGAAAGTCTCCCATGGTCCTTATGCCAATCTCATCAGCCACAAAAATTTAATGCTTTGTCTCCCTGGACCCGTTTGAGCTTACTAAGCTTCCTTTAGAAGCTTAGTCTTGCCACCCTTAAAAATAGCTTCAGCCAGACCAATTTTGAGCAGAAAAAATCACTACTCTTTTATGCTCTCTTTTAGCCCCCCCATAAAATAATTCCTAGCTACGCCCTTGCAGAGACCCATTGGTCACCATGCTTAACACATGCTAAAACCCTCCTCAATGTCTCCAACAACTCACTCACCTTGCTTAATCGACCTATAGTCCCACTCAACCACCACATTGTGAGCCATCTAGCCACCACTCTTGAAGCCCCAAGTCGTCCGCGAGCAATGTTGTTGGAGCTACAACCACACAAGTTTCGATGTGTGGCCTCGAAGAAGGCATCGGCGACAAGACCTACAAGTGAAAGTGAGAGGAATTCGGACAAGCCGAGCTTGTCAACCAGAGGCAAAGAGATGGACGATTTTCATTTAAAAGAGAGAGGGGAGGAGATTTTTTTTTTTTAAATCTTGTATTTTTTTTTTATAAAAAATTATAAGTAATATTTTAGTACTAAAAATTAGAAGAGAGACAAAAATTATGTCCTTTTAACTTTTAAAGGTGTTTAACAAAAACTTTTTAACATAAGTGGACATAATGATCAAATTAACAACAAATGTGAACTTTAAGGACAAAATTGAACAAAAAAAAAAATTTAAAAACATCATCTTTCAAAAAACAAAAAAGGTACGAAAATGACAATTTATTTAAACTTAAAAGGTTTAATTTAGATTTGAACAAAGTTTTCCTTCAAACCATGCAAGTTGGATGAATTATCTCCAATTCATTGGACAACAATTAATAAAACTATTTACATATATTAAATCATATGACTCATTATATTATTTAGACAAATTATATGATTATTAAATAGGTCATGTGATTGAAAGTATATATAAAGACTCATTTGAACAGTTATATAGTAGATTGGATAAAATTTCTTCCAAATCGATTTGGAAGAAAATTTTATCCGGTAGATTTTGTCCTATTAAATAAAATTGATGTTATAGGCTCAACAAGTTTCACTACAGTTGAGTTGACAGTTTTTTATTAGTTCTCACTTAAATCTATCATTTACAACTTGATAAATGAGACATCGGCAAAAGAAAAATATTTTGTGAAAAAATTGTTGTGGCTGAAGAATTATGGATGAAATAAATATATTTACCACTCACCTTTCAAGCCAGGATAATACTTGGCAGTATCCGTTTAGAAACAAACGAATTGTGACTTGGAAATGTACCATAAGGGTTTAAGAATCTTTAGAACTTACGAGGAAGTTAGATGGAGGAACACTTAAAAGTCCTCAGCGTTAAGAAATTAAAGCTGCAAAGGTACAGTTCTATTTACTCTTTGGGTTATAGATAGGCTAATGTATGAACAGCAATATTGTAGGGCTTTATTGGGGACCAAAAACTCACAAGGACTAGGTAGTTGGTCCTCCATTATGAAGACACCATGGTCCCTCAAGTAGCCATAAATTAACTCTGATCTTTGCTTATAAAGAAGACTATAAGACATTTTAGCTTCCATCAATCCCATATTTCATTTTGAATATCTTATATTCATAATGCTTAGTTGTACAATTTCTGTTTGATTAGTCATATACTCATGATTTTCTTTTGTTTACGGGCATAATCAAATAGTTGGAAAAACGACATGACAAAATAGTGGCTGATGATTTCTGAGTTTTTAGTCTTGTCATGTTGCGGCAATCAGAATTTTCTAAGAAAAAATGAGTTTTGACTGGTTGCGCATGTTTTTTAATTTAGCCTGTCGTTTTAAAAGATCCACAAATAGCGGTTTGTTTTATTTACAGTAAGTGGATGTAAAGAGATTTGAATCCAATTTTTTGTCTATCAAGAGAATTGAATAATATCACTAAAGTACAAGCCTCTTAACAACAACAATGTAAACCATCAATTTGTTCTTAAGTTTTCGTGAATTTACTTATCGTTTTTGTGGACCCCAATAAAAATGAAAAAGAAGAGCATATCAAATTCGTTACTTGTGGAATCAAGGTATATGCTATGCTTTGCTCCATTTTTGTGAAGGGCTGGTGGCACTTCCACAATGAATAAGATTATATGACCACTAACGATGTTATATTGCTGAAATAATTGGCAATTGATACATCTACATTACAAGTTACTTGACTGGACTTAGGAACAAATGTTAGTATAATCATTCATATGAGAAAGAGAGAAAAAAAATGTAGCAACTTTTTCTTTGAAGAGTGACCAACAATTAAGACTTTAGGCGCCTAAACGCCGAAAGCTGCAAGACTAAAAAAGAAAGAATCGCATTAGGCAGTAGGAATTATGCGAGATCATGATTCATGACAAATAATGGCACTTTTTACAGCAATTTAACCATATTCCCTGCTTTTTCCGCGCCTAGAAATCAAAATAAGCTCGTGGTACGGGTTTTGAAAATCAATGCAGTGAATTTACTACACCAAAATCATCCTACTCGATAATTGAAAAAGAGCAAAAAAAGAATAAAGCTTCAAATCTGATCCTTTTAACAATGTTAGGTTCTGTTACATTATTGTATTAAATCCTAAATGTTAAATTCTTGGTACAATAGATAATTTATCATAATATTAAAGTAGGTCATTTTAAGTTCGAATCTTATTTTCACTTTATGTCCTATTATAAGAAATAAATATCTCACGTATTAGGTCTCGCTAATTATAGCATTAATAAGTTAATATAGACTATATAATTCGTCAGCTTCAATTTCACATTACTTTCATATTATTTATTGCATGAGCCAGACCTACAAGAAAAAGAAGGAAG
The DNA here is from genome assembly GCA_907173295.1 of Fagus sylvatica. Taxonomy (NCBI): domain Eukaryota; kingdom Viridiplantae; phylum Streptophyta; class Magnoliopsida; order Fagales; family Fagaceae; genus Fagus; species Fagus sylvatica. The sequence continues at coordinate 36,384,500 of OU015769.1, forward strand.
AATAAAAAAAAATGCTTGAGGATTGAAGTAATTGGCAATTTTGGGATGATTTGCTACATGACAATTGAAGAAACTTATTTTTTTCGAATAGCTATCCACCCATCATGGATGGGGGCGTCCATTAAACCAAGGACAAGGGGCATGCTGAGATTAACTTCACAAATACATGGTGCATTGTCAATGACCCACCATGCATTGTTGGACAGACTAACAAACGAAACAATCCCACCAAGTCAATTTTACCATATTTCCAATCACTTTAATGCTCCACTTAATTATAAGCTCACGTTACTAAGCTCGGTGGAAACTTGTTTTTTTCACTTCATTTGTCACGTTCACATTTTAGAATGTGATATTTCATAATTGAGAGAGGCTGTATCATCTAGATTACTAGTTTATATTAACTCAGAATATATAGATGATTTTATAAATCTTTAATAAATTCCAATCCAAGTTTTAAAATCACAACGTTGTCCATACTCCCTACACTTGCCCGATTGGACGAGCACAAGCAGCACGGTTCTGAAGCTAAGGAATTAGTTCTTCCTTTTCCTTTGCTTCTTTTAAGCTATTGGATGGAAGTGGGTTTTGGATAGAATAATTTAAGTTCTTCTTTTTCTTTAGGCAACCTTTATTAGCGACATCAAGAATGCTTAAAAGTGAGAATGGATCATTGACAAAGAAAGTCACCGTTTGATGTGATGTGATAGACTTATTTTTTGGGTATTGTGTTCTATTCTAATTAATTACAGCATCTTTTTATTGAAGTTACGTTTGTGAATCTGGTTGGTATACGATGAAAAAAACATTGCTTTTGGAAATAGATATGTGTGTGTGAGAGAGAAACTTACCCTCTAGCTTTCCACATGATGACCAAAAGCAACATATAATTTTTACTCCCACTGTCAACCTATAAAGCTTAATGCTTTACATATGTGACTGTCATTCACATGAAAATGCTATTCTTATGTTGAATTCGGATAGTTACAGTTCATTTTGTGATTTTGTCCATAGGGTTGAATTTTTATCGTGAAAATTATATTTTAAACCCTATAATTTAGTGAGTATATATAATAAAATTAAACACTATAATCTAAAAAGTAATAAATTAAATCTTAAAATTTTAAAAAGTAACAAATTAAATATCAGTTAATTTAAGTAAAATGGTGTTATGTTTAGAATTTAATATAGGCTAAAGGTTTAATTTGTTACATTCTCAAACATCAAAATTAATTCGTTACTTTTGAAATCATATGATTTAATTTTGTTATCCCTTTAAATTATAATTTTTGCATTTGTATAAGTATTCATAGAGATGTTCCTCTATGAATTTAATATGGTGCCATATAAAGACCAAATGTTGGGCAATCTAAGCATCAAATCAATAAGACAACTTTATTAATATGCCCCAGTTCCAGGCCACCAAGTTCTCTCTCTCTCTCAACTTATCAAAAAAAAAGTTCTCTCTCTCTCATGAGTCATGACCCAATGGGCTTAAATTGGGGAATGGCTATCTTACCCAGCTTATTCAAATTCATTTATCTCCAATTGATTTATTATGCTGACATATCCCCAAAAGAAAAATATTGTGCTGACAGAAGAGGCCAAAGCACTTTGGCTTTGTACAAGTTCCCCGTAATCAATAATCAAGAAAAATGATATTAGCTATACTTGTTTACTCTTAGAAAAATTCTGAACATTCTAACTTCTCTGCAAGCAAATTTGTTTCCATTAAGATATTGGAGGAGGAGGATCTCACAAGCCCAAGTTAGGCAGGTCCTAAGGGGCATGATCTGAGCAAGTCGAGCCCCGTTGGGTTGCCCAACGGCTATGACTTAAGACTACACCTTTTGGCTGACCTGGAGCCTGGAGGCACCTTATCGAGCTCATGACCAGTCAACCGATCAAGTCTCTAAGCATGACCCTTATGACAGAACATCCTAGTATGGTTGAACCTCTCATCCAAGGCAATACACCCCAGTACTCCAGGCTTGGGTGGGGAGCCACATAGAGGTCGGTTGTCGACCCTGTCTACTTTATTTTTTTGTTTGAGAAAATCGCCTCGTCTACTTAAAAATGAGTGTTTACATAAAGACACCCCTTATCACATACACATTTATTATGGCTCACCAACCACCGTTCACATTTAATACAATGCATTTATGGGGAAGACGCCATAGAATCACGTCCCTTTAGTCAATTTGAGAGGGTGACATGTTGTTAGGCTCTCTAATCAATTGTTGGGGAAATACCAATCAACCTCAACCAAGGAAACCTATATGGAATGAGATCCCATACAATACTAAAAAAAATATTAAATGAGATGCAATACTTTTTGTGTGGTTGAGGTTGAAAGTTACAAACTTTTTCAACCTCAACCACTCAATTTATAAAAATAAAAAATAAAAAATTCAAAATTAAACAATTCAAAATTTTCAAATTTTGAACTATGCAATTCTCATGCAATACCCTATATATTGCATTGGATCTCAATCCACCCTATATATACCCACTCAAACCAAAAAGAAAGGTAAGCATTGCATCATCCTCTTCACTAATATAATCTTCTAAGTGCCTCTAACATGTCCCATTGGATGGTCTTTGGCCTAGTGAATAGGTCCTTTTCATTTTACAGGTCCTCGCATCGGTGAGTCGTTGGATGTCCAAAACTTCATGCTTATCAGAATCTTTGTTGCGGTTCTTTTTCTCATTTCACCAACCTACAATTGTAAAATTGGAGGAGCAAAATTTGAGAAGAAAAAAAAATTGTGTATAATTAAAGATGATAAGATTATAGGTATAGTAGATTATTTTTAGAAACATCCATGTATTTAACTAAATTATCCTTGAATGTAAGAAAAACTTGAAAGCATTTCAAAAAGAGTAATGCTAGGGACACAACTAATTTTACAATCAAATGCTTATAAACTGATATGTCATCCTATGTGGAATGTACTACATCAACAATTAAAACACAACTCAGCGTTAAAATTTAACGCTAATATTTTCTTAAAAAAAACATTTAACATTAATAAATTTATTAAAAATTAATAATCCCTAAATCTAAAATCCATCCCAAATGAAAAGCTCACCGCCGTCAACCACCCACAACCCATATCCTCGACACTGTAAGATCAAAACAAAAGCCATTTAACCCGATTTGGGATTCTGGCTATGCAAAGTCTGAGAAAAAGAATAGAAAAACCCATTTAAATTGATATATATGATGCTTTGTCCTTTTTCATTTTGTCCACTTGCGAAGTCTAGGTAGATTGTATTGAATTCAGATTCTGGTATTCACGTGGGTCCTATTCTTGGATTGGATCACAGGTGATGAAAATCAATTCACAATGCACCCTTTGGTGGCTCCACCTCCACCTGATATGCCTTATTCAAAATTCTTGAAAATAGCTTCTTTTATATAAAAAAAAGAAAGAAAAAAAAGAAAACAGCTTCTTTCTTTTTTAATTCCTCTCTCTTATAAGCTTTAATTTACCTCAACAACGTTCTTGAGCAAAAGGTCATCTTCAGGATTTCAAGTAGTCACCGTAGCAAGAACTCTCATATATGTTTAAACTTTTCTCTCTCTATTGACATTGAAGTAGACAGTGGGAAAAAGGGTTATTCTAAATGGGTTTTTCAATTCTTTTTCTTATAGCTTTTGTTTCGATCTTGCAGTACTGGGTGGGCGCCGGCGATGAGCTTTTCATTTGGGATGGGTTTCAGATATAGGGATTTCTAATTTTTAATAATTTTATTAATGTTAAATGTTTTTTTTTATAAAAAATATTACTGTTAAATGTTAATGCTGAGTTGTGTTTTAATTGTTGATGTGATACCTTCCACATAGGATGCCACATCAGTTTGTAAACATTTTGTTGTAAAATTGATTGTATCTCTAGAATTACTCTTTCAAAAAAGTGATTGCCATGGGAAAAACTTAAAAGCATTTTAAAAAGTGGTTGCCACTTGCCTTGGAAAAACGATCTTGTATGTCCGCTTTATACTGCATCCCCCTCACAAGCAAGTGGGATCATGAGTGGGATGCGGTATAGAGCGGACATACAAGATCCCAACTCCTTGCCTCGACGCTTGAAGCTCTTAAGTGGTTCCACCCCTGCTCATGGTTGTTCCTTTCAATAATAGTGCTTCTTTCTATAGATGCACATTACAATCAATCCAACTTGGTACATTCATGGCCTCGGATTTGGAGAGTTTTCCAGATGGTCCCAATATTGAACCATTATGTTGTCGTAATCTTTCATGTTGGTACTTTATACTTCTTTAGAAATTCTACAAAATAAGGCCAAGTATCTCAAACCAATGTTCCTGAACAAATACATGCATAAAATACCAAATTCATTTAAAGCTGTTCGTTCAAGCATGGCTATGAAGACGACTTGGAGAGGGAATAAGGGTACATTGGGTACATGTCTATGTCATTCTAAGGTCCATTCTACATTAATGTTAAACAACCAAAGTCCTCGTGGTCGTTGGGCAGCTTCTATTCAATTATAGTGTTTCTGTCTTTAAATGCACATGACAATCAATCCAACTGAGACCACATTCATGGCCTTGGAAATGTTCTTGGAATGGCCCCATTGATTGAACCGTTTAGGTTGTCGTGTGGCAATGTTTCATGTTGGTGGTGCCTCGTATTGTTCAGAAATTCTACAAAATGGGGGCCCAGTTTTGTAAAACTTTGCTTATGTGATAAGAATAGATAGCATCACTTGCAAATCTAGGTGGCTTTCCAGACTAAATATTGAGTTTTCCTCTTCATAGTGAATTGGACTAAATTGATATGACAAAATTAACATCTCCTTCAAAATTGAGTCGATGTTAATAATAATCGTTGGGTTCAACTATATAGATTTGACATTCTCATATAGTGATGCAAATTGTTTTCGCCTACCCAAAATAAAAACAAGAAGGAAAGCGATAGAGATGTAAGTAGAAACTCATAGTGAATTGGCTTCTTTTCTACCATTTAAAAGAAAATCCTTTTAAATGGACAATCTAATACAAAGTCATGGCTTTTTAGAATTTTACAATTGAGCTGATTTTGATACTTACAAAAGCGATTCGTATCGCTTTTACAAAATACAAATCAGACACTTGCCATAACAATTAACGTAGTTCTTTGGTAATAAGAAAGTCCACCTTTATGAAGATTCGCCACAAAATTCAACTACCACCTTTGGTTCTTACTACAAAGACAAAACACACCCATCATCTCTCTCTGTATCTCTCTCACAGTTGAGCACTAGTATATTATAACGTTTTGCATTTTTTAACTTATCTACTCGGATGGCGATTGGTGAGAATGAAAATTACTTGTTTTATACATATATATATATATATATATATATAATTCTATAAAAATGAGTAAAGACATACTATAATGTCATTTGCACTGTCATATGACGTATCCAATTCCACTAGGTAATTGCCTGGAGATGTGGCAACCAACGAAATGAAAAAATTAAAAAAATAATGATAATAATTATAGTAAATACCAAACATGTAAAACTGCTTCCATGTTTCTGTTTGGCAGTACGACCTAGAGAGAGAAAAAAAAAAAAAAAAAAAAAAGGAGTTAAATATATAGGGCAGTGATGCAAACCTAAGAAGCACGGGTACGTTTAGGGTATGGTACGGTAGTACGACAATTTTTAGAAAAGTAGGGTACGGATATGGCGGGGATATATGTTTTATTAAATTTTTTATATATTATTATACATATATTTTTCATATATTGATAAGCATATGTGAATTTAAGAACAATTACGGATAATAAAGTATATCCATTGCCATTAAATGGTCTTTTAAATTACAAATCAAAATCCAAAAGAGTAAATAAAAGAAGTGTACATCCATATAGTTACACTTAAAGTTCATGTTTCCACTACTTTCACTACTTTTATCTATTTTTGTAACATATCCAAAAGAAAAAATGAATTAATTTGATGAATTAATTTTGATGAATTAATTTTGGAGGGAGAGTAATGCTAGAATGTCCATGTATTTTATCATCAACTTGATGAATTAATTTCAAGATATAAGGCTTTCCTATTATAACAGGCTGTTCAAAAGGATCCCCTGTTCTTCCATCAAATATTCTGCTTTTTCCCGGATACTCGGGTTCAAATACCCATGGATTTGCTGCTTGCTTACTGGCTTCATATAATTCAGAAAACATTTTTTTTTTTTTTTTTTGAAAAGTTTGGGTACGCCTAGGGTATGCATGCAAAAATACCCCAAGAGTATAAGTATCCAAAAAATATTCGGTACGGGTACGGCTCCATTTTTGGAGTACCCGTGCTTCATTACTGCAAACATGCCAAACAATCAAACCGTCTCAACTCCCAAATATTGGCAAACTTAGATACTCCGTTGTCTAAACAGATGAGAGGGATTGCTGCTCCAAACATTTGAATATTTGATGCAAAAACTAAACCGGTTATGTGGGAATGTAGGCTTATGTACCATGTACCTAACCAACAAATACATCAGTCATGAATCATGAATCATGATTTCTTCCACAGGAGAAATTCTTATCTCCACCGGGAGGTTGGTCCTCCCTACTCACACACACGTGACTCCCGGTGGAAGCCTTCCACTTTTTATGTCTTCAATTGGTCACTTTCTGTCCTCAAAAATAAAATAGAATTGGTGACACACTTAATGAATACGATTAGCAATTAATTTTGCTAATTTCTTATTGTACGAGGCCAATAACTTATTTATAACTCCATTTTTTTTTTTTACTCTTCTTCTAATCCTTCTTCTCCCTTTTTTACTATTCTTCTCTTCGTTATTCTATACTTTAGCATTACTCTCCCTCCAACTAATTCTCTCTTCTTCTCCCATCTTATTTTTTAAAAATTTGTTATTACTTCTTCTACACATATATCTTCCTTTCGGTTCATGTACTCTGCATATAAAAAATAAAAATAAAAAGGTGATTACTCACTCTATTTTTTTTTATTCTCTTTCTTTTTGTAGTTTTTTTTTAATTATTTCTTGCACTTTGCTTTGGTATGATGAGTTTTTGTGTTTTTTTTAACTGTTCTACTTTAGGTTGATACATTTTGGGGGTAATTCTACGGTACCCATGTGGGTACCGTACCTCTAATAGATAAAATCTCACATTAATGGTACCAATGTCATATATTATGGTACCTACCTCATATATGATGGTACCTACCATTTTTATTTATTATTTAAATTAATATATATAAAAAACCAGATAGTACCAATATCACATTGGATAGTACTAACATCACATATAATGGTACTTATATCACATTTGATAGTACCAATTGAGTAGGTACCATACCCACAAAAAAAGTGTGGGTACTGTAGAATGACCCTACATTTTGGTGATTTGGTGTTCTGCTTTTTAATTCCCCATCCAAACTGCACTCTCTCCCTCTCCTAGCTTTGGCTAAATGAAAATTGTTATATGTTAAAATATCTTTTTAATTAGGTGAGTCTATTTTGTCTAAAAATAAATAATCCTAAAATATCAACGCAAAGAACAAATTATACATTATATCTTATTTTTTATATATATAAAATAATTATACATTATATCACATTATAAAAATATAAATAGATATATATTCTCATGCATTGTGTGGGTGGGTGAGACTAGCTGTACAAATATTAAATAGCCAGCAATAAAGGGGAAAAGGAAGGTCATTTTTGCTTATCTGACAAACATCATTAACTCTTAGACTAAAATTAAATGTAAAGAGACTTCAGAAACAGGAGCAAAGATGAAAACGAATATGAGAACAAGAAGATACTCGGAAAAAACAAATCCAAAATTGTATTGACATTCTAATCAAGAACTAGTACGGTTTGGGCACAAAAGAGAACAAACGGTGGATTTTCCATTAATTACAATTCAAAAGGCAAAGCTACAGCCACATATCTACATTTGTGGAAGCAAAAACAAGATCTACAAAGAAGAAAACATGAGTCCATGAGAAGCATTTTATCAATCTTTTTCCCTCAAAACTGAACATCTAAAACGTCCACCTGAAACACTAGATCCCTCTGGCTGTGTTTCTGTATTATCATGATTGTCTTCATCAGATCTTCCAGGCAGTGACACCAAACATTAACATATCTGGTTCCAGGGCCGGCCCCGAGATTTGGGTTGCTCAAACCCGTCACAATTTTAGTTGTCCACTTATTATTAAATATTAAAAAACATTATAAAAGTCTCAAAAAATTTTTTTATGCAAAATAAATGTTACATTATGTTTTTAACTTGAATTACATTGAAAAAACAATTAAAACAAAATGTAATTTCAGTTATAGTAATTATATATCTAATAGTTTTTTTACTAAAAAATTTCTTAGTGTTAATAGAAAAAAAAAAAAAAAATCACGGTCTTATAAAGGACAACAAAATTAATACTAATAATAAATTAAAAGTCATAAAAAAAATCATTAGATACACACGGGAACACATTACACGGCAACACAAAACAATGACTTGCCCTCCCCCCACAAACCTGTCCCTACATACAAAAACACATGGCTAGTGACCACATACACGTGCGAACAAAATTTTCAAACAAATCAATAAATCACACAGTGGAGACCAGCCTTATTCACACGAATACTATCACATATGCCTTACATATATCTTATTAAAAGCACAACACTCCCATAAAAAAAATATATATACTAATAAATTTTTTTATATGTTGACTAATATATATATATATATATATTTCCTTTTATGTATAGTTGTATACTAATAATTATTATTATTATTTTTTAATGTCTACTAATTCTTTTTTTTTCTTCACTTATTGCCCCCATGGGCTTGTGGGGCTTACCCCAGGGCCGGGCATGCTTGTTCCACTGTAGAGACCCCGGCTCCCAGCAACAAGTATACATCGACTCTGGTCTGCATTTGTTAGAACAGCAGGAAATACATCCATCCACGGGGAGAGCGAGATCACTCTTCATTTATATTAACAACAAACATCTCAAGATTTTAGCCAATAACAAAGATAATTTCCAATAAGATTGACTTAGCATATTAATACAAGACACAAAAGTGTTGAATTTTAGGCTAACTACCCCACAATGGAAGAGGCAAAGTGCTTCCAAATTACAGATGAAAACCCAAACTTATTACAGGACTAATGTCTAGAACTAGGACAGAAAAAAATGAAATAAGAAATAGAAAACACATTACCAAAAGGGAAAAAGAGCTACATGAAATTATAAACAAGACGTGGCAAGGAAAGATTCCTCATTGAAAGTGGAAGAATAGTATGTACAGCTCTACGTGGAAACAAAGGATTTCATTCTGGAACCAAAGGGATAACAGTTTCTGGAAAATCTGTTCTCGGTCCAGCAAGGGAGTAATACGCAAGTATATGGGCTGGATGGTCAACTTCTACGTCCACCCTCATGCTGATCAAGAGTAACTCGCCTAGCAGGAATTAACTCGATATTCCAGAATGGGCGAGCCATTGCCAAAAGGTGGCGACCTGTCGTAGATGCTCTATATCCTTGCACCCATAAGTACCTCAGAGAAGTAAGTTGCATCACAGCAGCAGCCAGTGCACGCTCACTGAAGCAACAGCTCCTCATTTCAAGTTTTTGCAAGCTAGGACAGCCTCTTGAAAACTCCAAAAGCCCTGCATCAGATTCTCCAACAGAACCCAGAAACATCCATCTCACATTTTGGCTGTACTGTCCGATATAACTGAGACCCACATCAGACAAGCCCCCAGGTCGGACATACAATGCAAATCTTCTAAGCTTTTCACAGCCCCTCAAAAGAGCTCGGACACCATTGTCAAGTGGCAAATCAGTTATCCTCTCTTCTCGGTCAAGCAAGACTAGGCGGAAATCACAAAGGTTTTTGGAGTAAGAGCCAATATGTTCCAGAGAGGCGTTTGTGATATCCGACACATAAACAGCCAAATATTCCAGTTCTAGGCAGCCTTGAGCCAGAGCAATCAAACCTCTTTGCGAAACCAAACCTTCTTCATCCTCCATTTCCTGCTCATCAGCACCTCGCTCAATCCTAAGCCTCTTTAGTCTCTTACAACTCTGAGCAAGAACTTCTAATCCTCTATCTCCAATAACATTCCTTGTCTGTCCATGAGAAAAACAAATTTAGAAATATACAAGTTTTAAAGCACCTGAATACCCACTCCCTTGAGAATTACCATATAAGATTAGTGACATCCAACCATCTTCTAGGATATGCACCTCCATTTTCGCATTCTGCATTGTCCTATATTTCTAAAATTTATTTGCCAATTAACATGACATATTCAATTTGTCGTTATGTTGGTGAAATGACAAATATGAAATTGAAGTAAACAGGGTAAAACCCTAGGAATGTAATCTTATAAAACCAAGGTCAGAATATTCATTATAGAGAATCAAGTAACCGGAGATTTTTATGGAAGAAAAGGTTCAATAAATAGTTAAATAACAAACTGCAAAAAATCTGTAAAGAAAAGAAGAAAAAAAAGTCTTTAAGAAGATAGACATATATAGTGCTTCAAAAAATTAGAAATATGATAAAGACATAACTCTGACCAATGACAAAAACACACAATGATAAAAAAAAAAAAAAAATGGTTTTTGTGGTTTTACCTCAAGAACTTCTAAGTTGGGGCACCTTTGAATTAACATAGAATGGTCCTCTGCGTCAAGCAGTGCATAGAGGAGATCCAATTTTTTGAGTTGAGATGCAAAAGGGAATACAATTGGCATTTCAGTCTTCCCCATGTATGTTAGACCCAAACGGCATAATTTTGGGGGTAATGATACAACTGTGTACTTTTCTGGTTGCTCATTGAAGGAACCCCCACAAAATTCTTCTAAAGCAGTTGCAGTACGAAAGAAACCTAGGAGGTCCAAGATTTCCTGATCACTAATTTTCACAGAGACTAAGGAACTGCAATTTCTAGCAATGAGTTCAAGGTCTTCAAATTTTACTTGGACAAGTTCTGTCAGATAAAAATTTAAAGTTTCAAGAACCGTGTTGTTCAAAGCAAGCTCATGTAGCCATTCACCATCTTTCTCAATAATTGAGCTCTCTTCCAAAAACAAAGTTTTCAAATTCCTGAGGAAGCATATAAAGAATAACACGTTAATCAAATAATAACTACAGATCAGACCAGGGCTCCAGAACCAATAGCTTAAATCACTATGACACTAGACTCTGCTCACACATCCAATAACATCAAAATTGTGTAAAATTGACAAAGAAAATGGATACACTGCTCTTATAAAACTTGCAACATATATATATATATATATCGTGATTAGTACATGTGCTCTAATAGACTATACACTATACAGTCATCAATCACAGTTTGTCACGTAATTATTAATTAACCAATTCAATAACATAATTCGAAAAACAAAAGAGAAACATAGAAAAAAAAAAAACAAAGCAATAAACTTTGAATTATCACAAACAATTTTCAGATAAAGAAAAAAGAAATACCTGCAAGAGCGACCGATATGTAGAAGACCGTCGGTGGTGAAGCCAGAGCACTTGTCGAGCTTGAGCGTGAGGAGAACGCGCCCGCGAGAGCGAGTGAGGAGCTCCAAATCCGAGTCTTTGACAATCATTCGGCGAAACTGGAGGGAGTCCAAGAAATTGAAAGACTCGGCGATCTCTCTCACCCATGGAGTGGCGTAGCCTCCCCAATCCTCGGGTATGAGGTTGAACATGGCTGCCCTGGGCTTGCCTTTCAGCTTCAAAGACTCCAGGTTTCCAAACCTGCGTCGTAGCCGATCGGGGCTCGTGGAGTAACACAACGCGATCGTCACGTGCTTTCGTGTGCGCGCTTCAAGCTCGTACCACTTCCGGCAAACCAGAGAAACCGCGTCTCGGTCCTTCGGGTCATGGATATATTGCATCACATAGCCGAGAACCACGTCCGAAATTCCGGTACTCGTTCTGTTCACGTTCCGATCCTCCGCCACGTCCGACATTCCCGAAAACCAAATAAAAATAACAGAGCTCAGCTCAGCTCACCTCAGACTCATGAAAACCAAAAGCCGTGAGCTTCGCCGTTGATTACCATCTCGGTAACGTTTTCTTCACCACCCGCAATTTGTTGCTTTTCTCAGTCAGTGAAAAGTGATACAAAATGAGAAGCTCAATGCTATATAGTATATAACTATTCGGTTGGTTACCTTTCATTTTCGGGAACAGTTATTCCACGTTATTCCCGTGTAATAACTGTTCCTCCACGTAATAACTTAAAAAAAAATAATAAAAAAATTCAAAAATTTATAATTAACTATAATTTTTTTAAAAATTCTCTCTCTATATATATAGAGAGATTTTTTTTTAAAAAACCCAAGTCCTAACTCTCCATTTCTTTTTTTCTTTTTTTTAAATTGTCTCTCTCTCTCCACAGATGCATACATATATATATATATATATATATATATATATATATATATATATAATATTCAAAATCCAAGTCTCCAAAATGTTTTAAAATTATTAATACTCGTATAATAAGCAATACTTATATATTAATCATATTGTAGTAAAATATAAAATACATATTCAGAGTTCTATTTATGTGTTGTCACTAAACAGATGAATGGTAATAGTTATTACACTACAGCTTCTTTTTATTACTTATAATATTGATTCCTATTACAATATAATAACCATTACAGCGTATCAAACGTGACCTTAATGTTTTGCATGAAGACTGAAAGAAAAGAATTTTGGAATTTTCTTAGCAAAGTCGGATCAAGATCTGGTCCAATAGACAAGCAATGCTATTTAATTGTTTGATTTGTACGGCTGGGATTGAAAATTGCTTTTTGAAATTTTTCGTCAAAACTGTTCAATTAAAAAGAACTTCTTAATCTTTATATTTTTTTAATATATCTGATTGGACAGCTGTTTGATTCGTTATTTTGTTGGGTGGAGTCACGTGGGACCTATAAGCAAATTAGAAGTTAGACTAAACAAGTAACTTGGACATTTTTTAAAAGTTCAAGGACTTAAAATTTCATATTGTAAGTACATAGTCATTTTTTATTTAAGGCCAAAGTTCAATGTGTGTTTAGTTTCTCCCTTCTAATAATACATGTTAATTGTTTTATGAGGTAAACTTTGTCCCAAAAGAAAATGAGTTAAGGGTTTGATTTGAGCGTAAAAGAAAGGAGGAAAGGTAGAAGGTGAAAAATAAAATAAAGAGGAAACGACAAAAATTTAACAGTGCAAAACTTTTCTTCTTTTTTTGGTACTAAAATGTTATTAACACCTTTTTGGAGGCATAATTGATGATGTGTTAATTTATGAATAATAGATAATAAAGTGATGTGAAAGTTGGGTCCTTATGAAAATTAATAAAAAAACTAACTCATCTGTTTTGAAAAATATTGTGTTTATAACATTACTTGCTACAATTTAGTCAAAAACAAAATAGTAAAAACCAAAAGATGTAAAACTGCTTCCATGTTACCTCGATAGTTTGGCCGTACGAGCCAGAACTTTTGAAAACATCATCCTTGGGAATGAGAGAGAAAGGAAAAAGAAGCAAAATATGTAGAGCAATACTGAAAGAGTTTTTCAACGTACAAAACAAATTACAAGAAGTTGAATTGTTTCAGTCCACCACAATTCACCACAAGCCACTTCAGCTTCTTGTGGGATTTTGTTGTACATATATACTTTCTTGAAATATTGGCAAATTGAGATTAAAAGGTTTGCTGCTCCAAACGTTCAGTCATTATCTTCCACTCTATAGGACTTCAATTGGTCATGGTTGCTTATTTGCCAAACATCATCACTCGTGGCTATAATAACTCCCACTCTTTGACTGAAACTAATAGTAGAGAATTCAGAAACAGCAGCAAAGATGACAATAAAACATGAGAAGTTGAGAACAGGAAGACACAGCAAAAACAAATCCAAAAATTGACATTCTAATCAGGAACTAGTACGCTTGGGGCACAAGAGAGAACAAATGGTGGATTTTCCACTAATTACAATTCAAAAGGCAAAGCTACAGCCACATATCTACATTTGTGGAAGCAAAAACAGGATCTACAAAAGAAGAAAACATGAGTCCATGAGAACCATTTTAACAATCTCTTTCCCTCAGATCTGAACAGAAGGTGGTTCCCTCATCACCTAAACAAGGTCCACCTGAATCATTAGATCCCTCTGGCTGTGTTTCTGTATTATCATGGTTGTCTCCAAGAGATCTTCCAGGCAGTGACACCAAACCCATGGCAGCAAAGCTGTTTGCAATTACATTAACATCTCTGGTTCCACTGTAAAGACCCCGGCTCCCAGAAACAAATATACTTCGACTCTGATCTGCATTTGTTAGAACAGCAGGCAATACATCCATCAACGGTGGGTTAGTCTGGGTTGATCCACTGATGAGCAGTCGCAGAGTCTCTCTTGCACCCTTTTCCACCATGGAGTCAGTTTCAGGAATCAATGGATTCACAAGTTTTGAGTGCAATGGAGGAATGGTGGTTGAAATTGCGGGACCGGCACTAACAAGGTAGCCTTGACCTGAAGAGCAAACATCAATAACCGGAATGTGAACAATTGGATCACACATTAAAGGCGTGAACGTTGGGATCTGCTGAGAAGTTTGTAGTGGGAACCGGACAAATGTGTCTGGCAACAAAGCTGGGAAATTCAAGGGAGCTTCTCCTAGATTGAAAGGTGGTGTGGAAGTCAACAAGCTAGAAGGCATAGGAGCAGGTAATAAACAAGAAAGTGGGGGAAGGGATGGAAATTCATTTGATGAGGTAGGAAGTTGTTGAGTTGCTGCTGAGTATTGCAGAGTTGATGCACCAGGAGGGCACCAACAATAATAGGGGGAGAAAATAGGTGAACCTACGTAAGAGACTTGAGATGTGGGGCTTAATAGAGCTGGTGGAACAGCCAAGTTCCCTAGTGATTCTAGGAAACTCGTTGGGGAGAATGGCAAACTCCTGGTGATTTCTGGGAGCTTCTCATTTTCAGAATTATTTGAAGAGGATCCATCAACTGTGATTGACGCAGTAATGGTCAGATTGTCAACTGCTGAAAGATGGCTATCGCCTCGCCGGCGCAACTTTTCCCTAGCAGCACTCCTTAAAGAAGACAAGTTTCTGGGCAGGCCATCTTTAAAGGAACTTGATCTTGGGCTCAGGCTACCCTGATAAAAGGTATTTGCTTTTACTGCTTGACTGCCAGTGTGCCGGGAACGCAGAGATTTAGATGATGTTGATGAGAATTGTCCATTCTGAAATATATCAGACAGTTCAGTGGCGGTATCCAAGGGAGGAATGGGAGAGCCTGGAGAACTTGCTCGTGAGCCACTCACAGTTGAACCCACAAGATAGGCACGAAGATGAGTTGCAAAGCAGCTCAGGCGTGAATCGCTGATTCCCGTAAATTCAGAAATAGAAGGTTTCCTCTTGAGTAAATCCTTCATCTGTTAGAATGGAACAAAAATAAATCTTAGCAATCACTTTAACAAAGCAAGCAGCAAGTAAATTTCAGTCTTAAAACTTAGTTGAACCAGACAAAATGTTAGGACTTAAATGCTACTCTTGGCAACTAGAGCACAATTCTGGGCAACCTCAAGTGGGTGAGGCCAAGTCAAATTATCAAAAGACATAATAGACATTTGTGTACAGATGTGAATTATCAGTCATTCATACCTTTGCAATCAATTCAAGTCCCAAAAGCTTTGACTTCTCTGAGAACCAAAAGTAAAAAACTCTGCCTCCTGGAACTTTTATAAGGAAGGATCGGCCAGAATTATCTGCTGGGATTTCATCCACTGCTACAGCAGCACACTGGGATTTGCTACTTATGGTAAACAACCTCTCTGACTGACCATCATCCCCATTGAATGAGAGACGCAGATCGGACGTTGGCAAAACTGTAAGATTCAGATTCCCCCTGCAACAATGTAGAGAAGAGAATGATTTTAGGAGCACTGAATATTGAAATACAAGCAAAACAACATCAAACAATGTAAATAAACATACAAAATAGGACATATGCCCCAGATAACATTTCAAAGAGCCTATATGATCTACTTATATAATTGAAAAGAAAAAGGTCCAATCAAAGATTAATGTCACTTGTACTTCAATTCTTATATAAATCCCATGCCTTACAATAAAGAAATAAAGAAATTGTTCACCAGATTTTATCTATTAATGCTTTGTCAGATAATCACAGACTTACAGTAATGTCCGCATACTAATTAGTACTAAAAATAGTCTCTAAATTACTAGTAAAGACTAAAGCATATTATCGCCAATATTTTTCAGCTGTGAAAATAACACTACTAAATAAATCCAATGCATACTCTACAGTGGAGATAATAGTAGCATCAATCTCAAATGTTGAGTAGAGTATATGGCATAGGACCCTTTTTTTGGTGGTGATTTTTTTTTTTTTTTTTTTTTTTTTGGGGGGGGGGGGGGGGGGGGGAGATTAGGGTAATGATAAATACTAATGTTGGTAAAAGCACAGGACACACTTAAGCACAAAAGCCTCCTAGTGCCTAGACGCAAAGTGCAAGCGCGTGCTTGATTGACGTGATGTGCACATTAAAAAAAAGGTAATAAATTTGAAATTAATTATTAATGGACAATATAACATTCAAGTTATCAACTAATATAAAATTGAAATATAACGTTTTATCATACAATATGAAGACATGAAGTACAATGTTGAATCAAAATATACCCAAAAGGCAAAGGCTAAAAAGCACTAGAACGTAAGTAATACTTCCTATGCCTAACAAAAGCTATGCAATGCAATCCTAAAAGTATATAATCGTCATCCTCATCAACTTCATACAATTAACTCCGAGTGATAAATACTTTGCTCTGAGTAGCTTAACTTTCTCCAAATTTTGTTCCATGTAAGAGGAAACAAGCCTAAGTACAAAAATAAAGATCCTCATTGACCAGCTTCAATGACGCATTAATTACAAAAATTCTTAATTATTATTCAGGTTTCAGCAGACAGATACAGTACTCATAATAAGGAAATCATTGACAGAAAGAATTCATGATAAGACATAAATCTATTAGTTACTAATGGTCTTTGAAACAAGTGATAAAATTCATTACAGAAAATGTGAACCATCTTTTCAAATGAAGAAAAGATCTAGATGTTTTCAAATCAACAAATTTCATTATAGCAGCATACTGACAATGACATTAACTTAAAATCACAAGCATCTAAGAAGAGGCCTTTTACACCCAAAATTCTATTCCAATTAAAAATGCCAAGCCTAACATCCAGAAAGCAGCAGCAAGCTATATAATATAGGAGCATGAAACTACCTTTACTTCCTCTTAATTCAGAGATCATTATAGAATACGCCCACTTTACCTACAAGTCAAAAGATATATTTATTTGGAAGAATGAACATTGTCACCATCAATAAGCTAAAACATAGATTCCTGCAATTTCTACTAATCATCAACAACTACAGGAGACACTTCCCAGAAATGTTGTATTCACATGAAACTTGATACTAGAGGAGTTCCAACACCCAGAATAAAACCTCTATCCCCCTCACCCCCAACCAAAAACAAAATCTGAACAGGACACCATAGAAAATATAAGAAAAATTTAAGGTGACTACAATCTATGAAATAATTAACATTACAAAAATGAGTAATTAGGAATAGGAAAAGAAACTGGATTCAAAAGCCAAAGGAAATATAAAGATAAATTCTCCACATCGAACAGACTGCTTATATATGATAAATTCAAGCTCCCTTTATTTTTCCTTATTTCTTGTTAGGGGGAGGAGTACAAGAATTTGCAGCTGATGTTATTTTATGACCAACATAACCAGGTATAATCATTAGACTAACCTCCACAGTGTTGCCCCATGTCAAAATGCAACCACAGCTATGCAATGCAATATAAAGATGCAGCAGCCTATCAACAAAATAAATAGAATATAGCACATGCAGCCATTGCAGCTTAAATGAATGGGAATTTGTATGCATTGAAAAGACTTTTTTTTATAGGTAATCGAACAATTTTATTAAAAGATCACTCTGTGCATAAAGCATGAACACAAGAGTGTCAAATAATTACAAAGAAATAGACACAGATGTGGGATCTAAGTCTTTAATAAAGCTAACAATTGAGGTAGTAGAAATGAAACCCCAAGCACAAGACCACAGATACAAGAAGTAACAACATTCTATGCATTCTAAATATGCAACTAGACATGTTCATCAGTCAAAAAATTAAATAACCTTTGTGTCCCCTTGAGTCAATGTATAACCCATGGAACAAGAACCTATGAAAACAATAAACGTAGCACTATCAAATACATTCTACAACAATGAAAAAGTAAAAAGACTATCAAAAAGCTTGGAGACAAAACTACAATTCCTTTTTCCAAGGTCAATAATCAACATGGAGATTGATAAGTAGTTGTACAAGTATCTGCTGAAAACCAATGCACACAGAAGGGTTAAAACCAAAACATATATTTATGATCACTAAAATTTATATCACACAGAAACAAACCCACAGGTATATTAACATGTGCCATATACAGCAAAACACCAGAATATTACTAACATCAGGTATATTTAAAACCAGCTGCCTACATGGAATATCAAAAGCATAATTGTATAGCATAATGCAATCGATTACCATTAAATAATTGTAAAAAGGTTCAACACGTTGTCCATATATGTAATTTCTATTAAAGAAACATCAACTTCGCATACCAAATTCAGTGTCAGCACTAGGAAACAATTTAAACACGAATGGAAACAAACCCAGCCCCCTCCTATCCTATGCTCTTATTTAATGAGACCAATATAAACCAGAGTTTGTAAATTTAATGGCAGCAAATGGTAGTGCAGTACAAAAACAAAATCCTAACACTTAAAAGTTAAAACCTCAAAATCTAAAATCAGCATACCCACTCAAGAGATCATAACCACATCAATGGCATGAAGTGATGAACACTATATATAAATTATTTTCCTTGAATGCTATATCCAATCAATTTTCGCATTAACATAACAGACACACCAATATCCAATAAATTTCACTCCAATCCACATCACAGGCATACAAAACATAGACTCGCTGATATCGATGTAATTGAAATTACCTTATAGTGGTTGGGCACAACTGAGTCCCTTGCTTGTTGATCTTTCCAACGCGAATCGAAACAAGAGGGATACAGAAGCACCTTGCTAGCATTCCAACCTCGGCCGGCTCGAAATGCTGTTTTTGTTCATCAAAACACACAAAATGAAAACCACGCATTAGTTTAAGTTATTAATAGAAATGTCTAAAATAAATAATGATCGAATTAAAACGAGAGCTCCTATAGCTAAAACCATTAAGACAACAATTCAACCCTAAGCTAAACCAATTATTTCTTTATTTTCACTCACGCCAAATTCGTGAAACCGTGCAAAGCCTCAGTGGCCACCACACCAATTTCCTATCACACCAAAACAAAGCTTCCAACCACAGAACCAGTGAATGATACCAAATCGAATTCCCAAATTATCAAAATTTTCTCTTCGAATTAGGTACATACCTGACTCAAATGAGCCAGCAGGCGATCTTCCGCGATGCCATTCGATGCGTTCATCTTCAACAAAGGCTTCAACCTCTCATCGACGCGACAAGCTCCCATTACTTGCATATCCAGAGCCTGAAGCCACTGCATAACACGATCTTCGCGATCGCTACGCTGAAGCAACAAATCTCCGTCCCCTTCGTCCACAAGAATGTCGGTCAAACGCTCCGTGAGCCCAATCTCGCTCCTCGATTCACCGTTCTCTCGCGAACCACTCGAACTCGCACCGGATCCGATACTGCACGACGAAATCGAGTCCATCGAAAAAGACGATGACGACGAGTCGTCGACGTCCTCGCCGTCGTATTGGTCTACTCGATCTTCACCTTCGATCTTGTCGTTTCCGGTTGAATCTCGGTTCCTAGGGTTAGCCATAGCAAATCTCTGAAAAAGTTTCCCTCGCAAATATAGCCGAAAATGAAAAAACCAAAGCTAAATTCGAATCAAATCTCAATCAGAAACCTTCAAACGGACTCAAAATCTTGAAGAAATCGATTGCGATAAGGTGTGCGTGTCCGTTAGAGAAAGATGAGAGATTTTTAGAGAGAGAAAGAGCGAGTTTAAGAGAGAGAAAGAATATCTCCCACAGAAAAAAATTGTTGGTGCAAAAATGGTATAGGGCGAAGATAAAGTAGCGCCTGTGTTCGTTAAAAAATGACCGAGCGGACTGGAAAGTGGTTTATTAAATACGATTTTTTCGGAGTCGGTTTGAAGTCCGGGGCGTGATTGCATGTCATATCATTTTCCCTACCACGTCAGCTTCCCCATAGTGGGTCCCAACACACAAAAATGGTGGACCATAGCATCCGACGTTCGATGAGGTGCCACGTCATATGCTTTAGCCTACATTTTTATTTTATCTTATTTTATTGTCATGAGCTTTTCCATCATTTGACTATTCTTTATTAGTGCGGAAATAACGTCACCTTTCGTATATACACAATATTACATATAGAAATCCTTTAGAAATGATCCAAGATGTTAGTTAGAGGTTTAAAGTTAAAACTTTATGAAACCTTAAGAATCACTAAATCAGTCATCGGATGTAGCTCATATTAAAAAAAAAAAAATTTATGGAGACACTTTTTACCATATCAAATCTACAAGTAGCTAGTTGTGATTTGTGAAGAATTTAAAAAAAAAAAAAAAAAAAAAAACATACGGTCTAGTGTTTGATCCGATGATAGTAAGTTTTAGTCTCTAACAACTTATCACTTCAACATGTTGAAGTTATAGATTTAAATGTGACAAAAGAGTATCCTTATAAACACTATGGTTTTTTAATTCGAAGTTTAGGTAATCGAAAGGGGCAGCGCCGAATAAGTGATGGAGTGCTATAAGTAACCTCCAAAATAAAAAAAATATGTTAAGAGTGTTAAGGAAAGGATTCCCTCCCGTGCTCAAGTGCAATAAAAGGACCCGCAGGCTAACAGGTCTCCTAAAATAAATATGTGTAATGTCATGGCTCCTTTAGTGTACTGAAACACTGGAAGTAAGCCAAGCAATTGAGTGCTAGCCTTGTGCATTGGGGTACAACATCAAAGTACTTCCTGTGGTCGGTTTAATGGATTAACTTGACCAATAATTGAGGTCACTATTTCTTTTCTTTATTTGGGTGACTGTTTTGAATGAAAGGGATTGATTACTTTGGAATTTCAACTTGAAAATTATTGTATCCGGACCTTATACTTTACAGACAAATATTAAAATATCTTCTTTTGTGGATCCCACAAGACTTTTGCTTGATGGTGTGGAAAACAACTCGAGTTTCACAGTTGAATCACGGATGGAATCTTTGCAAGGAGTTATTTTCATTTGTTTATAAAACTTAAAAAATATATACTAAATCAATTGTACCTAAAAAGAAATAAATTATAAAACTTTATATAAATAACTAAATTAAATAATCTGAAAAATAGCTCACAAGTCACAAATGAAGCCTAAAATGATTATGAAGTTAAAGGAGGAGGCAAACCTTTCGACCATTGGCCATGTTGTCGATGAGACACGAAACTTGGAGATGGCTCACAATTTAGCTAGATATGCAAGGTCTGGTTAGAAGAAATGACATAGATGGTCCCCCTCCATACTCATGTAACTTCGCTTTCTACATAATAATCAAGTTCTTTCATATAAATAAAATAATAATATTATTTTATAAATGGAAAATTATTATTTTTTAAATTAACTTTCATATAAAATTTTATAAGAACGCTTTTTATTGGAAGAATGTATAACATTTTTATTAGGTTTAAATACTGTTTTGGTCCTCCACCTTTGGCCTTTGTGTCAAATTGGTCCTAACCTTTCAACTGTGTCAAATTGGTCCTCAACCTTTCAACCTTGTGTCAAAATGGTCTTGTCATTAAGTGTTGGATGGAAAATGCTAACGTGGCTAACGGTTTTTTTTTTATTAAAAATGTCTGACATGGCATGTCAACTCAAATTTTAATAATAAAAAAATGCCAACTCAAATTAAAAAAAAAAAAAAAAAAAAAAAAACTTAGGCCAAATTACAAATTATACCCCTTTAAATTTGGTCAAAATTCAATTGAGTCCTCTAAATTTTGACAGTTTCAATTGAGTCTCCTAACTTTCATTCCATTTCAATTAACTATTATTCATTAAAATCTGGTAACTCACCGTTAGTTTTAAATTTAAATTGCTTTTCTTGATTTTTAATTTGATATTAAATAACTAAACACTAATTTAACCTATACCCATCAAACTATATCCTCTAAACACAACAAATGAAACCCCACAGAGCCGGTGAACAAAACAAATGAAAAAACCCACAGTAAAACCCATAGATTGAGATCATCCTATTCCAGAAAGAAAGAGAGATCGTTGAGTGAGAGAGATCGCCGATTGAAAGGGCTTGTGGGATTGAAGCTGGCCCAACCCAAGGCATCCCTGATCAAGCTGACAACGAACACCAAACCAAAGACGAGGACGATGGTGATAACATTGAAACCCAGACCAGGCCTTGTACTCCGAGGGATGTGGTTACCACCGTAGGTAGTGCCCCTAGAGTGGATGCGGGTGAATGGAAAAAAAGAAGCAGAGAAGTGATTATTGGCTCCCAATTCAACAATAAGAAATGGAACTATATATGGTGTTGATGAAATCAAGTAGTACAGGAAAAAACGTAGAGAACTGGGTGTTGATTATTGGCTTCGCTCCTAAGGTTCAATTGGGTGTAGTTCAATGTCCTGGTTTTTTTTTTTTTACCTGTTATAGTTTGATTTTGATGGGTATGGGTCAAATTTGTGTTTAGTTATTTAATATCTAATTAAAAACAGAAAAAAGAAATTAAATTAGTGAGTTTGATGATAAAAATTTTATTTTTAATTTGAGTTGGTATTTTTTTATTATTAAAATTTAAATTGACATACCATGTCAGACATTTTTAATAAATAAAAAAACCATTAGTCACGTTGATATTTTTCATCCAACACTTAACGGTAAAGATCATTTTGACTTAAGGTTAAAAGGTTGAGGACTAATTTGACACAGTTGAAAGGTTAGGGATCAATTTAATACAAAGGCCAAAGCTTCAGGACCAAAACAATATTTAAACCTTTTTATTATTATTTATGAGATTAACCGATTAAGACATAAGAAAATTGCCCCACCACATACTTTTTTTGGGGGAGGGGGGCGTTGTGGTGGACTTCATGGGCATATCCGCATATTCTTTGGTATATGCTGCAGGATGACATTAATCAAACTGATCCACTTTTTAGCTTTTTGCCAATTTTTCAACTCCGGCTTGAATTATTTGTTACCTTGAGCTATCTCACTCTCTCTCTCTCTCTCTCTCTTTTTTAATTTTGTTAATGGTTGTTATAACTTATGGACTCGAATCAATATGTATTAAATGTTGTATTTAATTTTTATTTTAAAATAAATAAAATTAAACTGTCAACAAATACAAACAAAAACAGACAAATATCTTGAATTTGTGCACATGGATTGACAGCTTTTTTTTCTTTTTCTTTTTAAAGCTTACATTATAACTCATAAATCATAATTGAACCTTCAATACTATTTAATCTATATCCTCAGTGCTTTTTTTTTCCCCGCACACAAGTAATTCTGAAGTCAATTCTAATGTGCTGATCCCTTTCTCTCTCTTTTATTTTTGGGTTTGGAATCAATGTGCAGCAACAATGATTTTCCTGTTTTCTTTGGAAAAAAAAAAACTGTGTTCACTCTTGCTCATCAGAAAATTCAGAACAAGCCTCATTCACAAGATTGTCAAATTTTGGAAAGATGGGTTCCTAGTTCGCATAAGCTATACATCCATAATAGTCTCATGACTCTCATCTCGTTGTTGAATTATGGCGGCCTGACATAACTTGGGCCTGAACAAACCCATGCATAATTTTGTTTATTTGTTACTTACTACCTAGGTGTTGCCTCCTATGCTTCCTTTGGCGGATCGTGTTTCAACTTTCAAGTGTAAGAGGGGCACTGCATAAATTCATCTCACTAGATATTTTCTCACTAACACTGTATTCTCTCTCTTTTTCTTTTATTCCTATGGCTGCTTGTTTATAGAAATAAAATACCAAGCTAATCATTGAGCCAAAAAAAAAAACAGTTAAATTCAAGAGAAAATGCAAAATTCTATATGCGCATTAGCATAACTACTCAATAATGATCATAACTAGATGATGCATCAAAACAAGCTCAAGAACCGAAATTCACTATGTTCGCCCTAAAATCAAACATTAGCCAAACAATTTGTGATAATGTCAATTTTAATACCATTTGGCAAAACTGAGAAGAAATCTACTTTTAGCCACGAATTAAATTCTGCATGACCCTTGATCCACACCCATCTCCCCATTAAATCAAAAGATTTGCAGTAAATTGTTTAATGAAAAGAAAATCTAGATAATTAAAACCATCTGATTCATGCATCACTTAGCGTTGGACTGTTGTGAAAGCTTGAGTATCATAAGAAGTAAATTGACTATTATGAAGTAAAATGTCTCATAAAGCTGGAGATTTTAATTCCATTTGTTTGGTTCTATGATGATCAATACCAGTAACCATTAATCAATGAGCAACATCTATAGTCACGTCAAAATATAACGAGAATTCTTTCTGCCAACCAGCATCCTAAGCTTCAAATCACTTGTTCTTCTTTGGTTCTCTTGCATATTCATCTATTAATGCTTCAACGTCTTTCCAGAAGAGGCCCTCCACCAAAGTTCCCTCCTTCGTGAACCTGTAACATCACAAGAGACCAGAAATGTGAATAAGGACTTCAAACCTCAAAAAATCAGTTCAATGTGTGTGTGCGTGTGTGTGTGCATGCATATGTGTAAGTAGAGAGAGAGAGAGAGAGAGAGAGAGAGACCATTGAGTAACACTTTTGGTAAACTGTACGGTTTCATTTGCAGAAATTGATTTAGGATCTGCACTTGCTATGCTTAGTGTGTACATATCAGAAAATCTTGGCAATTTGGAAGACACCACCAAGCCAGTGCTGGTAAATGATCCCTGCACAGAGAAATTGTAACAACTAAGATGGAAATTTTTTACAACACATTCAATATGTCTGAAGTCAAACATGACAATTTTGGCTTACATTGATACATAATACAACCAAGGCAATGTACACAGATGGAGTCTTATAAAAATAGCTGGAAGATCTATTTTTTTAAGCAACCTGTTCATTTACTCATGAAGCAAATAATTGGAGAGATTGCCTTCTGTTCACTCAAAAGGGGTGTTATGTTGTAATGGAAAGAGCTAGGAAAAAAAAATTAACACAGCTTATCTTAAGTTGACTCTTCGACAAAGGAAAGTTGTCACCCTCCCTTCCTTGCGGGGGAGGAGGTGCTGTTTGAACAAGAGTTCATTGGCATAAGCATAAATCAATTAACAAAGAAAAAGAACGCACATGCCCTACATACAGCAGAGCTATCCAAAGGCCTTATAGGCTTAGCTTAGACAAAACAAGATTCAAAATCTACAAAAAGAAGCTCTTCTTCATGGAACAGTGCAAGGACCTCAATATAAACATTGATCTAAGAAATACATATAGCACATTTTAGCTTTAGAAACACTAAAGATTCTTGTGTAAACATTCTGTGTATGTGAGATACCTTCTCCATTCTAATAAAACTTAATTTAAATAAATAAATAAAGATTCATGTATTATCTTTCTTCCAAATGCACCAAATTGTCCTACTTCTCTTGCTTCCAGCTTTTCACACTAACCACAGAAAGATCCCTCATGAATGTTGGGAATAAAAAATCCAACCAAGTCAAAGATTATTACCAGAAGGTTATGGTCCCTAGATAACAAGGAATAAAGGTAGGATGTTCACACTCTTTGTTACACTTACTTGTAGAAAACCAAATCATAATTACCAAACACTGGTAAGTGGCAACCAAGTTAACTCCCCATTAGGGCATATACTAATTGACCTCATATCACCCACCCCCAGAAAAAAAAGAATAGCCACCTTTGAAGCAACATGAGTTCCCAATAGTTAAAGAAGAGTACAACTGCTTCTAATCCACAACCGCAGAAAGCATTCTATCCCTTGAACAAACTACATAATCTTCAATAAGGGCCTCCATTCATAAATAGAGAAAGAAAACACGTGTTGTTGGCACAGACAGACAGTAGAAGTAGATATGAAAAGTTTTCAAGTCTAAATCCAGGGCGCTTATCGTTAAGACTCTACGAGAGTAAGAAGCCATGAATAAAAGTAGCTCTGAATTATACAAATGAAGTAGTTTGAAGCATACATTATATCATCTAGAAAACTAAATTCAGATGATTCACCAACTATACCTCCAGTTGACTATCTTATGCAAGTAGTATCAGTATCATCAAAATCAATTATGTAAGGAATCAGAATCACGTTAAGAACTTTATAGCTTATGCGAAATACCTTTAAAGGAATAATGCTAAATTGCCACTAAGAGATAACCTATGTTAGAAGAATAATTGCATTACCTCACTGGTGATAAATATTCAGTTTTTAACCGATCTAACATACACAAAACAACATTAAACAAACTTTGCAGAGAAAATAACACCCAACAGACTGAGTTTACAGCTCAATTCTACTCAACTCATTCAATAATTTTCAAATAATCAAACACCCAATTATCACTATCCTAATTCTATAATGCTAAATAACTTCTTTTTATATATAACATAAAGAGTTGAGCGTCACAAAGCATACAGTATAACAAATCTCACCATTATCCATTTCAAAAAGAGGACTTACCGCAGGAGGATAGGTAAACAGAATCGCATTCTTCTCCTTTGTGTATATGATAAGCTGCAATAGCCCATTGAACACTACATACTTGCCATAGTCAAAGATCACAAACTTGAAACCAACATCAATATAACAATAACATACACTTTACATTCAAATATTGCATTTTCTCATCAGCCAAACAGAAATTAACGTGTACCAGAATTAAGAAGAAAAATCAAGAAAAAGGATATAATCCGATGCAAGCGATGAGAAAATCTCTGTTCTCAGGGAACTTCTTCTTGTAAAACTGAGCGACGAGAGCAATGACAATTATAATCGCCCCCATCACCAATCTTATATTACTCATCCTCACGTCCTCCACATATCCACGACCCGTTACGATCTATTCCAAGAAAATTAAAAAATTAAAAAATAAATAAGAAAGGAAGAATTTGATCATGGATCTAGAATTAGGGTTTTTCTTGAGGGCTTTACCTCGGAGACGGACTCGTCAAGGATGTGCTTGATGGAGTGGTGGTCTAAGAGATTGGCTTTCTTAGGGTTTTTGGTGGCCACGGTGTCTGCTTTCTTTTCTGCCATTTTTGGTGAGAAGTGAGAAATGGTTGAGACTTCTGGATGGGGCAGTAAGTAAGAGGAGCTGAGATCACTTGTAGGACTGTGTGATTCAACGTCGTTTTATGTTTTGAGGTATTAATGGACTCTATCGTACGCCTGGTGCTGCGTAATGCGCTAGTTTTAAATTTGGTAACGTATTGATGATCAAAGAGTGACTCTTCTGTGTTGTGCTGTGGCCCTAGGGGGTGATTGAGAGGCAAAGCGTAGGTGTAGTGTAATAAAACTAAATACTAATACAAAATCACAAATCAACAAGAATGGAAATTTAAAAAAATAAAAATTGTATGTTATTTTCATTAGCTAACGTTACATGGAAAATATTTTCTGCATTCTAGTAGGGTAAAAAACACAAGTGAACAAAAATGTTTTTTTTTTTTTTTTTTTTTTTTTTTTTTTTTTTTTTTTTTTTTTTAATTCTAGTTTTAAAGAGGAGAAAACGTTTTCTAAAAAGTTACAAATTTGTTTACAAAAATCTGTTATAGTTCAGTTAATGATTAGTTTTTTTTAAGGATTTGTATTTTTACTTATATAAAAAAAGTTACATATTCAACATACCATCACAAATAAACTTCAGATCATAGAAAAACTTATTTCACCTTATTCTCTCTCTCCACATATCGACCATTGGTTGTCATTAACTAGCTTTGACTAATTGTTGATTTTTTTTTTTTTTTTTTTCGAAATGACCTTTCATGTTCAAACCAAACACATTCCTTGCCTAAATTCTGATTTTGGTGTATGTTCTTCAATTTGGGATTCCCAAATTGTCTATAAAAATAAAATATTTTTTTATAGGATCTCTTGTTGTGAATGAAAAGTTGTTGCTCATATAATTATTTGACATCACAAGAAATATTATTGATTTTTAAGCAAGTTAAACAACATAGAATGCTTGTTTATTTTTTTGCTCATTTTCTTGGTTGCAACCCAACCATAAGAAAACAAGCCAATAACCTATAAAACGTTTTTTTAGAAAACGGATTATTAGTTAACTAGATAGTAGTCTTTTAAACAGGAGGTTGAGCCACAAACACAAACAATTGATAAGCAGTTGACGTGCCTAGAATTGGTATTGAACTAATAAAAAACTATTTAAAGTGGAAAATTTTATTTAAAAAAAGTTGGTGTCCTTTAATTAACTTATAACGATTAAATTGTTGGAAGAAGTACAAATTAATGGTAGTTGTTGAGGCGATTTTCAGTGTTAATGAAGCAGCAATATCGTCTTAAGATTTTATTTTTAGGTAAAGGTTACATTATGTAGGCGTTACAAGAAAATCCACTGAGGCAATAACCAAGTTTTATTGCAAGATCTTTCGTTCTGAACAATGGGCACTCAAAACCTCCAATCGTGCAAAGTGTGACGTATCCAAAATGAAATAATCCGTATCTGTTGCACTAGGAAGTCTAAATTCTAATGAATATAGCAGGATTATAATTTATAATCATGATATTTCCAATCATATCCTTTTACATTGCTTTTATTTTGGCATACATGAATGCTTATACACTTCAAATAAACAATTATCCAAGCGATGCCCCCAATAAGGTTGTGAAAATGGTAAAAAATCGAGAGGAGTCATGGAGGCTTTGATTTGACTGCAGTAATTGCATTCTTAGTAAGCAAGAACCGAGCACCCTTCACAAGTTCTTCCTTAATCATGAATAGAACAGCAGCTGCAAGAACGCTTTGCACAATTTTTGTACTCATCCCTTTGTAAAAGCCATAGAAGCCTTCATAGTGGATCATCTTTAGAATTGCATCCAATGTTCCTGAATTGTAGGAATAAAAGATATGAAACATCAGAACAAGGGCAAAATCTACTGAATAAAATACCAGCAGCAAAAAGAAATCGATATCTTGAGCAAAAATATGGTTCTGTGTAGAATTATCAATCTACTCTAACAAAGTTTCTCCAAAATAAAAAATTTACTCTAACAAAGATTTGGGTAAAACTTAGGTACAGTTCCTTAGGTAAAGTACATTAGGTTCCTAGTTGAATTCAAATACATTGAATTTAAATATTCTTGGAAAATATAATATTGTTTGTGTTTCATTGGTTAATGCAACCATGTGTTTGAATTTAATTGGGGAACCTAATGTACCTAACCTAAGGAACTATACCTAAGTTTTACCTTTCTAATATTCAAAGGACAACACAACCAAGTAGACATGATCATGCTGCAGGTAAGACATAAAACTATAAAAATTGACATTTACAGAATGCATGGTTCAAGTAAAGATCATCAAACAATAACCTTTATAATGATGCCTTTTATCTCCCATAGACACCTGTTTTGCTTGAAGCCTCGACTGCAATGGCAAGATTATTAACAAAATAAGTTACAATAACAAATTAGTGAATTTTTTTTAATAGGTCAACCTAATGCTTTGAAAGCATCTTTTGATATATGTAATTACAAGGTTATTACAGCCAAGCCAAAGACAGATATCAAGGTTAGTATACCTTTCCATATACTATTTGGCAGGCCAAATGCTCAGTATAATATTTCTCATTCCAGTTTTACCATTCATAAGCTAAATCTTAGCCAGGATATCTTCTGTAAATCCTATAGTTTTTGCAAGATTTTCCCCTTTTTTTTCAGGACAAACATTTTTTGCCTGTTATTTAAGACATTTCAAGCAGGTTCACAGGTGAAAAGCTTGGTCCAAAACAAGATTTTTTAAATTAATTGCAATCCATTCAAGTTGTGACTTAAGTCCGCACTGCTTCATAAGCATTCATTTCTAGAAGCTGATATGTATACCTTAACAACTAATACAGGATACGTCACAACAGTAGCTCCAAGTTTCGCCAAAGCACCAAGAAGAAATATCTAACAAAATCAGGCATTTAGTCAGTTCAAAGTACCATTTGAAGGGGGTGTGAAGCAATATGTGAGTACTGGAAGTACCAAAATAAAAATCTAAATTGAAACCAATAGAATGGCCATAATGCTGAAATGTCGAGTTGAAATGAATCCAAACCTCAAAAGCAGTCACTCCATTGTTGCTCTTCCTATTCAAGGCACGTCTTTTCTTCAGATTCTTCAACATGGTTTCATACAGCATGAATTGAATGGAAGGATTGCTCACCTGCGATCAATAGCAGGAAGAATCAGTGATGCTCTTAGCACATACAAGAGTCACTTCTCACGTACCATGATCAATGTCGGGAATACACCTCTCCAGAAACCCCAAGCTCCACCTTCATCAAAGACTTCTTGAATCTGTTAATGCTCCTCATTAGATTACAAAATAGAAGGAGGCACTAAACCCCACATCATATGAATTAAAAAACTTTTTAAGTCAATAAAGAAGTCAAACAGCAAAACAATTATTCCTCCTGTGCAAAATTTTATGTGTATATTGCAAGCTGTCCATGAAAGTCAGAAACCCAGCAAACGAATAAAGAATATTCACACACGTAAAAGATTCAAACTAATAAACTTGCTCATGTTCTCCTCATTTTCTTTACTCATAAGATGCACTACTTTTAATGCTCTGAGATCCAATCAATATCGTATTGGCACTTAAAATTATATGTTTGTAAATTTCCAGTGTTCTCTTTTGTTTCTTTAAGTCTCTATTCAACAAACAGCTCAGGTCATCAATCAATTGGCATATGTCAAAAATTTTGTACCACGGTGATACTGATGACATATATAATCTATCAATCTATTCACTATTGCCAATCACAAATATAAAAGGACAAAATTTTCCTCTAATCAAAAGTTCCTCCAATCCACGACATGGTAGTTAAAATGACCATCCATGTGTACCTTTAATTACATGACTTATTTAATAGCCGTGTGACTTATTTAAATCTACTTATGAGTTAAAATACACATGGATGGTCATCTGATTGTCATGTAATTGGTTCATAATTGGCTGAGACCATGCCTCATGCCTCATGCCTCATGAAACGAATGTCACTAGTTTGAATCTCACCTCCCCTCCCCTAGGGTCATAACTTATTAAAAAAAATTAGTTGGAGGGGATTCCTTCAAACTGTTTCGGAGAAAACTACACCCAAAGTAAAATTTATCTTGGTTACTGTCATATCCTTACAGCAAATCCTCAACCAGGGCAGAATATGATTCATTTAGGTGATATGTGACAGAATTATGAATGCTTTCATACATATTGTATAGAAGTTTGAAACCAATAAATCATCCATAAAAGATGGAAAAACTAAAAATAAAAAATAAAAGTAAATAAATTATACTTACTGCATGGCTAGTTCCAAAGGGAGGAAGCTCACTTGCAGCAAGAATGATTTCTTTTGGAGTTGCCAACTGCGTCTGACCAGGCTGGGACTTCTTTGAGATTTTTGTATGTGTCTACTGGGAAAAATTAGTTAAAACAATAAAATTAAAAAGACCAAACTTGTAGATTAGCTAAGTGTTTTGGGGGGAGAGATTATGTTTTAGTTTGTTCAAATTAGTACCAAACATAGAGGGAAGAGTGCACATGATGAAATTAGTTATTTAAATAAATAAATAAAAGTATCATAAGGCTTCAAAATTTTGAAACAAGAGCATACCTTGTTACATTGGTAATCTAAAAAGAATTTATTTCATAGGGCATTTTCAGAATTTTTGAAAGAACATAAAAACCACAAATATATATATATATATATATATATATATATATATATATATATATATATATTTTAAAGGAATCAAAGGAGACTTTTGCCTCTTACAACAGTATCAGGACTATTAATTCACTGGTCATGTGAATTGCTAGGAAGTTGGAAAAACTTAATCAGAAGTACTTCCAATAATATTATAAAATGTCACTTTCTAAAAAAGTAAATAAAATATACAAGAAAAAAACCATGTAAAATATGTAGAAATCAGAATTTTGTCACTTTCACATTTTAATGAAAAAAAAAAAAACTTCAGGCTTTTGTCAATTTGTCTTTTACCTGCATGCGCGTAACAACTACCCATATAGGGTTTGTCAAAAGCACATTCACACACCTACAAAAAGGAAATTTCCAAGCAACTATTGAGCACCAAATCACATGAAATAAAAAATAATAATCAGAAGGGAAATGACAATGCAGCAACTATTATGAACAGATCAAATTTGAGGCAACTAAGGCTTTATTGCTATGCTTGTGGGGGGCAAAAAGAGATGACTAACTTACAGCCATAAATTGTAGAGTCAAAGTTAATCAGTTGTGCATAAAAATCACAGAAAAACAAAGAAATGAAGGTATTGAGTCTATAAACTAAATCAATCACCCTGATAAAGCAGCCACCAAAAGTGATGAAAGCATCCCAACTGATCCATCACCGACCCCTTTTTTCATGCGTTCAAGTGAAGCAACTTCAGCCTTGTTCCTGAATATTTGATAGAAATAATAGTAAACACCCTGTACCATAAAAATTGTAAGTATATAAGAAACCTTTATTCTAAATAACCATATGCTGTAGATTTATGCAGGTCAATAGAAAAATTCTTTTTTGAGCCAAAAGGATATACCCTGTTCTGTATCACATGGTACTAAAGAAGTTCAGATTGCAATAGAGGATGAAAGAAAAAACCCGATAATAAAATACTTGGGTAGTCTTCAAAACAAGAGTTCCATAATTTAACATTAAAAAAAAATTTATAAATGGCAGCCATGTTTAAATTTGTTGTTCAAAGATCGGCATAAATTTATTAGAACTATATCCACTAGACATATGGGCTGAACAACTGAAGTTAGTCATCTCCAATCCATTAAAATCTCCATCCTTGATGAATGTAGAATTCGATACCAAGTCTTTGGAATCAACCGGTTCCGCCTAATTGAAACTAAAATCGAGATTGAGATGTCACATACATGGATTTAGCATTAGCTAACATTCTAATTACAAATTTATCATTGTAATGGACATTAGTCTTTTAGGCAGACAAGACAACCCAAAACTAAAAGCCGAGGCCAATGCAGAAAAAATGTCACAGAAAACGAATGCAACACGGGCACATTTTTCATAGTCCATGGGACCACATATCATATTCTATCCCCCGCCCTGCCCCAATACACACCCTCTAATAAGCTCAAATAACATTTCATTATAACATAAACCAATTTAATTTGCAAGGTTCCAAAAAACAAATTAATTAATCACTATGAAAGAAAATACAATTTTACATTAACATCATGATGAAGCAGAATAACCAAAGCTAAATTCCAACAGAAAGCTAAAACACGCTCACCTGAGACGCAGCTGTGCCCACTAGAGATGGCGTTAACCCTCCGTACAATCGTCCCCATCCCTCATGTTTTACCACCTACATGTTTCCCAATTACAAATAAAAATCAAACTAAACAAAATTAAACAGCAAAAAAAAGAAAAAAGAAAATGAAAGTAAGGTTCTGTTCGGTTGCCAAGAAAAAGTAGGAAAAACAAAACCAAAGCCCGAATTCAGTTTCTCGGAAATCAAAACAGTTTTCGAAAAGCAACATGATTATTTATTTATTTAGGAGAGACCTGGCACATTTGTTGAATTGTTCCGAGCTTCCTTTTCTCCTTTTTCAGATCACGCTCTGTTTGTTGACGAGTATTCACCTACAGATCAATTCCAAAAAAATTTTAAAAAAAAAATACAAGAAAGTCAAGCTTTGAAAATATGGAAATGAAAATGAAAAAGAAAAATCAGGAAGACTATTTAGAATTTGTACAGTTTGAAGAGGATATGTGATGAGCTGAGCTATGATCCCTCCGCCAGCGCCGGACAGTCCATTGATCAAAGCGTCAGACATATTTTTCTCTGGAAATTTTTTGTTTGGAGGACTTATTTTCTCAGGAAAATGTGTTTTTTAAGGCATTGAGAGGGGAGGGAAAATGAGATCTAAATACAAGAGAGCGAAGTATATCTCAGACTTTGGCTGTAGCGAAGCAATTAACGCATGCTGATGTCGTTCGCTATCAGCGTCCCCAACTCCCAAGTCGCGGGCCTTTGGGTTGGTTGTTCCGTTCAAGAAAGCAAATGATATATAATTTGACTATTTTAGCCTTGAGAGAACCTTTACTCAAAATATAAGAAATAGAAAAATGTAACCGAGAGAATTTTTATTTATGCCACGAACAAAATGTGATCTAAAAATAGTCACTTTCACGTCAACTTATCGCATGTATTAATAATATTAATCAATTGCGCGTAAGTTAATTCAGACACTCATAATTATTAAGAAAAAAAAAAAAAACATTAATCATAATGTCATTAGTGGTTGTACAATGAGTTGACCACAACAGAGGGTCGTTAGTGGTTTCCGGTTCAACTTTTGTCTTTTTTGGCAAAACCAATGTCGACTTAATCGATTGACATATATTTAATAATATATATTTTAGTTCTTTTTTTTATATAATATATGTAATTTTAACAATCTTGTAAGAAACTATGTCTTTTGATGAATGTATACTTAAAAAACTTAACAAGTAAAATGATGTTGTTTTTTGACATGCTTAAAATCGTGTCGTTTAATTTTTTGTTCCCACTTCCCAATCTTATGCCCAAATGCCAAAGAAATCTCCATCCTACTACTCCATCAATTTCCCAAATACCGGGTTAAACATCATCAATATGAATCAAAGTCCTCTTTATATCTCTAATAGATTTCATGCATTCAATTCAGTTTTTTCTATTATTATTATTCTAGGGTTTTGGCGAAATAGGATTGGTTTTATTGGTGTGTGTTATTCTAAATGATGTAATGTTGATTGTTGATGCTTGTTATATTTGTGTGCTTGCAATCTATTAACCTAGTTGCGAAATTTGGGAGAATTGAGGTTTTTGTCACATTATATGAAATTTTCGACATTTTTTTAAAGGAATTTCGAAATATCATAATATGATAGTGCTAAAACTACTTGAGCTAACCACATCAACGCCACAAAAGTTGACCGAAAGTAGTTGTCGAAGATACATATGGAAATGGGCAAACCAACATCTATAGTGCTCTATCCATGGTGCCTATTATACCAACACTCCAAGTCCATAGACGATGTCTAGGAAAAAGTTTCACTAAAAAATTAAATAAATTATAAAAAGAGCACCAAAAAAAAAAATTTGTTCAAAAAGCTGAAATCCTAAATACACCCAAAGAGGTCCTCACACAAGAAATAAACCAGAGAAAATATTTATCAAATATCCTTATTACACGGCACGGCTCAAATAGAGAATACATGTTATATATATATATAAAAATTAAAAATTAAAATAAAACCTGAAGTCGGTTTGGGTTAGGAGGTATATATATTGCCGCACAAGACCCAAAGAATAAAGCAAAAGACCTAATTATTTACAGTAGCAGTGTAGCGCTATTAGAGCATGACCAGCAGTGCTCTATTTCTCCACTCTATCTCTACAAATACGGAACGAAGTAAAAAATTTTGCTCCAGCAGTGCTCTATTTCAGCACTCTATCTCCAATTTTTTTTAAACAATGTACAGTAGCTTTTCACAATTGAAAAGCTACTGTACATTGTCTAAACCAATAAACCGGATTAAAAAAATAACTTGGGACCACCGAATATAAGTAATTTAGATTTTTCACCCGAGCTCATTTGTAACAGATTTTTTCTCTCTCTTCGTTCTCTGCTCTCTCTTCTCTCTGTACTCTTTGTTTTGGACTGAAGCCACCGTCTCTTCGAGCTGTGCTTTCTTCGTTCTCTGCTGAAGCAAGAAACGGTGCAGCTTCGGTTTCGGCTTGCATGTGCCGGCGTGGTGGTTGGGCTTGCGATCTCAGCACGAAACGGGCTTGGGCTTGGGCTTGGGCTTCGGTTTGAGGTTTTTAACGCCGGCGTGGTGGTGGTGTCTTGGGGTTGCGATCTCGGCGTGGTGGTGGCTTGGGGTTGCGATCTCGGCGTGGTGGGGGCTTGGGCTTGCCGATCTCGGCGTGGTGGAGCCTCCGATCTTGCCGATCTTGCGGATCTCGGCCTGGGTTTGCCGATCTCGGCCTCGGCTTGCCTTCTCTCTTCCTCCTCTTTTCCGGCGTCATTCACTTTTTTTGGCCGTGGCTTTCCACCACCACCTGAAACCCAGCTGGGATCGGCACGGCGTGAGTTTTTTTTTTTTCAGATCTGTCCAGACCGTGGCTCTCTTCTCAGATCTGTCCAGACCGGGGCCAGCCACCACCACGCCGCGAAGCACGAACCACGGTGGTGGAGCCTCCGATCTCCACGGTGGTTTTTGGTTGCTGAGATTTGGTGGTTTTGGTTGCTGAGATTTCCGGTGTTTGTGGTGGTTGTGGTTGCTGAGATTTCCGGTGTTTGTGGTGGTTTTTAAAAGTGTCAGTTAGTTTTTTTTGGTGCGAAATGTTGTTTCGGAAAAGTTAAAAATATAATATTTAAATGTGGTAAAATAATAAAAAAATATATTTATATAGAGTAGAGAGTGAAATAGAGAAGACTGTTGGAGTAAAAATAAATAGAGAGTAGTTGGTAGTGTAAATATAGAGATAGAGTAGATAAAATTTTAAAAAGTTGCTGGAGTTGCTCTTAGAATTAGGTTTTTGCCAAATCAAAGCCACAAACATAACACTAAGCTCTGAGAGACGTTCGGCCAAAGTTCTCAGCGATTTCTTTTGTAAAAGAGGAATCTTGCTGTCTTTTCTATTCTCGTTTTCGAATTTGATTTTTATAGATTTGCAGCCATGAGTTTGATCCTTCTACTTAATGGTGATGCACAAAAGAAGAGAGACAATAGAGAAAGCGATGATATTGATGAAAGCACATTCAAGAGCCTAATTTCTGCAATTCTTGGTCTTGATATTAAACCACGCATAGTAGCGGACGTTGTTTTGTGTGTCACAATTCACCATGCAAAGGGCATCGACAACAAAATTACCAATCCTAACAGGATTTATAGTGTCATATACTCGGTAAAGACCGGCGAAGAGTTTTCGACGACAGAAACAGAAGGTTTTCCGGACCCGGTTTGGAACTATAAGGAGTGCATTCCATTTGGGAGTCTCAAGAAAACTTCCCGGTTCTTGATCTTGGACGTGGTTCGGGTTCATAACAAGTCAGACCCAGGAAGCTCCACCAGCATGGTTTTGGTGGGCAGTGCTGCGATAGCTGTACCAATGAAGCTCAACAGAAAAATAACTAGGCGGGTTGCACTTCTGAAGAAACCTCTAGGGGGAGGCCAGAACAGGTTTGTTGAAGGGCATTTAGCAGTGTCTATGGAAGTCAAGAAAATCAAGATTAGGTATTATTAGTTGGCCATACGATTAGTTTAGTTAGTATGCGATTTGCCTTTTGCTCATTATGTTTTCTTGTAGTTAACTCTCTCTCTCTGGGATCAAATCGGACCTATGTAACCTTTTTTTTTGGCATAGAATGCAAGTTCTGTTTTTTTTTTTTTTTTTTTTTTTTTTTTTTTTTTTTTTTTTTTTAAATTTGTTAGCAATTATTATTATTACTATTTTTTTTTTGAGAAGAATGTAGCAATTTCCTTGTAGAGTTAACGATGCATACATTGTTAGATGGCAAACACCAAGATGAATTTGTGATCTTACTTTTTCATGTTTGGTTTTTATAAATATCATTTTTTTTTTTTTTTTATAAGTCGATGGTTGAGGAAATAGAGATTTAAACTCTAAATCTTTCACCAAGAAGTGTAATTGTGTCAACTTTTGATATAAACAATTAAACCCTTAGGTATTAGATTCGGGACATCAAATTTTTTGTTAGTTTTATTTTTCATTAGCTTTGAACAGATTTAATTAGGTAATGTGTACATAATATATAGACTTCCTATGTATTGTCCCAAATTGCGAAAGTATAAGGAGTTAGTCTCATAATACTAATATAAATAAGACATCTATGTATACAATATAACACAACAACCTACACCAAAATATTATACTCATCAATATATTCAATATGTAACCTCTAGCGTTTTACCACCTATGGCCGCGCTTAACATCATTCTATATTTTATTATTTAACCTAATGTAATTGTTCAAATTAAA
This sequence comes from Fagus sylvatica, assembly GCA_907173295.1. Taxonomy (NCBI): domain Eukaryota; kingdom Viridiplantae; phylum Streptophyta; class Magnoliopsida; order Fagales; family Fagaceae; genus Fagus; species Fagus sylvatica. The sequence goes on from OU015769.1 coordinate 36,422,992, forward strand.
GAAAAATCCATTTTATTTTTTTATCATTTGCAAAAGCTGAATTTTCATCTCACCACCATCTCGTACTTGTACGAAAGAATTAAAATTCTATTTGAGAACGTGGCATATTGTAAACATAAAACATATGACACTAAAAGTGGTATATTTGTAGTTAGTGGAGTATAAGTGTAACATGAAAAGTAGAATAGAGAATATTCATTCGGTTGATGCCATCCTCTTTCAAGTGATCAAAGATCTTCGGTCCAAGTTTAACACCGCAAGTCAACCGTATGGTCACTAATTCATTATCATTATTCATATCTCGCACGTGTGAAAAATACTAGTTATATGAATGTTATAAAGTAGTAACTCATAATTCACGCCATGTAAATGCATGACAAGTTTTGTTGGGCTTATAAAAAAAATCTCTTTTATTGACAAGGAGAGATACGTGCTTTGAAATTCTATCTTATCATTTCACTAAACATTGCAATCTGATTGGCCTAAACAAAAATTGCAATCTGATTAAAATTAAAAAAATGATACATTTTGGTGATTAATTATTAATAGCAAAAATAATAATGGTTATAGTTTTACAGACCAATTTATGGTTGGGAAATTTGTTGTACGAAAAGAACAGAAGGTGCATATTATGATTCGATAATAAGATTTAATTACCAAAAAGAACTTGGAGTATGAATTTCAAAATTTGAGACGTTAAAGCGAGTGACACTAAGTTCGGACATGGACCGTAGGATACACAAACCAGGGCAAGATCGTAATATGACAAACAGCCAACTGCTTTTCCCTTTATTAACCCACACAACATTCATCTTCCATTTTCATCTTCATCTAACATAAAATATCCTACCCACCTTTAACCCAAGGCGCAAGTTAGCACAGACCCCCCCAAAATGGCCTCGTCTCGCCCTTCGCTACCGAAGCCTCTGGACCTGGAGCTCACAATCGTCTCCGCCAAGCACTTGAAGAACGTCAACTGGAAGAACGGCGATCTCAAGCCGTACGCTGTGTTTTGGGTCGACCCGGATAGGAGACTCGCCACCAAATCAGACGAAGCCGGATCGACCCGGCCCGTTTGGAACGAGCGGTTCACGCTCCCTCTCAGCCTCCCTCTTCAAGACTCGTTCCTCACACTCGAGATCTTCCACTCCAAACCCTCCGAGACACCCAAGCCCTTGGTCGGAACTCTCCGTGTCCCGCTCAGGGACCTCGATAGCCACGAAGATGACCCGACTCGGATCAGAACGTTCGAGCTCACACGTCCTTCGGGTCGTCCACAGGGGAAGATCCGAGTAAAGCTTGGTTTCCGTGAACGCCCCTTGCCGCCACCGCCAGATTACCATATTGCCCCTCCCCCGAGCTATTTTTACCCTTGTGGCCCTCCCACTGCTCGCGACTACAGGGGATACTCTCCCTCGCCTTACACGTCACCACTCCCAGCTCCATCTCCGTCGCCTTCACCACCGCCTCCGCCTTCGTACTCTTACAGCTCATATCCCGATGCGTATTCGGGTTACTACACCGGGTATTATTCAAGTGCTCCACCGCCGCCTCTGCCTCCCCGGCCTTTCTTCGATCGGCCTGTGAATTATGGGCCTGGAGGGCCCAGTGGACCCTCCGCCCCTGTGGATTACTCGCCCTATGATCAAAAGCCCAAATCCTCCAAAGTAGGGTTGGGGACAGGATTAGCTGTGGGCGCCGTTGCTGGAGCTCTCGGTGGGCTCGCTTTGGAGGAGGGAATGAAGTACGAAGAGGAGAAGATCGCGGAGAGGGTCGAGAATGATTTGGCTGCTCGCGACGATTACAGCGATTATAGAAGTGATTATCGCGCTGATTATTGAAGTAATCGCGCCCACCCGGTGAGGATAAAATAAGTATATTCCAGTTTGTGATTTCACGGTATAGATGTATATATATGTGATGTTGAATTTGCTTCTAGTTTTAAAGCTTTCTATGCTTGATTCGAGTTTAAGAATTTTCTTCTAGTAAATAAATGACGGATCTTCTTGTTATTATTATTGCTTATTAGCTTGAATATTGTGAATGAGTGAACTAAATGTTTGGTTGTAAATTGTGTAAAATTTCCTTCAGTTAACTTAGTTTCGGGAATTCATGACTAACAGATGATAGAACTTTGCTTTGTGACTAAATTCTAGTGTTGTTTGATTTTCAAACCTGAACTGCTAATGAGCTCTAGCGTCTTCGGTTGGGCTGGACTCAATACTCTTATTTGAATTGGAGAAATTGATACTGGCGGTCGGATCCCTTCCATCCAACTCTTTTAATGTCTCTTAGCATGTTTTTTATTTGTTTATATTCCTTTGCAAAATGAGAACAGAAGCTGGCGTTAGCGGAGAAGTGTTTTGTCTTGGATTGCTAAGGAACAAAGAGAGTGGTGAATTGTCATGGTGAAATATTATTGAGGTATGACCAAGAGACTTGTAGTTCAACTAGTACCTCATGGTGTTCCCCCAACTATCAAATATATATATATATATATATATATATATATATTATCGAGATGTGGGGTCTTCTACTTTGGTCCCATTTGTATGTTGAATACTGAACCAGAACATGGGAAATCTATCTTCTACAGATTTGCATGAAATTTAAACTTGCATACCCCATGATGACTTTGAGTTCCCCTTAGGTACAAAGTCGTACGTGCTTTTGCTAATGGATTTTGCACCTATATTTATTTGGTAATTGATTTTTGTCTTCCATGTATTAAAAGGGCCGACTTTTCTTGAAAAATTAATATGTTAATTAGTGCCTTTGCATATGCCAGATCATGAGTCATTGAAACAAAAGGAGGAAAGTGACTACCTATCGGACTGCTAATTTATCTAAATCCTTCAATTAAGAAGGAGACTCATTCAAGACTCCATCAAATGTCACATTAATATTTTCTTGATCCAAAGATATAACTCCCGTAGTGTAACTTTGCAGGAGGTAGTTTGGACTTTCTGTGTTTATGTGTTTGAAGTGGTGTTAATGCTGAAGAAATAAAGTAACATTTAGATTTATTGTATCGCATATGATGTCCTAGCTACAGTTCTGCTGTATCTTATTCCTCACCCCCCTCCCTTTTCTTTCCTTTTCCCTCTTTGTTCTCAGCCTATCCGTGTTCTCCTCGAGTGTTTTGTTGATAGGGCTTAAATCTTCAATGTAGCTTAGTAATGTTGGTCTAGGCTATTGCCTAATTTGCACTAGATGGGAATGGAAGTAAAGTTATGCTCAAAGAAATAGAAATGGAAGTAAAGGTTGTGTAAAGTTCAAGCAAGGATTCTGTCTACATGTATGGCTGGGTTGAGAACATTATATTTTCTCGCCAAATGGATCCTGTATTATGTCTTAGAAAAATAGGAAGATTTTTTACAATAGAATCAAAGGATCATAGTGCGCGATGAACAGTATTTAACTGGCTGATTGGTATTTACACCTTGTGGAGGTTGGGGAAGAAGGGAGTGAAAAGAAAAGTGTGAATTATGGAATCCTAAGAGAAGCTTGAAACCAGACTATCAATTATTACAGGCAAGGAAGTAGCTTTTGCCCTGCTTCATACAAAACTTTGTGTACTTAATGGGATGTTAAATAAAGGCGGAAGGGCCAAAGACCAAAACTTGGCCAAACCCCAGTTCATTTTATCCCTGGATCTTCACCCAAAACCGAATCGCATTCTGCAGACTCCACTCCATGACCCTTTTATGAGCTTTAAATCTTTCTTAGTTTCATTCTTTCAAATACTTATCTTTCCAATCCCCACATAGCTTTCATTGTCCCAATGAGCTTAAAGAACCTCAAAGTTTTAAACTTTAGGACAATTCTCACTTTAGCCACTGTAGTTTTGAGTTTGGTGCATTTGGTCCAGTGCCAAGATGTGAATGACTAATAACCAATTTAACAACCCTGCAGTTCTTCCTCTTATCACACAGGTTGTCTACAGAGAGATTTCCAATCTGATTGCTGTTATTGGTCAGGATATTCGCAACCAGTCCAGCTTCTGCATTAAGGATTGGTGAGTGATTCCAATTTATTTGCTCAAAAAAATGAATGAAAGGAAAAGACAATAGGATTTTGAATCTTATTATATTGATTTCGTTTGGTTAAAAGTCAACTCAGTTTAAGTAAATGGTTAAATTAGGTAAGCTGAATGAAGATCTTGCTATTAATGATAATTGGATTCAATTGCTAGATTAAATAGTTGAGCTCTAGAATTAAAGGGCCGAATTTAATTGTGATGTTGGGGGTGGGTTAGGTGGTTGTTTTTTATTGATGGGATTAGTCTTTCTGAATTGGAATATTTCTTAGCTGTCAAGCTTCTGAAGAAAAGCTTAAGAGGATTATAATGGCTCTGTCATTAATTGTAGATGTGAAGTTGCGGGCTTCTGAAAATGATGATTGAGCTGTTTTAGGCATTTAGCCCAAGCTCAGATCACACTCTGTAGACAATTTTGACTTATGGTTCCTATGCGGCTATGCCAGCTATCAGAAGCCTAATTACACATACTATTTAATCTTGATTTTAGTGTTGACGCAGAATTAGCTTGAAGTTGTAGATTTGGCTAGTGTTTGACCTAAATTTTGGTAGTCCCTCGGCCAGTATTACTGATTGTTGTAAGTTGTAACCTATAGTTTGTACAAGTTCGGTTGGGCTGGGCTGGACTTAGCCTAGCTTATGTCCAATCTTAAATTCTTAATCCCCAGTATGAGCTTAAACCTTGTACAGTCGAGTACTGGTAGTGCATATATACTCAATCTCAAGCTTAGCCCAGCAACGTAGCATGTCTTTGAGCTTGTATGCTCCACGTTGATTCCCCCATTCCATGGATGCTGCAATGTGGCTGTCACAAATCCACCAAACACACACTTACACTCACAAAAAGAGTTGATCCCGGGATGCCTTACTACCATTGATGCCTTTTCCACTATGCAGACCGTAACAAGGTGGGCTTGGACTATTTCCTTGTCTCCACATTATTGGTAGAATACTAAATCCAGTAGAGCCTTGAGTTCCAAAAAATAGGCTTGCATGAATTTGTATGGGTTTTAACTACATATAATTCATATTGAGGCCCTATTGATCCCAACAAAGTGCCTGAACAGTTCTAGAATATACAATTCATGTTTGGTCCCCTCCACCCCCATGTATTGTAAAGCTAAATTTCAATGCAGCTTAATGTAGAACCATTGTTGCCTTGCTTTTGTGTAGAAACTACTGTGTTGAGTTTAATTGTGCTTGGGCCGAGCGTGCTTTACCTGGGGATCCAGTTGGTGTTTCAAAGGCTAAAGAATAGGGTTTTAACTTTTAAGTCTTACCTTTCTGGAAGGCGATGCCTTCCAGAATGGAGACTCTTTCCCCTGTCCACCCTCCCTCGGTGTATTGCAGGCCCAGTCTTATCTTCACTCGAGTTTTGATTTTTGGTGCTGTTCTAACGTCCTTAGAGCAGCAAATTCGATGACCCATAACGTTGCTACATGGGCCTCTCTTTGTAATTTTGTTGGACCCATTCCTATCATGATGCTCTTCCCTCCCTTTTGTACCATGGGGTCCATGGAGAAGGAGAAAATTACAATCAATTTTCCTCCTATGATTTAGTCTTTTCAAAATTTAGTACACAAACTTTCATTTGCTGCAATTTAATCATTTAAACTTTGGATTAAAATAAAATAAAATAGTTAAGATTCTATTCAAGTTAACAAATTTTGCATGTTGTGAACAAAGTTTCAGTTACAATCGAAGATGATTGGCTCTCATTTTAATGGCTCTTTATATTTTAAAAGAATTTTTACAAATAGAAGAAAATATTCCAAATATTATATTATATAAAAATACTAAATTATTATTTTTTATTTGTAAAACTTCTTTTAAAATGTAAAGAATTGGTTACAAAATTTTATTGATAATTCCTTTTACAGTTGCTTATTTGGAAATAAGTTTTTGAGAATTAAGATTGATAAACTTGTACCTAAGATCGATTATGTTACCAGAAATATTAAGATAGTTAGTTATATTATTAATTGAAAATAAAACATTGAATAAAACATTTTAATTAATTTTTTATTTCAAAAAGTGAGAAGAATATATTTGAAATTGAATACTATCATAAATATATAAAGTTAAATAAATATTAGTTAATTGATATTTGACACTATAAAAATGCCAAACTTAAATTTCTTGCCATATCATCCCTCAAATTATATAAAGTCCATATGGCAACGTAATCCCTAGTGGTTCGATCCTATTATAATTTAGGCCCACAACACATTAATTGTTATATTTTGACATTATATAATTGGATTAAAATAAAATGGTTAAGAAGTCTTTTCATGGAATCCTAACAATTTCAATTTGGACTATATAGTCATTAGCCGACTCACGGGATTTTATGGCCATTTTATTGCCTTGTTTCTCAAGCTTTGGGTATTAGGCTTGAGAATGGCTTGTGCTTTGATATGGTTAAAAATGGAAGAAATTATCTTATAAAATAAATTTATGTAACACCATTTTTTAGACATGTGGGAGGGTTTACATCCATGAAGTGTGTGAGGAGAGTGTTATGTATACCCATTTTATATTGGCCTTAAAAAATTAGTCTTCTGATCAGATATATGGTCCTCATATATAACCCAGATGTGATCCAAAAGAGCATGAACCACACTTTAAAAGAAATAAAAAATCTCTGTAATATTAAAATTAAATTATTTAAATTCTTTTCTCAACTCTTTCCTAAAAATTTTTAAATTAATTTTAAAAGTTATGAATAGTAAAAAATAAAATATGTTTTACAAATGGAAGAAAATACTCCAAACAATAAATTAATTTTTTTTAAATGCATCTATTGGTTACAAATTTTTTATTGATACTTCCTTTTATAGGTGCTTTTTAAGAATTAATTTTTTGAAAATTAAAATTGATTAACTTGTACCTAAGATTGATTATGTTACAAGAAATATTAAGAAAGTTAGCTATATTATTAACTGAAAATAAAACATTGAATACAAAATTTTACTTAATTTTTTATTTAGAAAAGTGAGAATAATATATTTTAAATAGAATACTTTCATAAATAAATAAGGTTAAATAACTATTATTTAATTGATATTTGATTATTAAAAAAAAAAAATGACAAACTTAAATTTGTTGTCATAGCCCTCGAATTATATAAAGTCAATCTTGCAACATAATTCCTAGTGGTTTGATCCTATCATAATTTAGGCCTACAACACTTTTCAATTCTTATATTTTGCATTTAATAGTTTGGATTAAAATAAAATGGTTAAGAATTCTTTGGATGGAATCCTAATGATTTCATTTAGACTAAATAGAAGTTAGCCGACTAACGAGATTTTCTGGCCATATTATTGCCTTGTTTCTCAAGTTTGGGTTATTAGGCTTGAGAATGGCTTGTGCTTGATATGGAAGAAATTATCTTATAGAAAAAAATTTATGTAACACCATTTTTTAGACATGTGGGAGGGTTTACATCCATGAAGTGTGTGAGGAGAGTGTTATGTATACCCATTTTATATTAAAAAAAAGTATTACCCATTGTATATTAGTCTTAAAAAAAAAAAAAAAAAAAAAGTAGTCTTGTCATGTATAGGGCCCTCACATATAAGCCAAATGTCATCCAAAAGAGACTGATTCCTGCCTTAAAAAAATAACAAATCTAATAATGTAATATTAAAATGGAATTATTTAAATTCTTTCCTCTACTCTTTCCTAAACCTTTTTAAATTAAATTTAAAAGTTATGAAAAATTGTTATATGTTAATTAAACCAATTAGAATTGATCATTCCGTTGGACCAAATCAAAACTTCCAAAGAATCAAATACTTAAAAAGTTTTGATTCTTTGGAACACTCAAACTCTAATTAAATTACGCTTAATCTCTTCTTTTAATTCTTTTATTTGACTTTTTTAAATGTAATAATTATTAATTAAACATGTATCAATTACGATATATATATATATATATATATATATATATATATATATATATATATATATATATATATAATATTATATATATATATATATATATATATATGTTTTTATTTTATAATTTGATAGTTGGGATAAAGGGGATTTGAACCTTGAATGACTTATTGGAAAATACCAAGAGGTGCCAACTAATTGAATTAAAAGACTATTGACTAACTATAAATATTCCTACAAATACTTTTATTGGACTTCTTATTTATTAATTATGTATCACATATAAACATCTTTCACTAAACTCCTTGTATCGCACCGATTAGCGTATATGATTATAATAACAAAATAAAAGCATTATACTTAGGTTATAATAACAGATTAGCGTATATGATTATAATAACAAAATAAAAGCATTATACTTAGGTTCTCCTTTATCTATGAAAGAATTGGATAATATTATGGGATTATAAGGCTGTTGACAACTCAAGTAGATCTTGAGGTCCTCTAAAGCAAACCCTTGTGTGATCATTCAGCTTCAATGTTCAGTTTAAAAAATGAATTTCGTGGTCATATTATAGATAAGAAAAGACATCAAAAAAAGTAACTGCAAGACTTATCCTGAAAACTCTAAATTCATTTCATTTGCTTTGTTATGGTCATAATTGGTCAAAGGTAACCTTTGGCACCATATTACCGCCACAAATTAGCAACTCGAGGTTTTTGTATAAAGTAGATGAATCTAATGTGGACTATCCACTGGTAATGATTATAGCCAGATCCATATCTGCATAACTCAATTTATATTTTATATATTCTTTTTTCTAGGCACATTAAATAATATATATAGTTCATCATTACAAACATATAATTTAATAAATATCTACATGGCTCTACCACTAGCATGTGGCAATGCCCCACATCTTTCTTTTGTAAAACATGAAGATGGATGGGGGGCTCCCTTAAAATTGCAACATAATTTCCTTCAAAAGGAGTGGGGCACAGTTTATTAAAGTTACCTTTTATAATTAATTTGTAAATATGTCTTTATGTTTGTGCTCCATAACCAGCACATATATATGTATTTCATTTCTTCCCAAATACATATTATAGAAGCACAAATATGGCGTCCAATGTACCTCTCCAAAAAAAAGGGGAACATTGTTTTTGTTCTAAAGATGGAGTCCATCATGGGTTGCAATAATCATCCACCAGACCACCACGATCTGATGGGACCCTATGGATGTGTGACAATTAAGTTGGACAAAATCCAAATACGTGGGGCATTAATTAATTATTTCGAAATAAAGTTGTCTTCTTATAAAAAAAAAGGAAATAAAGTTGTCTTATCCTAGAAGAGTAGGATTAGGAAGCTTTTTAGCCTCTTTCAATGTATATATGTAAGGCACGTACATTATTTCTGTCTGTTTCTTGACTAAGTTGTTTTATATATGGACTAGATGTGATTTGAGAGATCAATACATACTTTATATATCAATTCTGCTACAGTCACCGAATTTTTTATACTCTCTCACATTATTTGGCCCACTACAATACAAAGTTCATGCGGGAGATTTCGTCAAAAAGAGAAAGAAAAGAAAGTGTCTTTAGACTTATTGTTTATATATAACTAAAAATTCAAAGGAAAAAATACACGTGAACAAAGGTAGATTTATCTCTTCAACAAATAATTTTTAGATATGCTGATCTTCTGAACTGTGCGCGCATAAGATAAAACTCTATCTGTTCTTTTTACTAAATATTTTTTTAAAGAAAATGTTTTGTCCAACCCCTAAGAATAATAATTTGAAGGTTTCTTAGCTTGACTGGTTCATTATTGGAATTTTTTTGGAGGGGAAGAAAAAATTATTTCTTGTCAAAAGAAATGATGTCATGTTCTTTGTCCACTAAGAAATGTGTTATTTTTCCACCCAAAAAGAAATTCATTATTCACCAAGGAATATAAAACCTTATATATAGACTAGATAGCATAGTGAGTAGCCTTGGCGTGTGAGAGAGAAAGTTTTGTCTATTTTGTTTAGTGTATTAGTGTGATAGAACCCTATGATTGTATTAGGGATTTGGTTAGTTTATATGGGTTTTGTTTGTGAGTATGATTGTAACCTTTATAATTGATAATGGATTTTTGGTTGGTATTACTCGGGGTTGGCCGACTTACATTTAATTTTATTTATTGTAGTGCTTGTTATTTTATTTTTTGCAATCTATTTCCAACAAATTAGTACTATCGAACTTCCACTATTTTTTTTTGCAATCTATTTTCAACAAATTAGTACGTAGAGGAGAAAATAAAATGATTACTTGAATTCCTAGACAACAAAAAATGTCATAACCAAATAGCTGGGTTCAACGCGTTTTGAATTTGAACGACATAACACCCGTGACCATGGAATTTCGATTGAATGACAAACTTGGGATTGTCGAAAGGACTTGAATTTGATAGTTAGTGGTGGGATTTGAAAGCCAATGTCCATGTGATACGACACAGATAATCAATCACCTTGTTCTTCTTCCCAGTATGATTTTGTTGGTACCACTTTCAGACAATACATGATCTCGACCACCAAATGACTATGGCGTTCTTATGGTATTTGTGTTTTCAACTTTCGTGGTGGATGTGCTAGTCATAGTGGGGCATGAATTGCAATATTTGCGTGGAAATTAAAAAGGTTATCAATTTGGTGAGAGAGAGAGAGCACAAATAATGGGAGTGGGAATCAATGGTTCTTATTACATTCTTTACTGTAATCCATTCACTCCCACCAATAATTGTTACGTATGTTGAAATATGTCCTTTAAACTTTACGAGCATTCTATAGTGATTTTCCTATGTAATTCCATTTCAACAATAACTTTATAAAGTTGTGTACTTTAGATTTGACAATGAACTAAAAATTTGTTAAGAGAAGTTTAATCATTGTTTATCAGTAAAAACTAGGTATACCCACGTATTCTTTAATTTGAAGAAGCTTATCATTCTCCAAGTATGAATTTTATGCATTTATATTGCTTTTCCTTAGTGAATCAGATTGTTCTTGAGTTTCCTACAGCCCTGCACTACCACAGCTGACATAATTAACCATTATATTCTCTGTTGTTAATGTGTTATTTATTTTCTGTTTATTCAGGGGCTACCACGTGTTTTCCCCCTCCCAATTTAAAAAAAATATTTATAGTCAATATACCTAAAAAGATTGATATTAGAGTTAAGAAATACCAACAATTCAAAAGCTTTGGTGTGTCCAAGTCTTTGTTCACAAAAACATTCGGAACACTAATGCATGCGTCCTCTCATTGTATTGTGAGGAAATTTTATTTTATTTTATTTTTTGTATTTAAAAAATTTATTTGATTTTAGATATGTAATGTGCGTAAAGATTTTTATAGTTCTGATTTTATTTTGATAATTAAATAAATATACCTAAAGATATATATTAACTAATTAATTATCGTATCTCCACAGTGTCTTGTCCTAAGTTTTTAAGAATTATTGGGTCACCGTGTCCTAGGTCATATCGTGTCCATATTAGTGTATGTATCCATACTTCTTAGTGTTAGAGATATCACAAATTTAAATATATAAAACTTATAAAATGATGTAACAATTTTTAACACAAGACAAAAATAATTAAGAAATTTATTTATTATGTTGTTGATGTAATAACATCAATCATATTCATTATCACATCTATATTTTTTATTTTTTTATTTTTTTGTAGTGAAATTGTTAATAGTTGTATCATTTTCCAAAGAAAAATTGATGGCGGCCTCCACAACAAAGTTTAATGGATGGATTTTTAGGGATATTCCCCATCAAAGTTGGAACTGGGTTTTGTTTTGTTTTTTGTTTGTTTGTTTGTTTTTTTTTTTTATGATAGAAATACATATGCATATATTACATTAATTTTATATAAGTGGGAGATCGAACCCACACCTTTTAGGGGTGAGGATCAAGAGAGGGCGGGGTTTTGTTCTCATAGAAAGAGAAACACATTGATTTAAAATATATATAGTGGATTCAAGTTAATTTAGCTCTATTTACCGAAATATGCATGGCTTGTTTAAATTGCTTATAAACTTTTGGATGGATATTTTTAATTCTATATAATCTGTAAGATTTATGAATGGTTATCGTTCCATCTTTTGTAAAAAAAGAAAGTATAATTTTGTGATTATATCCCTTAATATTATGGATCATAGTGCTTAAAGGAATGGGAGAGATTTTTTTATTTTTTATTTAAAAATAATAATAATATGATAGTGATTGGGTTCAAGGGTGGAGCGTGTGGGTAGGGGGCAACTTGCAACCATAGCCCGGCAAGAAAAGAAAAATAAAAACTAAAGGTAATGCTTTATAAACTTTATCCTTACCTAACTTATAGATTAATTTGAATTATTTTTTCATTTCTTGTTGGTATTACAAATTAATCTAATACTATTAAGAGGATTGATGTCCTCATGTCTACTTTAATGTACTGTCAAAAGTACCCCTCACATCTTTCAACTTTCCCAATTTAGTCATTGATTTCAAATAATAATGTCTTTGAAAAAAGGATATAATAGTCACATCTCTATATAGAAAATTGTCCACTTTAGTGCACGACTAAAATACCCCATATTTAAAATCTATTGATTTGCTTTTAAAATAAAAAATAAAGGTTAAAAAAGTAATTTACTATATTTTAGGATCAATAGAGTTTGAAACAACTCCACGTTCACGTTTCAGTTTTTTTTTTTTTTTAAATGGTGGTTTGATTGTCCCTTTTTTTCTCTCTCATTGTCCCTTATCCTTATAACTGCTTTCTGAATTAAAAAAAAAAAAAAAATGACTTCATATTTTAAATCTATACGTAAATGAGATTAAATAGGCTAACTTACTACTTTTTTTTTTTTTAATAACAGAGGAGAATTTAAATTGTTGTCTCTTTTTTTTTTTTTTTTTTTTTCTCTCTCTCTCTCTCTCTCTCTCTCTCTCATAATATCCATATTCAACTTTTTTTTCTTTCTCATTTGAATTGAACAACTCACGCCACTATTTAAATGTATTTTTCTTTTAGTTTTTTATTTGAATTCAAACTCTTATCCCATACAAATATAGTTAATAAAAAAAAAAAAAAAACCTAATCTTTATCCCATTCCATTTACCTAAAAAGATAACTATAAAATATTTCAAACTATTATTAAAAAAAATTTAGGACAGATAAGAAAATTCATTAGAGTAAATATCAATCCAAAAAAATTCACCATTCAACGTAACAAATAAGAAAAATTACATTTAAAATTCCACTATTTCATTTTTTTTTTCAAATATTCCACTCCACGTTTTTTTTTTTTTTTTTTTTTTTTTTTTTATGACTCTCCCTTTTTTTCCCTCACATCTCCCATTTTCTAAAAACCCTATTAAAAAAATTAAAAAAAGCAACACAACCTTATCTTGAAGTTATATGATAACCAATCAAACATTAAGTGATAAATATTCGGTTTTTTGTATCAAAACAGTTATCACCGGTTTTTTTTTAAAAAATGTATATTTAATGGCTTAGGAAAAGAAATGAGCAATTTTTAACAGTTAATGTTTAAAAAAAAAAAAATTCATCCTAATTTTAAGGATATGGCCGTACGTGACTGAGAAAAAAAATGATATAATTTTAAAGAGAGAACGTGCCTGCGAGGAAAAAAAAAAAAACTAATCTTTCAAATTCTTTCCCAACTTCCACTTCACAAATATTCTACCACTACACAAATCTTTTCCCATCTTCCATTCTCTCTCTCTCTCTAAAAAAAAAAAAAAACTTTCCAGTAACAAAATTCAAAATTTAAATTATGCATTTAAGTCCTATTAAAGTTCTTATTCAAAGTTTGTTTAGAATCAAGATTCCGTTATAATTTTTTTCTTCAAAAAAGTGTGTATCTCAACTCTCAACTCTCTTCATAAAAGATTAAACTCTCAACTCTCAAATCTTACAGATAAACTTTCACTGTTTTTTTCTATATTAATGTCTATAAACATCGTTTTTTCATTTTTATTTTTGAATATTAATGGGGTTGTTTTTGTTGTATATGCAGGATTGTTGAAAACATAGATATGGTTTGCAATGGACATACATAGGGATTTACTATGTGTGTTTTTTTCAATATAATGTCTATAAACATCGTTTTTTCATTTTTATTTTATTTTTGAATTTTAATGGGTTTTTTTTATTTTTTTTTTTTTTTTTTTTTTTTTTTTTTGTATATGCAGGATTGTTGAAAACATAGATATGGTTTGCAATGAACATACATAAGGATTTACTATGTGTGAAGAACTACAAGGTTAATACATGAAACACGTATATTCATTTTGTTTTTAATTTTAGGTCCTTATTTACGATTCTACTAATATGCCTCACAGTTTACTTTTTTTTTTTGCTTCTTTTACGAGCAAGTCTCCATTCTTTTCCACCACACCGGAGACTCGGCCATTCCTCTTTACCGAAAAGAGGACAAGTAAGAGATCTGAAAGTTGGTTGAAATTTTTACAGGCAAGTTTGCCTATATGGCTATAAATTTCATGTCGAAAACAAATTGAAGAAAAAGCAGCATAAATATGTGGTTGTGAAGGGGGTCGGATGGTGGATAATTAAGGAAATTAATTGTGGAGGTTACCTCTCTCTCTCACTCATTGATGATTGAACTGCAAAATATCTGACCCGATAATAAACAATTAAAATGGGTAGTTGTAGTTGGATTAGGAAATTAATTGTGGAGGTTACCTATCTTTCTCACTCATTGATGATTGAACATTTGAACTGCAAAATATCTAACCGGATAATAAATAGTTAAAATGGGTAGTTGCAGTTGGATTAGGAAATTAATTGTGGAGGTTACCTATCTTTCTCACGGGAGCATATCAGCTGCAATCTTTGAATATACATTCCCAACAATATGTAAGATGTGGCCCAATAAAATTAATACATATCAATTAAAAATACCAACTAAGCAATTGAAAGCCAACTCAGCAATTACATCTCACACTAAACAAAATGTGTTTTACCTTATACCTGTAACCAAGCAGTAACACATCTCTCACACCTGTAACCTTAAGCTAAGCAATTGAAAGCCAACACATTACATCTCACACTAAACAAAATGTGTTTTACCTTATACCTGTGGCGGTGGATCTCTTCAAATAATTTTTTTTCTTTTCTTTTTCACAATGTCAATTAGATAAGCTTTAATTTTATTTGCTCATTCAAGTTAACTAAGTTATATAATATCACGTTTATAATAATAATAATTTTTTTCTTAGATTTGTCTTTTCTTGACTTTGGTCTCCTCGGATTGTTTTTGTTTCTATTTGATGCAATTAGAATCAATATTAAAATTTAATTTTCAAATTGAAATTCTAATTTATAATGGTAGTGAAATTAATTTTTTTTTTCTTTTTCTTTTTTATCCACTATCAAATTAACCTACAATTTGCCCAAAAAATAAAAAAGAGCCTCTGAACACGCACGGAGCGCGTGTGAGGAGGCTAGTAATTATTAATAAACTACTATCTCTTTTATATATCAAGCCTCATTAAAAAAATAATAAAAAAAAATCATATTTTATCAATGTCTCTGAATGTTCAGAACCCTTTAAAAAAGAAAACAATGATAGGGAAAATAAAATAAAATAAAGAAGTAAGAATTTTAATCAAAGAGATAATGACAGACATTAGTGCTATAACTTTCAAAGGTCATAAAAATAAAGCTAATAGGATCTCAAATTCTTTACTTAATAATTTATTCTCATTCATAAAAAAATTTGTGTAAGAATAATTACATATTGAGCTCAGTTAGTTGTTTTTTTCAGGTTAAATTTTAAAGTTTCAAATACATAAATGTTCATAAAGCTAGTGTGTTTAATGAACTTATTTGCATTGATTAATTTAAAAGAAAAAGTTTGTGTGAAAGTAAAACAATATTTAAAAGAAGAGAGGTTGTTAAAATTCGTACATAAGATATAGTTACAAATAAGTTGATATTTTAAGCTAAAAAAAAGAAATATATTATATATTTTATAAATAACATAAGTTTGGGTAAATTGTATTGGTGTTTATCTAACTACTAAAAATCTTATAATTTTCGTAAGTAGAATTACAAATTGAAAAAAATGATTAGTGATCATGTAGAAAAAAATCCTAATAGATAAATATAATATAATAAATATGCTATTTTATTGTAACTTTTTCTTGCATTAAAATGTCGTGTCCTTTTATGTGAATACCACACGATATTTTTGAGTCATATTGTTTTCTCAAAGTTTAAAGAAATAAGAGGAAAAAAAAATTAATGCATTTAACTATGACTAATCTTGATGCTTCAAAGCCCGATGAACATTTCTCTTAGTATCCAAGAATCCAACGTCATGAAATGCATAATACCTCAGTTAGAACATGAACCAAGATTAAGATCACATGCATAATATTTTTCACACATGTTTGTATATGTATATTTTTCTAATTCTACCATTTTTCACTATGTGTGTGTGTTTTTTGACTAAACCTTATCTCTATATATATTTGTTCATAGTGGACAGCATCCCGTGATCACCACAAAGGGACGCCACACAAATCATTTTTCGTTTAAGTTGGCATCAAGAGCCAAATGGTTACTTTTTTTCGATAACAGCCAAATGCTTACAATGATTCCCGGCCACCATTTTCAATTTCTTGATAACATGCATGCATTTGGGTGAGTTACAGACTCTTTCTCGAACACAATCACATTGTCATAATATTCTAGCTAGCTAGCAGTATATACAAATGCGGCGTGTAGGAATATTATCAGTGGTCCATTATTTCAAATTTTTGGCATGCCTACCCTAGATTTTCAAAGGAACTAACATTCCCACTCCATAAACTGACTCTTCCTTGGCCCTAAGAGAACTAAAAGAAGAATTTTACTTTTAATACTTGGTTTCCTTATCTGTAATCTTTTTGTCCATTATCACTTTTCCTTTAGGAATGAAAGTGGAAGGTTGCCTTTAAGGCTTTTAACCTTTGCAATTGGTTCGCAAAAACATATTCTATTTGTTGTTAATATTTGTTGTTAAGGAATATTATCAGTGGTCCATTATTTCAAATTTTTGGCATGCCTACCCTAGATTTTCAAAGGAACTAACGTTCCCACTCCATAAACTGACTCTTCCTTGGCCCTAAGAGAACTAAAAGAAGAATTTTACTTTTAATACTTGGTTTCCTTATCTGTAATCTTTTTGTCCATTATCACTTTTCCTTTAGGAATGAAAGTGGAAGGTTGCCTTTAAAGCTTTTAACCTTTGCAATTGGTTCGCAAAAACATATTCTATTTGTTGTTAATATTTGTTGTTAAGGGTGAAACATTTCTTTAGACCTAATATATTAGCTTCCCTAAATAAATTTAAACATATAGTTGCATTACATTTAAACATTATTAATTTTTGCTATATTGATCAACACAATCATGTAAAAATCAAAATTTTACCCCACCAAAAAAAAAGAAGAAAAAGAATTCATTATATCATTGTAAATATCTTAGCACCGTGATATGCATGGTGGAGATAGATATTCAAATTTCAAAGTCATTTCTGTGGCTTTCAATACGTTTTCGTATGGGATGTAGGGTATAAAAAATGAAGAATAAAGTAAGTAAACAAATATAAAAAGAGTTCTCACCAATAATGTATACAGCCGAAAAACAAAAGGTAATCGAAATGTGCTTCACGACAGTTATAGTAGTTGATGGGGGTGATGGGAAACAACCACGTTCAGCCCTCCAATTGTTTTTGTTTGGTACAATTTGAATAGTGGGGGGACCTCTAAACCTACCAAAAAGAAAAAAAACGTTTGGGAAGTTATCCTTGGAATTTCATAAACCATACGATCTTTTGCCGTTGGACAAGCTGTCCAAACACCCTTGTTAGTCAGTGTCACCATCTTCTCCGTCCAAACTAATTAACTATTTTTATTTTTTGGTCACTAACTTCTATCAAAATTAATCTTTAAACAGCCCTTAATCACCTCAACACCTAGCAACTCTAATAGTTAAGCTCGTTCTTCATTATATTCTACTCATAATTAAGGTTTTGCTCCTTCCTAGTATATAGATGATTTCATTCTTAGAAAACTTATAATTAATAATTTTTTAATATAAATAATGAAACAAATTAGGTTCTCCATGATAGTATGGAATATTAAGAATTTATATTAATATTTTTGTTAGAATTTCATCTTCACTCTATCTCACATGTAAATAATAATAAAATATTTTTTTAAAAAAATACACATGTTGAGTTCTGTTTATTAAGTAAGAGTTTGGGCTTATATATGAGGAGTGTTTGAATAATAATTATCTGATTAAGTTCATCATTTCCTAACAATTTAAAATTTTGAAACAACTTATAGTTTATCGATTTGAAATAAATATTAAAATATTTGACTCTATTATCGTGTTTTCTTAGGTTTGTAATTTGTAAGTACCATTTAATTGCATAAAAGAAAAAAGTGCCATTTGCAAAAGTGAACAAGATAGCTAACGTGGGCAAAGACAATGCGTAAATTTCGTTGTGTTGTTTGATAGTTTTATTGAATTATTTGAAAGGTATCAAAAATAGTTTGGTCAATAGGGAAAGACAAAAAAGAAATAGTAATAAAATTACTAGTTTGGTCGAATGAACCTTTCAGTAAAGCGGTTTGGCCGGTCCATGGCTTAATTCAAAGAACGTCAACGAGAACACTCATGCAGAGTCCACATAATGATGCATGAATACTTACCCTACAAAGCATTAAATAACAAATAAATATGTAGCTAAGTGCTAGTGTCAACCTTTTGACTTGTGCCTTCATGCAAAGAGATAATATATTGGAGATAAAATAAAACCATTAATGACACAATGGTAGTAGGTATTAGGTACCATGTATGGGTTATATGTTTTCTTTCATATAAGGTTCATTGTTCCATCTCATCTAGCTATAAGTGGGAAAATTCTCTGAGTCCTCCATTTCGTTTTGTCTCACTAGTGATTATATTGGATATCTGTGCTTTTTAAAGATTTGTTAGGCTAAATTTGATAGAATTAATTTAGGCTAAATTACACATTTAGTCTTCAATCTTTGTTTAATATTTTATATTTTAAAATGGTTCCTATTCGTTTAAGTGTTTCGTTTTAACTCTCAATCTTTACTCTATGTTTAAAATGATCTCCATCATTTGAAATGTTTTATTTTAGTTGTTATACTTTTAAGTTTATGTCAAAATGGTCTTTATTTTTAGTCAATTCATTATACAAATTAGGATTATTTTGAAACATGAGAACAATGTTGAGGACTAAAATAAAACATTTCAAACAATAATGACCATTTTGAAACATAAGTGAAAAATGAGGATTAATTGGTTTGAACAATTGAATTGAGAAAAAGGCACGGCCAAAGAGATTATGGTTTGAAACTTTACAACAGCAAAGGAACCAGCTAACTTTCCTTAAGATTTTCTTCTCAGAAAAAAATTCCATCCTAACAAACATGCTACCAATCCATTCTAAATCCACATGCCTAATGTCTGCAAAAAATGTCAAAATAAAACTGAGAAAAATATTAGATAAAAGAATGCAAAATGAAACTAAAAGCAAAATCGTAGACGCCACTCCCAAACCTATTGTAACATCACAAACATGCTAATAACAACTATCGCCCATGTAGATGGCTACATTATTAAATTATTAAAAATTACTCCTTCTTTACTTTTTTCATTGGGATATCTAATCAACCAAGTGCAGGTATTAATTAAAGTACTGAAATAATAGATCTAAATAATAACGATGAAAACAAGAACACGAACAAAATAATAATACATGTTTAATTCAAATTAAGTATGTCTACTATTTTGTACTAAAAAAACATTGTTCAATTTTATAGAAAGAGCGGAGATTGTACCATAATTGTTCAGTGTCCCATATTTCATAACTTTACACATGTATAACGTATTTCTTTTTCAATACAAATTAACAATAACAATAAACAATCACAATAACAATAATTTAAAATAGATATATCTATACACAAAGGGCTAAAATTTATTCTCGATTTATTAATTTGATTTTTTTAAAATGTCATGCATTTTTCGAGATCTACAAAATGTATTAATACAAATGATGACGATGATGATAACAATAATAATAACAATAACAATAAAAATATTAAAAGATATATCTACACACTAAAGGCTAAAATTTATTCTCGATTTATTAATTTAATTTTTTTTAAATGTCATGTATTTTTCAAGATCTATGCAATGGAATAACATTGAAGAAAATTTACTCACTTTATTAATATTATATTCAAGGAGTATATTAATTATCAAAATGAAAAAAAAAAAAAATTAATATGCTAGAAAATGCATAAAACTTTTAGTTTAGCATTTATTATAATAAAAATGAAAACTAATATGCATACTAAAACTTAGTGAATTTAGTATGTTGAATAATATGCAAAAGGCATATAGTATAGAATTGAATGCATAACCACAATTTGTTATCACGCTGAATAATATGCAATAGGCACGTAATATAAGATTATTTTGATCGAAACAACCTATCACGTGCGCTACGTAATATGGAAAAAGTGGATTCTTTTACGCTCCCTGAATAACATACAAAACACATAAAACAAAAGATTGTGTTTATTATAATTTTTATTTGCTACATCAATAGAACAACATCATACATAGCGATATTTTTTACCCTCTTATATCTTATTCCTGATTCCTGAAATAGGAAGATAGAATGATCAACTAAAATTTTTGTCTTAAGCACAGTTTTGGTAAAAAAATAACTAGGATTATGCCTCTTTAAAACTAATAAATGTATAATAATAACAATAACGATAATTTGAAATGATATGTTTATACATGCCGATAATGTATTAAAGTAATGAAATAATATATCTTAAATAATAATGATGATAACAACTATAACAATAATAGAAAAATATATGTTTATTAAAATTAAGTCATATGTATTTAACCTTATATTGTAGATCATTTTCTCGCAACTAATCACACATTTTAAAATACTCATTGTAAAACCAAGCCCCCTATAGTGTCAGCATCATTTTCTAATGCAAACCATGTTCCCTACAATCAATTAATATGCCAATATAAAAATTAGTGAAGAGGTTTAAAGTTTAAACATGTTTATAAGATAAAACATTATTACAGAGGTTAAGTTTAAACATGTTTATAAGTCATATATATTTTACATTGTAGTCGTAAATAATCACACATTATTGTAAAACCATGTCCCCTACATTAGTAAAGCGGTTTTAACATTTTCATAAGATAAATGACAAGGATTTTAAATTAGAAAAATTATATGTCTACTATTTTGTACTTATGTATATATATATATATATATATATATATATATATATGTATATATATTTCATAGTTCAGAATTAATTTATTGAAGGAGTAGTGATTGCACCATAATTACTTAGAATTTTTGAGGATTTTGTTAAGGTTTTGATTTCTGTGAAGATCTTTATTAAAATATAGTTATTCTTAATGTTTAATCACCACCAAAATTGCATAAAAAAGGTTTAGAAGGTTGCTAGATTCATTCTTGGGTGCTACAAGAAAATCAAGAAACTAATCAAGGATAAGAATTCTAATCATAGTAGTATTGGTTTAGGTGACTATTATGTATTTTGCACGAGTTTAATTTGAAGCTTTTGGAGATTTATTCCTAGATGTATTAGGAGTAAAAAAAAAAAAAAAAAAAAAAAAAAAAAAAAAAACCAAATATTTAAGGAATGAGATAATTTACCACAAATTTAATTGAGAAATGAATTAAAACTGGAAAAGTGATTACATCTAAAAATCTGGCAAATTTAACCTTTATAGTTTGTCTTTGTACCCTATGTAACGCAAGTTGGGAACTTAATTTCTCATTGAAATTTTGTCTATTGAAATTTTAGATATTCAATTTTAATACCAAAGAAAATCATGATTTTTCGTGGTCGTTAGGGAGGTCAACTTCTAAGCAAAAATTAGCACTTTGCTAACGCTAACGTGATGTAGAAATTGATTTAGGGCATGGAAATTTTCATGTGATAAGAGTAAACATATTATATTCATACCGGAAAATATCAATATTTAATTTACATAAGGGGTTGAACTATTCACGAATATGAGTACGTATCATTACTGAAACTTTAGGTTCTGTTTTGGTGCATTTACTTGGCTATCTATTTTGGGTGAACTTTGGTAAGTTAAATTAGAGGCTTCTAGGTTTTTTTTTTTTTAATGATCCTGTGTGTATGGGCTAGCTTGTGCACATCTCGGCCACAACCGGTTTTGGGGTAAGCCTCACAAGCCCAAGGGCTTGGGCAACCCCTTCAAGGGCAACAAATTAATAAAAAAGAAATTATTAGTATATATAAAAGAATATCTTTTATTAGTATACATGATTTTGTTTATAGGAGTGTTGTGTCTTTTAATAAGATATATGTGATTTGTTTTAGTGTTTGTGTGAATGAAATCGGCTTATACCGTGTAATTTATTGATTTGTTTGAAAATTTTGTTTACACGTGAATGTGGCCATTGACCATGTGCTTTTATTTGTAGGGGTAGTAGGGTAAACCATTATTTTGTATTGTGTATTGTTTTGTATTGTCATGTAGTGTGTTTCCATGTTTATTTAATAGTTTTTTATTACTTTAATTTACTATTTGTTTTACTTTTGTTGTGATTGTAGAACCGTGATATATATATATATTTTTAGTTAAAAAACTATTAGACATATAATAATATTAAATAGATATTAGTTTAGATTTTTTTTAATTGAATTTGTTTAAAAAAATGCAAAGAGAAGTTATTTTCTTTTAGTTGGATCGTGCTAATTATAAAACATAATAACCAGGATTACATTTTTTTTTTTTTAAATGTAGTTCAAGCTAAAAACATAATATAAACTTGGTTTTGTATTAAAAAAATTGGACTTTTTTATGTTGTTTTTAAAATATTTAATAGTAACCGAGCAACGAAAATTAGGATGGGCTTAAATAACTCAAACCTCGAGGTCGACCCTGACCTCGAATTAATCCTTGAAGGGACACGTAAAACCTTATTAGCCACGTGTACCATGATAAGCGCAAGACTTTATCTTGGGTAGGTGACCCGGGGACTCGAATTAGTGATTGAGGAGCACACCCACGATCGAACTAGTTGAGCTACCTCTCAGGTTGGCTTCTAAGATAGTTACTAGTTGTAATTTTTTTTTTTTATTGTTTGTGGGCTGAACAAATTAGAGATTTTCAGGGCCTTGAAGTAGAAGTGCTGAGTTCAAATTTTGTTTAAAATACTTTTTTGATGCTTTCAATGCGTTTACTTTTTGAAGTTTGACAACTTAAAATTTATAAGGAAGAATATTAACTTCCAAAGTGAAGCTACATTCAAGAGTGACCCAACGTGACTTTGTGGGTTTTGTGAACAGTAAGCAACTATATATAATTTATACAAATTTTGTTAGTTTGATTCTTAGAAATCAATGTTTTAATGTCTTTGGTTTCTAAATTGTATCAAAAGCATTTTTGTAAAATTGAATGTGAAATTTTGAATTTTAAATAACATTTTGAACCTCTACCTAATATTTGAAGGATGTTTTCTAAACTAGGTTATTTTTATAAAAGAATTGCTTTTTAAACATAGTTTTCCAGAAAGTTGTTGCTATTTAAACTTGTTTAAATGCAAGTGATTTTAAGTTCGTATTTCTGGATCCAAATAGAATTTATAATGTTTTTTTTTTTAATTAAATTGTATAAATTACAAAACTAAATTTACACAATTTATCTTTAATGTAAATAAACGATTAAAAGACATGTTTACCTTTGCTATTAGTCCTCCTCTAGCATCACTGATAGTACAAACTCCATTATGAATGAGTATGTCATAGCCTTTCTCTGAAAGTTGCCCAATGCTCAAGAGACTTTCATGAATGCTACATAGAATGATAGAGCTTCTGAGTTCTGAAATAAAAATTAAGAGTCCTATCCATTAACTTGATGCTTACTGTGTCCCTTCCTGAGCTTGAAACTTGAGTATTATTTCCAAATTTCACCCATGAATGAAATGACTTGTCTCACTCAATAAATAGTTCTTTTTATCCAAACATGTGCTACAAGCTTACAACCTATATCTAAAAATCAATTGTTCTTAGGTCCTTCCTGCGTCATGTGACTTGTCAACAACAAAGTCTCTGTAGTATCACAATTTCTTTTAGAAACTTTAGTATGCAAATCTCTCACATTTTTTCTTTTGAATCAACACTCACTTTCACAATGCCCATATTTTATGCAATTCGGGCACTGAATTTGAGATCTATAGCGCCTTAAGCCTTTGATATTAATTATTAATTATCTCTTCCTCGTCCACACATATGACATATGTGATTTCCTTGTCCTCTACGTCTGTAATTCTGGCCATTCTAATTTTGAGCTCATTGATTGAATTCTTGGTTTGAGTTCCTACAATTAATCCACTCTTAAGTGTCTATATACTGACCTACATTCTGACCTAATATTAGACTAAGTTGATTCATGGCAATTGCACATCAATTTGAACATTCAAAATTGAATCAGTTGAGTGTAACATGAATGTAACTTGGGTTATAACATAAGAGAGTAAAGAAAGAAAGAGATGGGATGTGTTGTTTGGTTTGGTAGGAGCTAAGTTTCAATTTAAGGGATAAAACTTAAGTACAGTTCATTATGTTAGATACATTAAGTTTCTCAATTAAATTTAAACACATAACTGCATTAAATTTAAATTTTTTTTTTAAATAACATTAATTGTGTTTCATTAGTTAATGTAACACTGAACTTAAATTTTAAACCAATTTAAGATTGACTCATCATCAACTTTATTATAAAATCCAAATCCTAGAGACATGTAAGAAAAGATAAAATAGTTCTTTTACGAATACAATAAATTCTCACAATATTTTCCCGACAAGTTGAGATGTCAACCCATCAAAATTCATAATAAAATAAAACAAAATAAAAACATATTACACTGAATCTAACAACCCAAAATAAGTTTATTATTGTAGAATTTCTATGTATATATATATATATATATATATATATATATATATATTATTTAAGAAAAAGTGATCCGGGGAAGAACATTAGACCACAATAAACGCAAGCACAAAATGAACCCTCATTAAATATTACAAAATCAAAGAACCTGAATACACCGAGGGAGGTGAACATAGAGCCATAATAAGTGCCACGGGAGACCCTTTCATGGTTGGACTTGAACTGGACGACACGTGGCAGGTGTCAAAGTTCAGCGCAACGCGTTTTGCTTCTGAGTTCTGAGGTTCTAGTCCTTAAGACACATCATGGTTCCAAATACCAATATCCGAGTTGGTCTTGAACTGTCACACACGTGGAAAATCACAAGGTGCATTGCAGAAACATCCTGGAGTCCTAGTACTTGGACACCGTGGCTTCTTAATCGTACTATACTCTTATTTTTAAGGACTAAGAAACTATGGACCTCCTAAGTCAAACAATTAACTAAGCCACATATACATAGCATGCAGGTTAATTATACCAAATGTGTAGGTTTTTTTTAATTAAGATACACATTTAAAATTTAAGCACTGTCAAACGCCGACAAATCATAAATGGCGGTTGTAGGAGATTCTTATTTAACCGACAAACAGGTATATAATCTCAATTATAAGCTATATTAAAATGCATTACTATAATTAAATAATGTAAGTTATGTAACATAATCTATATATAATTATATGAATTCCAAGTAGTAGATGTAATTAATTTAGATTTAGCAAAAAAAAATAATAATTTATCGTAAGACAGTTCAGGATTAGCTAAACCGTTAAGATTTTAAAAGCCGGCCATTCTTGGGATTTGGAGAATGATTGACAGCAAACGAACAGAACGTAAATAGTCGGCGCTTCTTATATGATTAATTAAAATTAAAATTTTGCATGAGAAAATATGGTTTGTCGTGGAATCTTCTCAAAGCTTATTTTACAGTACCAATTGACAAGTATACTGCTTGATGAAGCAAACTTCAGTAATGACAGTTTGTTTTTTCTTTTTCTAATGATTAAATAATAAAAAGAGCTAGCTTCGGAATGATAGGTTTAATTAAGCAAGTAAACTGCTCAAGTGGCCAATTTCTCTTAGATAATAGCTCTCTCTCAAAGCATATCATGATCATTTATTAATAAGAAGTTTACACTATCTAATAGTAGGTTTTTTTTTATATTATTTATTTTATATATATATATATATATATATATATATATTATATATATGAAATAAGTGTAATTTTTTAGTGTTTAGGAAGCCAACTAAGTGATATATATATAATTTTTTTTAGATGAATGCATTTTTTTTTGGGGGGGGGGGGGGGGGTTTGTTTAGTATCTAATTAAGAAAGAGGAGTGGATGAAAGATATTCCAACCCCAACAGATCATTGAGATGAAAGTACTTTAGAAGGCATACAATGGCAGAGCCACACACTTAACAATTTTAACATGATCGATTTGACTCAAATATTTTCTCTTGCATTTAACCGTGGTTAAAAGTTTAAGAAATATACTTTTTAATATATTTTTTTTCTTGTGACCTGCTTTCAAAAAATATATATAATATCTATTTTTGTAACCTGATTTCAAATAATAGTCCATAATTAATAACTAAATTCAAAACATACAAGTATCCAAATATCAATACTACAACAAGTTCATGAAATGCATGTCACGATTTTATACTTGTTAAAATTGTCATTTCCTAGTAAAAATTTAGTAAGGCATCACAAAGAGAATAAAATCAATCACTTTGTTTCACCTAACCCTCATTAAGGTAAATTAATTTTTAAAATTTAGAGTTTTGGGTGTCTCTCATTTAAACCTTAAACTTTTTAAATGTTTCATTTAAATCTCAAAGTTTTGAATATGTTTTATTAAACCTTAAACTCTTCAAGAATGTTTCATTTAGACATCAAAGTTTCTAAAAACAGTTCATTAAACCTTTTATCACATTTATTTTTTGCTAACACCATTAGACTTCATGTGAATAGTTGGTTTGAATGAGATTGATTTCAATTTTTAAAGTTTTGATAATTCGATAGTTGTGGGAGGGAGAATTTAAAGTTTTGAACCATAGTTGTCTCATTTGAAAAACATCAGAAGGTGTCAACTAATTGAGTTACAAGACATTTGACCTAAATATAGGTATTAATTACCCATGGAATTGGAATTCCAAATTGAAAAAAAAAAAATTGCATAAAGTAATTCAAAACACATTGTAGACTCAATTTTTTCTTTCTTAAAATAAGTAGGGGAGGGGGAATTTGAACCTAAGTTCTCCCCATTAAAAAAAATTGGATAATTAATGATATCGAGTTATAAGGCACTTGACATTACAAACTCAAATTCTAAATTAGGAACTAGCTGTTAAAAAATTAAATAAATTTAAGTGAATAACTAAGTTCGGAGCAGAACTTGAAGTGTAACATCTAAGTTCAATCAATTGTGAAGTAAAATAGAGATTAAGTAAAACTTCATATTCTTAAAAAAATGTAAAAAAAATATTAAAATTAAAAAGGCCATAGTGGCTAATCCACACAATTGCATTAAAGTACGGTATACTCTAATCTTGGTCTATATTCTGTAAATAATAAAACCTTCCGGGATAAGCTTGTTGTCTTTTGTTTCTATCATCATAAATCATTTTATATCTGACTTAATCATATAATGCATGTTTGTCATGTAGCAAAAAAAAAAAAAAAAAAAAAAATTATATCCATGTTTGTCATGTAATGAACATGTGTTACTCATATAATTTTCTAGATAATTCTCCTTTGGTTCTATTATCTTAAACTAGTTATCTTAAATTCCGTGATTCCAAGTCCTAACTTGGGGTGGGGGCCGGGGCTGTGGAATCTCATCATAATTTCCTTTTTTTATGAATAATTATTATTTTCATATATATTTTAATTACTCATCATGGTAAAATTTCCTTTGTTAATTACTCCACCTGTCTTTTTGTTGTTGTCTCTTGTATAGAACGTGACCAAGTGACTTTCAGTGTAAGATTAGTATCATAATGGAGTAATTTGTCTTTGAATAGAGTAATATGGAGGTCAAATCTTATGACTTGCTCTTGAAAATATTTCTTGGTCCAGTAAAAAGATCCATGTGGATTCTTTTCAATTGATTTAATAATTGAAACCAAAAGCAAAATCACGTAAGAAGATTTAACAATTGTCACAAGAAATGAGGTCTCCTTGTTATATGCCTAATGGCTCCATGGTGACAAGTGGTCAAGTGGGATTCACTTTTATGTTGATTAGTACTAAATTTCTCTTGATAATTGCCCCTTTTTTGGCTGATATGGCTATTAAGATTATACTAATACGCAGCAAATATCTACAAATTAATTGAATCATTAGGATGTGAAGCATATCTCGTATGTATAGGCATTGTGTAACTCAAGGTAGACTCTAGTGAGATTTGGGATACTCCTGAGATTTGAAGAAAAATCTTTATAGAGATTCTATTGTAATCTCCAAACTCTATAACAAAATCGTTTACCTCTCAAATAGAGACAATATATATCTCTGTGTCTAAAAACAGCCCCTTTCCATAAATGGCCATTATTTGTCGCACCTTAGAGTCCCATTCCATCTTTCATGGCCCCCACCATTCTATTGAGATTTTCACACAACCACCTCTACATGATTAGTATATGTCAACGCCAAACAGTAATACTCCACGTGGCTTATTACATGTGTCATCACAATAGGAGTGGTAAATCTATCCTGTCTTATTGTCGAAATGAATCAAATCAGAGAAAATTATTGAATACTTTCAGAGTTTACCGACATAGTACTTAGTCTTCGCATATGAATGATGAGTTTCATCATATATTTATTAAGTAAGAATATAAGACTCATAATTCATGTGAAAAAAAGTGAGTATCATGTCACTATACTTAAAAAATATATAATAATTACTCATCAAATGAGATGCATAATAGGAAAAAACATAAATACAAAGGATTTTAAAGATAAAGATTTGATAATTAATAAATATAAAGGTAATCTAATGACTTGTCATTTAAAATTAGTTTTCCATGTGAAATTAAATTTTGAAATACGTAGTTAACCATATATATCCATAGATATATTTTTTTTTAGTTAGGATAACAACTCTAAAACAAAAGACTTTACGAGTTAAGCAAATTAAAATTCATTATATCCATAGATAAAAAAACCACTAAATTTAAACCGAACAATGGCCATTCTCCATTTTGCGCATTCTAGCTCCATCTTGCTCCTTCCTATAGGAGGAAGATTTATTTAATTGTGCGTGACTTTGTTGAAAAGCATTATTATCTTTTGTAAGTTAGTATTACGCTAAAGATTGATAATTGACAGTCAATTATCATTTATGGTTAACGCATATATAATTGGGGTTCATTGTCTTAGTGCTCAACTAATCAAAACTATTACTTGTGATGTATATCACTCACCTACTCATATGTTCCCTAATCTATCTTGTTTCTTATCTTGTTTGTCTATATTAACATATCCAGTTTTTTTAACCTAAATATCATTTAAAGCCTCACTCTCTATTTAACTTTTAAATAACTCTTCCTGAAATAGGAAAATAAATTGGCTTAATTTAACAAATGACACTTAAAAGTTAAAACTCATAGTAAAAACATCTTTTTCGTTACAAATACACGAAGGAAAACATTAATAAAATTACTAAAATTGTGGTTTTTTCATTTTTGAAGCTTTAAAATGAAAATTGTGGTTTCCTCTGACAACATTTGATCGTCAGTACCGTCGGTCTGAGCTCATATCCTATTAAGAAGAAGGAAAAAATTTATCAAAATTCAGAAGACACGTGGTTGCCAATCATACGTGCACAAATCAAAATATTGACAGTCAAAGTACCAGATACCACCCTTTATCAAATCACAAAAATATGAAATTAAAAAAAAAAAACACAAATAAATTAAAAGGCAAATAAGAACAGGACTACCCACCTCAGCAAATGCATGAACCCAAACTCCTATAAATACTACTCCAAACTCTCCTTCCTTCCTCACTCCTCACTCGCAATCACACACACAGCGAGGGAGAGCTAGCCACATTATTATTTGCTGAAACTCACCGTTTTAGATATCAAAATGCCTTGCTCATCAGCTTCTGTTGTATCAAAATGTGTTGTATTTCCTGACCAGAAATCCACACTTGGAGAATTGAAACTCACCGTTTCGGACCTCCCTATGCTTTCCGTTCATTATATCCAAAAGGGCGTGTTATTCACTCGCCCTCCAATTCCTATTGACTCCCTTATCGCTCTCTTAAAACGCGGTCTCTCTCAAACTCTCTCTCACTTCCCTCCTCTCGCTGGAAGATTGAGAACCGACTCTGACGGTCACGTTTACATCACGTGCAACGACGCCGGAGCCGAATTCATCCACGTCACCGATAACGGAGTTTTCATTCGCGACGTTTTGGTTCCCGGAAATCAAACCGTCAAGGAGTTCTTCGCGTATGACCGACCCGTTAGTTACAGCGCCCATTTCAACCCGATCTTGGCCGTGAAGGTCACGGAGTTAGCCGACGGAGTTTTCATCGGGTGCACCGTGTGCCACGCTGTCACAGACGGCACGTCGTTTTGGAATTTCTTCAACACGTTCGCTGAGGTGTGTCGTGGAGGAGTGAAGAGGATTTCGAAGCCACCAGTCTTTAACAGAGACTCGGCTTTGCTTTCGCCCTCGGTGTTGGAATTACCAGAAGGTGGGCCCCAGGTAACGTTCAACGTTAACGCCCCGTTACGCGAGAGGATTTTCAGCTTCACCAGGGAAGCGATTCTGAAACTGAAAGCTAAAACAAACAACAAGAAAACGATCGTTAACGGAGACGTTGACTCCGCCGTGGAGTTAATGGGGAAGCAGAGCAACGACACGTACTTAAAAACCTGGTTGAGTCGTAATAACAACCACGACAAAAAGCCAGTGGAAATCTCGTCGTTCCAATCACTGAGTGCGCTTCTGTGGAGGTCGGTGACACGTGCGAGGAAACTTCCTTCAAACAAAACGACTACGTTTAAGATGGCAGTGAATATTCGTCACAGGCTAGAGCCGAAGCTAGACGCGTATTACTTCGGGAACGGGATTCAAAGCATTGTTACAATTGCGTCAGCGGGTGACGTGTTAACTAGGGATCCACGCTGGTGCGCGGAGCAGCTAAACACAAATGTCTTGGCTCACAACGACGCTATGGTGCGTCGTTTCATTGGGGATTGGGAGAGCAATCCCAGATGTTTCCCTCTAGGGAACTTCGACGGTGCAACAATCACCATGGGTAGCTCTCCCAGATTCCCAATGTACGACAATGATTTCGGGTGGGGCCGACCCTTGGCGGTTCGGAGTGGTGGGGCCAATAAATTCGACGGTAAGATCTCGGCTTTTCCGGGAAGAGAAGGCGGTGGAAGCGTTGATCTCGAGGTGGCTTTGGCGCCAGATACGATGGCGGCGCTTGAGTCCGATTCCGAGTTCATGCAATACGTGTCCAATTACTGAATAAAAAAATGTTATTTTTCTGTAATTGTGAGCCCCCAAAAAAATTGTCATGTATCTAATTATTATGAATGGGTCAAAGTCAAACCGTGGTTGATCGTGATACGTGTCGCACTCTGAGTGGATAAGGCGGGGGGGCGTTTTGTTTATCTGTTTGTGACATAATTTTAGTTTCTAATTAATTTTTGTAACTCTCTCTTGCCTTGTCTCTTTGTCCTCTTGCCAAATTTTTTAGCTCATGTCTAAATTTTGATGCACTAAAATTGCGGCCTGGCTATAAATCGTTGCGTATAGTACTCCAATATTGATGTGGGACAATTTTTTTTTATCTTATCCTACCTTAAAAAAGAAGAGAGGTCCTTTCAACTTTTATCGTATTTGAATAGCTTATCTCATCTCTTTTATGGTTGTAACTATTAAATTATAAAATAAACAAAAAAAAAAAAAAAAACAGAGTTTATCTCAACTATTTGAAGGCCACTTGATGAATTTTTTGGTGTCATGCGTGAGTCCAGTTTTGTACAAATCAAATACATAAAGAAACATTTTTTTTTTGTCCTCTCTTGAGTACGTAACAAAAATGCATTGATAGAAATAGAATAGGATAGGATCATAGGATAAACTACTTTAAGCGCCAAATTGTCATTTTATAAGGATAGGACATGTTATTAAAATTGAAACATTTTACCATTCAAGGTAATGCCCATTCATTGCATGACATACCAAGCAATACCAGTCTGTGGCTTATTTATTGATACAGTGAACAGTAACGGCTAAAACAAAATACACATTAAGTAAGCCCAACTATGACATTTACTCCAACCCATTAAGGTTAGATTGGGCCTGTGGGCCCATTGGAATATTCAAGTCCATAACACGACCGCAAGTGAAAGAAGAGGCATGTCGTTGGCTTATTGAGACGGAGTGTCGTTTACTGTTTGCCACCTTCTAAGTCTTGAATCCCGAAAGCTGAGGAGGACTTGACGGTGATTTGGTTCGAGAAACGGCGGAGATAGACTCTGAGATCCGATCTATCAGAGGACAATCTGAAATTACGATTCTGTCCCTGAAACATCTCAACAATCCCTCTCAGGTAACATCTTAGTTCGATGTTCGAATTATGTTGTTTGTTTGGTTCGTGAAGAAAAAAGAGTTGGGTTTTTTGTGTTCTGTTATTTTGGTTAAAGTTGATAAACTCCACTCAGATTTAAATTTCTGTTCATTTTACTTTGTTTTCTCAGTAGCCAAACAGGAACATGTTGAATTAACTCCTTTGGGAAGTGATTTTGAAGGTTCGAGGAGTTGGATCCTAAGCTTTGGCATAGGCTTATGGTATTGAAGGCTTAGATTCTGAGTGACACCAACTAGGCATAGGTGTTTTTTGTTGTTGCTAATTATCAACATTTTGAAGTGTTGGAAGAGTTGGATATGTTCTTGGGTAATTTTTTGTGTTTTGGTAGGGAGTTTTTGCATGATTTTAAGGGTTAAAGTTGAGCAGGAATGTGATACTACTTTAAACTTGAATTTTGTGAGCTTAGAGACTAAATCATGCTGAAGATAATTTTCAAGTTATGGAACTGTCAAAGAAGATGAGGAGAGGGCATTTTTTGAAGAATTCAATTGCTTTTGTTTGCGTAGTTGTGTCTGTTTGTTGCCTTTTTGTTGTTACTATTTCAATTCTTCGGCTTCCTGAAGTTCCAGTTGGAAGTAGGGCAGTTGGGTTGTATCGAACTGCAAAAACCGGCAGTGTTTCTGTGAATGAGTATGAGAAGTTTGTTGGAAAGTTTGGGGAGATGATGATTGAGATGTTGCCTGAAGATCTTGCTTTTACCGTGTTTGTCCCTTCGCATAAAGCTTTTGAGCGTGATTTGAGGCTTCGGGTGAATGATAGTTTGGTGGGGGAGAAGATGAATGATACATATGCAGTAGTTTCTCGAGTTATGGGTTTCTCGGCTGTCCCCCGGACTCTTTCATCGGTTATGGTACCAGTTGATGGGGAGGTCTCATATGATTCAATTTCTGGGTTTCCTTTGTACATTACAAAGGATATAGATGGCATGCTGGTTGTTAATAGAATTCGGTCAGAAAGGGTAGATCTTAGGAAGAGGGAGATTGTTGTGCATATTATGGATGGAGTCATCATGGATGCTGAGTTTGAGCAATCAGTTCAACCTGATTATGGTGAAGAATGAGTGGAAACAAACTATCCAAACTCTATTGAATTGACTTCATTCTTGTATCTTGACAGTGTACTTGTGGTTCGGTAACCTGTTGTAAATCATGTATGATGATGTACCCTTTCATACTCTAGAAAATTTGTACCTCAATTATTAACTAGAGAATTATTTTGCCTATGTTCAGTCCTCATTTATCCTGCTGATTGATCATAAATTCAGTCAACGTAGGAGTTTTTGCTATTTTGTTTGTCTGGACAAAGCACCTTAGTGATGTGGTTCATTTAAGTACTGGCATGCTGTAACCTTTCAAATAGAAGCTTTGCTCTCATTTTCTATCAAATGGATCTTGTATTTTTGGATATGGGGTTCATCATAATAGGATCAGATGTAGTGTTCTTACCTAACAGCCTCATGCTCTGTGCAAGCTTTTGATCATCCCCACTATTCATTAGTCAAATTATTGTTTTGTAACACCATTCCATTTTTGTACTCGAAACGATTATGTACAAATCTTGAAGATGGTCTAAGGTAACCACGTTAGAAAGGAAAGCATAAGCTTTGCTGTCAAGCCAAAGCGTTATATTCAGGTCTTCATTACTCAAAACTTGCCTAAAGTTGTAAACTCCTAACCTTGTTTTCGCAGTAGTTTAATTGAATCATGATGAATTGCATATGATATTCGGTTTCATTTGCTTTCAGTCAAGATTCTGTGTATACTAGATTCAAGATTTGTCTTGATGGCAAAAATCATGCTTTTGTACTAATTCATAAAGCTAGGGACAAATTCAATAATAGGGAACAACAGAAACCGAAAGAATCATTTGAAAAAGTGAGTAGCACTCAAATGGTCAAATGTTAAACAACGAACATCTCTGTTATCAACCTGGGAGTTTAGAAAACAAAAAGGGCTAACGAATAAGGAAATTGAGGCTCATTAAGAGCGTAGTAAATCCTAAGGGACTACCAAATGAGATCCATGTTATGTGTATGCCCCCATCCGGACTGCAGAATTCCCGAAGACTGAGGTATGAAAATACATTTGTTGGTCACATTCAGAAATAAAGGATGAAGTCCCTCACAAATCCGAGCCAGATGAAATCTTCATATCTAGCTTCCAGCTGTAGCTGGTACAGCAACTGGCTTTGAGTCTTCTGCCTTTTCATGTTCCTTATTGAGTATCTGCAATCATATACCAAATTTGAAGCCATCAGGACATAAAATTGAGATATTTGGACAGAAGATGTCAAGTCTTTATTTTCATTTTTCAAATTTCATGTTCACCCATGGATTTGGAACCAAGAGTTTATTAACAAGAATATTAAGATAATGTATTAGAGTCAAGATTCAGGAAGTGTATGTCACCTTGTTGTTGATCAGGTTGTGGAGAGCAACTACACTTCGGATAAGGGAAGAAAGATAAATAACCAACATCATATCATTTGTTTTCACTGCATATTAAGAAGCACATTAAGGGCATGGATCAACAATCCATAAAGAAAGCAACACAAATAATGCCCAGACACTCCAGCAAAGTAGGTGTGGCATTGTAAGTTCACCTGAAAAAGCCTTGACTAACTCAGTCACATTGAGATTTGGTAGTAGATTGAACACATCCTAAGGATTTCAAAAAAGTAGAAACATAGGATAATGAGTGACTGCAACAGAAAAAAGATAAAATATCCATATGATAATAAACATGTAAAATTGATTGGTTGTGAACTATAATAATTTGGTGCGAAATTGTGGATAAGGACAGTCTCAGATTATCAAACAATGACAATTAATAAGCAGTGGGCCAAGATTTTCTCAGGAATTATTAAGGGTTAGTTCCATGCAATACTATGATACTCGAGACGAACATATGTTGCCTGTCTACAGCATAAAGCAGACTAGAACCATAAGATGATGTGAAATAGTAACTCAATAAAATCCAAACATAAGGCTTAAAATTCAAAGTTAAGTACATCAATAAATAAAAAAAGGCCGATTTTACCAATCATCTATGCATCAGGTAACCAAAGAAATGTGGAGAAAACTTCTTTTTTTGATAATTAGGAATGTGAAGAGAACAAATATGTCAGAAGAAACTTAGTAAGAATCCCTAGATCCGTAGTCATATCACTTTTGAAAACATGAATCACTTTTAAAAAGCAACATGTTCAAGAAAACCCTTTTTGTTTTTGGCCAATAACTTTTTTGATAAGACCACTTAAAATTATCAAAATATCTTCAATTACACACCTAATCAATAATTGGGAGGAAAGAGTAGAGGAGGGAAGGGAAGGGGATGAATGAAAGAGAAGGGAAGAGACCTATTTTTCTTTGGGGCGCAAGCCAACTTATACACCTTTATAATTCTTTATTTACAACCACACTTTTTTTACTTTAAAGGCTTAGAAGTAAAATCACCTAAAATTGTACCACTTCCTTTCTTTTCTCTCCCTGATCCAAATGTGAAAAGACAAACTTATCTTATTATTTTTCTTTCCTTTCTCCACTAACCAAACACACAAAAGAATTATATATTACCTTCCCTTCAATTTTCCATATGCAGCCAAACATGGCATAACATGGGAGTCAATTTTTCAACCAGAAACAAAGGAATATAATAGGCAACAAAGCACAATCAACGGATACAGGCACATGAAAACCCACAGCAAATATGCGGAAGAAAAAGAACTTAGCACTCAAAGAGGTGCCTCACATTTCAGAATCAGCAGTTCTAGCCCCCAATGAACAGTAGATCTAGTATTAATTCTACTCAAATTGTGAACTATGAATACAACATCTTTTTCTTTTTCACTGGTAACACATGTAATTTGATTGATCTAAGTTTATAGTAATAAATACAACATCTTTCTCTTTCCTTAAATCCACATACTTCATCCTCCACTTTGTACTTACTTTTTTTTTTGATAAGTATCCTCCACTTTGTACTTACAAAGGGAGGAGGTGCCATTTGATTGATCTATGTTTATAGTGATAAATTTGTTAATATATTCAAACACTAAATAGACACATAAATGTTGATAAAGACAGTCCTTGACTTAGAATAGATGAGACAAACTAGAAATGAACCTGTAAATGGTAAAGAATCTCGTGGTTTAATGGGATCTTTTCATCAATAACAAGGTCAAGATAACTCCGAATCTCTTTAAGTCGGGCATCCAATCCCTTCAGTGCTGTCAGTTTCCCAGTCACCTGCAGAAGACAAAAGAAGGCTAAGATCTTGTTTTCCCACCTTTCTCTTTTTCCTATAGTACCTATAATTCTTATTAATCGGCAAGATAAAAACAAGAATTTGAGAAATAAAATGAACACAAAGACCTGCACAGTGCACGCACACACACATATCAAGAGAGTCAAAACAAAACCTCTGTTGCAAGGGTGCTAATGGTAGTATCTTTCACATCCCTGAGCAAGTGTTCCACACCTGTCATAGGAAAAGGTGTAAGCTAAATCAAAATGATACACACACCCACGCGCACACATGAATAAAAAAGTGCTTATTCATAAACTTAGAAGTGTATTGCATCTTATACTAAAAAAAATATGAAGGCAATGAATTTAAATGAAGCTCAGCTTTGTGTACAACGAGAATACCAATTTCCTCAACTTCATGGGCAGCAATTTCCGAAGGCACATGCACAAACACCTTTTGGCTTTTCTGTGTGGCATTCTGTAACCATACAAAACTATCAGTTCTTGTTCCTCCCACATACAAATCAGGTCAACAACAATACTAGAAATTGTACTAATTAGCATGTAAATATGAGAAGACCAACAAAACATCCGAGCTTACCTCTTTAACTTCTTCAACAGCATAGTAAGCCTTTGAGGGTATACCCAATTCCTTAGGTTGCACATCAATTATAACCAGAACAGGATTCGGAACATAGCTACAATACAAGAACAACAATTCAACAACCTACTCATAGGACTAACATGCATTGAAACTAAGCAAAACTAGAATTGCTACAATGTATATGGACAAAACAAACAAAACTAGTAATCTTACTCATTGAACAATCCATGAATATCCAAATCGTTTTCGCGCAACTTCGGACCAGTGCTGTACCACCCCACAACATGCTCCTTTGCTAGTAAAAATTAATTCAAATTCAAATTTTTAGCCATATTCTCAGTTTAGATAGTATTTAATCATAGTAATTAGGTTAAAATTGAAGTAATACCGTTTATTCTCTTGAACATAGAGAACATCGATTCATGATAGTTGTGATCAAGAAACCATATGCTTGGGTCCTTTTCATCTTCCTCAAACGGCACTGTAAATAAATACAATAAATTCAAATTTTACACAACCAGGTAAAACTAAAACTGTAAAAAATGGCAGTAAAAGTTAAGAGATCGAAATAGGAAAAGGAAACCTGCATAGCTGTTGGTGACATCGACCGTGCCTTTGAAGGTGGAACCGAGCAAAACCCCAACAACGCGTTTGCGAGTGTCCTTGGCGACTCTGTTGTAGTTATCCACGATGCTAAGAAGAACCAGTGGATGTACTATTACTTTCTCTATAGATCTCGCTGCGATTTGCTGCGTCTTTATCACGTCCATTGCTACAATTCGATTTCGATTTCGTTTTTTTGTTTTTTTGAATTTGTGTTGAGGTGCTTGCTTGTTCTCCAGGAAACCCTGAATGATATAGATTTTGTTTTTGCTTGCTTGCTTGCTTTGCTTCTCGGTCGCTTTTCTTTCTTTTTTTTTCACTTGAGAGCTGGGTTTGGGTTGAAGGTTGGGGCTACAATATGGGCTGAGGAAGTGGAGTTATGATACGAAGTTCAGAATGAGAATTGATACGGGCCTAAAGTACTGAGTGGGCCGAACTGTCCGTGAAATTTTATTTTATTTATTCATATTGTGTAACATTGAAAGCTCTGAATGCAGGCCATAATAGAAATTGGGTGGGCTTGATGAAATTTTCTGAGCCCGAATAAGAGTCCAGAGATTTGGGCTTAGGGATATGTATGCTATGCAACAGTAAATCTACAAAAAAATTACATCAAAGCAATGGCCTATATTATATAAGCTTAAAAAAATTATAATTTTTTAAGAAAACAAAGGTTGTTTGAATCTCTGATTATTTATTCGGGTGTATATAGTTACTTGTCCCATATACACAAGATATTAGAAAGAAAAATCTCATTGGGATAATCCCAAGATTGGGAGACTATATAGGTTTTCGAATCTAGGATCTCATGAATTTCATGAGGTCTTATTAAAATCCATTAAGCCAACCCCTTAGGGTAAAAAAAGAAAAAAAGAAAGACTTTTATGATTATATAGATACCATTTTTAAAAAAAAAAATAAAATAAATCATTAAAAGACTTAATCCTCAAAACCCCGAAAAGATAAGTACTACTAAATTATTTGGATTATCCATTATGAATTTATGATCGTAATTGATTATTTCAAATGTTTTGATCTTAGAATTTTATTTATGTTATGAGGGAATTGGGGAGAATCAAACATTTTACGATTACATGATTATGATAATGGTTAGTAGCATATTAAAAAAAAAAAAAAAATACTCACTAATACCATAGAATTTTTCAACTACTAATATATTGGATGCAAGAAATCATAGCCATTTTTTTTAAGGGTACTATGTACCATTTTGAGAGTAAAGAGGGTGCATGATCAACTCACCAATTTGATGAATTCAATCTAACCCAACCCAACCCGATGCCTTAAGATGATTATTCATGGGTTAATGGGTTGGATGAGCGAGTTCTACATTTTTTGGAAGCTCATATTGGATCGGGATTGGGTTGACAACATGCTATTAATAATTTAAACGCTAAATCACAAATCATATCATCTAACTTTGACTTATTTACAATTTATTCATTTAAGTTTTTTTTTTCAAACCTCTGACTTACCATCTGTTCGAATACTGGTATTGGATTAGATATGAGAAAGGTTGTGAAGGTGTGTGTTATGACATATATCGAGTGTGTATTAAGTCAAACTGGGGTCCGACTCCATTTTTATATTTTTTTTGTACTAACTCGCATTTAAAAAAAAAAAAAAAAAAAAAAAAAAAAAACACATGCACATCCTAACTGAGAGAAATTAAAATCACACATATATAATTTCTTGAATTTTTTTAGTTATATTGTCAAATTTTTAATGCTTGTACATTGATTTATTTTCTTACTTTAGTACTCTCAAGTAATCAAAGTATCTATTTAAATTTATTATATTTATATTGAGCTTAAGCCTGAAATATAATTTACAATTTATATTCATGTTGTTTTTGTGCAGCAATTAAATCGTTGGTTTATTTTATTATTTATATTCATAAATATTTTTCAAATTAATTGTATTTTGAACTTTCTTTTAATCTTAATTCCCTTGATAATCATGGCTCTGCCACTTCTGGCAAAAAACTAAAAAGAAAAAAGAACATATAATTTAGAAAAATGAAGTTTTGCTGAGAAATACATCTGACAAACTCATTCAGATCTTTTATGGTTAAGCCAAGAAATCAAAGGAAAAGACAACTTAGCTCATTCAACGACTTTGGTCTCCTCCTTGACTAAGAACTTTGAAGTACTGGTACATAAAATTCAAAGTTGGAATCAGACCCCAAGGTATGACCCATAATATTATTGTACAAGTATATTTATGCACCCCAAGAAGACATCTCTCGTGAGAGGAAGAGAATTCCAATTTCCAACCATTCACGAAAACAAAAATCCAACAGAGTAAACACAGAGAGATTAAACATTCAAACAATATATTGTTTTACTTTTACGAGCATGCAGAGGAGAATGTCGAAGCATTTTCAATAATTAAATCAAACAGAAGAATCTATCATTACGTAAATTTTTTCAACTAAATTTTTTGTTTTTAACAGATATCCCTTTCTTTCCCCCTTCAAGCTAAGCCTAAATTCTCTAAAACACAACAACAGGTGGATGAGAATAAATTTCTTTCTTCACCTAAGATTCGAAGCTTATTGATTACAGAAAGCTTAAGCGCAGATCTAATGGTG
The DNA here is from genome assembly GCA_907173295.1 of Fagus sylvatica. Lineage (NCBI taxonomy): Eukaryota > Viridiplantae > Streptophyta > Magnoliopsida > Fagales > Fagaceae > Fagus > Fagus sylvatica. The sequence goes on from OU015769.1 coordinate 36,463,788, forward strand.
GGTGTGCCATTTCTGTCCCCATATTATATGAATAAGCAGTATCCCTGCACTCATTACCATGTCTCAGCTTCTCAGACTCTTCAAAGGGATTTAATGGGAAAAGTTGGAGGGTCTCAATCACTCTTTCAGGCTCCAAAACCTGATTTATATCCGCGAAATCTGTTTTTAAAAACAAAATAAATACAATCAGTGACAAACCTAAAGCACAATATATAGTCTTCCCAAGATAATAAACAGTAAAAGAGAGAGAAATTTTTTGTATATTCTTAGATCTTTGGATTATACGTACTTTTTGCAGATGAAACCTTTTCCTGCTGATCTTGACGAATCAAATCCCTTTCATCAATGGAAACTCTACGACGCTTCTGTCTTTCCCTAGCTTTATGGTTCTGAAACCAGTAAAAGACATTCTTACTCTCAATCTTTCCGTAAAAGCTAAGCTGAGTGGAGATCTTCTGAATCTGATCAGTGCTCGGGGTTCGAAGTCCGGACCTGAACAAATCAGTCAGAACTTTAACCTGTTCAGTAGTTGGATTCCAACGCCCACACTTAGTTCCAGTGCTTCCATTACCACCACGAACACTTCCAGCTTTAATGCAAAAACCTGACATACCCTCTTCCATATTTCAGCTTCAAATGCCTTTGAGCTTTCACTCTGAGCTTCTGAACTCAAAAGATGACAGTTCGTGTGCATATATAATACCATAAATAATAAGTATGGGGATACAACATTTTTCACAACAATTTACATGGCATGTTGTGATTGGTATATAATAAAAATGGTGTGACAGGCCGGCCTAGTAAAATATATATTACTCTATTCACATCAAATCATATCAAGGGTTTTGAAAATTGGTGTATCGAACTCTAGCATTACTTTACCGATTAACTTATTTTGAACTTTTTTCTGTGGGTGGCTTTTGTTTTATTCAATCAGATAGATCAAAGAGTAGAATAAATTAGACCCTTTTGTTTATTTCAGTTTTGCTTTGATTTTAGGGAGTCCGAGAATTGAATTATGCGGATTTGATCCGTTTGTTTTTGCCCGGTTTTTAGTGCGGAGAGATAGAAATAGAGAGACAAGCGTAAAAGCTGCCACTGTTGAACGTTTCGGTCGGCGAGCAGACAAGATGTAAGTTACACTTGTTATGATTAAATAATTTTTGGTTTTGTATATAAATTATGTGAATTTCCTTGAGTTCATGTACACAGATAGATAGGGTTCTTTGTGTTTTTCAGTAAAGTAAGCATTTGCTTCTATTATATATATACATGTGTGTGTGTGTGTGTGGCTAATGACTTATCTAGTAATGCCAACTCCACCAAGACATGAGAATAATCCGAGCTTTGTTTTTAAACAAGTGGGTGTGTACTAAAGAACATGTAGAATAGTTCAAATTACATATTATATATTAAGTGGGGTGTTAGGCATAAAAGTGATTGATGCAAGTGAAAGTCAAAGTTACACATTGTCTGATTTGGTTTGGACGGTTGTGATCACAACAGACTGACAAAGATACTTAGTTAGGTTGACCAAATGTACACAGCTCAGTCAAAAAATAATGTTGGGTTAAACTTAAAGCTTCTTTTAAGAGTGTGGGAACATAAACTAAGAGACACAAAGCCACCAAATAGAGATTTTGGGAGAGACAACTCATGACCAGCCAAAAGGGGAGCAATTTGGCTTTTCTTATGTCATGTGGCTCCTGTCTCAGCCAACTACATGCCTTTTTTTAAGTCATCTGTTTGCTTTATCTTTTGGTTCGAAACTTGGGGAACTTTTTCTTTTTTGTGAAATTTTTGGGAATTTAAAAAAGATAAGTTTTTATTTGGTTATGAGTGACTAGGTGTGTTATCTAATTGTAAGTGGGAAATATATTCTATTTCGACCTTGTCTGTGAACTAGGGAGTTTGAGTACTTTAAGTGATTGAGTATGGGGAGATTAGACTCTGGGAGATTGCAAAATCATCATCATACAAATCCCTTATGAGATGTGGGATTTGAAGGCTGAATATTCTGAATTTTTTATAATTCTAAAGCCATGTTAGGTTGATAGTACCAAAATTTGGTCACGTTTTGGACCTATTGTTTTTGTTTTTTGTTTTTTATTTGGAAAGTGGGAATAGATTAAATGTATGCAAATGTTTTTGTTTTTATATCCTTAAGTTTGGCAAAAAGTGGCCAAAAGAAGTAGATATAAAATTAGAAATACATATGGTAGGAGCACTTGTATTAAAAAAATATCACTTATTACTTCAGACCAAAAGAGGATCATACTATTAGTATTTAACGAAAAAATTAAAAGAAAATATATTTCCTACAAGCAAGCTTATTATTCCTCAACAATTTTTTTTTTCTTTTATTTGGGACTAGTTTTATCTGAAGAGAAAAATGCTCGTTTTCCTACTTGTTTTTATTCATTATTCGCTCTGTATTAATTGGTAGAACACTTTCAAATTTTTGTTTCATTTCTACTTTAGAAAAGAAAGTGCAGCGATGAATTGTTTTGCGCACAATTCTACAATTCCCGAGAGTGTCCTATTCACGAGCGTGAAATTTGTCTTTTTGTACTTAGCACTATTGTTTGCCGTGATCTAACTCCTAGGACTTCTTTGACTAAAATAAACCAAGTCTCCATATCATGCAGGTGGCTGTATACCAAATTGAACAACAGGCGCATCTGTTTGTGAACTTCCTCATTATCCGTGGAGCTTTTTATTATATTAATCTTTCTGTCTTTCTATTCCTAGAGCTACCTCAATAAATAGAAGTTCCCAAACAAGCTACAAATTTTTTTGATGTTCATTGAGTTTTACAAAGATTAAAGATAGTTTCAAGTTTGATTTGTCTTCCTTAATATCATTCGTGAGTGCACCATTTGAAAGAGAGATGTTGTATGTCAATAATCTTCCACCAAATTTGCTCTCTGTTTTAGTTATATTTGTTCATATAAAGAGTAATACGAGAGATACAAATTTTTCTTCATAATTTATTAAGATAAGACAAAATAATTGGAATATTATTATTTTTATATGAACCAATCCCAATAAATCACGTCAATAATAATAATAATAAATTCTAAATTTGTTTTATCCCTTTGAACTTATTGTCATGTGAAAGAAATAGATCTAGCTCATATTTTGTTTTTGTTTTTTCCATACAAAGTTTAAAAAAAAAAAAAAAAAAAAAAATTTAAAATTGAGGACCCAACATGGCAAGAGGAAGATGGGTGAAAGGACCATGTGTCGTGTTCTGCTGTCCTTTCCAATTGTCCATGTTTATCCTACGGCAACTCTACAATGTACAATCTCATCGCTTTGAGAAATGGAGAGAGAGAATTAGTTTAGATCCGACAGACATGAACGAGGAAAATGTTATTCAGTGAGGTTCGAGAAGTGTAAAGCTAAATATAGGGCACGCGTGAAATATAGGCCACCCCATACCTACGTCTTTTTAGACTTTCTTGTCTCCACCACGTTGGTTGTAGTCTGTACTTTGTTAAGATTGAAAGTTTTGCACTTCCACCATTGGGACAAAAAGGCAAAAAGTCACACTAATCATCCCATGACAGCATGATCAGGGGAAAATTCTCAAGGCCCAATCATAGGCGTTGTCCCAGCAATGACACTATAAATAATTGTAAAGTTATATTAATGTAATGGTACCACAGGGTCCAAGCATTTAACAGGTGTCATAACTCATAATTAGGGGATGCAAAACTCATCTTTGCCTTGTCCTTTCTTTAGGGACGAAAAAACATACATTGATCTGGTTCATTGGGCGTGAAACAAAACAGTACATGAGCCCTTCAGGCACCATGCATCTCATGATCTCAAGGTCAAGGAGAACTCACATCATTATATGCATTTGACGTGCAAGAATGCACCATTGCTTTAATGTGTTTTTGGGCACGTGTTTTCCTAGGAGTGCATTTAAATTGAAATAAACACGTGATTACTTGCGAACAGGGCACCCTAGCTATGTGGTAAGCTCATTACAACATGCTGAACAATTACACATCCTGATCCGATGGGAAAAAGCCACAAAAAAACATGGCCATCTTGCGTTGAATCGGATCACGATAAAAAATTCATTCCCAATGCGACTATAGATATACTCAAATTTATATTATTTTTATTACTTGTTGAGGTAACAAGTTAAGAACGATAAACCATCACTGTCACTAGAGTCTACTATTGGTACTGTTGCTTAATGTTTATTATAAATTTCTTTACCAATCACAACTTACAATTTCAACCATTTGTAGAAGAAAGTGAAAGTGTGACATTAAGTGTGTCCACTTATTCATCCCAAATATGTACCAATGTGTATTTACATCTTTGCCAAATCGTTCTTTTCTTCAAACTTAAACCCTTATACTTTCTATAAGCTTGAAGATCATCAAGACTATCTTCCTCAACCTATTCAATTTTTTGGTTTGTGGTTGAAGGAAAAATAAAAATAAAAATCCGACTTCTACTATTTGCTTACCCTCTACAGTTTCTGGATGCTTCATGATGATTTGATAAATTCAAAACCTCGAGCCATTTTCAAATTTCAGAGGACAGATCACTGCCATATTGTCCATGCAATCAAGTATACACCCCACCTATTTCATGTATCCCCTCAGCTCTACTATACCGAGGTTGTATCATATGTAACTGAGTATATACATCATCACTTTTTTTTTGCCCATGTATGAAGATCTAACCATACGAGCTACAATGCCAGAAATTAATTCTTACAGCAATAGCTCCCACTTGCCTCCCATTTTTTTTTTTTTTTGAGATAAGCTACCACTTGCCTTAAGAATACGACATAAGTGTATTCCAAAGCCAGCGTTACTGTTACTGCAGTTATACCGTCAGGGCTACAAACTGGAATTCCCAGAGTCGGGTTCAGGTTAGTTAAAAGTTTGCCACAATTGCCATGTAACTATGTTTTTAAAAAATACATACCCAAACATCAGGTCGGAAAGAAAAAAAACTATATATAAGTTCAAGTTAGGCATGTTTCTCAAATCTGTGGGAACTGTAACCACTGGAAAGCAATATTAAGACAATAGATTATAGCAGCTTTGTGGTGATATTCTAATCCAAGATGAATTCTAGTAAGAATCATCCTAACTTCAAAAAATTCCCGTGAACAAATAAAAAAGAAAATCAATGGTAACATCCTTAGACCATTAGAGAAACAGTAACTGCCCTCAACCACTCAAATTTGCTCGAAAAATAACACGTTTCTAGAAAACAACTGAACAGCTACAAAGCAATCTTTGTAAAATTGAGGACACCCTACCTATTCAAAATCATGCAAAAAATATTACAACCTTTTCTCAATAAAAGGTCAGCATTCCTCAAACTTGGCCATATATAAATAACGCAGAACACTTTTTGTAAACTATCTTGGCACATGGATTCTTCAATGGATTGGAATTACAGGATCTGAGCAGCTGTGTTCAACTTTTCAGCTAAGCTGAGCTGTGTCCTGGTGATGCTTGACAAATAGAGCAAGAGCAAATTGTCCTGCGATGCAAAAGAAAATGATCAAATTTACCGTCAAAATAATACCCAAGACACTAATATCCCAATTTGGATAATCAGAGATTGAATGTACTATAAGAAACGAACATGCAACCATGGGGACATCCATTTATCTATCGAAAACTGGTACCATAACTATCAATATATAACAAAGTCCATGAGAGACCAAGCAGTGTTGGATGCTAAGTTAGTCCATGGACATAACCTTTTTGAACTAAATAACCAAATACATTTAGTTACCTGCAGGCTGTCATTTACAAGCTTATCAAAAGCTGGTGGTGACAATTTAGGAAGTGATGATACAGTCTCAGATATAAATCTCCCTATGCTGTTATCTGGAGCAACACGCCCTTCCTGAGAAGAAAAATAATTATAATATGAAACAAGAAGTAGGAGAGCATGAAAAGCAAATTTCATGCTACCTTACCACAACATTGTCAACATATTTGTAGACATCATCAATTAAAGCTAATAGCCTTTCCATTGAAGCTTCCATCCCTTCTAGATCACCAGGGAGTTTGTCAACCATTGTTGTCTTTAGAATATCATCTGCAACGCGAAATTTTTCTCAATCAGATTTGCATCAAGATTACATGTCCAATCAATCACACAAATATTTCACTAGAAAGCTTTGGATTTTGTGAGTACAAGCATAAACACATAACCAGTAACAACAGAACTAGCTCTGAAAGAAAATGCAATGCAGTGTCAGCAAAATTGTACATAGGAAGTATTAAACAAATATTTATATGACAAATGAAAGCAGCACCTATTTAAAAAGCCTAAAAAATAAGAAGAATGCTTATAACCAAACCTTCACTGCATTATAGTTATCACATCAATAAACATTTAGGTTCAACAACTGCCTGTACTAATGTCATTTGTATTGAAAAGATACAATAACAGTTCGTTTGGGAAAAGGAAAGGAATGGAATGAAATGGATTGAATATGAACTTTTAAAGAATATTGCATATATTCCCTTGTTTGGAAGCCTAATAGGAATGAATGGAATGGTTATGAGGGAATTCTCATTCCGTTCCCTCCAAGTCAAAAGTATTCCTCCTAAACTGGGAGGAACACACATTCCTTTAATCAAATACCAATTTTGAGAAAGGAAAAAAAAACAAAAAACAAATAAAAGGTGAATGGTATAATAATAAAATTATATATTTCTTTCCTCCTTTTATAAACTCCCAAACATACTAGAGAAAAATACATCATGTTCCATTCCATTCTTTTAAAATCTTCAACATAGTGCAACACACAGAGTGTATTGTTTATGCCAAGCAGTTATAAGATGAGTCAGATTAAGATCAGAGATTAACTATTCATCAAACTATTATAAAATGGTGGAATAATTGTTTTTTTACTAATGCAGTAAAGTATTCACTCCCTCTAGATTTGAAGACATTTTAAAAATCTATAAGCAAATTTTTATTTTTTGGAAAGTTGCATGCATTAGAGATGCCTTTAACAATCAGCCTACTCCTAAACAATTACAATCTCAAACTCAGAAGGTCTAGAGAGTCTACAAAAGAAGACAATTAAATAAATATCAAGGGAATGAGATGATGACAACTCCTGGCCCCATTTCGACGAAAAAGAGAAATAATCTCAACCAAGAAGTCCTGATTCTTATTCTAAGAGCATGAGGACTTAAAACTTCATCTAACCTAGGATGATCTTGCATCTACCAAGTTTTTTCAGTTTTTATCCTTAAGACTCCATCTAACAAGACTTCATGAAAGAAAGAGACTATTTCATCATATCAGGAAGATTTCACAGCACATGTGCATGTGTTAAGTCTGTGTGTGTAGGGGCTCTGGGGAGAGAAGAAGAGGGGGGGGGGGGGGGGGGGGGGGTGATTTTGCAAGTATGTGGAACTTCAAAGTGAATCTTACATCCAACACGTTCAGCTTCAACCATACGAAGATCCAGAGGAATTTCCTGAAATTGTGCAGCGAGTGGCCGGTCTCCAAGGGACAAATTGGCAGAAACATAAGCTTTTATTGTACCCTCCCCATTCCTGAATCCCGTATCGACAGTCAAATGAATAGGGTTGGAAACTTCTCTAGCATAAAAATCATGGATCAGTGCACTACCGCCGGTAACTCCAAGACCAGTCGAATACCTGCATACATTCATAGAGGTCCCATAGCAAACATTAAAATTACTCATTGCAATCAAGAACTCTCTCACATAAAACCCTATATCAATAAGCTAGGAGCAATCTTAAATTTTCAAAAAAAAAATCCAAAATACCATGAATCTAAAGTTCAAAATGAATCTGAGGAGCCTACAACATAGTTGATATTGAGAAGGTTTGCCAAGCTAGGTGTGGACGCTTTTATTTTCCTCTTCTCTTTTTAAGGGTTTCATTTTGCTTTTCAATAAGTAGGGTGGACATTGGTCCCATACAAAGTAATCTATCCCCATACTAAACATTCACTAACTGTAGAAATTAGGATACAAAAAAGGTTGAACAGGAATAAATAAATTTGAAAAAGTTCCTAATCTTGCCTCCTAGCCCCTAGGCATGAAAATAAAGTGCAGGATGAATGCCCCTGGATTTCCCAGTAACTGGTTCTAGCGGGTGAGGTCAGTTATGCTCTGCAACATGCAACTCTCTGAGCGAAGTTCTCCTATGTTATCAAAAAAAAAAAAGTTCCTAATCTTCTAAAGTTTATAAGTCACATCAAACGTGTTATAGCATGTGCAATGCCGGTTTACTGGACAAGCATAACAATTGAACACTCTGACTACAGGACAAGCATAACAAGTGCTATCAGAATACTCTGCCTATATAAATATAAACAGCCAAACATTGAAAAAGCTATAAGAAGTATCATGAAATTTACCATCCAACAATGACTTCCTTCGGATTCACCTTCTGGTGGGACACTAACATATTGTGATGGTACTCAATATCCAAAGCAACCTGCAATTCCAATAAACCAACAAAATAAAAAGGTTAAAAAAAAAAATATTCATGTCCAAAAGCATTAACAGTAAATCCTATTTCCAAAAATTCTTCAATTACGAAAAAATAAAAAACTACAAATTTCCATTCAAACGTTTGCCTATCTCAGATCCCAAACATCGAAAACCTAACCTCTCAATTTTTTTTATTATTTTTTTTTCTCAAAAACCAAACGTAAATCAATAAAACACCAGTAACTAGCATCAAAATAAAGCTTAAAAATCCAAAAAATATATATAAAAAAAAAAAGGCAAAAATTGATGTAAATTGAGGATATAGGAGGACCTGGTCGGAGGACTCGCTGTGAGGAACAGCATAAGAGTTGCGAATATCAACGGTGCCATCGGGCAAGATCGAACCGAGGAGTGTGCCGATGACGCGCTCGGCTTGGTCAGGGCGTCTGACGTAGCAATCGCAGATGTTGAAGATGACCAGAGGGTGAATCTTCGCGGACAAGCTCGCAGAGGACGTTCCGAACTGCAAAACGATGTGCTCGCTCGCCGCCATTCTCTCTGAGCTAGGACTGGTCTGGCTCGTGAGGGCAGCGAGAGAGGGAGAGAGATTGTAGCTAGGGTTTTTGGAAGAGGGCTGGGAATACAGTGGAGAATATCGGAGAGTTTCGGTTCTATTATGAGTGGGCTGCGAGGGAAGAAAGTTGGGCCCAGCATGGCCCAAAGACAACTCTAAGTTTTGTTAGTATTACTATTTTTCTCATTCTCGTGGGTGTCAATAGGCTCTTAGGTCCAATGGGCTTGAATGTAGGCCCAATAAGCTTACCAAGACCCAAAAAAAACTGAAAAGTAAGAATATGTAATCTATTTGCGCTTTGAAATGGGGAATGCTCATTTTACATTTAAATTTTTGTACAGAATGCAATGAAGACTTTTCTTTCCTTTCTTTTTTTGTTTGTTTTTTTTTTGGGTGGCGCTATTTCCACATTAATGGTGCAGTAATAACAACTTTTGGTGCAATATTGTACACCAAAAGTTGTTATTTCCGCACCGAAACACCACCTTTGATGCAGAAATTACATTTCTCTTTTTATTTTTATTTTTATAAATAATGCATTAAACAAAAGCAACAAAGAGAGTACATGTTTAACCAAAAAAAAAAAAAAAAAAAGCAACAAAGAGAGTACATGACATCAAGTACAAAATAGTCTGGTTGGCTTTAAGTTGGCTTATAACAAAAAAAGGAGTTTCATTCAAAATAGTAAAAACAAAAAACAAAATCATCATAGCATTCATTCAAAATAATAAACAATAGCTTCCCATTTCAGCAAAAAAAAAAAAAATGTTGACTTAAAATGGCCACACAACTAGATCAGTTTGATTCAGCCCAAAAAAAAAACTATATCCGCTTGGTTCTGTTTTAGGCTGAAATCCCAGACCCTATCCGTCTATCACATATTGGGGTTCTGTTTTAGGCTGAAATCCCAGACCCTATCCGCTTGCCCATTATGTTTGCCATGTTGGGGTCTACGAAAATTCCATGATACAATAAACAAAAACAACTTTTTTTCTTTGGAAACTTTATGGGAAAAATAATAATTCCAAAGTGTAGTCTTTGTTTAGTCTTTCTATCCTAAAAAAAGCACTGAAAAATCTACTTGTACTAGCAGATCATGTACCTAAGAAAGTTTTGTGCTTGTAGTTTGAAAGAATCATTTCGAAACTGAAATGTATGAAATTTAAGGCCAGTATGCGCTACATGGTAAGTCCTTAGTCACTCTATGGGTTATCTATTATTGGCTAAACTTCTGTATGACTGAATAAAAACATGTTGTAGTACCTTACTTGGTCATTGTCCATGAATCCCGATACCAAGAAAAGCTTTTTTGATCTTATGTAGCTCTCTGGTGACATCCTCCATATTAATTCTTTCTTTTGGCGATTCCATTGAACAAGCAAGGCCGACCTTGAAAACTGAAAGTAAGCAATTGTGCATATTGGCATTCATCTGGCTTAGGTTCTCAATGTGGTTATTTTCTTCTTTTGCCTAAATATCGTTGTGATCATCATTGTCATCGTCATCATTATCTATTTCTGTTGTTGGTGTTGTTTCCTCTACTTCTCTTGTGGAAAGGTTTGGATCCACAATTTGCATAAGTCTTTCTGGCAATGCCATCCTAACAAAGTTATGAAGGTTGGAACCATCTTTAAACATTTCATCAGTGGGTCTCCGTCCAGTGAACATCTCCAACACAAGTATTCCATAACTATAGACATCGCCCTGCTTTGACGCCTCACCACCCATTCCATATTCTACAATTTAAATGTTTCACATGCTTAGTTAATTGAGGGCAATTTTTAAATTTCTTGCTTAAAACTTACTTTTAGTGATCTAGGATACAATATAATTTAGAGGTTAAATGTTGTGTTTAATATTTGGAAAATATGTGACACAGAATCTGCGTTCTAAAATCAATATTAGTAAAAACTTTTGCAAATTGCATGATAAAAGTGAGCAACATTCATACTTTCATCTTACATGTAGCAATGGAAAATTAGTTAATGACTGAGATCATCTAATCATCATATTTCCCTTACTTTGATGCAGGGCCGGCCCTGAGGTTGATATTTTGGTTGCCAATTTATTATTAAATATTAAAAAAAAAAATATAAAGTCAATTTTTTTTTTTTTTAATGCAAAATCAAGGTTATATTGTGTTTTTAGCTTGAATTACATAAAATATAATATATATAATAAATATATATATATAATATATATAACCGGTTATGGTGTTTTATAATTAACACGATCCGACTCAAAGAAAACAACTTTCTCCTTGCATTTTTTGAAGCAAACTCTTCAACTAAGTCCTCATACTTTAACTTATTCCCAATCCACTTAAAATTATTATTTTGTTAACTGAGATCATCTAATCATCATATTTCCTTTACTTAGTTGTAATTGAGTAGTAGATAAAGGCCTTCAAACAACCCATGGCTGCATGCACGGCTACAGAAAGTAATAGGCCCTGATATTTGATGACCTGAATATTTATTGGATGACAACCCATTGATTTAGCTAATTAGGAATCTGTTAAACACCAGCTATACCATATCTATTTGTATGTTCTTTTTCTTCTTTTTTTCAAGTCACATAATACAGCAACAACGCTGCTTTGAAATAGCCAAATAAAAAAAGGCACAAAAGGCTACTAGAGAAGCATACAGGATTTCAATGGTTAGTCCATCCTGCATGTAGTAAAACAAGTTTACAATTTCAATAGCTTTGCCTCCATTCTAAGTATTCTTTTATCTTGGGGTTTTTGATGTGAATTCTTCTTCGTTTTTACTTTTTGACTCATCTTGACCAATGTTCATTTTCGCGAGTAACTAATAGGTCTTTTTTTTATCTTAAAAACTTTTTTTGGTTTGAATTTTCAGCTTTAGATTCTAATATCAATGTACTATTCCATAGCGAGAGGGACATGCCATTGTTTTCTCAAGACTTTTTTTTTATTGGTCATAATATATGACTGAATTGCTATGAAGCACGGGTACGTTTTCGGGTACGGGTACGGGTACTGGTAAAGTACGGCGGTACGACAATTCCTAAAAAATTAGGATATGAGTATGGCGGGTATATTTATTAAATATATATATTTTTTATACTGTTATGCTTAATTTTTTCATATCTTTTTAAACATATGTGAATTTAAGAGCAATCATGGATAATAAAATACATCTATTACCATTAAATGGTGGTTAGAGTACAAACTAAGATCCAAAATACTAAATAAAAGAAGTGTTCAACATTGAAACCAAAATAAAATAAAAGATAAGTGTTCAAGAGGCTTGATTGAAGGTAAGACTAACGGAAAAATACTAGCTATTTTATGCTTATTTGATGAAGTGTTCAACTTTTTTTTTTTGGTACTCCTAGAGTACTCATGCAGAAGTACCCAAGGGGTACCAATACCCAATAAGTACCCGGTATGGGTACGGCACCATTTTAAGAGTACTCGTGCTTCATAGCTGATTTGTGACTTCTTTAATAGTGGTCAAATTGCCAATGGCCTTTTGGCCTAGTGGCTCATCCACCCTTATGGTGGGTAAACTACTGGTTCGATCCCAATGTATTCACCTAGAGAGAAAAAAATCCTATCTAGAACCCATATTCCCCTACTATGGAGAGACTGATTCTCTCTAAGCTATCCCCACCATTTTTATGCAAGGTCTACATAGTTCTATTTCTTGGTAGTCCACATATTTGATAAATCTAATTGGCATGCTATCAGCATAATCATAGAGAGGCATGAGGAAATAAATTGACAAGGCTAAAATGAATAGGAAATCTCAGTCAGAAGACTGTTAGTGATGCTGATCAACTTGATCAAAATCATGATTTAGAATAATTGAGAGCTATGTAGTTATTTACTTGGAGCAGCATAACCAATTGAAACCCTTAATTCCAACTGTGCTTGTTTGAATTTGTGAAATATCATTGGTTGCAGAGAGGAGCCTTGCCAAACCAAAATCACTAACATGAGCAATCATGTCATTGTCAAGAAGAACATTGCTTGGCTTTAAATTGCAATGAATGATTTAGTCTTTGAAGAAGGTTCAAATTTCTTGATTGATTTTCATTGTCTATATTTGGATGCAGCCAATTATCTAAGCTTCCATTCGCCATAAACTTAAACACTATAGCTTTGAATTCATTACCTTTGTAGTCTATGCTGGAGCAACATGTTAAGGTTTTAACAAGATTCCGATGTCGTATATTTCTTAATACATTGCATTCAGCAATGAAACTCTTGGAACCTCCTTTCTGTTGAAGGTTCAAGACCTTTACAGCAATTATCATTTCTTCTTGATCAATAATTCATTTTCCTTTATATACTAAGCCAAAACCACTAGATCCAATTAGATTGTTGGGAGAGAATCCTCCAGTCACCTGATAGAGCCTATTGTATGAAACCTTTGAAATGAGTTCAGTATTTGAGAGTGTAGAAGATGATTTCCTTTTTGATTTTCTCCTCCAATAGAGAACAAGAAAGAGTGAAGAAAGAATGAAGCAAACAATCCCACAAACAATAATGACTGTTAATTTGAAAGCATGGGATTTTCCTCGATTCATAACTTTATAGTCACATGCTTGCAGCTGCAGTTCTGGGATACCCCCACAAAGCTTTTTATTCCCAATCATTGATATTGTGCTTGCATTTCTGAAGACGCCTTCCGTTGGTACCTCACCCTCCAGATTATTAAAAGAAAGATTCAAATATAGTAAAAGGGAGAGTTTCTGTAGATCTTTAGGAATTGTCCTTGACAAGTTGTTTCGTGAAATATCTAAGAACTGAAGGCCTCTCAATGAAGCCAAAGATGGAGGTAAGGTACCTTGAAATGAATTACCTTACAGGTAAAGATACTGCAAGCTCAAGCAATCTGAAACGGTTCTCGAAATCTCACCAGACAAATTGTTTTTTGAGACATATCCAAATAGACTTAATTTAATCTTTCTATCCTAACAAAAGCATTGAAAAATCTACTTGTACTAGCAGATCATGTACCTAAGAACGTTTTGTGCTTGTGGTTAGAAACAATCATTTGGAAACTAAAATGTATGAAATTTAAGGCCAGTTTGCACTACTAGGTAAGTCCTAAGTCACTCTATGGATTATCCATTATTGGTTAAACTTCTGTATGACTGTATTGAAACATGTTGTAGCACCTTACTTGGTCATTGTCCATGAATCCCGATACCAAGAATTTTTTTTTTGATCTTATAAAGCTCTCTGGTCACATCCTCCATATTAATTCTTTCTTTTGGCGATTCCATTGAACAAGCAAGGCCGACCTTGAAAACTGAAAGTAAGCAATTGTGCATATTGACATTCATTTGGCTTAGGTTCTCAATGTGGTTGTTTTCTTCTTCTGCCTCAATATTGTTGTGATCATCATTGTCATCATTATCTTTTTCTGTTGCTGGTGCTGTTTCCTCTACTTCTCTTGTGGAAAGGTTTGGATCCACAATCTGCACAAGTCTTTCTGGCAATGCCATCCTAACAAAGTTATGAAGGTTAAAACCATCTTTAAACATTTTGTCAGTGGGTCTCCGCCCCGTGAACATCTCCAACACAAGTATTCCATAGCTATAGACATCGCCCTGCTTTGACACCTCACCACCCATTCCATATTCTGCAATTTAAATGTTTCACATGCTTCGTTAATATGAGGGAAATTTTTTTAATAGCAGGTTACTACTTACTTTTAGTGATCTAGGATACAATCATACAATATAATTTAGAGTTTAAATAAAGTGTTTAATATTTGGAAATATGTGACATAGAATCTGCATTTTAAAATCAAAACTACTAAAAACTTTGGAAAATTGCATGATATAGAAGGGAGCAACATTCATACTTACATCTTACATTTTGCAATGAAAAATATAGTTAAAGATTAATTATGATCATCTAATCATCATATTTCATATTCCCCTACTACAGAGAGACGGATTCTCTCTAAGCTGTCCCCAACATTTTTATGCAAGGTCTACATGGTTCTATTTCTTGATAAATCTGATTGGCATGCTATGAGCATAATCGTAGAGAGGCATGAAGAAGTAAATTGACAAGGCTAAAATGAATATGTAAATCTTAGTCAGAAGACTGTTAGTGATGCTGGTCAATTTGATCAAAATCATGATTTAGAATATTTGAGAGCTAAGTAGTTATTTACCTAGAGCAGCATAACCAATTGAACCCTTCATTCCAACTGTGCTTGTTTGAATTTGTGAAACATCATTGGTTGTAGAGAGGAGCCTTGCCAAACCAAAGTCACTAACATGAGCAATCATGTCATTGTCAAGAAGAACATTGCTTGGCTTCAAATCCCAATGAATGATTGGTCTCTATTAAGACAACCTCATCTGATAAACATCACAAGCCAGCAGTGATAAAGGAAGATAACTCATCAAATAGTTAGAGATTACTATTAAGTTATTATGTACATCCAAAAGTGTAGTTGTTCCAATATACCATCTTTGTATATCTCATTTATATAAATACAATACTGCTCCTGTGGAATAAACAGTGAAGCAAAATTATCTCAGTAAATTTACACTGTTCTTATATGGTATCAGAGCAAAAATAGACTTACGTCAAAACTCAAACCAAAACCATGTCTTCATCATCCACCACCACAGATTCTGGTTCTTCTTCCCGAACCCACCACTACCCTCTGCTTTCTTCCTCCACCCATCTTCAAATAAAGCTCACCAAAGACAACTACCTATCATGGAAAACTGCCATTACTCCCTACATCAATGGCAATAAAATTCTACACTACATTGATGGTACCTCTCTCCCTCCACCACAATATCTTCCCTCTTCCACCTCACCTCCAATTCTTGTCCCCAATCTAGACTATCTTTCTTGGTTTGAAATTGATCAACTTCTTCTTAGCATCCTTATTTCCACCATCTCAGACACTTTAATCTCCAGCATTGTTGGCCTCACTTCTTCCTGAGCTGTTTGGACTACACTTGAGAAGATGTTTTCCTCTCAGTCTCATGCACGTTTAATGCACACTCGCTATCAATTGGTTACTCTCAAAAAGGGCAATCTCTCTATCACTGATTTTTACCACAAAGCCAAGCAATATTCAGATCTACTTGCTTCCATTGGCCAGCCCATTTCTGATAATGATCTCATTATCCACATTCTTGGTGGTCTTCCAACTGAATATGACTCCCTTGTCACTACAGTTAACACACGGCTTGCTGATTTCTCCATTGATGAACTTTATGGACATTTACTCAGCCACGAGCTCCGCCTCGAGCAACATGCCGTGACCCCTGATCTGGGCATCCCTGCTGCACACTTTGCTGCCAAACCGCTTGGGACTTCAACCCGTGGTCCCCAGCATCACGCAGCTTCAAACCGTGGCTCTCACCAGCGCTACCGTGGGCGTCACCTAGCCTCACGAGGTCGCTCCAATGGAGGATCTTCTCATTCCGGGTCCCACGGAGCTCCCCATGGCTCTCGTCCCTTTTGCCAAATATGCCTCAAGCCTGGTCACACAGCCCCGTCTTGCTGGCATCGGTTTGAACAAGGCTATCAAGCTGCCAATAGCTCCTCTTCTCAGGCCTACATTGCTGCCACTACACCAGTTAATGATCAAGTTTGGTATCCTGATACAGGTGCCATAAACCACATGACTGCTGACATGCAGAACTTAAATATTTCGGCTGAAGATTACATGGGCAACGATCAAGTGCGTGTTGGCAATGGTCAAGGTTTGTACATTCATCACATTGGTTCTTCCATTCTCTGTTCTTCTAATAAAGATTTCTTTCTTAACAATATCTTGCATGTGCCTTCCATTAGCCAAAACTTACTCTTTGTCCATCAATTTACCAAAGATAACAATGTTTTCTTTGAATTTCACCCGTCTTTTTTTTGTATCAAGGATCTATTCTCGGGAGCCACCCTTCTCAGAGGCAAGAGTAAGGACGGTCTTTATCCTCTCCAGTCCATTCATCAAATAAAACCTCATGCCCTCATAGGTGAACGCGTCTCTCTTGCACATTGGCATGCTAGACTCGGTCACCCATCTCTGTGCATTGTTCGTCAAGTTTTATCAAAGCATCACTTAGCTGTCTCTACAAATAAGTCTCCACCAGTTTGCCATGCATGTCAACTTGGAAAAAGTCATCGTCTCCCTTTTTATTTGTCGCCTTCTAGGTCTCAATTTCCATTAGATTTAATTTTCATTGATGTATGGGGTCCTTCCCCTCACCTCTCAAATAATGGCAATCGTTACTACGTTTGTTTTATTGATGATTATTCTAAATTTATTTGGTTATTTCCTTTTTGTGCCAAATCTGATGTCTTTAATATTTTCCTTAAGTTTCAAAAATTTGTTGAGCGTTATTTTGACAGAAAAATAAAATCCCTTCAGTCCGATTGGGGTGGTGAGTACTGCAATTTAAATAAATTTTTTACCTCTCTGGGCATTTCTCATCGCATTTCATGTCCTCACACCCATCAACAAAATGGTTCTGTGGAAAGGAAAGATCGCCATATCGTCAAAACTGGCCTTACCCTCCTTGCTTCCTCCTCTGTTCCATTCTCTTATTGGGATGAAGCCTTCCTCACTGCTGCCTATCTCATAAATTGTCTTCCTTCCCCAATCACTCAACATAAATCTCCCATTGATATTCTTTACCACAAAATTCCTGATTACAAATTTCTCAAAACCTTTGGTTGTGCATGCTGGCCTCATCTTCACCCATACAACTCTCATAAATTAGACTTTCGATCTAAACGTTGTATTTTTATTGGATACAGTCTAAATCACAAAGGCTATCGTTGTCTTGACCCCACCACAAATAGGATATATATTGCACGCAATGTTATCTTTGATGAGTCACTTTTTCCATTTGCCTCTCCTTCCATCACATCCCCTACATTACACGGGTCAAACTCTCCACATGGGTCCACTAATACACAAGGGACAAACACTTCCAACCTTATCTCTATCCCACACGTCCAAATATTATCTCCACCAACTCATAATACACAAGGGACAAACACTTCCAACCTTATCTCTATCCCACACGTCCAAATATTATCTCCACCAACTCATTCTAGTAACATACACATCCCACGTGATCCTCCAACTTTAACTCCTCATCCAGCCGAAAATACAGCCTTCCATCTGTCAGAAAATACAATCCCACACGTCCAAACATCATCTCCACCAACTCCTTCCAGCAGCATAGACATCCCACGTGATCCTTCAGCTTTAACTCCTCTTCCAGCCGAAAATACTGCTTCCCATCTGTCAGAAAATACAGCTCATCAGTCAACAATTGCAGCTCCTTCTCATCACACCGAAAATCCTGCTGCTTTTGCCAATCAGTCCGAAATTTCAGCTGACCAGTCCACCAACTCTGCTGCCACAAAATCTGCTGCACCCCATCAGTCCACAAAATCTGCTGCACCTTCCTATCAACCCGAAAATTACCCTCACACTTCCGCCTCTCTCTCTTCATTCAATCCTAACCCTCCATCCATTCAAACTAATGTGTCTTTGCAGGATCTTGACCATGCTACAACACTTTCTCAGCATCCCATGACAACACGCAGCTGTGCCAACATCAGTAAGCCAAAGCAAATGTTCCCAGGCTTAATTAAATATCCTCTACCCAAAGCTCTCTTGGCAGTACATGAAACTCCTTTCCATGAACCAAGTTGCTTCACTGAAGCATCAAAGCAACCCCAATGGCGCTCTGCCATGAACACAGAATTTACAGCACTCCTAAATAATGGTACGTGGTCTCTAGTGCCATCCAAACCCCATGTCAACCTTGTGGGTTGTAAATGGGTTTTCCGTATCAAAAGACATGCTGATGGCTCCATTGAGAGGTACAAAGCACGCCTCGTTGCCAAAGGCTTTCATCAACAACCCGGCATTGATTACAGTGAAACATTCAGTCCGGTCATCAAGCCCATTACCATCCGTACGGTATTATCACTTGCTGTTGCCTCTCACTGGGATATCCGTCAACTGGACGTCACAAATGCCTTCTTACATGGAGTTCTTTCGGAAGACGTATACATGACTCAACCTCCTGGCTTTGTCCATCCTTCCTTTCCCAATCACATCTGCAAACTCCATAAAGCTCTCTATGGCCTCAAACAAGCACCAAGGGCATGGTTTTCTCGCCTAAGCCAACGTCTTCTGGCTCTCGGATTTCATGGCTCCAAGTCTGATACATCACTTTTCATCCACAACTCAGGTACTGATCTTATTTTCTTCTTAATCTATGTGGATGACATTATAGTGACTGGGCAGAATAAACACTTCATTACTCGGTTAATTCAAGCTCTACAAGCTGACTTTGCCTTGAAGGACCTAGGCCCACTTCATTTTTTCTTGGGAGTTCAAGCCTACACCACAGAGACTGGTCTTTTCCTCTCTCAGAGACGGTATATTTCTGATCTATTGAAGAAAACCAATATGCATGAGGCCAAGCCTGTCTCTTCTCCCATGTCCTCAAGCACGGTTCTTAGCAGATTTGGTGGCACTGCTCTCTCAGACCCTACCACTTATCGAAGTGTTGTTGGCTCTCTTCAATACCTTTCTCTCACACGGCCTGATCTCGCCTTTGCTGTAAATAAGGTATGTCAATACATGTCTCACCCCACTGATGATCACTGGAGTGCTGTCAAGCGTATTTTACGCTATCTGAAACACACCATCAATCACAGTTTACTTCTTCACCGCACCACCACCTTTTCCCTACAAGCATTTTCAGATGCTGATTGGGCCAGTTGTCCGGATGATCGACGTTCCACAACCGGTTACTGCATCTACCTTGGCCATAATCTGATCTCATGGTCCTCTCGCAAACAACGGACTGTCTCTCGTTCAAGTACAGAATCCGAATATAGAGCCATTGCCCATGCCTCCACGGAAATATTATGGCTTCAGTCTCTTTTAACTGAATTGGGCATGAAATCCACCATACCGCCTGTGCTTTGGTGTGACAACATTGGTGCCACATATCTTACAGCAAATCCCCTATTCCATGCTCGCACTAAGCATATTGAAATAGATGTCCACTTTGTCCGTGACTTGGTGTCTACCAAAGCCCTCAGTATCCGCTTCATCTCTTCCAAGGATCAAGTTGCAGACACCTTCACCAAGCCCCTACCTACACCTAAGTTCAATATCTTACGTGACACTCTCAATGTCCGTGAACTCCCCTTGCGATTGCGGGGGCCTATTAAGATAACCTCATCTGATAAACATCACAAGCTAGCAGTGATAAAGGAAGATAACTCATCAAATAGTTAGAGATTACTATTAAGTTATTATGTACATCCAAAAGTGTAGTTGTTCCAATATACCATCTTTGTATATCTCATTTATATAAATACAATACTGCTCCTGTGGAATAAACAGTGAAGCAAAATTATCTCAATAAATTTACACTTTTCTTATAGTCTCTTACAATGTTCATGTAGATAGTGTAATGCATAAGCGACATCAATTGCAATAATTAGTCTTTGAAGAAGGTTCAAATTTCTTGATTGATTTTCATCGTCTATATTTGGATGCAGCCAATTCTCCAAGCTTCCATTCGCCATAAACTCAAACACTATAGCTTTGAATTCATTACCTTTGTAGTCTATGCTGGCCCAACATGTTAAGGTTTTAAAAAGATTCCGATGTCGTATCTACAATCTAAACTAAAAGCTGGAGCTGAGAGAAAATGTTTTTCCTTCTTCAAAGCGTGCCACATCAGCTTTCCTATTCTCACAATAATCCACTTTATACTTATCTCTCTCTCTTCATGTATATCTTTTTTCCTTTCTCCTCTACAGTTCTTGATTAAAACCTTAATAAAATCAACGATATTAAAGTATTACAGCCTTAAAGTATAACGATATTGAAGCTTTTAAATTTATTACAGCCTCTCTCTCTTCCCATATAATTCCTCATAACCCACCATTAAATCCAGGTTACAGTTACATGCATCTCTCCCTCTCCCCTCACGCTTCTTCTTCTTCTTTTTCCCCTTTCTATGTTTTCTCTCTCTACCGCTCGACTCATCTCCCTCTTTGATTGTCTATTCCCCTTCCCTCCTCTAACGCTTACTTCCCCCTATTTTCTCTCTTACTGCTCAACTCCTCAACTCCCTCCCTGATTATCTTTTCCCCTTCCCTATTAAATCCAGCCTCTTCTAACACCTACTAAAATCATGGCCACACTTTTGCTCAGTCTCCTATTTAAATCTTTCAGACCTTCAGTACCTGCTGCCCCAACAACAACCCAATGTGAGTCTTTTTTATATTGCTTTAAAATTTTCAGATTTTCTTTATTTTCCAGGTGGATTTGTGATTTATTTTATTTTATTTTATTTTTTTTCTAGTGTGTGTACGTTTTGTGGTATGGGTTGTCGATGTTGTGATAGCTTCGGCTTTTCAGGCCAATGGATTGAGTTCTTCTAATATTGCCTGCAAGGTGTTTGTCAAAATGCTTGACCATTCCACAACAACCCAAGGTGAGTCTTTTATTTTTATTTTCCTGCGAATATATAACTATTTGCCTATTTGTTTGGTGGCTGGATCTTGACAACGACCATGACACAAACTTGGGATGTTTGCTAGCTGAATAAAAAATTATGTGTCCATTGCAAGCTCGGCTTGAAGTCTGGAAAAGATTGGTACACAAACTCTAGCTAGAAAACCACCTCCTTTTCTCTCTCCCTCCAATTACGCATTATTATTTTGGTGTAGACGAAACTACCAAAAATTTTTGTTACACGCATGCAATATGTTTGATAAAATAGCTGAGTGCTTTGTTCTTCTTTTATAATTTGATTTTGTTCTTTTAGTGGTTGTAAAATTGGGTTATATGTCTGGAGTGCCTTTTTTCCAAACTTCGAGAGTGAGTAGTTATTTATTCTCAAATACCCATGGCTTATTTACTTACCCCAATTTCATTAATATCTATTCCTTTGATATGTGAATAGAAATGTGGTTTGTTTTCATGTTCATATTTATTTTCGTTTGTCTGCTTTGTAAACTTCCAAGTAAGCCAAATGAGAGACAGCTGAACATGATTATATACCAAGCTGAACCTCCGCCCAAGTATAGAAAAAAAAGAAAGATAAAATTTGAAGTTAATCATGTAAGACCACAACTATGCTTTATGATAAAAGATTTTCCTCATTTTAATGGAATT
Source organism: Fagus sylvatica (assembly GCA_907173295.1). Taxonomy (NCBI): domain Eukaryota; kingdom Viridiplantae; phylum Streptophyta; class Magnoliopsida; order Fagales; family Fagaceae; genus Fagus; species Fagus sylvatica. Next base: position 36,486,025 of record OU015769.1, read on the forward strand.
TTGCTTTCTGATAATATCTTTAGCTTTCATTTGACAATTCTTCATTCTTGCTTCAATATTCTTCAATATCTCACTAACAGAAAGAATAGATAGTTAAGAAAGGACAATTCTTGGTCAAGTTAGTATGAAAATGAATTACACATAAGGGGTTGTTTGTCTTACTATATATTTTTATATTACCTGAACCCAAAAAATTCTGTTGGACAAAGAGGACATTTGCAGAACTTTGAGCAAAGACAAAGAAGTTTGGTCCAGGAACTTGAAGGCTCTCAAGGTATGGGGGAGGCTATGAAATGAGGAGTATATGTTTTAATGTAAGAGAAAAGACCAACTTTGATCTTAGTGTCAGAAGTGAGGTTGAATAGGTATTTTGAGAGAAAATAATAAAGATCTTTAGAGATTCCATGATTAATCATGTGGAAGAAATGTAATTTTTTCTGTACCCTTCTGCTAGGGAGGACAAGAAATATGGTTGTAATTTCTGACAAATATCTAAGATGGGATGCTCTATAGAAGTTTGGGGTTCAGACCTCTCTCTTTCCATTCCCTCTTCAAAGTATCATATGGATAGAAACCTGGATCCATTAGGGTGATTGCTTGCAGATACATTTGAAACCAATCTCCTTCATGATAATACATTAAATAAATCATGGTGTATGTAGCTTTGTAAGAGAAAATTATATTAAATAATTGCAAGCATTAAGTTAATTGAGTAACTATAAATCTGATTATAGTAAAAAGGGTGTGTTGCCACTTTAAGATAACTATTGAGCTATTTGATAAAATGCGCTTGAGCCACCTTTTGTTCTGATTCTAGAATTGTAGTACATGCTTTTTATACAATTGCCATTTTGAAGGCAAGATGTTCATGTCATGTAAATCATTTTCATGCATAGTTATAGTTAAAGTGCAACCAAACTTGCATTCATCCTTTTTTTCCTTAACAAATCTTGGTGAAATTCTTAATTTATTGAATTCTCCCTTTTTTTTATTTATTTAAATAATTCTTTTATTCCCAGGGACAAATGTTTATGGAAAAAGCAGCATGAATGTAGTAGGAAGTACTTGGTACTAATTCTGAGGAACATCTTGCTCTGTCCTATCTGATTGTCAACTACTTGCAGGCATTTTTTTACGTTTTCTTTATGAACTCAAAATCGTAGGATGAATTTGGTTTGGAGCATTCATTTAGTTGTAAATTATTTTTAAAAAGAAATACATGAAAGATAAATAACATAGCTAAAAATACATGAAAATACAAAGAATGTAGATCTTTAATTCATACTTACCATTTTAATTCATCTATGAAAGTATGCTTTTAAAACATAGATACCATAGCCTAATTTCTCCACATTGTAACAGTATTGCTGCTCTCAACAACTTAAGCAAGAAACCGAATGGGACACTGCCCTTCTCTGTGAGCAGTAAATGCACTATTGTCTCTTCAGAATCTGTATCAAGTTGTACATTGTCTTTTTTGAGCGAGTTTACATAACCGATTTGTAATATATATTATAGAAGTACTTATATAAAAAAATATATATATATATATATATATATATAAAAAATATATATATATATACTCTCGAAGTAATTGTTGTGGTTTGCTTAATTACCTTGCCTTACATCCCATGCTAGACTTCAGAAAAAGAGATTATTGATGTATCTTCTTTAATCATAGTGGTAGTAATATTTAGATGTGAGTTCTTGGTTGAAATTATGATGCATAGATATGCACTTGGATATTTTACTGAATTCTCTTTTGAATATCTAAGGTACATTATATGCTAAATGATCCTTTGCGTTTCAGGTAAGTATCTTGCAAAGCAATCAATCCAACTTCCTTAAAGAGCTTATGCAAGTAGGAATTGGTAACTTCGTATCTGAGGCATTGAGGAACTATTTACGTTCTCATTTTTCTCATTGTCATTGTAGAATTATTTGCGGAATATTTTCTGTGTTATTCTTCTCTCTAGGAGGTATATTATATAGATGTACAATAGGTCTAAATAAGGAAACAATCAATCATAGCTAATTACACACTATACTATACATAAATATTAACAACACTCCCCCTCAAGCTGGAGAGTAGATATCAATGACTCTGAGCTTGCTACAAATAGAGTCAATGGCATTCTTGGGAAGAGCTTTAGTGAAGATGTTTGCTAGTTGACTTCCAGAAGGTACAAACGGTGTGATGATGTCTTTTGATTCCACTTTAGAACGAACAAAGTGACAATCAACTTCAATATGCTTGGTTCTTTCATGAAAGACTGGATTACTAACAATATGAATGGCTGCCTGATTGTCACAGTAAAGAGGTGTCGGACCTTGTGTTAAGAGTCCAAATTCTTGAAGAACAGTTCTCAACCAAGTTAACTCACAAGTGGTATGAGCCATGGCACGGTACTCTGCTTCAGCACTAGAGCGAGCCACAACTGACTGCTTTTTACTTTTCCAAGTGACAAGATTACCACCTATGAAAGTGCAATAACCAGTGGTAGATTTTCGATCTGAAGGTGACCCTGCCCAGTCAGCATCAGTATAACCTTCAATGCGGAGATGACCAGATGATCGATAAAAGAGACCACGACCTGGAGCATTTTTGAGATACTTTAGGATGCGTATGACTGCATTCATGTGAGGAACTCGAGGATTGGTCATAAATTGACTCACAATGCTAACTGCATAAGAAATATCAGGCCGAGTAATGGTTAGATAAATAAGTTTACCAACAAGTCTACGATAGGTGTTTGGATCATCAACAAAGTCACCCTCGTTTGGCATTAATTTCAGATTGGGTTCCATGGGTGTAGCAAATGGTTTTGGAGCCAAGATAACCTGTGTCTTGCAGAATATTGAGAGTATATTTTCTTTGGGATAAGCTTATGCCTGCTTTTGATCTAGCAACCTCAATACCAAGAAAATAACGAAGCTTACCCAAGTCTTTAGTGAGAAAACTCGAGCTGAGATGATTGATCAAGATCTGGATGCCTTCCTTGTCACTCCCAGTGATGACAATATCATCCACATAAACAACTAATATCACAATACCAGTTCTTGTCTTCTTAAAGAAGACAGAATGATCTGCTTGGCTGCGAGTCATACCATGAGAAACCATTGTCTTACTAAATTTGTCAAACCAAGCACGTGGAGATTGTTTGAGGCCATAGATAGATTTCTTGAGATGACACACACACTCCCCCTTGGACTCAAACCCAGGTGGTTGAGTCATATAAACAGTCTCAGTAAGATCACCATGTAGAAATGCATTTTTGACATCGAGTTGAAGTGGCCAATCAAGATTAGTAGCCAAGGAGATAATAATACGGATAGAATTCAACTTGGCAACAGGAGAAAAAGTCTCGGTGTAATCAAGGCCATATGTTTGAGTGAAGCCCTTGGCCACAAGACGAGCCTTCAAGTGATCAACAGTACCATCAGGATTCTGTTTAACGGTAAAAACCCAATGACAACCAACAATAGAAGTTCCTGTAGGTTTGGGAATTAGATCCCAAGTATGATTCAATTTTAAAGCATGCATTTCCTCTTCCATTGCCTTACACCAACCAGGGTGAGAAAGGGCTTCCCTGTAGGACTTAGGAACAACAAGTGATGATAATGATAAAGAAAATGCTTTAAAAGAAGGAGACAGATGATCAAAGAAAACACAGTTAGAGATAGGATGCTCAGTGCAAGTGTGTTTACCCTTACGAATGGCAATGGGAAGATCAAGATCCGAGGTAGACTGAGGAGGAGGCAAATCTTCAGACGTCGAGGCGGATGGGGGAAGTGGTAGAGAGAACTCTACTGGTGGTGGTGGTGGAACGAGAAGGACATCCTGATTTCGCCGACGAACATAAACCTGAGAGATAGGAGGAACAGGAGGAACAATGGAAATAGGTGAAGTTGGAGGAGCAATGGGAACATGTGTAGGGATAACAGGGGCAGATAACATAGATTCCTGTAACTGTCTTCCCTTAGGAGAATAATATGGGATATCCTCAAAGAATGTCACATCAGCACTAACAAAGTGTTTGCGTAAGGAAGGGCTGTAGCACCGATATCCTTTCTGAGTACGAGAATAACCGAGAAAGATGCACTTATGAGCACGAGGATCAAGTTTGTCACGATTTAGACTGTGATTATGAACAAAAGAAACACAACCAAAAAATCTTGGAGGAATAGAAAAGGAATTTTTGCCAGGAAAGAACATCTCAAAAGGAGACTTACCTTTGAGAATACGAGAGGGCATCCTATTCAAAAGATATGCGGTAGTAAGAATTGCATCTGCCCAAAAAAGCTTAAGGACATTCATTTGGAGCATGAGAGCACGACCAATAGCTAGAATGGGCCCATTTTTCCGTTCAGCAATGCCATTTTGTTGAGGAGTACAAATGCAAGATGTTTGATGTATAATATCTCTAGACTCAAGAAATTGCTGAAACGCACTATCTAGATATTCACGAACATTATCAGTTCGAAAAGCAAGAAGTTTGACATTAAATTGATTAGAAATTTAAGCATAAAAGGATTGGAAGACTGAAAACAATTGAGATCTATCTTTAAGCACATAAACCCAAGTTAAACGAGAGTGATCATCAATAAAAGTGACAAAATAACGAGCATCACATAAACCAGTGGTACGAGTTGGCCCCCAAATATCAGAGTGAACCAGTTCAAACGGATGTAAACATGGGTCATGAGTTTGAAGTTTAAAAGTAGCTCGATGATGTTTACTAAGTTCAGAAGTTTCACAATTAAAACTAGAAAAAGTAGGTAAGGTGGGTACTAAATGTTTAAGATTGACCGACGAGGGATGCCCATGACGACAATGCCACTGATATGGAGAATTTGTAGAATGAAGAGCAGATGGAACCGAGGTGCTAGATGGTTGAAAGTAGTAGAGTCCATCTTTGACAAATCCCCCACCAATCATCCTCTTCGTCTTTAGATCCTGAAATTCACAATGAGAGGGATAAAAAGCAACAGAACAGTTTAAGGCAAGGGTAAGTTTGTGTACAGATAATAGATTAAAAGGGAACTCAAGTAAGTATAAAACATCAGACAAAGTGAGATCAGAAGTGGTTACAGTACCTTTCCCTTGGATAGGAGTTTTAGTACCATTAGCAACAGTGACAAATGAAGGGGAACAAGGACTAGAAGTATGAGAAAGAAGTGAAGAATTACCGGTCATATGATCAGAAGCCCCTGAGTCGATAACCCAAGACAGACTAGAAGAGGAATGAAGACAAGTGTTACCTGAGGCGATCAGCAAGGAGGATGAGGCATTAGCACGCTGGAGAAGTGAATCATACTCAGTTTTGCTAATAAGAACCTGGTCCACAGGAAGAGAACTGGAATTGTCCCCATCAACATAGTGATTAGTACAGCCCTTTAATTTCTTTAATTTCATATTGAGATATTGGTGAGCCATCCAAGTTAAGAACATGTAACAAAATAAGTATGTGGTGGAGTCACCAAAGTAAGTAAACAAGCCTAGCCACCCAAGGAGCAACATAATGAGCCGAGCCACCAAATAGTCAAACCCAAACAGAATGGAAATAGCCAGGTGAACCAAAATACCAAGAAAAAGGGCCGAGATCAAAGCACCGAAAAAATCATGAGAACTTGCGAGATCTGAGAAATCTCCATCGAGATTCGAGAGAGCCAAATGAGAACCAGAGAGATCTGAAACCAAGAAGAGGATTGGAGGTGTCGAGAACCTCTGAGAGATCCAAGAAGCTTCGAAAAGACCGAGAGTCACTAGTACGTAAGAACTACTGAGAGAATTGAGAGATCAATAGCCACAGGTGGCGCGAAGAGATCAAGAAGCGAGAGACACTGGCGGCGCGAGGAGATCCAAAGGGAACCGAAAGCCACTATGAGCTACAGATCGAGAGCCGAGAGCCACCGGAAATAGCCTAGTGGTGCGAGAGGGTCCAAGATGGTCACCGGCGATGCCTGGTGGTCTGAGATAGTCCGAGATGAGTCACTGGAGAGGCCTGGCGGCGCTGGAGTCCGAGATTAAAAGATATAAACCCTAAACTTTTAGGGTTTTCGAAAAATAGAACAGGTAACCTGCTCTGATACCATGTAGAATTATTTGCGGAATATTTTCTGTGTTATTCTTCTCTCTAGGAGGTATATTATATAGATGTACAATGGGTCTAAATAAGGAAACAATCAATCATAGCTAATTACACGCTATACTATACATAAATACTAACAACATAATGTCACCCAAATATCTATTGTGGAAACAGTGAACAGTTGCGGGCTATAGTGGCTTTTAGATTTGAGGGGTATTACAGATGCCTTTTGGGTATGAATGGAAGAGGATGATTGCAATATCTTTTCTTGCACAAAGTATTGCTCTTTACTACATTTTTGTTTTGTTGTCAATATAAACTGGTAGTCTAAATTCTCTTAATTCTATACTTTTATGTAGAGTAGCGGCCTCTTAGAACCTTTTGTATTGATGGAATACAATTTTGTAAATGTCTACTTATACATTTCAATGTGCACAGTGAAGAAGAAACTGATAACATTTCTACTCTTTTTGGGAGTTCAGGGAACATGATTTGTTTTTTGAAATTTGACATCATTGAGATCGTCTTTTCTAATTTTTTTATAATGCAAGAAAGTTAAATCCAAATAATTAGATGGAAAATGAGATAGACTTTTTTGAGGGAGACAAATTAATTGAAATGATATTTTGCATAATTTTGCATAATTAACGTATTTCATGCATTTATGCAAAGTATTCTTGTAAAACTATAATGATATGATGATTGAAACAATCTCTCACACTACCAAAAAATTAAAATAAACAATATTTCTTTAAACCTTATTTTCAATAGTTTTCGCGTGCATCGCATGGGTTTGCGACTAGTATTTCTTAACACATTGCATTCAGCACATAATTCTGTTGAAGGTTCAAGACCTTTACAACAATTATCATTTCTTCTTGATCAATAATTCTGTTTCCTTTATATACTGAACCAAAACCACCAGATCCAATTAGATTGTTGGGAGAGAATCCGCCAGTCACCTGATAAAGCTTCTTGTATGAAACCTTTGAAATGAGTTCAGTATTTGAGAGTGTAGAAGATGATTTCTTTTTTGGTTTTCTCCTCCAATAGAGAACAAGAAAGAGTGAAGACAGAAGGAAGCAAAGAATGCCACAAACAATTATGACTGTTAATTTTAAAGCATGGGATTTTCCTCGTTTCATAACTTTAATGTCGCATGCTTGTAGCTGCAGTTCTGGGATACCCCCACAAAGCTTTTTATATCCGGTCACTGATATTCCGCTTGCATTTCTGAAGACGCCTTCTGTTGGTACCTCACCCTCCAGATTATTAAAAGAAAGATTCAAATATAGAAGGGAGAGCTTCTGTAGATCTTTAGGAATTGACCCTGACAAGTTGTTTCGTGAAAGATCTAAGTACTGAAGGCCTCTCAAAGAAGCCTAAGAAGGAGGTAAGTTACCTTGAATTGCCTTGCAGGTAAAGGTACTGCAAGGTCAAGCAATCTAAAATGGTTCTAGGAATCTCACCAGACAAATTGTTTTCAGAGACATCCAAGTAAAAGATATTTTTTAAATTGCCTACTTCCACAGGTAGGGTGCCGTTTAATGAGTTTTGTGCTAAGTTGAATACTAGTATTTGGGGTTATGACGCCACTAAGGTTATTTGTTGGAATGACTAAGTACTGCAAATATTTGCAGTTTCCAAAACTAGATGGAATGCTTCCTTCCAAATTGTTCTGTGATAAGTAAAGTTGGACCAATTGAGTGAGGTTACCAATAAAGGATGGTATGTGTCCTGACAATCTGTTTCCACCCAAAAACAATCCTTCCAGCTTTTGGAACTTCATAAAATAAGCGGGAATGCTGCCGGTGAACAAGTTATTTCCCATGTTTAAGGTAGTTAAGTTGATGAAATTCTCTAATGCTGTAGGAATAATTCCAGATAGTTGGTTGCCGTCAAGATATAGTGCACTGAGTTGCATGGACAAATTCTTATAGAGTTGGGTAAACTACCTCCAAAATTGTTATTAGGAAAATTAAGAATTTTCAGTTTGGTGCAGTTTTTCAAAGATGTTAAGAAATCCAAGTCCATAGAAGAATTACTTCCAAGATTATTTCGTCCAACACTTAGATGCTAGAGATTTAGCAGGTTTCCCAGATCAGTTGGAACTTGTCCCACTAATGTGTTAGAGGAGAGATCAATAATTTCAAGTCGAGAAGCATTGGATTGTGAAACTGGGATTGAACCAAAGAACTTATTAGTAGAGATGATCAAATGTCTGAGATTAGGAAGAGTGAGGCCTATGTTGTCTGGAAGAGTGCCATTTAGTTGGTTAAAAAGAATTAAGAAGGAGCTCAAAGTTGATATATTGTAAAGGGAATAAGGGATCGTACCAGACAGATTATTGGCTCCAACATTGAAGAAAGATAATCTCTGCAAACGGCCTATTTCATCTGGAATATTTCCCACAAAGTTATTGAGTCCTATGGAGAGTGCTTGGAGTGAAGAAATATTTCCCAAAGAAGGTGGGATGCCTCCTGTCAAATTATTTCCACCAATATGAAGCTTCTCAAGCTTCCTTAAAGTGGCCAGCTCAACAGGAATATTCCCAATAAGTTTATTCTGGATGAAATCCATGACTCTGAGTTCAGGACAGTTGGTCAAGTTGCTTGGAATTCTGCCTGTGAACAAGTTATTGCGAAGACGAAGATCTTACAGTCGGAACAAATGAGTAACTTCTTGTGGAATTTCACCGTATAAGAAGTTGCCGCTGAGGTTGAGAAACCTGAGAAAGCCGAGGTTGCATGTCTATCAATTTCACCATGATAGTCATGGCCATATTGTTGTGGGTATTCATCCATTTCAAGATTAGAATCATAGGACATTCTATGTCTATCAAATTCTAATTCTTGATTATAATTGGATTGGCCATAATATTCATGGCCATATTGTTGTGGGTATTCATCCCTTTCAAGATTAGAATCATAGGACATTCTATGTCTATCAAATTCTAATTCTTGATTATAATTGGATTGGCCATAATATTCATGGCCATATTGTTGTGGGTATTCATCTCTTTCAAGATTAGAATCATAGGACATTTGATAAGTCATGAAATATGACTTATTAAGCCCATTTTCTAGCGTTTTTAATAGAATTGTTTTGCATTTTATTTTTAGTTGTATGCAAATTCATTGCATTTATTTTATTTCATTACGTTGTATAAAAATAATTTATTTCTATGCATTATTTTAATTTTATAAAGTCTAAATTTTATGTTTTGTTTTAGGTGCAAATTAATGTTTGAAAAGAAAAAAAAAAAGATCAAGCCCACAAGGCCCACATGGCCACCAAAGCCCACAAGCTCACACTTTACACTCCTACCCGCATCACACAGGATCACTACTTGAGTTTTAATTGAAATTCACGTTGGAAGCTCCCACGGATTGCATGTCTTCCTTGTTTTGCCGCAAAGCACAATATCATTGCTCATTAATGAGCTCCACGTGACAAGCTTGCTTTGACCAATTGCATGCCATTTTTTCCTACCACACCACACATGATTATTTCTCTATGGGAGCCCTAAGAAGCGTGTTTTCTTCTTTCTTCTTAGACAGCAGCCGCTGGAACAAAAGGGGGGGCAAGCAGAAAAACTGCAATTTTTTTGGCAACTCTTCATTGTTTTCTCTCTAGTTTTTTTTGTAGGATTTATTTTCTTTAGTTTCTTTTTGTAATTTCTTGGCCATGATTGGCTAGACTTTTAGCTTGGGCTAAGGGGGAATCCAAATTTGTAAGGTAAACTAATTTCTTTTAAATCCATTTTGAGTTTCAATGTTTAAGATTTATTATTTGATTGTTCTCATCTTTTTATTATTTCTTTTATTTGTGGTTCTATAATTTGAATCTTTTCATGAGTTCAATCATGTTTTTCTCATAGTTAAGTAAAGATTTTAGTTCCATTAAATCTAAGAACTCTTAATTTCATTGGATATTACTTTTTACTACATTGTTGCTAGATTAATTAGTACAATGTCGATTTTAGGTTTTTCCAATGTAGTTATTTATTATGTGTTTAAATCAATGAACAATCAAATAATATTTCTAATTTAGATTTTATTAAAAATGGTTTTTATTGCAAATGTTCCAATTGAGGGTTTGGGATGTGAAACCCCCAATTGTGTAATTCCATGGATTTAAATTGAATTAGTTTATCTTAGCAAATTTGAGGAACCCAAAGCCCTAGCAATTTTTAGATTTGAGTTTCTTTACTTATTTAAATTGTGAGTTTTCAAAACAACCAAAACATTTTCTTGATTTAATTTCTAGTGTTACGTGTTTATTTAAAACCCCTCTCTCCGTGGTACGACAACCCACCTTACCATACATACTACCATTTTACCTTATACACCCACACATATATTCATACATATCAAATTTGATTAGTCTCCATTAAAGAACGACGTTTTGGAGGCCGACCAAATTTTGGCGCCGTTGCCGGGGAGAGGCGTATTTGAAGGAACACCATCACGGGATTGGTTTGCTCAATTGACTTGTCAAGGCGGTAAACTCGTTCCAACCCTTTCTTTGTCAATACCATTTTTTTTGTATATATTATTGTTAGTTGTTTTATTTATTTTTGCTGCATGAGTAGAAGGTATCGTGATAATCTAGGTAGATTTGCAAGAGAACTTGACACGGATTCTTCGGATTCCGAAGCTTACTTTCCAAATCTATTTGACTCACCTATTGCATCCGATACACTTTCACTCACATCATCACACACAATGGGTGATCATGAGGAAGATCAACCCATCAAGACTCTACATGACTACCTACACCCAACTAGGAATAGTTCACCATCATGCATCATGTTTCCGGCTAACCAACAAAATTTTGATTTTAAGCCCGGAATGATTCCACTCCTTCCTACATTTCATGGTATGGATAATGAAAATCCATATGTGCATATTAGAGAGTTTGAGGAGGTAGTTGCCACTTTCCATAGCCAATTAGGATCAATAGATACAGTTAGGCTTAAATTCTTTCCCTTTTCTTTGAAAGATAAGGCGAAAAGTTGGTTGTATTCTTTGAGACCTAGGTCTATTGCTTCATGGGGTGAGATGACACATATTTTCTTTAAAAAATATTTTCCCGAGCACAAGACCAATGCTTTTAAGCGGCAAATATCAACCTTTGAACAAAGAGAGAGTGAATCTCTCTACCAAGCTTGGGAAAGGTTCAAGGACCTTTTGAGTTTGTGTCCTCATCATGGGTATGAGAGTTGGCGTACGGTTAGTTGTTTTTATGAGGGGTTGCTCCCTAGGGACCGCCAATTTGTAGAGATGATGTGTAATGGGGAGTTCTTGCAAAAAGACCCCGATGAGGCTATTGAGTATTTGAACCATTTGGCAGAAAAAGCCCACACATGGACCGGACCTAGTGCTACTGAGAGTACTAATCGGTCTAAACCTCACACCTCTACTTCTTCGAGTGGAGGGATTTACCAATTGAAAGAGGAGGATGGTTTGAGGGCTCAAATAGCCCAACTAACCAAGGAGATAGAGACCCTAAAAATGAAGAGGGACTAGTGGTACCAAGCAAGGTTACCAAGTTGAAATGCATGAGGAATGCAGTGTGTGCCATGATCCGGAGCATCCTACCAAGGATTGCCCGATGTTGCCTAGTGTAGTGGGGGTTTTTGAGGAACATTGTGGAGCCATAGGGAACTTTAGGAAACCATTTTCACCCTACTCCGAGACTTACAATCCGGGATGGAGGAATCATCCTAATTTTGGTTGGAAGAATGACACTCACTCTTCCCAACAACCATCCATGCCACAAAGGAATTTTTCCCAATCCTATCCCTCCCAACATGCACCTCCACCACAACAATTCACTCCCACTCATGTGCCACACCAAGCACAACAACAATTTCCTTCTTCCTCTAATTCACTTGAAAGTACAATTACATGCTTTTCTTGAGGCACAAAGCAAGACCAATCAAAAGCATGATGCACTTTTAAATCAATTAGCCGAAGAGAATAAGGAAATGAAAAGCCACATTTCAAAGTTGACCAATGCTTTAACAGTAAATGAGAAAGGGAAATTTCCATCCCAACCTCAAATACCTCAAGGTCAACACATGGCTCAAGGTTCCCAAAATAAAAAGAATGTAGAGCATGTTAATGAAGTCACTACTAGAAGTGGGAAGAATGTTGATAGCCCACACATAGAAGAGCAAGAAAAGAGTAGTGACAATGTTGATTTGCCTACCACAAGTGAACCTCTTACTAGACCAATTTCCGTACCTTTCCCACAAGCTCTAAAAGCTTCAAGGAAGTTGGATTCTAGTCCTGAAATCCTAGAAAATCTTAGGCAAGTGAGAATTAATTTACCACTCTTGCATGTGATTAAGCAAGTACCATCTTATGCCAAGATTCTTAAGGATTTATGCACTATGAAAAGAAAGCACAATGTGAAGAAAACCGCTTTTCTCACCGAACAAGTTAGTGCTTTGATTCAACATAACACACCTCCTAAGTATAAAGACCCCGGTTGCCCAACCATTTCTTGTATCATTGGTGACCATGACATCGAGCAAGCTTTGCTTGATCTTGGGGCAAGTGTGAACTTAATGCCTTATTCGGTCTATTTACAACTTGGTCTAGGAGAAATTAAACCCACCATGGTGGTGTTACAATTAGCAGACCGGTCGGTAAAAAAACCAAGAGGTGTTGTGGAGGATGTGTTAGTCCAGATAGATAAGTTTTACTATCCGGTTGATTTTCTCATATTGGACACCGAATCTGTTGTGCATGCTAATTCAAAAATTCCTATAATTCTTGGTAGACCTTTCTTAGCTACTGCTAATGCATTGATTAATTGTAGGAATGGTTTGATGAAGCTTTCTTTCGGGCACATGACTTTGGAAGTGAACATCTTCAACATTGGAAAGCAATTGGTGGAAGATGATGAATGTGAAGTGGCCAATTGGGTTGATGTGGTTGTGGAAGACCAATTCCACAACACTTATTTTTCTGACCCTCTTGAATCTTGTATCGTAAATTCTTATGATTTAGATTCTTCCATTAACTCTGAAATTACTGATGTTTGTTCTTTACTTGATGATTTTCAGGTTATGGAGCTAAGTGGGTGGAGACCAAGATTTGAGGAGTTGCCCAAAAGTGAACTCAAGCCCCTTCCTTCTAGCATTGAGATTCCAAAGCTTGAGTTGAAGCAACTCCCAAGTGAGCTTAAATATGCATTCCTCGAATCAGGTGATACCTTTCCTGTAGTGATTTCCTCTAAATTAACTGTTGAACAGGAAGGTAGCCTAGTGCAACTCTTGAAAAAGCACAAAACCGCAATTGGTTGGACCATAGCGGACATTAAGGGAATTAGCCCTTTAGTTTGCACACACAAGTTACATTTTGAGGAAGAGGTTAAGACCTCTAGAGAGCCTCAACGTAGGCTAAACCCAAACATGAAGGAAGTAGTAAAAAGTGAAGTGCTTAAATTGTTAGATGCGGGTATTATATACCCGATAGCGGATAGCAAATGGGTTAGTCCTACTCAAGTGGTTCCCAAAAAGTCGGGAGTCACGGTTGTTGAGAATGAGCTTGGGGAATTAGTGCCCACTAAGTTAGTCACGGGTTGGCGGATGTGCATTGATTATAGGAAGTTGAATGCCGCCACCCGAAAAGACCATTTCCCCTTGCCCTTCATTGACCAAGTGTTAGAGAGAGTGGCGGGACATTCTTTCTATTGTTTTCTAGATGGTTATTCTGGGTATTATCAAATTGAGATTGATTTAGAAGACCAGGATAAGACCACTTTTACATGTCCCTTTGGCACATATGCATTCCGCCGCATGCCATTTGGATTATGTAATGCTCCAGCCACCTTTCAAAGGTGTATGATGAGTATCTTTAGTGATATGGTCGGAGAGTTTATGGAAGTTTTTATGGATGACCTTTCGGTCTTTGGTGATTCTTTTGATGGATGTTTGGAGAATTTAGGCAAAGTGTTGGCTAGATGTGAGGAAAAGAACCTTGTCTTGAATTGGGAGAAGTGCCATTTCATGGTAACTTCCGGGATAGTCCTAGGCCACATTGTCTCATCTAGGGGTATCGAGGTAGATAAGTCCAAGATAGAATTAATTTCTAAACTACCTACCCCTAAGACCGTCAAAGATGTTAGATCTTTCCTAGGCCATGCGGGTTTTTATCGTAGGTTCATACAAGGCTTTAGTTTTATTTCTAGACCCTTGTGTAGCCTCCTTCTTAAGGATGCACCCTTTATTTGGACGGAAGCATGTCAAGAAGCTTTTGCAAAGCTAATTGATAAGCTTACCTCCGCTCCTATTATGAGATCACCGGATTGGAGCCTTCCTTTTGAGCTCATGTGTGATGCTAGTGACTATGCCATAGGAGCGGTATTAGGCCAAAGGAAAGATAACAAGCCATATGTCATCTATTATGCTAGTAGAACTCTTAACTGTGCACAAATGAATTACACAACTACTGAGAAAGAGTTACTAGCCATTGTTTTTGCTTTAGACAAATTTCGTGCTTATTTGATTGGATCACCTATTGTTGTTTTTACTGATCATGCCGCCCTCAAGTATCTTTTTACCAAAAAGGATGCTAAGGCGCGACTAATTAGGTGGATTTTGTTATTGCAGGAATTTAGTCTAACAATCAAAGATAAGAAAGGAGTTGAGAACGTGGTAGCGGATCACCTCTCAAGACTCACTTTCGAGGATAATTCGGATCACCTCCCTATTAATGATGAATTTCCTGATGAGCATTTATTTGTTATTTCTGAATTGCCATGGTATGCTCATATTGTGAATTACCTTGTTGTAGGTGAAATTCCGAAGGAGTGGAGCGCACAAGATAAGAGAAAGTTTTTGGTTGAGGTACGTAATTTTTATTGGGATGATCCCAATCTTTTTAAATATTGTCCCGACCAAATTATTAGGAGGTGCGTTCCTAATGATGAAATCACTAGTGTCTTAAACTTTTGTCATTCTGAAGCTTGTGGTGGGCACTTTTCTATAAAGAAAACCGCTGCAAAAATCTTGCAGTGTGGATTTTATTGGCCCACATTGTTTAAGGACACTAATGATTTCTGTAGGACATGTGAAAGATGCCAAAAGTTGGGAGCCATTTCTCGTAGGAACATGATGCCTCTTAACCCCATTCTTATTATTGAGATCTTTGATTGTTGGGGTATAGACTTCATGGGCCCATTTCCCCCATCTTTTGGTAATCTTTACATATTAGTTGCTGTGGACTATGTGTCCAAGTGGGTAGAGGCCGTGGCGTGTAAAAAGAATGACCATAGGACCGTTGTAAAATTTTTGAAAGAAAATGTCCTATCTAGATTTGGAACGCCACGAGCCATCATAAGTGACCAAGGAACTCACTTTTGTAACAAACCCTTTGAGTCCCTAATGTTGAAATATGGAGTAATCCATAAAGTAGCTACATCGTACCACCCTCAAACAAGTGGTCAAGTGGAACTAGCTAATAGGGAGATTAAACAAATTTTAGAAAAAACGGTTAGCCCCGACCGAAAGGATTGGTCCTTACGTTTGTTGGATGCACTTTGGGCTTACCGTACTGCTTTTAAAACTCCCCTTGGTATGTCCCCTTACCGACTTGTTTTTGGTAAACCTTGCCACTTGCCGGTAGAACTTGAGCATAAAGCCTATTGGGCTATAAAAGCTTTTAATTTTGATTTGGATGAGGCCGGCAAGTTGAGAAAACTCCAATTGAATGAATTAGAGGAGTTAAGAAATGATGCATATGAGAGTTCTAAAATCTACAAGGCAAAGATGAAAATTTTTCATGACAAAAGGATTTTGAGAAAAACCTTTGAAGTGAACCAAAAAGTGTACTTGTATGATTCTAGACTCCATAAGCATCCGGGCAAGTTGAGGTCTAGGTGGGATGGTCCGTATGTAGTGAAGCGTGTTTTTGAAAACGGGGCCATTGAGGTAGAGGATCCTAGGGATGGGCGGATTTTTAAAGTAAATGGACAAAGACTTAAGCCCGCCCTAGATAGGTTTGTGCCTGAGGAAGAAACAATTTCCTTGGAGGATCCCGTTTATCGGGATGAGTAGATTTTTCGGAGTCTACCTTTTACTTGTACCATATTTTGCTTTTGTTTTTGTTTGGTGGAACTAACATTTTGCAGGAAATATCATTGGAAGTTCTATGCCACGATTGAGGTGCCCTCTAAACCTTCTTATACTATCATGTTCTATATTTTTGAAACATTGAGGACAATGTTGAATTTAGGTTGGGGGGTGGGATAGTAATTTTTTAGAGCTTCCCATACATATGTTGAAGTGTTGAAATTCTTGCATGCTTATTGTGTTTCCCCTTCATTGACATCTTTTTGCTTTTGGTAAATAAAAAAAAAAAAAAAAAATCTTTTTGATGTTTAATGTTATGCAATATGTCTTGAAATAATGAATTCATATGCTTTGATTGTGCTATCCTTGAGGATGTATTAAGCATTAGCTTTGATTTGAATGTCATTAGTGAGCTTAAAGGCTTGAACGCATGATCATTTGATTGAGAAATTTAAATTCTGTCCTTTGATGCTTGATTTTTGGGTAGTGAGATTCCACATGTTTCTTTGAACTTCACAAGCACATTAGTACATAGTTGTGGGGTATGAAAGCCAAACATGAATGTTTAAAATCTTAAGGCTAGTTGGTTGACTTGTTGGTTGTGAAATCCTTGGCATGGTTTTGTGTATTGTAAATTTCTTATTAAAAAAAAAAAAAAAAAAAAAAAAAAAAAAAAAAAAAAAAAAAAGAAAATTGGCCATCTTGAGCTTATACTGAGTAACCGGGCCTCTTGCCTAATCAGCAGTGAGTGTTCGCGTCAAAAGGTAAAGGTTTGGAATGGTCAATATGGTGTGGGTAACTAGTTTAGCTTCGTAGCCTTTTTGACTCGAGTTAGTAAGCCCTTAGGGGTGTCTTTACACCTAGTGCCCATTGAGCCACTTGGTTTGGGAGTTACTGGTCAAACACTCGATACACGGGTCAACTAGAAAGCTTAAGGGAGCTAAGCATTGTACAACCCACACAATAAAAAAAAAAAAAAAAAAAATGATGATGCAAGTGTATATGAGCAATTTAATAATACTTTCTATGCCTTGGTTGTTTCACCTGACAAAGAATTTTAGAAAACTTTGAAGGACTAAGCCATTTATGATGGAATTGTTTGAAGCCCCATAACCATGAGCTAACTCACTTTACACTAAGGATGTGTGTGGCGTTTTACTATTTGAGTATGAGCAAATTCGGATAGAGTTTAAATTTTTCATAATTTTGGAGATGAAGTTTGTGTTTTTAAGCTTGCTCATGACTGAAAACCATTGCTTTTGTGATATTGCTTTCCCTTTGATAACATGATTGGCATTGTTTGAAATAAGTCAAGACTGAGCACGTTACTTGAGAAACAAAACGTTTGTGGGTATCGTTCTGGTAAGCCCTCACGAGACTATAACTCGTCCACTAGGGACACCTAGGGGTTTAAAGGCTTGTTGCATGAGCTAAATGCAACCGAGAGTGCCAGCGAAAGTGGTATAGTTTAGGTTTATTTTCTTTTGAATTGTTTTTAGGTTTGCTAGAGACTAGCAAAATTTAGGTTGGGGGGTGTGATAAGTCATGAAATATGACTTATTAAGCCCATTTTCTAACGTTTTTAATAGAATTGTTTTGCATTTTATTTTTAGTTGTATGCAAATTATTGCATTTCTTTTATTTCACTACGTTGTATAAAAATAATTTATTTTATATGCGTTATGTTAATTTTATAAAGTCTAAATTTTATGTTATGTTTTAAGGTACAAATAAATATTTGAGCATAAAATGAGCAAGAAGAAAAGGAAGATAGTGCTGAAAAGAAACAAAAAGAAACCAAACTAAAGCAAAGCAAAAGAAAAGAAAAGAAAAAGAAAGCAAGCTCACGTGGGAGTCTTGATGAAGTAGAAAGAGCTGGCAAAAGGCAGCCAGCAAAGGAAAAGAAAAGAAAAGAGCAGCCAGCAAAGGAAAAGAAAGAAAAGAGCAGCCAGCAAGGCCCGCAGGCCAGCAAGCCAGCAGGCCCAGCACGCCCCAGCAGGCCCAGCATTGCCAATGAGCCCAGCAAGGCCTTTCCTACCCGCAATGCACTGGATTAATCCCTTCTTTTTTTAGCCCTAAGAAGTGTTTTTTTCTTCTTTTCTTCTTGGACAGCAGCCGCTGGAACAAAAGAGCAAGCAGAAAAACTCCATTTTTTAGGCTATTCTTCATTGTTCTCTCTAGTTTTTTTCTCTAGCTTATTTATTTTCTTCTAGTTTCTTTTTGTAATTTCTTGGCCATGATTGGCTAGACACTTTAGCTTGGGCTAAGGGGGAATCCAAATTTGTAAGGTAATCTAAGTTTATTTTAAATTCCATTTTGAGTTTCAATGTTTAAGATTTATTATTTGATTGTTCTCATTTTTTTGTCATTCCTTTTATTTGTGGTTCTATAATTTGAATCTTTTCATGAGTTCAATCATGTTTTTCTCATAGTTAAGTAAAGATTTTAGTTCCATTAAATCTAAGAACTCTTAATTTCATTGGATATTACTTTTTACTACATTGTTGCTAGATTAATTAGTACAATGTCGATTTTAGGTTTTTCCAATGTAGTTATTTATTATGTGTTTAAATCAATGAACAATCAAATAAGTATTTCTAATTTAGATTTTATTAAAAATGGTTTTTATTGCAAATGTTCCAATTGAGGGTTTGGGATGTGAAACCCCCAATTGTGTAATTCCATGGATTTAAATTGAATTAGTTTATCTTAGCAAATTTGAGGAACCCAAAGCCCTAGCAATTTTTAGATTTGAGTTTCTTTACCTTATTTAAATTGTGAGTTTTCAAAACAACCAAAACATTTTCTTGATTTAATTTCTAGTGTTACGTGTTTATTTAAAACCCCTCTCTCCGTGGTACGACAACCCACCTTACCATACATACTACCATTTTACCTTATACACCCACACATATATTCATACATATCAAATTTGATTAGTCTCCATTAAAGAACGACGTTTTGGAGGCCGACCAAACCATCCGGGGTTTTGGGTGAAAGGGGAATAATCCTATTGGTAAGATCTAGAATCCGATCTTTAGAAAACTCTACCTAATAGAGTTCTTTTAATTCTAATATTTTATTTTATAATAAATGGCCTAACACTTAACTTGTACGTTAACGTTTCCAAAGAGCTTAAAAAAAACCAAAACCTCTCATGCCAAACTCCATCTTTCTAAAATCATCCAAAAAAAAAAAAATTCTCAAACATTTGAATTTTCTTTGTCATCTTCTACAAGTCAATCTCTTCAACTCTCTAACATCATCCAAAACAAAATTCCCAAATGTTTCCAAAGTATGTTTGGATCTTTTTGTTTCTCTATCTAAACATTGACAAAAATGAATTTTTTTTATACAAAGGTTTTCTAATCTGGATATTGGCTTCTACACTCCCTTTATGTGATTATTTGTTTGTTTTCTATGTATGAAGATATGAATTTCTTAGCAGTTTATTCAAGCTTGTAGAGGAAAGAAAATAGATAAAGGGCATGAGGGGCAGAGAGGGAGAGGATTTACAGTTCTTGAATGGTCAAATCGATATTTCAAACCGTCAACTCAACCAAGACAATTAAAACCCCTATAAACCCACCTTTTGAGGACATTGTCTTGCCCAAATTCGAACGCTTGAATGAGTTCTCATCTTACTCACAATCTACGAATTAAGATCAAGGAAATGGTGGTGTGGGGGATATGCGGACTTTGCTAAGAATCTGAAAACAAGAAGGGCATAAAAATCAAACTAGGGATGTATTTGAAAAAAAGATCAAGGTTGAGGACTTTGAAAAAGCAAAGGACTTCGCTTAAAATCATAAATTTGAGCTTTTAAAACTAAAAATTCGCGGTGAGCTCTGTAAAGGGGGATGGATAAATGATTTTTTTTTTACAAATGTTTCACATTAATGACATGAAAGTATGGGTTTTTGAGTTATTTTTCAAAAATCATTATTTTTGGGGGTTTGCTAGTGGAATGATGACACAGAAATTTGGACCATTTATTGTAAAAAGAAAGATTAGGATTAAAAGAACTTCATTTGGTAGAGTTCCCTAGGAACTCTAAAGGATCCTGATATCACTTCTAGTAGGTCGTTTAGGCAACTGCTTAAGATGCCCCCATTTGGAAGAATGTTTCACAATTCTTGATCTTAGAGTACAATACCATATTTTGTAAAAAATCTAAATTAAAATATACTTATATCCATTGACTTTTTATTTGGAGAAGTGGTATATATCTAACTAAAAATGAAAGAAACTCAGATACAAGGAGGAAACCAAGATTTTAGCTTAGGTAGACCAAAGTATAAACCAACAATTAACAAATTACCAACTGATGGAGAAATATTCCTAAGTGTTTGGAAGCCTCTCATACGGATTGTCATCCACTTCGAAGGTTCGTCATACGGTTAGTCATCCACTTTGAATGTTTTCATACTTAAGTTCTCATCAATCACACCAGATGGAGCCCCATCCATCTAGGCAAAGGGTCATCCAATCGGGAATGTTCTAAGTCATTCATAGTCGTCCAAACCTATGGGTCGTGATGACTCACAATATTCAACCACACGTGCCAATGTATTCTATAACAAGCATTAGATTCCCTTTTGGAAAATTCCAAGACTCTGAGAGCATTCTCACAGACTCTCTATTTTTTTTGCCAATTTGTTCTAAAAAACCCACTTTTGCTCAAATAGCTAATCACCAGACTCCCTATTTTAACTTTACTATTCTATTTTTTAATATATCTTTATTATTTTATTTTATTTTTTCACAACTCCCGATTCCCTCAATTGATGGTAACTCCCTCATATGAGGGAGTCACTGTTCATCAATTGCCCATTTTCAACGGTATAGGGAGGCTGATGTTTCCCACTTTTGCTGCCTCCTCCCCATTTTCTGCTGTTTTCGCCCAAATATTCCTTCCACAAACTGAACGAGCGTTATGGAGGCGATAATAGGATGGCAGAGGAGGTCCTAGAAGTAGAAGGGCACGTGTTAGCCTCCCAGTTCTATAAAAGGGACCTCTTACCACTATTCCAAGGTATGAGCACCATTCCAAAAATTCTCCTTTTTAAGAGCTCAGAAAACAATCAAATATTGTAGATGATTTCAATACAAAAGTTATATTTATTATCTCATTCAAGATATATAATATTTTTAAGAGCTCACTAGAGTTTTTCAGTGATCTAAACTGACGAAACCATTGAAGAGTTTTTGGTCGGAATCACACCAGTACTCTTCCGATTGATTGCATCATCATAAGAAATGACACCATGTTTATGAATTAATTGCATTTTTTGTTTTGAAAAAAAATCAAATATTATAGATGATTTTAATACATTATCTAATTCAATATATAATATTCTTCGAATTAAAATAAAATAAAAGGTGTTTCCAAGTAAAGAAAAAATAAATAAAACAAACAAACAAATGAGTCATTTGGGTGTAGTAGACAATATCACAGTAGCACCAAAATTCCGAAATTCCAAACTTTTAACTTTGGGTCTTAATCAACAAACAACCACGGTCATTTGAATGATAAAGAGACGAAAAATTAACAAATAAGTTTTGATGTTCACAAAAAGTAAAAAATAGGTTTAAATACCATTTTGGCCCTTAACCTTTGGTCTTTGTGTCAAATTGGTCTCTACTCTAACCTTTCAACTGTGTCAAATTGGTCTTCAATCTTTCAACCTTTTGTCAAAATAGTTTTTGCCCGTTAAGTCTTGGATGAAAATGCTGATGTAGCTAACGGTTTATTTTTAATTTTAAAAATGTTTGACTTGGCATGCCAACTCAAATTTTAATAAATGAAAAAATGTCAACTCAAATTAAAAATTAAAAAAAAAATCTACATGAGTTTTTTTTTTTTTTTTTTTTTCCATCTTATTCTGCAAAGTTTTAATTGCCAGCCAATTCATAGAGAGTTTTCATATCAAGATTTTCTGTAAGACAGTATGCATCTTTCTATAGATCATTTCATCCCTGGTCAACTTATTTTCAAACTGACTTTTTTGAGTTTTTTCTAACAAACAAGTGTAATCACATAGTTTAATTTAATCTGCAAGGACGAAATTTTTTTCTCTCGCAACTTTTCTGCCATGAATCCTTAGTTTGTGCACATATCCATCATTGAATCCAATCTATCAAACTCTTCAATGTCTTCATGCATCAGCATCATTTATGTGCCTCCTACTCGAAGCTAATCTATTATTATATAAACTAATAGGTGAAGCTTAGAGATTTTTTTTTGTCTTCTCTCAACCTTGCCACGTCAGATTTACTCTTCTCACATTAATCCAAATCTCATGCCTCTCAATTCTCATTCCAGATCCGGCCCACTTTCTTTTTTTTACTCTCTGTCACACGTACGTCTTAATTTCCACTCTATCTCTCACACATTCAGACTCTCTATCTCCACCGCCTGTTTCAGAATTCTTCTGTCTCCTCGCCTTCTTCTCTCCCTCTTGACTGCTCATCTCCTTGCTATATGTTCATGTTTTTATTTTTATTTTTATATTAAATCCTGTCTCAACTGAAACTGACTGCTTTCTGCCCCTTTGGATCACCAACTTCTACCGTTACATAGCTTTCCTGCTTTCTAATCTTTAAGGTCTCAACTTCTACCGTTATTTACCCATGTATTAATGTATATCACTAACTGTTGAGGCGTTGCTCTGCCTCCAGCTCTCTCTCTTCCCTTTTTTTGGCCCTTCCTTTGCTTCAGTTGCAATTGTTTATATAAACCGCCTCACTCTCCACTGATTTGCTTGCAGGAACCCAAGGTGAGTTCTTTCTCTATCTTCTTCCCTGTTTTTTTGTTTGTTTTTTGTGGCAGATTGTTCAAGCTGTATTATTAAATTAAACTACCATCAAATTTCCAGCGGGTTTTAGTGCCAGATTGTTCAAATTCAGTATGAGGTTTTATCATATGGGTTTCTCTTAAATCAAGGTTGTTCAAGTTCAGGAGCATGGAAATTGATTGTAGTCTTCTTTACAAAATGGGTCTTCATATAATTCTCTTATTTGAGCTGGACATGGGTGTTCATGTCTGATTGGGTTTTAACCGGACTCCATAACCTCTTAATCTCTTCTAAAAATTGTTGTTTGTTGGTTTGGGTTTGGAATTAGTTGGTTTATTTATGTGTCATGGCAATTCATTTTTGTTCTTTATTTTTGTTGGTTTGGGTTTGGAATCTCTTCTAATTTATTTTTGTTCTTTCCTACTCTAGATTGTTTCAAAGTTGCAGTTCTGTCCTATTGTTTTTTTCTGAACATCTATCGTATTGGACATTGGTAATGTGTCAGAAACTTAGAATGCAAAGTTATTGAAGCTTCTTCTATGAACTTGAATAGCATTTTCTCTGGGGAAGCCCGGAAATTGAATGCAAACTGTTTAAAGAAATGCTTGAACCAAAGATGCATAAGACCTTGGGTTGTTCTTCATCAGGTTGAAAAGGGACCAAACCAGCAGTGTATTACACAATCTTATTTTTTATTTGCAAGGCCACGATAAATTCAAACCTCAAGAATGAGAGAGGTTCCATCTTTGATATCCTTATGCATTGAGGCACTTAAGAAAGAATTCATCCACTGTAAATTTCTTATAATTATCGGTCCAACCCGCTTGGCTTATTGTACCAGCTAAAATCTTCGTTGTTGTCCATGTCATTGGAAAATGGAAGCTACCAGGTGCTTATTGCCTACTTTCTGTGAAAACTGAATGATATAACATAAATTGTTTTGTCCTTTATTGTTTATTAATTCGTTGAAAACCACAGATATATGTGATACCAATATTTGACATGATAAACTTTTATAGAAACTTTTCTGGTGAAGAGATTGAAATTCAGACCTTCTTTCATGCTCCGATTTTTTACTCTGCAATTTATATGTTGGTAACTGTTCCTTCCTCTCTCATTGGTTCAGTTGCAAACATGCAATAGGAAATTGATGGTTTCTTTCCTTCTATTTTGTTCATAGTGCACCCTTGGCATGCCTTTGATGTGTTTGATATATTGTCTTAAAGGAGAGCCTGGCAAAAGCGGAAAGCCTATGCATGTGTAAATGGAAGTGCAAATTGATCAACATAGACCAATGGTTCGAGCTCTTTGAACTACTGTACAATATCTGTGATTGTATTCGCAAATTGCTGTCCAGCTTTCTCAAGAGCATCATTAGGCCTCCACGACCTCACTTCAAATCTAAGTCCCCTTTATCTCACTCATCTTTTACTATAGTTTGTGAATTTTGTGCAACACATGTTGTCATTCTTTTGAGCATGTTACTAATTAGTTGTTTATCAGTTGAATTTATAGAATGAAATTATAAATCCATAGACTAAAAAACATTTTACTTTCGTGAACATTAACACAGATTCATAATATTTAGGAATCTAAATATAAATATTGTGAAATTTAAACAAATGGCTGATTAAGACTTTGTAAATGAAAATGACATCGTTTTGATTTTTCGTTTGCAGTGACAGTCGATTAATGCTTAGTGCATCTTGAGGAAATTTTTTGTGGAAACTAGAGAATTTATTGATTAAATTGTTATTATTGACTAGCAAGAGGTAAATTCTGAGGTTGTACCATAAAAAATTGTTAATTTAGTTACCCTTTAATCATAAACTTTAGAGACCTAAGGTGGCCTATATAGTTGGTAAACAACAAGTCTGTTGAGATGGTCTTATGTGTTCGTTGTAAAAGATTTAAAGTGGTGATAAAAGATGAGGTAAGTCGAGGAGAGACTCTGAAGTGGGAGTGGAAAAGTGAAGGGACCTTTGTATATTTTTTTTATAAGTCAAAAGAGAGACCTTCATGTTACTTTGTATTTCCATGATTCTATTGAAGGTCAGCCTCAGACTCATGCCCTCTGTGCCTCTCATCATCAAATAATCACCATCATCATTGTTGTTATGTCATCAATTAATTTCATTATATTTTAAGAACTTAATCATTATGAACTTCATACAGGTAGAAATGCTTAAAGGAAAGCTTGGATTTATGTTGTATTCAACTAAGAGGATGAAACAAGTTTGAACTTAGCCCTGAAAAACTATATGATAATCAATATTTTAGCTGGAAGCTGATTACATATCTTAAATGAATTAATTATATGATTCTATGTGCTTGTATTTGATTCTACGTTCTCAAATGGTACTGAAATATACTTTTCATGGGGGGTGAGATCAAATGGCAAATATATGTCTGAAATATGGAACTGAAATATTTTGACAACATGGGGGGTGAGATGCTAGAAGTGGCAGTTGCAAATATGAATGCCTTTGGTGGAGTTGCTGCTTGTGGCGAAATGCAATCACTTTTATCTTATTAATTAATTTCTTTAAGATATATGTCAAATATTGCCTTAGTTAATTAATTTCTTTAAGATATATGTCAAATATTGCCTATGCACAGCACTTGGATATGAAATTGTAATTGAATATTTGAGTTTTTATTTATTTAATTATGTTTTGTACTATAAAATTCCAAAGTTATATAAACTATTTGTATCATTTCTCAAGTTTGTGATATACAAGGTTGGGACATATCAGGCTTTCTCTTAAGGAATGTAAAAGTTCTGCATATTTCTATACCAACTCCAATTGTATTATTTGTCTATTTATTTATAATAAACACAAGTAAATTACTTACCCTACCAAAAAGATAATAAAATAAAGATGCACTACTAGGATATAATTTCAAATCAAAATCTTCATTATTTTTGTAAACTTAAAATATAAATTGTTAAAATTAATCATACAAGCATAAAAAATTCCGCGCATCGCGCGGGTTTGCGACTAGTTCAACAGCTCCAAAGAATCCCATTATCCACGGCTATCTCATGCCAGCTTGCAGCGTATACACAACAACAAGGGCAGCGATTGGAATGGTGAAGGGCGGCGCGAGTGGCCCGGTGAGCTGCGCAAGGGGCGACGGGGAATGGATGTATGAGAGAGAGGGGTAGGAGATTTTGCAAGGAGGTTAGGGATTTGGAATTTTGAATTGAAGTATCGGGTTCCCTTAGAAATTAAGATGAAAGAATTTTTTTTTAATTTGAGTTGGCATGCCAAGTTAGACATTTTTAAAATTAAAAATAAACTATTAGCCATGTCAGCATTTTCCATCCAATACTTAATGGCAATGATCATTTTGATACAACGTTAAAAGGTTGAGGACTAATTTGACACATTTGAAAGGTTATGGACCATTTTGACACAAAGGCTAAAGGTTGAGGACCGAACGGTATATAAACCTAAAAAAATAAGACACACCACACAAGCACACAATGTCTCATTGTGCACAGTCAAAAGAAAGAGCCAGATAACCATTTTTTTTTTGTTGGGTTCCTTTGACCTTCTTTTTTAAATAAAAAATAAAAAAATTTAAGGAGGGCAAGTATAGTTATTTTAGGCTCAAATTTGAAAATATTTTAAATTTGGGGGATGAATGCCTTTTTTCTATTGTTAATTTCATCATTGATTGAGAATCATGATGTACTAGTGGTCTGTGCATTGACAAAACTTCTTAAAATGGTTGACGCCTTCAATATGGTAGCACTACCTTCTCTCTCTCTCTTTTTTTTTTTTGATAATGCAATACTTGGGGGACCCCAATTTAAACACTAAACATCAGGAAGTGCAAGTTGAGATACAAGCCTCTTGGCATGGTAGCACCACTTAAGTTTAGGTTTTTATTAATTGAAATGTGTTTTTATAGGAGGTTGACCATAGGTGTTGGTCAACCTTTTTGGACCAATTTAATTCTTGAGAGGGAGTTAGGTATAACTTTTATAAATTTTTAAAAAAATTTCAAATTTTAACTAAATATACTATAAAAAAAATTAACAATCTATAATATAAATTAAAACCTGAAGCAGAGAGAAAGTGTTTGCCCTCTTTCAAACACTGCCACATCAGAATCCCTGCACCACAAAAGTCTAATTATTTCTCAGTCCACTCTCTCTCTGTTTCACGTTTCTCTCTCTGCTTCACGTCTGTCTCTCTCCCTCTGTTTCAGGTGCGCCTCTCTCTCTCCCTCAGGCAGGCGTTAGGTTGCCCCTCTCCCCCGCCCCTCATCTTCAGGCGTTAGGTTCCCTTCTCTTCCCCTATGTTCTCTCTCTTCTTTGACCCCTCATCTTCAGACGTTAGGATACCCACTTGCTTCAGGCGTTACCCTCAAGTTTCCGGCGTTTCCTATTTCCAAAAGTCACAACCTTCTCTCTCATCAATCTTTATTTAAGCATCTCAACCAAGGAGGCTCACACATCTGCTCATTTACAATGTAAGGTAACCTATTTTTATTTTTAAAATGTTCACTTTTTAAGGTTTCATTTTAATCTAAGTTTTTCCGTTGGTTCTATTTTTATTTTTTATGGGGGTGATTATATATGGCTGTCAAGAACTACCTAATTGTACATTCTAATGTTTATTTCTATTTTTTTTTTTTTTTTTCCTTCTTTCAATCTTGCCAACTTGGGATAATTGATCATTTGTTCTATTGTAATGAGCTTAATTTGTCTTGGGAGTCATTTTTGGGTTGATTCAAGTTGCAAAACTTTATTTTCATTCAAATTTTGGAATCTGCGCACCATATGTTTGACAAAATGTCTCACTCACTGTTTTATGTCAATTTAATGGTTTATGCCTCTTGGTTTTAGTTGCCATCTCTCTTGGTTTTAGTTACTGTCTCACTCACTGTTTTATGTCAAAATGTCTCAATCTTTTCTTTAATGCCTCTATACCATGAAAGGTTATGTAATTGCAGAGATTTAGAACAAGCAATGCCTAACCTCAAGCAGTTGGAGATTCGGTCCTGTCAGAAATTGAAGGTCCCTACCGGGTTGAAGCATTTAAAAAGTCTTTGTGAATTGGAGTTAAAAGATATGCATGTGGAATTCACAACAACGATTAAGGAAACTTAGGAGCAAAAATGGAGCGCTATTGCTCACTCGCTGGCCATAATTAATTGATGAGCAGTATTCAATGCTGGTTGGAACTCAAACTTTTTTTTTTTTTGATAAATATATGGAACTCAGACTTATACATAGGTGATGTTGTCTTTCTTTTTATTTCTCTGTCTTTCAAATGAATATTATTTATGATTTTGACACTGCAACTTGTAACAGATTTCTGCTTCCTTTCATTACTCCACTGTCCTTTGGGGAATTTTACAAGCTGTGGAAAAAACAAGCAGAAGTATTTAGAGATGATGTTTCACTCTACTGTTTGGCTCACCATACATGAGGGTACCTCTATTTCTGCTTTTTGTGTCCCTCATTTTTAAGGTATTTGATCAATAATAGTCATATGCTTGTCATGCAATGACTGATTGTACACTTTGTTTCAAGCATAGTGTGCTACTGTTTCTGTGTTTTTTTTTTTTTTTTTTTTCTTTCTTTCTTTGTGTCGCTTTTAGCTAAGGTATTTGATCAATGTAAAAGTCATACTCATATGCTTGCATTATTAATCACTGGAATAAAATTGTACGCTTTGTTACATACAAATTAGCTGTTTCTGGTAAAAAAAAACGGTGTGGTGTATTTATATTCACAATGTGATGATGTTTACAGGATAAGTACAAGAGAAGATAATTACAACTTGAGTTCCTCCGTAATCTAAACTGATGAAAGATTTCTAACTATGTGGTTTTGGTTTTATTTATTTTTTATCTTTGAGTCTTCATCTTCATTTGATGTGAGTGTATATCTTTGAGTTTGTTCATATCCTTAACAGTGCTAAACTGAATGGGGGCATTGTTTGCAACTAATCCACTTTGGATGGGTGCGTTTGGGTGTTTTGAACATATGATGATCTGCTCACTATGTGTTTGATGTTTTGTTTCTAAATGGAATTCATCAGAACATATTATGATTTGCTCTCTAAGTGCTATTAAAATTAATTAGAGCTAATTTTTAAAGGGAAAATTGCTTTTATGTTGATTAAATGCCAATAACAGAGATAGATGTGGTGATAATGTTTGTTGAAATTTTTGAGACGATGAATGCAATAGTGTTTTGAAAAGAAAGTTGAATGACTTGCAAAATATTTTGGAATGGAAATTGGAGTTGAGTAGTGAGTCTAATTTACAATTAATTTGAATTTGTGTGTGTTTTAATTGTTTCAAAACTCAATTTAGTTTCTGTTGTTTAGTCAAGTAAACTTACAAAGGTTGAAAAATAAGTTGCAAGATCATGGCAGTTGTGGCTCATGATGATAAAGGGGAAATAAACAAAGGTTGGGCTACACACCACCACTTAGGCAAGCCAGGAAACGACAAGCCAGGAAACGCTGAGGCTGAAGCAAATTTGTGGCTGCTTAAATTAGCTATGGCAGAAGAGTTCAACAACATCATAGTGGAAGGAGATGCAAAGGCCTGCTGCAATGATCTTTATTACTAATTCCCATGTTTCATGGACCGGCTCAAATGTGTTAAACAATGTGCTAGAGCTTGGAAAATCTTTTCACTTTTGTTCTATCACTTCTAAATGTCCTAAATTTTTTAACGCTTTGGCAAATTTTTCCATTCCTTTTACGGTATTAGTTCTATTGTAACAAATCCTCCATTCCAAGGCAATGAAGACAGGATGTTTCCTTTCTTGCTTTAATATAGTAATATTAAGTTTGCTATTCCTTTTCGTTCTTCCTTTCTTTAATATAACTTTTGGGTGGATTAATATTGCAAAACATTCTTTTAATTGCACACCATGTGTTTGACAAAATGTGTTGCTCACTTTTGAATTGGTTTAAATCAAGCTTCATTGTTTGTGCCTCTTGGTTTTGGTTTCGGTTTCCATTTGGTCATCTCATTTTTTTCTCATGTGCATTTAAGCATACTAGGCCATCAACGTCATTGGCGATTTAGTACATTAGAACTTTTCATCTTCAAAACCCAAATTACAACATTAGAATATTTAGTAATCTTCCTAAATAGGAATGTCTTATGAAGTATGTTTTTTGCATTAATATATAATATATGATATATACTATTTTTTTTTTTCTTTAGATTTTTGTAAATGATAGAAAACCTATAGAAAATACTAATAAAAAATTTGTGCATCCATCACAAACCCAGGAAAAAATAAATCTTTAAGAACAATCATACATTCGTCATTTGTACCAATTCTTTTATCTTTTAAGAGACTGTGTACACATAATATATATATATATATATATATATTAGAGTAGATGATGTTGATGGAAGGGTTAGGAAGAAGGATAAACACATAAGAGTATTTTATTTGTTCAAGGATGCAAGCTAACAACTACTACCAATGTTCATCTCATAAAACTATTTGAAAATAAACTTTGATCATCATAATGATGCAAAACTTTCATATAATTATGCAAACAAATTTTATTTATTGAAAATGCATTAATTAGTTTCCACGTTGATAATGTTGACTATATAGAATTCAAATAATAGTTGACTATATAGTTTTGATTCAAATAGATGTGGTTTTGATTCATATATATATAATATTTTGAAGTATATATATATATATATATATATTACTAAACTTTATCATAAACAGATACAAAGTTAATGTTATGCTATCAAAGTCTCAAAATTAGGAAATAATGTCAAAAGTCAGTTTCCCCCTTTTTTTTTTGTCACATAGTTTTGAAATTATACACATATAACAATCAATTACTAAATTAAATGGAAAAAAACTCCTAATATGATGCACGTTATTTAAAGGTACAATAATTGAAGAGCCTTAAATTACTAATTAGAATTAAATAAAAGCAACTCTTAAAATTGTGGGCTGCCACCTAATACCAAATAAATAAATGTATTTATGTTCAATTTTCATAACCATTCTTTTTTAGCAGAGTATTTATGCATTAATTGGTTGCTGACTATATAGAGTCCAAAACGATCTCCTAAAGTTCTTTAATTGTATATTTACTTTATTGTGGTCTTAAATTACATCTTACAAAAATAAAAAGAACTAAAAAAAAAAAAAAACTGAAATAGCCCCAATAAAAAGAAAAGAAAAGAAGTATAAGATGTATATATAATCACGTAGGTTCAATATTCAAAAGCCAACTTTGTGTTAACAAAAAAAGAAAAAGAAGAAGAAGAAGTTGGAAGTTTGGGTTGTTTTTTTGTAATAACATTGCAATGTACCTACTAGGTGAGTTGAAATCACCTCTACATGTTTGACTAAATGCTTGAGTTAAGACTTAATTGGCTTAGATTTAATTTCTAGCTATGTATATTGGAAAGTTGGGTTAATGCTTAATTTGGTTGTTTTTTTTAGTTTTTTGTTTAACCACTATCAAATAAATCTAGAGTAGCAACAACATAACCTCAAAATGGTTTCCTAGGTAGATTTTGTGAAATGACAACCTTAGAATAGGTGACTGCTGCTTTTAGTTGCCATTCTACATAAGACAATTACTCAATTGATCTACCCCTTCTTTGAGAGACTCTCCTTGTAGGTAATAAAATATTGTCAAATGATTTAATGTTTCATGCTAATTAATTTTGTTATATATATAATGTAGAGAAATCTGGAAGTACTTGGAGAGGATCATTTGATTTAACAAGTATTTATATGTTTCATGTCTAGCCCGTTTCATTTCAAATGGAGAGGATCCTTATCCAGCTTTAACCAAGAAGCTCTCATTCCAAAGGCTCGACATTAAACATATAAATATTGTACATTTTGGAAAAATCTTGATGGATTTTAGGATAATTGAATTGTGATGAAATATATTTATTAATGTAGATTAAATAAGTTGTGAGAAGAATTAATGGAATATTTCATGATTTGTACAAAAATTATTTTGTAAATTAAACTTTTTTGACATTTAGAAGAATAGTTTGCTTTTTGTACATGATTTATACTAAATCTTACTCACTATAAAATCAGATGAATGGAAATTTTGTTTTGCCCATTGAGACAAAAGACCTCATCGTGTGTTATAATTAAAGTTGAAAGAATATAGTTGGAAGGAAGATGACATTAATTACTATACAATAGAAAAGCTTGCATAGTGCAAGCTTGCCATCATGCATGCTACTACCATAACCCAAGAATTTATTTGGATGGAGGATACTTCGGACTTTCTAACAGCCACTGTGGCTACAGATTTAACCCATTTATTTGATTGATGAATTATGATTTTCTCTAAAAACAGTTGTTTGCCTGAAGAAAGCTTACATAAATTAAAAGTAATTTTAAATAATATATATGTAATGTTTAAACTACAAATTCCATATTATAATTTTTCAATTATACTCCATAGAAAATCATGGAAAATTATTAGGTACTCCGGGAGTAC
>OU015769.1:36518594-36555958 GCA_907173295.1 Fagus sylvatica
ACATCCTCCATATTAATTCTTTCTTTTGGCGATTCCATTGAACAAGCAAGGCCGACCTTGAAAACTGAAAGTAAGCAATTGTGCATATTGGCATTCATCCGGCTTAGGTTCTCAATGTGGTTATTTTCTTCTTCTTCCTCAATAGCGTTGTGATCATCATTGTCATCATTATCTATTTCTGTTGCTGGTGCTGTTTCCTCTACTTCTCTTGTGGAAAGGTTTGGATCCACAATCTGCACAAGTCTTTCTAGCAATGCCATCCTAACAAAGTTATGAAGTTTGGAACCATCTTTAAACATTTCATCAGTGGGTCTCCGTCCAATGAACATCTCCAACACAAGTATTCCATAACTATAGACATCGCCCTGCTTTGACGCCTCACCACCCATTCCATATTCTGCAATTTAAATGTTTCACATGCTTAGTTAATTGAGGGCAATTTTTTAATTTCCTGCTTAATACTTACTTTTAGTGATCTAGGATACAATATAATTTAGAGGTTAAATGTTGTGTTTAATATTTGGAAAATATGTGACACAGAATCTGCATTCGAAAATCAAAATTAGTAAAAACTTTTGCAAATTGCATGATAAAAGTGAGCAACATTCATACTTTCATCTTACATGTAGCAATGGAAAATTAGTTAATGACTGAGATCATCTAATCATCATATTTCCTTTACTTGGTTGTAATTGAGTAGTAGATAAAGGCCTTCAAACAACCCATGGCTGCATGCATGGCTACAGAAAGTAATAGGCCCTGATATTATTGATGACCTGAATATTTATTGGATGACAACCCATTGATTTAGCTAATTAGGAATCTGTTAAACACCAGCTATACCATATCTATTTGTATGTTCTTTTTCTTCTTTTTTTCAAGTCACATAATACAGCAACAACGCTGCTTTGAAATAGCCAAATAAAAAAAGGCACAAAAGGCTACTAGAGAAGCATACAGGATTTCAAAGGTTAGTCCATCCTGCATGTAGTAAAAAAAGTCTACAATTTCAATAGCTTTGCCTCCATTCTAAGTATTCTTTTATCTTGGGTTTTTGATGTGAATTCTTCTTCGTCTTTACTTTTTGACTCATCTTGACCAATGTTCATTTTCGCGAGTAACTAATAGGTCTTTTTTTTTATCTTAAAAACTTTTTTTGGTTTGAATTTTCAGCTTTAGATTCTAATATCAATGTACTATTCCATAGCGAAAGGGACATGCCATTGTTTTCTCAAGACTTTTTTTTTATTGGTCATAATATATGACTGAATTCATTTGTGACTTCTTTAATAGTGGTCAAATTGCCAATGGCCTTATGGTGGGTGAACTACTAGTTCGATCCCAATGTATTCACCTAGAGAGAAAAAAAAATCCTATTTGGAACCCATATTCCCCTGCTACGGAGAGACTGATTCTCTCTAAGCTATCCCCACCATTTTTATGCAAGGTCTACATAGTTCTATTTCTTGGTAGTCCACATATTTGATAAATCTAATTGGCATGCTATCAGCATAATCATAGAGAGACATGAGGAAATAAATTGACAAGGCTAAAATGAATAGGAAATCTCAGTCAGAAGACTGTTAGTGATGCTGATCAACTTGATCAAAATCATGATTTAGAATAATTGAGAGCTATGTAGTTATTTACCTGGAGCAGCATAACCAATTGAACCCTTAATTCCAACTGTGCTTGTTTGAATTTGTGAAACATCATTGATTGCAGAGAGGAGCCTTGCCAAACCAAAATCACTAACATGAGCAATCATGTCATTGTCAAGAAGAACATTGCTTGGCTTTAAATTGCAATGAATGATTGGTCTTTTACAGTGTTCATGTAGATAGTGTAATGCAGAAGCGACATCAATTGCAATAATTAGTCTTTGAAGAAGGTTCAAATTTCTTGATTGATTTTCATTGTCTATATATATTTTTTTGATAACCTTGGGTGTCCGGGCCAGCGTTTCGTAGATACGCGCACCTCGATTAATCCCAAGGGACACGCAACACCCTACTAGCACGTGTGCCACGATAATCGCAAGGCTTTGTCTTGGATAGGTGGCCCTGAGGGGACTCGAACTAGTGACCATTGGGGAGCACACCCAAGGCCGGACTAGTTGAGCTACCTCTCAGGGTTGATTTTCATTGTCTATATTTGGATGCAGCCAATTATCTAAGCTTCCATTCACCATAAACTTAACACTATAGCTTTGAATTCATTACCTTTGTAGTCTATGCTGGAGCAATATGTTAAGGTTTTAACAAGATTCCGATGTCGTATATTTCTTAATACACTGCATTCAACAATGAAACTCTTGGAACCTCTTTTCTATTGAATGAAGGTTCAAGACCTTTACAGCAATTATCATTTCTTCTTGATCAATAATTCCTTTTCCTTTATATATAGAGCCAAAACCACCAGATCCAATTAGATTGTTGGGAGAGAATCCTATCCTCCAATCACCTGATAGAGCCTATTGTATGAAACCTTTGAAATGAGCTCAATATTTGAGAGTGTAGAAGATGATTTCCTTTTTGATTTTCCACTCCAATAGAGAACAAGAAAGAGTGAAGAAAGAATGAAGCAAAAAATCCCACAAACAATAATGACTGTTAATTTGAAGGGAAAATTACACTTTACCACCCTCAACTATCACCATTTTTCAATATACCCCCTAAACTTTAAAAAGTATCAATTGACCCCCTAAACTAATCCAATTGCACGACCGTTACCCCCTAAGGCTAAAATCAAGTTAAAATAGACGGAATAGAGCAACACGTGACATGCACGTGATCCCGGGTCCACCAGAACACTTTTACAATTTGATTTTTATCTAAACCCCGAAATGCCCTTATCTCAACTTTTTTTACTTTTTTTTTTTATAATTTTAGCCTGGTTTTTATTTTTGGGTCCAAGTTTTAAATTATTATAGCAGTTTCAACCAGTGGGAGAGAAAATGAGCAGTCATGAAGAAATCAAAGCTCCCCTCAGTAAGCTTTTCTTTTTCTCATTTCATATTTCCAATTCCACAATTTTCTTTCACTTTCTCTTCAATTTTCCACCTCTCCAAACACCAAGCTAAGCATCAAAACTTTTTCAATCATGCACAGTCCAGAAGCAATCTTGAGCCTCCAATTCGGTGGAACCGGAAAATCCCTTCGGAATCGAGAACTCTCCGATCGAGCAGGTAGCTCTGACGGTTCCGATCAGCGACGACCCCTCGCTCCCGAGTTTCACTTTCCGAACGTGGATTCTAGGAAGCCTAGCATGTGTGCTCCTCTCCTTCCTGAACCAATTCTTCTAGTATCGCAGAGAGCCTCTGACTGTGACATCGATCTCGGCTCAGATTGCGGTGGTTCCGCTTGGCCACCTGATGGCGTCGACTTTAACGGAGAGAGTGTTCTTCAAGGGACGGAAGTGGGAGTTCACGTTGAATCCCGGTCCGTTCAACGTGAAGGAGCACGTGTTGATCACCATCTTTGATTTTTTTTATAATTTTTTATAATCGACGATAACCGAAAAAGTAAAAAAAAGTTGAGATAAGGGCATTTTGGGGTTTAGATAAAAATCAAATTGGTAAAGGTGTTCTGGTGGGCCCGGGATCACGTGCGTGTCATGTGTTGCTCTATTCCGTCTATTTTAACTCGATTTTGGCCTCAGGGGGTAACGGTCGTGCAATTGGATTAGTTTAGGGGGTCAATTGATACTTTTTAAAGTTTAGGGGGTGAAGTGAAAAAGGGGTGATAATTGAGGGTGGTAAAGTATAATTTTCCCAAATTTGAAAGCATAGGATTTTCCTCGTTTCATAACTTTATAGTCGCATGCTTGCAGCTGCAGTTTTGGGATACCGCCACAAAGCTTTTTATTCCCGGTCACTGATAT
This sequence comes from Fagus sylvatica, assembly GCA_907173295.1. NCBI lineage: Eukaryota > Viridiplantae > Streptophyta > Magnoliopsida > Fagales > Fagaceae > Fagus > Fagus sylvatica. The sequence continues at coordinate 36,522,477 of OU015769.1, forward strand.
TGTGCTTACATTTCTGAAGACGCCTTCCGTTGGTACCTCACCCCCCAGATTATTAAAAGAAAGATTCAAATATAGTAAAAGGGAGAGTTTCTGTAGATCTTTAGGAATTGTCCCTGACAAGTTGTTTTGTGAAATATCTAAGAATTGAAGGCCTCTCAAAGAAGCCAAAGATGGAGGTAAGGTACCTTGAAATGAATTACCTTGCAGGTAAAGATACCCCAAGCTCAAGCAATCTGAAACGGTTCTCGGAATCTCACCAGACAAATTGTTGTTTGAGACATCTAATTGATTGATCATTTTTAAATTTCCTAATTCCACAGGTAGGGTGCCACTGAATGAGTTTCGTGACAAGTTGAGTACTAGTAATTAGGGAAAAACACTGATGGGTATGGTGCCACTAAGGTTATTTTCTGAAATCTCTAAGTCCTGCAAATATTTGCAGTTTCCAAAACTGGATGGAATGCTTCCTTCCAAATTGTTCTGTGATAAGTAAAGTTTGACCAATTGAGTGAGGTTACCTATAGAGGATGGTATGTGTCTTGACAATCTGTTTCCATCCAAAGCCAATCCTTCCAGCTTTTGGAACTTCATAAAATACAAGTCCTTAGAAGAATTACTTCCAAGATTATTTCGTCCAACACCTAGCCATCGGAGATCTAGTAGGTTTCCCAGATCAGTTGGAACTTGTCCCACAAATTTGTTTTTAGAGAGAGCAATTATTTCAAGTCGAGAAGCATTGGATAGTGAAGCTGGGATTGGACCAAAGAACTTATTAGTAGAGATGGACAGATATTTGAGATTAGGAAGAGCGAGACCTATGTTGTCTGGAAGAGTGCCATTCAGTTGGTTAACTGCAGTTGAGATGATGCTCATAGTTGATATATTGTAAAGGGAATAAGGGATCATACCGGACAGATTATTGCCTACAACTTCGAAGAAAGATAATCTCTGCAAACGGCCTAGTTCTTAATTAGTAATGGTCAGTTATGGTATTAACTGGAATACTTCTTTTAAAATTTTCTCTAATTACAGTCTTTTTATAATATAAAATTGTTTGCTGCAAGGTCTGACTTTGAAATTCAAGTGAGCAAAAGTTTGGCTTTTGTACCTCATGTAGGACTTCAATGCTTTTCATCAGATTTCTTCACAAAAAGAAATGTAATCATCATACTTTAAATGATTCGTTAATGATAAATTATAGTATATTTGTGAGAAAGTCGAAGTTGAACAAAAATAAATAAATAAATAAAATCAAACATGGTTGGCATTGTATGTTGTTTTGACACTAAACCTGCTAAAATATTCATCCAGGTTAGGTGAAATATGATCCATGAGCTAGTGCAATGTTTCTTCTTCTTTAGTTTTTTCCCTATTTCTTTTTTTCATCTAATTTGATATGATGACTAAGTTAAATCAATGTTTAATTTGATTGGATTAAGATTGGCGTAAGATTGACTTGTCAACTTCATAGTAAGTACGTGAAAGATGAGTAGATGACAAAATTTCATACACTCCCATAAAAGATGATAATGGTTGGTTCCATTTGTTACTTGACACATCTTTCATATTCCTCATTCTTCAATTCCTCTGTTTGAACCTATTTTTCACTGAAGAAAATTGAATCGTATATAATATTTGCGTCAATAGCTGTTTTTCATATACACTAGTCGCAAACCCGTACGATGCGCGAAAACGTCTTAATGTGTGTGTATATAAGAAATTTATTTATAATGTAAACCCATGAACACCCGTATGATCAACTTCTAGAGTAGTTTCAATTATCATCAAATCTACGCAAGGAAAACAATTAAGTTCTAATTTAGTTGTTTTATATAGTAATCTCCATTATTCCTCAAGGGTTGCACTTGTAACCACTCACAAAGAATCAAACCACCAATAATTTAACTTCCAAAATTTTGAGTTACCATTCATAAAAATAAAAAAAAAAAAAAAAAAAAAAAAAAAAAAAAAAAAACAAAACAAAACAAAACAAAAATTATAAGCGGACTTTGGCTAAATAAAGAAGTTAGCTTGCTATCTAGAGTTTGAACTCTCAACTATGCTTTAATTTATTTATTTATTTTTATCACAATCTCACTACTTCATGTATGCAAACGCGGATACGCAAGATAAGAGATATTTCCTATGCTTCACTACATCTTGCTATTGTTTCAAATTGAAGGCTCCAAGAAAGATTGGATATCCTGCACATAAGAAAATTGTCATTAAGGTCATATTAGAACAGAGGATTTAGGGAAAAACACTTGCATCTTTTATTTTTTTTTTTTCCACACAATCAAATTTGAAACAACCTAAGGTATAGAATATTAGTTTTATTCTAGAATCAGCATGTATTTCAAAGAAAAATGGTAATGATCCCTCAAACCTTGTTCATGTAGATCACTTTTATGCAATATTAATAATGGGTAAGTGATTTAATAGACTTCAATCAATTGCACGTGTAGGATAAGTTTTTAATCAGATTTAGACTACTTCAACTACATGCGCCACAGTACTACTGCTAGACCATTAACTTGTGGAAAGTGGATTTTAAAGGGTAAGAGAGACTTGAACTAATCAATGAAATAATTTTTTTGAAAAATATTAAGTAGGATGAACATGCAAAATAAGGATGGCGATTTAAAATAACTTTGCTATCTATAATCTAAAAAGATATCAATTTTGCTTATTATCCCAAGTTGCCCCATCTTTTTGTCCATAGGTATGCAACCAAATTAGTAGATGTTAAGGACAACAAAAAGTTCAAAGGCTCAAGCTCTTGCAGTGATCTCCATGACTTCATCCAAACCATCAAAGAAAAATATTAACTAAAGTGTGGCTCTTTTCCACCAAAAGGTTAAAAAGATTTTTAAACACCCTAATAATTCTAAAATGAAAAGAAATTAAAATGTGGCATGGGTTTAGGGAGGGCTGGGTCCTGACATCTGAAGCAATGAGAAACTACAAACCCAAGATGATGTTTCCAGTACTGTCCCCTGGTAACAAATTTAGTCATGTTTGATGTAGTGCTATGGGAAGCTTAGTAAAGAATGGAGTTGGGGTTATTGAAATCGTGGTCAACAATGATCCAAATCCGACAGAAGAGATATGCTTAACAAAATGAGAAAAAAAATGAAAAATTGAAACAGAGAATTAGACATCACATGTCTAACTCATAGAAATTTCACTAACCAAATGGGCATGCAATTATAATAAAATGCAACACTGAAGATTTTGGGACTTTAACAATACCAATATCATGTTGATACATACAATAATTAACTATGTTCTTTAGAACCTGGACATCACTATCATCCCCCAAGATATTCTTACCCAATTGCCCTACCACCACATATGCACATGACATCAATTACCTTTAAACAAATTCAAATGGGCCAAAGTGGTCATCAAAATCATATAACAAATTGGCATTAAAGATTGGAGAGATAGACTCAAAGATTTTAATCTGCTTAAAGAACTTTGCTATCTATCTGTAATACTTAAGAAGAAGAAAAAAGAACATCAAGGAAACAGTTATTAAAGATATCTAAAACATCAAGGCAACCATTTGTAAACAAATGTGTCTCATTAAAAAAAATTTCACTCACCTAAAACCAATTGTATAGCTATTGAAACCCAAATTTCTGCGTTCAAGCCAAGCTCAGTTTGTCTCAGGCATTTTTTCGAACACTTTGAGAGCAATGAGGTTATGCTCTCTTCGAATGAGATGAAATGATTGTCCACAATAAAAGACAGACCCAATTTCCAACAACTAAAAAGAAGAAAAAAAATCAGAATCAAATTATTAAAAAAAACTAAACACTAAGCTATTAACAAAAAGTTTTGGTAGTTGCATCCACACCAAAATAATAAAGCAAAATTGGAGAGAGGGAGAAGGGGGTGGTGTTCCAGAGATTAGATCTCAACTTCTTGTGCGGAAAATAGCTTGGCGTGCTAAATTGTGATGTTGGGTGAGAAGCTTAAATAAAGAATTGATGAGAGAGAGGTTTCTGAAATTGATGAAGCGGAAAAGACGTAATAGTGGATGGAACAAACGAAGAGGCGCAAAGGTATTTGAGGGTAAGGGCTGGAAATCTAAATGCGAGGGTAACGGATGAGCACTGGAAAATTAAGAGGGGTAAGGAGATGAAGTTACTCTGCAAATATGGCTGAGACGTGGTAGAAGTAACAGAGCAACAAATGAGTTGTGAAGAGTTTGCGTTAGAGAATAAATTTGAGGATTTGAGGAGCCGTGTCACAAAAAGCGTTAGACTATTAAAGTATTTATTTGAGAGATGTGTGAGAGAGACAGTGTGACTAAGAGAAGCATGAGATGGAATTATGTAGGAGCAGGGAATCTGACATGGCAGTGTTTGGAAGAGGAAAACAATTTTCTCTCTGCTTGCACAGGAAACCTAATGAAAATGAGATCTAAAGAAATATTGGGTTATTTATTTATTTTTTTTGTTGATTTTTTTTTTTATTTTTTTTAGTTTAAGAGAATATTTCAATTTTTATATCAAACTAAAATAAGAAATAGCTAAAGCAACACTATTAATTTATTTTAATGATTTTTCCATTACAAATTATTTCCATTGGTAACTTCATACCCACTTTGTTTGCAAAGAAACCTACTTTAACCAAAGAGTAGCAATGTTCGAAACAAAAACGAATTTACATACAAAACCAAAATAGATTTGCTCATAACCATATTGGAAGCTAAAATAAAGCTGTTTATTAAGCTAATAGATAGAACCATATTTTAGCTTGGGCAAACTGTTTTTTTATTTTTATTTTATATATATATATATATAAGTTTATCTTGGACAAACTTTGAATTGTATGAACTATGAATTGCTCATAAATAATATTAAAATACCTAAACATTGAGTTACATTAAAGTTTGATTATAAGAGAAAAATTGTACTCCTTTTAACATCATTAAATAGAAGATCTCCATGCAAGACAATTTGGAATTCCTAGAGCAACCTAACCGTACCTATGTAACAACTCCATTGTCAAAACAGCTCAATAATCGTATCAATTTTTTTTACAAACTCATTTGGGAAGGCTGCGTTGCAAATACTTTGAAATTTTTTCTGTGGCAATCTCAAACATTTGGAACTTCTTGTTGAAAGCGAAGAGATATGAGAGATACCACCACCATGCCCAACCTACGTCCACTCTCCAACTTTGCTATTGTGGTAGGTTCTAGAAATTTCATTAAGCCATCGACAACTTGAAGATCTCAGTTTGGTTTCCACACCTTCGTTGTTTGCCCAAATCCCTACCGATAAAATTATAAGAAAAACATCCAAGAAAATACACACATCTTAGTGCATGACTATGTAAAATACAATGATAGACCTCCACAACTTGAAACACTTGAGCATCTTATAATCTAAAGAAACTGAGATATAAGATTTAATAGTTCGCAACGATTATTCCATAAAAAATGAAAAACAAAAACTACAACGTTTTCCTTTATTACACATACGCAAATAAACCAAGCCTACCATAAATGACTAAATGGCCTAGATTTTAGCTCGAATATAAGAAAGTTATAAATTAATAAATAAAAAAACTGAAAGTTCAAAATTTACATGGAACAAAAAAAAGCACTTACTTTGTCGATAATCCACGGACACATCTCATAGCATAATCAAGCATTTCTACTTATTAATACAAATTAGAGAAACTTTCAGGTTGGAGCAATAAAAGAAATCCTTGTCAATAGACATATCTAACTTCGTAAATGCACTTCATACTTATATCACTCTATTCCCTTTTAGGGCTAATTCACTTTAAGGTACAACAATGTTTAAGAACTAATGCTCAATGCATTGGCAAGAACTTATATATGTAGTGCAAGGTTATAAGCAGAGAGAAAGACTATGTGCAATTCATCTTTGGTAATTCCAAAGAAGAATAAACCAGAGAGACTAAATTCTTTTTTTGATGAATCAATTAAAGCTAGTTTTTATTGGCCTGTGCAGTTCTCGAACTTGTGACCTTTGTGGTATTAGCTCAACGCTTTAACCAACCCAGAGAGACTAAATTCTCACATATAGAAAATAGCATTTGATACTTTTTCAAATTTATTCCAGTCAAATACTATTATAAAATTGAAAAACACTAACCTGTTTCTTTGTTGCCCAGTTGCTGCTCCCTTCTATTATAATAATTATTAGTGCCAAAATGTAACCTGCACAATTTAGAAACTAACTGGAATTATTTTACTAAACCAAATGCCTAAATATAATAATTGTTCAAATTATTATAAGATACAGAAGAAAATTATAAAGATACTCCTTTTAAGCTTAAAGTCTCAATGCAAATTTCAAATATATGTTCAATTGTTCATCCTGTTACTCCTTTTAAGATTAAAATCTAAATGCAAATTTCTAATAAATGTTCAATTGTTCATCCTGTGAGCAAAGGTAAGGTGCGAGGATGAGCATGCTTTGTGAGAGCAAATTCCAGCAATACACAGTATGCAAAAATATGGACCCAATTAAACTCATCAATAAGCAAAAGAACTGTGAGAGGTGTATTTGGCACATAAACTTCCACTGATACATTGCACAGTTGCATCATAAAAATTAACTTTGTGTGTGTGTGTGTGCGCCATCAGCCCATGGGTAAATAGGAGTGAATGAACCTATCAAAAAATCAAATAATTTTCAAGTTCCAATTTCAAGAGCTATTAAAAAGAATCCTTATCCTTCTTCTAATTCAATACCGCACATAGTGCCACATATTCGGATAAACAGATTTAATAAATTCCATTACTCCTCCATATGCAATTGGTACGAAGCATAGCGATCATGATTTCAAGAAAAATCATAAAGAGCATCTGGGAAGAATATCCAAACCTTTTATGTTTCTAAGGAGCCAAACAAACAAATACCCAAACAAATATAAAAACCCAAACAATCTATAAAAATAAATAAATAAATAAAGATAACACTCAAATCCAACATTATAAAATTTGGTAATGTGAAATAAACAGGAAAATAAAGTTAAAGAGAAAGAGAAGAATATACACAGTCAACAATAGGCACTGCCTTGGTGACCACAGGATGGAGAAGCAATGGAAGGGCCAACAGATGGTGCAGCTTTGGTCGTTGAAGGCTATGATTCGTTTAATATAGTGTACCCCTTGAATTTGAAATGGGTATAGGCTAACTATACAATCAATTGTCTATATTGATTCATTGACAATGCATATTTTCTACAAACTCCAATTGTTCATTTGATAAACAACAGAGTTTTTGTCTAACTTGAAAGCATACCAAGAAGTAAATACAACTCAAGTAATCAATATTAGTATAATGATGAGACATCACATACACATTATTTATATATTTAAGAGGAGCCAAACTACAAATTCTCTGTTAGTAATGCAACCCTTTTGGGGTTTCTAATAACACAAAAGTTTCAGCACAAAAAACGTATAGTAAAATAAAGAATGCACATTACTAACACATTATGAAAACTAAATAGGCATTTCGGCGAACACTTTGGGGGTAAGATCAAAAGAGACGTGAGGTGACAAAAAAGGTAGAGAGATGAGGCCAAGCAACAAACAACCTAAAAGCCCTTTCAAGTGATTCCAGACTGAACCAGTAATTTTAGCTTGAGCATAGGTTCAACTCCATATTGCTTGCATTCTACAATATAAAACATTGATTGTCTTCTTGGTTCTTGCAGAATCTATTGAAACAATAAAAAATATATATATATATAATATATATATATATATATATATATATATATATATATATATATATAAAATAACCCACAAATCGAACACATATAGGAAATACTAAATTACTAATAACATAATCCCAGGGAGAGATGAAACTTAGTGAGAATGATATCCAAAAGAGTCATCCCTGTTTTGAATCTCTAGTCTCTGTTTGGTGAGGATTTTTCGCAGTAGAAAAATCAAAAAAACTAAAAGCTAAAAATCAGATTAAGTGTAACTATCTTGATGGATTTTTAGCAAAGTTTACATAGCAATCATTAACAAATAATTACAGTACTGTACCATCAACTGGGAAAAAAATCAGGGAAAAAGAGAAAAAAAACTCACCTTGAGTTGCAATCGCCGAAATCTTCAATGAATGGTGAGAGGAGAGAGTAATATTAGATATCTATTTTAAATAAATAATAATAATCAAGATGAAGACTTTAAGGTGGAAACTGAAACGTAAAGGAGAAAGAGAGTCGGAGGAGAAGCGAATAGTTAAACGAAGAAGAAATAGAATCTAATGCGATTGGTGTTTTTTGTTTTCTTTGAAATCACCAAAACGATGTCGTTTTGGGAACTTTATGTTTATAATATTGTAAAAGGAAAAAAATAGAAGGCTTACGAAATTTTTTCCCTTAATTTCTTAAAATTTTATAATTAAGTAAATAAAGAATAAATAAATATATTTTAATGTTCAATGGTGGAGCATTTAAAGGAGTTAATAGTGGACATTTAAGGATACATTTATTATTGACACATCATACTGCACACATGGCAAATACCATCAATAAAAATAACATGCACAAATTATTTTTTTCCATTTGGCAATTTTTGTCCACACGGATCTGAGTAGATTAAGATAAGCACCACGTGTCGATCAGAAGACGTTGTCATACATGCCACATGGCAGAGAAATGACAACGTCTTCTGCTTTAATTTATATATAGATAGATTAGTTTCGGAGCATATAGCAAATATGTAATTTGTCTTGTAGATAAATAGATAAACCCTTCGGACTTCCAAGAGGCCAGAACTAGAATTCAATACCTTGACTAATTTTCATGTACTCTAATGTTAATTGTTATCCTAGTCCAAAATTAGATAAGAACCTTTTCATGCGCATCTCTATCCTCCTTTCCTATATGATTCTCCTTTCTTTTACTTCAGAAAATTTCACTATTTTTCAGTACAATTTCTTAAACAGCTCTAGGGAACTCAAAACTCTTTTAGAACCTTGGAAGCAATGGAGCAGTAATAACTAACAAGTAACAAATGTGTATTCAAAATAGAATAAGCTACATAAGCACTTCTGATATGTCTCAATTTATTTTGAATCTTTCACTCAGCCATTAGATTTTTACACGATTAACATAGTGACTTTGTTCCAACAAAATCCTTTCTCGGTGGGAGGAAGAAATTTTGATACTGACTTCACTTGTAGCACTAGCATGCCTATGCTATGATTCTAAAGGCATCAAGATCAAACTATTGCACGGGATCTTGATCAAAAATAAAACCACGTGGGTGGACCCAAAGGTAGACCATAAACAAGGTGGTGCAATCTCATTGGCTGATAGGGACAGCAGATGCCATCATCTGGTGCTGCTATATGCATAGTGACTTTAGAACAACGTGGCAATGAAGCATTGCACGATGATAAAGAGTTCCCAATCAGACAGTAACTACATTAACAAACAAAAAATTCATGACGTTTTTCACAAATTGATTATGTCACTAATCCCGTATAAGGATGTTGTTCTGATCACAATTAACCGTTAGTCCGCTAAGAAAAAAAATTGTGAAATTTTTTAAGACTAGCAATACCATGCTTGTAAATGCAGAGTACTCGCTGCATCTATTTGACACATTTCAACATAGGAGCATCAAGATCAATTTTCTAATTCAGTAGAATTAATGAATATCAAGGACTCAACTGAAAAAATAAATAAACAAAATTTGTCTGTTTGTATCGAGGAACCTTATTAGATATAAAGAACATACAGCAGAAAAGGACATCTTTAACCCATTTACTTGACAAGCTTCCTGATGGAACAGCAAGTGGGATGATTCTAATTAGCAAGTAGTACAATAGAGAGTTCCTTATCATCATCAGAAGATTGGTGCAGTAATTTTCTTGACCAGTCAAGTGGTAATTCACAATGGTTGGAGTTCTAGTTTTGAGCAATTGCACTACCACTACAATTATATGGCCATCAAAAGAATAACTAAATCCAGGACCTTTGATCACCACAAAGTTCTCTATTGATTACCTTGTATATTTTCAGCCTCGTTCAATTTTCTTGGCAGCCTCTTGTGTTTAAGGCAACAACAGAGCATATTCACAATAAAGAAAGCTAACTAGAATAAAAATAGATACTCTGTCCAATAATTTTAGTTTTGTAATTGAAAATTAATCCCATAACATGCTTTACAACTTCCACTCTATTGATCCTACTAATATTGAAAACCAAATTCCCAAATTAGTTTGTCCAATAACAACATACTCTGTCCATAGTTCCTTAGTCTAATGTATCTGAAACATATAAACAAACCATTAAATTAAAATAAAGGCCAAGCAGACAGAAATGAATAACATACTTATAAATGTGTGTATATGTTTAAAATACATTGAAGTGAAAGGAAAAGTTTCAAGGCATACACATACAAAGAAGGGTCTAGTCCAAATATGCTCCCCACTAAGATCTATTCATAATAACACATTGATTTATTTCTAACAAAGAACATACACACGAAAACACTTCCTGCAATCTGATCTCTTCACAAAGTTCCATAATCCTGCAAAAGTAGTAGTTACTAGTTAGTTATTTAAGCCATGTTGGGACTGTAAGAAAATTCCATGATACAAGTACCAAAAACAACATTAGGGAAAATAATATCCAAATAGACTTAATTTAATCTTTCTATCCAAACAACAGCATTGAAAAATCTACTTGTACTAGCAGATTATGTACCTAAGAACGTTTTGTGCTTGTGGTTAGAAAGAATCATTTGGAAACTGAAATTTAAGGCCAGTTTGCACTACTAGGTAAGTCCTAAGTCACTCTATGGATTATCTATTATTGGCTAAACTTCTGTATGACTGTATGGAAACATGTTGTAGCACCTTACTTGGTCATCGTCCATGAATCCCAATACCAAGAAAAGCATTTTTGATCTTATAAAGCTCTCTGGTCACATCCTCCATATTAATTCTTTCTTTTGGCGATTCCATTGAACAAGCAAGGCCGACCTTGAAAACTGAAAGTAAGCAATTGTGCATATTGGCATTCATCCGGCTTAGGTTCTCAATGTGGTTGTTTTCTTCTTCTGCCTCAATATTGTTGTGATCATCATTGTCATCATTATCTATTTCTGTTGCTGGTGCTGTTTCCTCTACTTCTCTTGTGGAAAGGTTTGGATCCACAATCGGCACAAGTCTTTCTGGCAATGCCATCCTAACAAAGTTATGAAGGTTGAAACCATCTTTAAACATTTTGTCAGTGGGTCTCCGCCCCGTAAACATCTCCAACACAAGTATTCCATAGCTATAGACATCACCCTGTTTTGACACCTCACCACCCATTCCATATTCTGCAATTTAAATGTTTCACATGCTTCATTAATATGAGAGAAATTTTTTTAATAGCTGGTTACTACTTACTTTTAGTGATCTGGGATACAATATAATTTAGAGGTTAAATGTTGTGTTTAATATTTGGAAATATGTGACATAGAATCTGCATTCTAAAATCAAAACTACTAAAAACTATGGAAAATTGCATGATATAGAAGGGAGCAACATTTATACTTACATCTTACATTTTGCAATGAAAAATATAGTTAAAGATTAATTATGATCATCTAATCATCATATTTCATATTCCCCTACTACAGAGAGACGGATTCTCTCTAAGCTGTCCCCACCATTTTTATGCAAGGTCTACGTGGTTCTATTTCTTGATAAATCTGATTGGCATGCTATGAGCATAATCACAGAGAGGCATGAAGAAGTAAATTGACAAGGCTAAAATGAATATGTAAATCTTAGTCAGAAGACTGTTAGTGATGCTGGTCAATTTGATCAAAATCATGATTTAGAATATTTGAGAGCTAAGTAGTTATTTACCTGGAGCAGCATAACCAATTGAACCCTTAATTCCAACTGTGCTTGTTTGAATTTGTGAAACATCATTGGTTGCAGAGAGGAGCCTTGCCAAACCAAAGTCACTAACATGAGCAATCATGTCATTGTCAAGAAGAACATTGCTTGGCTTTAAATCACAATGAATGATTGGTCTCTTACAGTGTTCATGTAGATAGTGTAATGCAGAAGCGACATCAATTGCAATAATTAGTCTTTGAAGAAGGTTCAAATTTCTTGATTGATTTTCATTGTCTATATTTGGATGCAGCCAATTCTCCAAGCTTCCATTCGCCATAAACTCAAACACTATAGCTTTGAATTCATTACCTTTGTAGTCAATGCTAGCGCAACATGTTAAGGTTTTAACAAGATTCCGATGTCGTATATTTCTTAACACATTGCATTCAGCAATGAAACTCTTGGAAGCTCCTTTCTGTTGAAGGTTCAAGACCTTTACGGCAATTATCATTCCTTCTTGATCAATAATTCCGATTCCTTTATATACTGAACCAAAACCACCAGATCCAATTAGATTGTTGGGAGAGAATCCGTCAGTAACCTGATAGAGCTCCTTGTATGAAACCTTTGAAATGAGTTCAGTATTTGAGAGTGTAGAAGATGATTTCTTTTTTGATTTTCTCCTCCAATAGAGAACAAGAAAGAGTGAAGACAGAAGGAAGCAAAGAATCCCACAAACAATTATGACTGTTAATTTTAAAGCATGGGATTTTCCTCGTTTCTTAACTTTAATGTCGCATGCTTGCAGCTGCAGTTCTGGGATACCCCCACAAAGCTTTTTATTTCCGGTCACTGATATTCCGCTTGCATTTCTGAAGACGCCTTCTGTTGGTACCTCACCCTCCAGATTATTAAAAGAAAGATTCAAATATAGAAGGGAGAGATTCTGTAGATCTTTAGGAATTGACCCTAACAAGTTGTTTCGTGAAAGATCTAAGTCCTGAAGGCCTCTCAAAGAAGCCCAAGAAGGAGGTAAGGTACCTTGAAATGAATTGCCTTGCAGGTAAAGGTTCTTCAAGGTCAAGCAATCTGAAATGGTTCTAGGAATCTCACCAGACAAATTGTTTTCAGAGACATCCAAGTAAAAGATATTTTTTAAATTGCCTACTTCCACAGGTAGGGTGCCGTTTAATGAGTTTTGTGCAAAGCTGAGTGCTAGTATTTGGGGGAAACGACTGATGGGTATGACGCCACTAAGGTTATTTCTTGAAATGAACAAGATCTGCAAATATTTGCAGTATCCAAAACTGGATGGAATGCTTCCTTCCAAATTGTTCTTTGATAAGTCAAGTTCGACCAATTGAGTGAGGTTACCTATAGAGGATGGTATGTGTCCTGACAATCGGTTTCCATCCAAATACAATCCTTGCAGCTTTTGGAACTTCATAAAATAAGTGGGAATGCTGCCGGTGAACATGTTATTTCCCATGTTTAAGGTAGTTAAGTTGATGAAATTCTCTAATGCTGTAGGAATAATTCCAGATAGTTGATTGCCGTCAAGATATAGTGCACTGAGTTGCATGGACAAATTTCTTATAGAGTTGGGTAAACTACCTCCAAAATTGTTACTAGAAAATTCAAGAAATTTCAGTTTGGTGCAGTTTTTCAAAGATGTTAAGAAATCCAAGTCCTTAGAAGAATTACTTCCAAGATTATTTTGTCCAACACCTAGAATCCGAAGATCTAGCAGGTTTCCCAGATCTGTTGGAACTTGTCCCACAAATTTGTTATAGGAGAGAAAAAGTGTTTCAAGTCCAGAAGCATTGGGTAGTGAAATTGGGATTGGACCAAAGAACTTATTACTAGAGATGGACAAAAATCTGAGATTAGGGAGAGTGAGGCCTATGTTGTCTGGAAGAGTGTCATTCAGTTGGTTAATATGAATTGCGATGGTGCTCAAAGTTGATATATTGTAAAGGGAATAAGGGATCGTACCAGACAGATTATTGATTGCAACATTGAAGAAAGATAATCTCTGCAAACGGCCTATTTCATCTGGAATATTTCCCACAAAGTTATTTTGTCCTAAGGAGAGTCGTTGGAGTGAAGAAATATTTCCCAAAGAAGGTGGGATGCCTCCTGTCAAATTATTTTCAACAATTCGAATAATCTCAAGCTTCCTCAACGAGTCCAGCTCAACAGGAATATTCCCAATAAGTTTATTCCTGTTGAAATCCATGACTCTGAGTTCAGGACAGTTGGTCAAGTTGCTTGGAATTCTGCCTGTCAACGAGTTATTGCTAAGTGTTAGATCTTGCAGTCGAAATAAATGAGTAACTTCTTGTGGAATTTCTCCGTATAAAAAGTTGCCGCTGAGGTTGACAAACCTGAGAAAGCTGAGGTTGCCAACATATGGTGATATTGATCCACGCAAAGTATAACCTTGTAGGTCCAAGGCTGTGACTCTTTGATGCTGACGGCTGCATGTAACTCCTTGCCAGTTGCAGAAGTGGATAGAATCATTCCAGGAGCTCAAGATTTTGTGTGGGTCATTGCCTATCAAATCTTTGAATTTGAGCAAAGCCAATCGATCAGTCTCATTTGTTGGAGCAGCAGCAATATTGGCAGTCTGTAAGTGTAGTAGGCTTATAGAAAGGAGAAGAATCACATGAAGGTATGTAGGCCATATCACACATAATTTGGTGTAATGAAGCTTCATTGGCTTATAGCAGCGGTGAAATATTGGTGCAACCGTGCAAGGCAAAGCAAGATATAGAGCATTATGTTCATCAAAAAAGAGATATAGAGGATTATGGAAGAAACAAAGAGGGAAGAACAAAGGGGTCTGCGACAAACAAGGGTATGGGACAAGAGTTAAAGTGGAAAAAGAATGACCAGGGAACAGAGGGGTATGGGTTTGGTAAAGTAAAATAAGACTTAGCAAAAAGAAGTCAAGGAGGGGGTATGGTCTTTGGCCAAATTTGCCAAAAAATTCTTTTTTCTATGTTTTTCGGCTAGTCTCTTTATTTATTTATTTATTTATTTTTTATATTAATTTGAATAATAGATTGATTGCAAATCATTTTTGTGAAAGACGATATTTCGCGTGAAAGTCATCTTTCACAAAGACGATTTTTTATTGCCTTTTTCGTTTATAATTTTTTACGTGTTTTTTACAAAATTTCGCAGGAAGAATCTTATTATTTCCACATTGGTGTTCCATATTTTCCAATGGGAATGGTAGTCTTTCCTTAGATCCTGGCCCTTGTGGCCTAGTGGTACCTACTGGCGTCTCCCATGGGAGACGTTCAGGATTCTATCCCCATAAGTGGGGTTTGCTTGCTATTGTCAAAAAAAAAAAAAAAAGTATTCTTTCCTTAGTGATGTTTGATATTGCTCTTACTTTTCCTCCTCCAAAATCTTAAAATTTATTGTATGCCCTTGAACCAAACTTAGTTGTACTTGGAGTAGTTTTCATTTCATGTGGCCTCAGTATGCAAGGAGCTTAAGTATTTGAGTAGTTAAGTTCCCATTATTTTCTTTTTGGCATAGAAACTGATTGAGTTAGACTGGTTTGACGTGCCATATACATCATTTTGTTTAACGAGCTCTTAAGATAAGCACAACGTCAAAAAGGGGAACAAAGACAATTGTATATCAATCTCATTGTCTCAATGCAATGGGTAGGGTGAATAGTAGGTAAGCGTCTGTCTCCAACTATAAAGAAATGTATTATTAGAGATTGTTTTGGATTTTGTCCAACTCATATATCCATGAAGCGTCCACATAAAGGTGAGTCATATATATGATTGAATTAGAACCAATATATGTGATAGTATTTAAGTCACTAATTTCAAAAAGAAAAAAAGAAAAAAAAAAGTATACCTTAATTTATCGTTAACGTAACGTTAATTAAATGAGAGGTAGATTGAATTATAAAAAAATAAAAATTATATCTTTATCCTCGCATTATTTAAAATATACAGTTCTTTCGTAAATTAAAAAAAGTATATATATATATATATATATACACAGTTCTTATTCTCTAACCATCTACCCTACAGCTTGGACTGTGGAAATATTAAAGAGAGCTGGGTAACTTTTCCACCGTTGAACAAGAGTTGTTGGTTCATGCTTGTGGGGTCAAAATCGTGGTGTTCATGTTCATTGGCTTATAGCAGCGGTGAAATATTGGTGCAAGGCAAAGCAACATATAGAGCATTATGTTCATCAAAAAAGAGATATAGATGATAATGGAAGAAACAAAGAGGGAAGAACAAAGGGGTCTGCGACAAACAAGGGTATGGGACAAGAGTTAAAGTGGAAAAAGAATGACCAGGGAACAGAGGGGTATGGGTTTGGTAAAGTAAAATAAGACTTTAGCAAAAAGAAGTCAAGGAGGGGGTATGGCCTTTGGCCAAATTTGCCAAAAAATTCTTTAGCAACTGTATATCAATCTCAATGCAACAGGTGGAATAGTAGGTAAGCGTCTGTCTCCAACTATAAAGAAATGTATTATTAGAGATTGTTTTGGATTTTGTCCAACTCATATATCCATGAAGCGTCCACATAAAGGTGAGTCATCTAATACTATTAAGAGGATTCATGCTCTCGTGTCCACTTTAATGTACTGTCAAAAATACCCCTCACATCTTTTTATATTCCTAATTTAATTAATGACTTCAAATAATAATGTGTGTTAGCAAAAAGGGTATAATAGTCGCATCCAAATATAGAAAAATGTCAACTTTAGTGCACAGACTAAAATACCCCATATTTAAAATCAATTCATTTGCTTTTAAAATAAAAAATAAAGGTTAAAAGAGTAATATACTGATCTACTCAAATTCAAAAGTTTAGATAATAATTCCACGTTCATGTTTTATATTTTTTTTTTTTTAAGTCTCCCTTTTTTTTCTCTCTTACATCTCCCTTATTTACTCCACTTTCTAATTTCTAACTTCCCACTAACTTCACAACTCCTCATTTACTCAACTTTTATCATTATCCAAAATAATCTTAACCCATCTCACGTTTAATTTTTAAGTTTTAAAACTTTTAACTGCTCTTAACTTCTTATCCTTATCCATTTTTTTTTCTATTATTATTTACGAATTCTCTCTTATCAGACTTTCTTTACTTCATTCGATTCACGTTTTCAGGTTTCTTTTTCATTTTTTTTCCCTTAATTTCATCTCCATCTCCTTTTCTATACATGGTGATTTTATGTTATTTTATTTAAATTTTATAATTTTCTGCTTCTCAATTATTTCTTTTTTTTCAATGAACTGTTATAATTTAATGTTTTCATGCCACACAAACACTTTTGTAGATGTTCAGAATGCTTCAATGTCATCCCGCACCAGCATCTTCTTGGGCAGCAAGGACATGCACAACAAGAACTTTATCGGCTAATGTTGCAAAGCAACAACACGAACGATATCAGTTAAGCCCATCTCACCATATATCATCCTATTTCCTTCTCTCTTATTTTTTGGATTTAAAATCAACGTGCCTGAGTGTTTTTTTTCATCAATGTACCATATTTAAGTTTTACTCATTTATGATTTCTTTTTCTTTTTTAAAATTTCGGTTCTATGCCTTTTTTGGGTTGCTGAGAATCATGGAAAAGTAAAAGAAAAAAACATCTAGGTTTTGACCAATTGATTAAAGAGAATGGAGAGAGAGAGAGACTATGATCTGTATCCTTAAAAATTTACCATTTTTTTCTTTTCATTTTCCATTAAGAATTAGTTGACTAGGAATATCTTGGCAATTTCTGGCTAATTGTGGAGAAGTGAGTGCTTATTGGAAACATGTATATGGGTGTTCTTAGAGAGGCCCTCAAGTAAAGAATTTACAAAGTTTTTTTTTTTAATAGGCATATAAAACCTTTTATTGGTGAATTTTATATTTTTAGGATGTATTGCTTTCGGCATATTATTGGTGAATTTTATATTTGTACCCCAACCAATAACGGTTTATTATAATCTTCTTCTTTTTTAAATAACTAATAATTTTTAATTATTTTTTTAATCTCCAGTTTTATTATCTTCTACTTCTACGGTAGTATATAATGATCAACTATCAATTGAAAGATGCGATACAGATCAACTACTTCAAGTGACAGCAAAGACCTATACAAATCAACCACTTTAAGTAATAGCAAAGACTGACACACAAATCAACCACTTCAAGTGATAGCAAAAGAGATTGATATCAATTTGATGTGTAATTCGAATGAAATCAGTTAATTTACAGGATGTCTGTACATTACATTCTTTATTATAAAAACAAATCAAATGTTCCAGTAAAATTTAAGGAAGTAAAATCATTTACAAAATATGATTTTTTATTCCTTTTGTTTTATTTATTATTTTTAATTTATCATCCATATCTATATTTATATTAAAAAAAGGATTATACAATTTACTCAAAAGAAAGAAAAAGCCTCTGAACACGCACGTAGTGCGTGTGAAGAGGCTAGTATATATGATTGAATTAGAACTAATATATGTGATAGTTTTAGTCACTAATTTGAGTATATCTTAATTCTAACCTCGCACTTCTCTTTATCGTTAACGTAACGTTAATTAAATGAGAGGTAGATTGAATTATGAAAAAATAAAAAAAATTCTTTACCTCGTATTGTTTATAATATACAGTTCTTTCATATATATATATATATATATATAAACAGTCTTACTAACTCACCTCAAGTCAAACTCTACCTAAAGCTTGGACTGTGGAATTATTAAAGAGAGCTGGGTAACTTTTCCACTGACAACAAGATTGTTGGTTCGTGCTTGTGGGGCGAAATCGTGGTGTTCATGAAATCGTGATTCGTGAGCGATGCGAAACACATTAAACGAGCTAAATACCCAACCTATGTGAATGTGAACCCGTTTTGCATGAGGTAAGCACCTAAAGTTAACAAGAATAAAACCAATGGTAACATGTTTTTTTTTTTTGGAATAATGTATGAAAGAACCCTCATGTGGCTCTAAAGATGCAAAAGCAACTACAGCCTCATAAATTCCTTCCCACTTCCACCTCTGAAAAACATAATTACATCATGCTTTTAATAGATTTGTGCTCAATCTAGTCCGAAATCAGGGGCGTAGCCAAGGCAATCCTTGGATGGGCTATAGCCCAGTCAAGGTTTGTTTTTTTCTTTTTTTTTACTTATATTTTTTTTATTAAAAAAAAAAATTACCTAATTAGCCCAGTCAAGATTTTTTTTTTTGCAATTAGCCCACCCTAAAATTTTTTTCTACCTCCGCCCCTGTCCGGAATCCAATACATCATGCTTGTCTTGTACCCTCTTTAATAAGGATATCCGTTTTTGTGTTTGGTCTTTACTCTAATATGTATATCCATATGATACATTTGATATATGAACCATATAACTTATTATAACTTAAGTTTTCTGTTTTCTTACTAGGTGAATGGAACCCAAACATTAGGCCACCACAAAGGTGGATACGTCACTGAGCTGAAAGGTCATTGGTAACCAATTGAATGCTGAAGCTGAACCTCATCAGTATATAATATGCAAAAACAAATAAACAAAAGTACTAAGTCGAATACTAATTTAATATATAGCTTAAGCTTATCAAAACAAAAACAAGAGTTCGATTAAGATAGTGAGAGCAGGATTAAGAGTAGGTTTGGTCGGTGTTATTCTGAATTGACAATACACAAATTCACAACCAAACATACAAAGCTCACCCACTATAGAGGGACCAATCAGCAACCTCCCTTTGAACAAAAAAGACAGGAAAGAAGGCCCTTGAAAAGAAGCATGCTAGTATTACACATCTTACGTACACATACACATTAAAAAAAAAAAAAAAAAACAAAACAAAACAGAGAAATTGAACAAACTCCGCTTGATTGTTGTTATCTTGCAACATCAACGTCCACCAATAGAAGCATCACGGGTTGTGTGATCAATCATATCACTTCGATTTGAAAGGAATGGCTCTGATCACAACCTGGTGGTATAGAGCTGCAAGTGCTGCAACAATGAATGGTCCCACCCAGAAAATCCACTGCACCTACAGATTAAGAACAAAAAATGAAAAGTGTAAGAACATATAAAAGTTACAAACACATGATTCTAAATCCAAAGAACATACAGCAGAAAAGGACATCTTTAACCCATTTACTTGACAAGCTTCCTGATGGAACAGCAAGTGGGATGATTCTAATTAGCAAGTAGTACAATAGAGTTCCTTATCATCATCAGAAGATTGGTGCAGTAATTTTTTTGACCAGTCAAGTGGTAATTCACAATGGTTGGAGTTCTAGTTTTGAGCAATTGCACTACCACTACAATTATATGGCCATCAAAAGAATAACTAAATCCAGGACCTTTGATCACCACAAAGTTCTCTATTGATTACCTTGTATATTTTCAGCCTCGTTCAATTTTCTTGGCAGCCTCTTATGTTTAAGGCAACAACAGAGCATATTCACAATAAAGAAAGCTAACTAGAATAAAAATAGATACTCTGTCCAATAATTTTAGTTTTGTAAGTGAAAATTAATCCCATAACATGCTTTACAACTTCCACTCTATTGATCCTACTAATATTGAAAACCAAATTCCCAAATTAGTTTGTCCAATAACAACATACTCTGTCCATAGTTCCTTAGTCTAATGTATCTGAAACATATAAACAAACCATTAAATTAAAATAAAGGCCAAGCAGACAGAAATGAATAACATACTTATAAATGTGTGTATATGTTTAAAATACATTGAAGTGAAAGGAAAAGTTTCAAGGCATACACATACAAAGAAGGGTCCAGTCCAAATATGTTCCCCCACTAAGATCTATTCATAATAACACATTGATTTATTTCCAACAAAGAACATACACACGAAAACACTTCCTGCAATCTGATCTCTTCACAAAGTTCCATAATCCTGCAAAAGTAGTAGTTACTAGTTAGTTATTTAAGCCATCTTGGGACTGTAAGAAAATTCCATGATACAAGTAAACAAAAACAACTTTTTTTCTTTGGAAACTTAGGGAAAAATAATAATTCCAAAGTAGACTTAATTTAATCTTTCTATCCTAACAAAAAGCACTGAAAAATCTACTTGTACTAGCAGATCATGTACCTAAGAACAGTTTTGTGCTTGTGGTTAGAAAGAATCATTTGGAAACTGAAATGTATGAAATTTAAGGCCAGTTTGCACTACTAGGTAAGTCCTAAGTCACTCTATGGATTATCTATTATTGGCTAAACTTCTGTATGACTGTAATGGAAAACATGTTGTAGCACCTTACTTGGTCATCGTCCATGAATCCCGATACCAAGAAAAGCATTTTTGATCTTATAAAGCTCTCTGGTCACATCCTCCATATTAATTCTTTCTTTTGGCGATTCCATTGAACAAGCAAGGCCGACCTTGAAAACTGAAAGTAAGCAATTGTGCATATTGGCATTCATCCGGCTTAGGTTCTCAATGTGGTTATTTTCTTCTTCTGCCTCAATATTGTTGTGATCATCATTGTCATCATTATCTATTTCTGTTGCTTGGTGCTGTTTCCTCTACTTCTCTTGTGGAAAGGTTTGGATCCACAATTTGCACAAGTCTTTCTGGCAATGCCATCCTAACAAAGTTATGAAGGTTGGAACCATCTTTAAACATTTCATCAGTGGGTCTCCGTCCAGTGAACATCTCCAACACAAGTATTCCATAACTATAGACATCGCCCTGCTTTGACGCCTCACCACCCATTCCATATTCTGCAATTTAAATGTTTCACATGCTTCGTTAATATGAGGGAAATTTTTTTAATAGCAGGTTACTACTTACCTTTAGTGATCTGGGATACAATATAATTTAGAGGTTAAATAATGTGTTTAATTTTTGGAAATATGTGACATAGAATCTGCATTTTAAAATCAAAACTACTAAAAACTTTGGAAAATTGCATGATATATTGATATAGAAGGGAGCAACATTCATACTTACATCTTACATTTTGCAATGAAAAATATAGTTAATGATTAATTATGATCATCTAATCATCATATTTCATATTCCCCTACTACAGAGAGACGGATTCTCTCTAAGCTGTCCCCACCATTTTTATGCAAGGTCTACATGGTTCTATTTCTTGATAAATCTGATTGGCATGCTATGAGCATAATCATAGAGAGGCATGAAGAAGTAAATTGACAAGGCTAAAATGAATATGTAAATCATAGTCAGAAGATTGTTAGTGATGCTGGTCAATTTGATCAAAATCATGATTTAGAATATTTGAGAGCTAGGTAGTTATTTACCTGGAGCAGCATAACCAATTGAACCCTTGATTCCAACTGTGCTTGTGTGATTTTGTGAAACATCATTGGTTGCAGAGAGGAGCCTTGCCAAACCAAAGTCACTAACATGAGCAATCATGTCATTGTCAAGAAGAACATTGCTTGGCTTTAAATCGCAATGAATGATTGGTCTATTACAGTGTTCATGTAGATAGTGTAATGCAGAAGCGACATCAATTGCAATAATTAGTCTTTGAAGAAGGTTCAAATTTCTTGATTGATTTTCATCGTCTATATTTGGATGCAGCCAATTCTCCAAGCTTCCATTCGCCATAAACTCAAACACTATTGCTTTGAATTCATTACCTTTGTAGTCTATGCTGGCGCAACATGTTAAGGTTTTAACAAGATTCCGATGTCGTATATTTCTTAACACATTGCATTCAGCAATGAAACTCTTGGAAGCTCCTTTCTGTTGAAGGTTCAAGACCTTTACAGCAATTATCATTTCTTCTTGATCAATAATTCCGTTTCCTTTATATACTGAACCAAAACCACCAGATCCAATTAGATTGTTGGGAGAGAATCCGCCAGTCACCTGATAGAGCTTCTTGTATGAAACCTTTGAAATGAGTTCAGTATTTGAGAGTGTAGAAGATGATTTCTTTTTTGATTTTCTCCTCCAATAGAGAACTAGAAAGAGTGAAGACAGAAGGAAGCAAAGAATCCCACAAACAATTATGACTGTTAATTTTAAAGCATGGGATTTTCCTCGTTTCTTAACTTTAATGTCGCATGCTTGCAGCTGCAGTTCTGGGATACCCCCACAAAGCTTTTTATTTCCGGTCACTGATATTCCGCTTGCATTTCTGAAGACGCCTTCTGTTGGTACCTCACCCTCCAGATTATTAAAAGAAAGATTCAAATATAGAAGGGAGAGATTCTGTAGATCTTTAGGAATTGACCCTGACAAGTTGTTTCGTGAAAGATCTAAGTACTGAAGGCCTCTCAAAGAAGCCCAAGAAGGAGGTAAGGTACCTTGAAATGAATTGCCTTGCAGGTTAAGGTATTGCAAGGTCAAGCAATCTAAAATGGTTCTAGGAATCTCACCAGACAAATTGTTTTCAGAGACATCCAAGTATAAGATATTTTTTAAATTGCCTACTTCCACAGGTAGGGTGCCATTTAATGAGTTTTGTGCTAACCCGAGTTCTAGTATTTGGGGGAAACGACTGATGGGTATGACGCCACTAAGGTTATTTGTTGAAATGTTCAAGAGCTGCAAATATTTGCAGTTTCCCAAACTGGATGGAATGCTTCCTTCCAAATTGTTCTGTGATAAGTCAATTTTGACCAATTGAGTGAGGTTACCTATTGAGGATGGTATGTGTCCTGACAATCTGTTTCTAGTCAAATCCAATCCTTCCAACTTTTGGAACTTCATAAAATAAGCGGGAATGCTACCGGTGAACAGGTTATTTCCCATGATTAAGGTAGTTAAGTTGATGAAATTCTCTAATGTTGTAGGAATAATTCCAGATAGTTGGTTGCCGTCAAGATATAGTGCCCTGAGTTGCATGGACAAATTTCTTATAGAGTTGGGTAAACTACCTCCAAAATTGTTATTAGAAAAATCAAGAATTTCCAGTTTGGTGCAGTTTTTCAAAGATGTTAAGAAATCCAATTCCTTAGAAGAATTACTTCCAAGATTATTTCGTCCAACACCTAGCCACCGAAGATCTAGCAGGTTTCCCAGATCAGTTGGAACTTGTCCCACAAATTTGTTTCCGGAGAGAACAATTATTTCAAGTCGAGAAGCATTGGATAGTGAAGCTGGGATTGGACCAAAGAACTTATTAGAAGAGATGGACAGATATTTGAGATTAGGAAGAGCGAGGCCTATGTTGTCTGGAAGAGTGCCATTCAGTTGGTTAAGTGCAGTTGAGATGATGCTCATAGTTGATATATTGTAAAGGGAATAAGGGATCATACCAGACAAATTATTGGCAACAACTACGAACACAGATAATCTCTGCAAACGGCCTATTTCATCTGGAATATTTCCCACAAAGTTATTGTCTCCTAAGGAGAGTCCTTGGAGTGAAGAAATATTTCCCAAAGAAGGTGGGATGCCTCCTGTCAAATTATTTCCAAAAATTCGAATAATCTCAAGCTTCCTTAACGAGCCCAGCTCAACAGGAATATTCCCAATAAGTTTATTCCTGTTGAAATCCATGACTCTGAGTTCAGGACAGTTGGTCAAGTTGCTTGGAATTTTGCCTGTCAACGAGTTATTGCTAAGTGTAAGATCTTGCAGTCGGAATAAATGAGTAACTTCTTGTGGAATTTCGCCGTATAAGAAGTTGCCGCTGAGGTTGAGGAACCTGAGAAAGCTGAGGTTGCCAACATATGGTGAAATGGATCCACGCAAAGTATAGCCTTTTAGTTCCAAGGCCGTGACTCTTTGATGCTGACGGCTGCATGTAACTCCTTGCCAGTTGCAGAAGTGGATAGAATCATTCCAGGAGCTCAAGATTTTATGTGGGTCATTGCCTATCAAATCTTTGAATTTGAGCAAAGCCAACCGATCAGTCTCATTTGTTGGAGCACCTTCAATATTGGCAGTCTGAAAGTGTAGTAGGCTTATAGAAAAGAGAAGAATCACATGAAGGTATGTAGGCCATATCACACATAACTTGGTGTAATGAAGCTTCATTGGCTTATAGCAGCGGTGAAATATTGGTGCAAGGGAAAGCAAGATGTAGAGCATTATGTTCATCAAAAAAGAGATATAGATGATTATGGAAGAAACAAAGAGGGAAGAACAAAGGGGTCTGCAACAAACAAGGGTATGGGACAAGAGTTAAAGTGGAAAAAGAATGACCAGGAAACAGTGGGGTATGGGTTTGGTAAAGTAAAATAAGACTTTAGCAAAAAGAAGTCAAGGAGGGGGTATGGTCTTTGGCCAAATTTGCCAAAAAATTCTTTTTTCTATGTTTTTCTGCTCTTCACATGCCGCCTGCCAGCTTTTCCTCTAGGTTCAGCTGCTGCCTCCCTTTTTCTCCAGCTTTTTCTTTCCTTTTTTTTCTCTAATTTTTCTGCCTGCTGCTTGTTTCTAGGTCCAGCTGCTGCTCCCTATCATATAGGTTATAGAAATAACCTATTTCTCTTTCTTTCTTTGGCCCACGTGCAAACTTGTATGGGCTATCACCTAGCCCTTTTATTTTCTTATTTTTTTTGTCTCTTTTCTTTCATCAGGTGCATGAACTTAGTGATAATGTGTGATTTATGAACAAGTGGGCAATTGACTAGAGGATAATGGACCCTACATCAATAAATTAAGTATGAGTGAGGCATGTAGAATTTTTAATAAAATAAAACACGTAAATGAATAATTTTCATGTTATGCAATGATGTGGAAAAATTGTCAAACTTTGCGTGTAACTTGGGAATTTTACGTAAGAGAATTCTATTAATGCCTTATGAAAACGATGTCAAAATGTATAAAATCATGACTTATCAGGCGTCTCCCATGGAAGACGTCCAAGGTTCTATCCCCACAAGTGGGGTTTGTTTGCTATTGTAAAAAAAAAAAAAAAAAATTAATTGATGTTAGTGGATTCTGATGGGGCTCCACAGTTGATGTTTGGACCATTATGATTTTAATTCCACCGTGTTTGACACTTCGCAAGATATTAACATATTTGGGTTTAATCCTTGATGTTTGGACTATTATGATTTTAATTCCACCGTGTTTGACACTTCGCAAGATATTAACAGATTTGGGTTTAATCCTTGGCTCGATTTTCTCACCAAAATACAGGTTTATGTTGGTGCTGATCATATCCCTGTCGTGGGAATGGTGAAGAAAATAGCACGAAAGACAATAATGAAATGGTCACTTTTGCAAGATATTCATGTCTGGGATAATGATAAGTAAAGAAAGAAATAAGCGCTGGTAAATCCGATGTCTTTACCCCACTACAAAACAAAACCTGTGAGCATTTGTATAATTGTATATGGCAAATTTGAAAATACTTTAAAAAAAATGTGTGTTTGCAATTATACAGATAATCCACTATTTGCAGAGGTTGTGAGGTTTCAAGTGAAAAGGGACCATGAAATAACACTAGTAAGATTTTAGACCTAGCATAACCCACTCTTATATCACAAGTATGATTCTTTTTTTGCTAGTGATTAGAACACAATCAATTATAAGAATAATATCATTTTATTTTACGTAGCTCTTGATGCCATGAGTAGATGTACACGACGCAAGCAATTCTTCCTCTCTTAGCTCCTCCTTTTAAGACTTGGTGAACTACAGTTTTATCTAACATTAGGAGTGGAAAGAGTATCTAACCTTATATTTATAGCGAGCATCAAATTATAGATCAGGCTTAAAATCATATACTCTAACTCAACATCGATTGGAGCACAAGCCCAATAAAATGAATATCACAACAACATACTAATGAACTCTGATCCCAAAAATATTAATTGAATCACATGCAACCTGTTTTAAGAAA
Organism: Fagus sylvatica; assembly: GCA_907173295.1. Lineage (NCBI taxonomy): Eukaryota > Viridiplantae > Streptophyta > Magnoliopsida > Fagales > Fagaceae > Fagus > Fagus sylvatica. The sequence goes on from OU015769.1 coordinate 36,549,151, forward strand.
ACAAAAATCTAATTAATGAAAGTCCAATTCTAACATACATATGACATTGTTTGTATATGTCTTGTTGAAAATTTTCATTATTTGCTTTTTTGTATAATAAATAAATAACTGAATTGTGGATAAGCTAATTGATCACTCTGGTGTTCTAATGCATTGGCAGCAATGGTAGGTTGCAAAAAAATAGTAAGTTAATTAGAAAAGAGAAGAATTACATGAAAGTATCAAGACAAAAATGCATATACATTGGGGATCAAGATCCTCTAGAGTTTCTAGGGAACTCTACCGTATAGAATTCTTTAAATCCTCACCTTTCATTTTAAAATAAAAGGTTAAAATTATGACAAGTCATTAATCCACTAACATAATCATAAAATAATGTATTTTCAAAAGGGAGTTAAACACTTTCACGTTAATTCCACAGTTAATTTACCAAAGAAATAATTTATTCCGTTAAACCAAAATAAATGAGAAAAGGAATGAGCCAAACAATTCCCCCTCTCCCACCACTAATCTCCGGGATATCAATTCCAAAGAGCAATTTCTACTGGGAGAAAAAAATCCTAACAATGGTTAACAGTTTGGTCACCGAAAATAAAAATGAAATACTAACAGTGCTGCCCCTTTTGTCTCTCTTTGCCCTGCACATCGGTTTAGATAGTTCAGATTAGATCAAGAAAAGTAATAATGGAGGGAAAAAAGTTAGGATTTGCTTTTAGGATTTTGAAAACCCACGTCACCGAACTATTATTGGACTGATATTAGGACTTTTTTTTCCGGTCGAAATTGCTTTTTGATATTGTATATTACTGGAGATTTGCTGTGGGAGAGGAGGGGTTTTTGGCTTCTTTCCCTTATTCATTTATTTTGGTTTAACAGAAGAACTTTTTATTTATTTATTTATAAATTAACGGAGGAATTAACGTGAGAATTTGGAATTGTTAGTGGAATGATGAGTTGTCACAATCTTGACATTTTATTATCAAATGGAAGGTGTAGATTTAAAGAACTCTATTTGATAGAGTTCTCTAAGAATGGATTGAGATCCTCTAGAGTTCCTAGGGTACTCTAGAAGGTAGAGTTCTTTAAATGACAACCTTTCATTTAAAATAAAGGGTTAAGATGTTGCCACATCATCAATCCACTACTAAAAACCTAAATTAGTATTTCAAATGCATTAAAACACTTCTCAACTGCTCACGTTTATCAAACACCGTTTATCTTTATTCTTTTGTTTTGCCGTTTCTCTCTTTTCTCTAGACCAAATATCAACACAACAAAAATTATGTCATTCTCTTCGATAAAATCATCAATCCAAAACACTCCTTCTCATTCTTAAAATTTTCAAATCTGTTTACCTTGCATCTATTGGCCTTTCAACAGTTATCCATGAGCGATTTTAAGAGGTTGAATTTAATAAATCTACCGTTTGAGAATAAAAAGATTGAGAAATTTGTAAACAAAGAAAAAAAAATACATAAAAGAAATAAAAGTTTCTTCTCTGACAATGAAGTTTGGCGGTAGTCTTTTAGATTTTAGAGATGAAAATGGAAGGATGTGTTGTTGTACGAATGTCTTCTACAAAGAAAAGAGATAAACTGCAAAACAAAAAAGTAAAAAGAAGCGATGTTTGATAAACGTTAGCAGTTTTTTTTTTAGAATAGATAAACGTTTGCAGTTAAGAAATGTTTTAATGTATTTGAAATACTAATTTAAGTTTTTAGTAGTGGATTGATGATGTGACAATGTCTTGACTTTGTATTTTAAATGAAATGTTGAAATTTAAAGAACTCTACCTTGTAAAGTACTTTAAGAACTCTAGAGGATCTGAATCCGATTGTCAATAGTATATACTCGAGAACCCTCTCTTGTGGTTTTTGAATGGTTTTTGTTGGGAGTCTTGGGACACATCATCCATGTTTTTTCCGACACGTAACATGTTCATAGTCAAATCAATATCTTCTTTTTCCACCATTCTAAGTCTGTATTTTCAATGCTCCTACATTTACTATTTTTCTAGACTATTGTGCAACCTAACTTCGTATATATTCATGTATTTGGTCCTACAATTATTATTTTTAGGACCAACCCATGTGCGACACAACATAGGTGTGGAGTGTCATATTATATTAGGGCCCAAAAGCCCAATCCATATTATATTAGGGCCCAAAAGCCCAATCCATTGTATTTTTAGGCCTAACGCATTTAAGTTAGGCCCAATTATTTGTATATCTCTCCCCCTATTTCCCGTGTAGCCTATATAAAGGCCTCCCCGCTCTATTGTAAAATGGAGGCGAATGATGAGTAAGAAAAGACTAGGTGGACGTAGGCCCCATTGGCCGAACCACGGTAAATCTTGTGTCATTTTCCCATTTTACCCCCGAACCACGCCAAAGCCCGAACATGCGGTTTCGACCCTAAAAATAAATGGGAGGAGCTAATTTTGACCTCCTACAATAGGTGCTAGGCAAGCCCTCGAAAACTTTCCAATTTCTAAGTTTTACCTTTATATTTTAGCTTAATCTTGCAACGTGTATGGTAAATGCAGTCATGCAGATAGTCCCCCAAACTTTCTTATTTCTTATATGACTGAAGTTTGTTAACCTTTTTTTTTTATTTTTTATTTTTATAAAATTGCTCTTACTTTTCCTCCTCCAAAATCTTAAAATTTATTGTACGCCCTTGAACCAAACTTAGTTGTACTTGGAGTAGTTTTCATTTCATGTGGCCTCAGTATGCAAGGAGCTCAAGTAGTTGAGTAGTTAAGTTCCCATTATTTTCTTTTTGGCATAGAAACTGATTGAGTTAGAGTGGTTTGACGTGCCATATACATCATTTTGTTTAACGAGCTCTTAAGATAAGCACAACGTCAAAAAGGGGAACAAAGGCAACTGTATATCAATCTCAATGCATTAGGTGGAATAGTAGGTAAGCGTCTGTCTCCAACTATAAAGAAATGTATTATTAGAGATTGTTTTGGATTTTGTCCAACTCGTATATCCATGAAGCGTCCACATAATTAGGTAAGTCATATATATGGTTGAATCAGAATCTAATATATGTGATAGTATATAAGTCACTAATTTGAGTATATCTTAATTCTAACCTCGCACTTCTCTTTATCGTTAACGTAACGTTAATTAAATGAGAGGTAGATTGAATTATGAAAAAATAAAAAAAATTCTTTACCCTCGTATTGTTTATAATATACAGTTCTTATTCTCTAACCATCTACCCTAAAGCTTGTATACTGTGGAATTATTTAAGAGACCTGAGTAACTTTTCCAGTGACGAACAAGAGTTGTCGGTTCATGCTTGTGGGGTCGAAATCGTGGTGTTCATGAAATTGTGAGCGATGTGAAACACATAAAACGAGTTAAATACCCAACCTATGTGAATGTGAACCCGTTTTGCATGAGGTAAGCACCTAAAGTTAACAAGAATAAAACCAATGGTAACATGTTTTTTTTTTTTGGAATAATGTATGGAAGAACCCTCATGTGGCTCTAAAGATGCAAAAGCAACTACAGCCTCATAAATTGCTTCTCACTCCAACCTCTGAAAAAAATAAGTACATCATGCTTTTCATAGATTTGTGTTCAATCTAGTCCTGAATCCAATACATCATGCTTTTCTTGTTCCCTATTTAATACAAGGATATCCGTTTTTGTGTTTGGTCTTTACTCTAATATGTATATCCATATGATATATTTGATATATGAACCATATAACTTATTATAACTTAAGTTTTCTGTTTTCTTACTAGGTGAATGGAACCCAAACATTAGGCCACCACAAAGGTGGATACGTCACTGAGCTGAAAGGTCATTGGTAACCAATTGAACGCTGAAGCTGAACCTCATCAGTATATAATATGCAAAAACAAATAAACAAAAGTACTAAGTCGAATACTAATTTAATATATAGCTTAAGCTTATCAAAACAAAAACAAAGAGTTCGATTGAGATTGTGAGAGCAGGATTAAGAGTAGGTTTGGTCGGTGTTATTCTGAATTGACAATACACAAATTCACAACCAAACATACAAAGCTCACCCACTATAGAGGGACCAATCAGCAACTCCCTTTGAACAAAAAAGACAGGAAAGAAGGCCCTTGAAAAGAAGCATGCTAGTATTACACATCTTACGTACACATACACATTAAAAAAAAAAAAAAAAACAAAACAGAGAAATTGAACAAACTCCGCTTGATTGTTGTTATCTTGCAACATCAACGTCCACCAATAGAAGCATCACGGGTTGTGTGATCAATCATATCACTTCGATTTGAAAGGAATGGCTCTGATCACAACCTGGTGGTATAGAGCTGCAAGTGCTGCACCAATGAATGGTCCCACCCAGAAAATCCACTGCACCCACAGATTAAGAACAAAAAATGAAAAGTGTAAGAACATATAAAAGTTACAAACACATGATTCTAAATCTACTTTCTTTCATTACGTGGTCCTATAGATTCTTAAGATAAAGAGATGGGACAAATGAGATGTTTACTTGGTCATCCCAGGCGTGGTCCTTGTTGTAGATGATTGCCGCACCAAGACTCCTAGCTGGGTTAATACCGGTTCCAGTAATGGGTATGGTAGCCAAGTGCACCAAAAACACTGCGAACCCAATAGGTAGAGGTGCCAAAATCTGACCATTCAAATCAATACACATGTTAAAACAATTATTAAAATAATTTTCTATTACTTTAAGCTTTCCTGTAACTTCCATTAATATTAGGTAAACAAATTTTTTATAATCCTTTTTATAATTGGTAACTTAACAATGTTATTTTGTTTATATAATTCGCTACAAAACTCTTGACACGGAAATAGTTATGATTGGAATAAAATTACTTTCACATCAATTTTTATTATTAACCTCAATTCAAGCATGTCGAACTCAAAATTGGGACAAATTTCATGTCCAATTTTAGAGAGAAAATGTGATACTTACGGGAACATGGGAGTCCCTAGCGCTACGCTTGGCATCGGTGGCAGAGAACACAGTGTAAACAAGAACAAAGGTACCAACAATTTCAGCACCAAGGCCATCACCTTTGGTGTAGCCAGGGGCAACAAAGTTGGCACCACCACCCAAAATTTCGTATTGGCTCTTCTGGAACCCCTTCACTACACCAGCACCGCAAATTGCACCCAGAGTCTGCATAATGATGTAAAACACCGCTCTTGTCAATGACAATTTCCTAGCCAGAAAGAGCCCAAATGTCACTGCCGGGTTTATGTGACCCCCTGTAACACCATGATAAAAACAAATTATCAGTCTTTGTTGTTTTGAATAAATTCGAAGTTATCAGCTGAATAAAACGTAAGCCCGTCTAGCTCAGTTGGTAGAGCGCAAGGCTCTTAACCTTGTGGTCGTGGGTTCGAGCCCCACGGTGGGCGTTCATTTTTTCCCAGCCCCATTAAGGCTCAAATCATTATTTTGCTTTCAATTTTTACAGGAACCAATAATTGAAGGATGAATTACACTTGAAGTTTAATATAACTTAAAAAAAAAAAATTATATACATTCATCAATATTTTTTGCTTTGAATTATTGACAGAAGTACAAGATAATTTAAGAACGAAATTAGACTTTAGTATTAAAAATAAAAACTATAATTTCTTTTTAACAACTTCCAATCATTAAAAAAAACAAAGACAGGATCCAATAATTGAAGGATGAATTACATTTTCATTTTAATATAACTTAAAAAGTATATATAAAAAAGAGTTCGCTTCCAACCAAGAAAACACAAAGGGTCAAACCACTATTTTGGCTTTGAATTATTGACACATGTACACAACCGGTAATTTAAGAATAAATTAAACTTCAAAATATAATTTAAAACCTAAGTTTGTAGCTTATAATTGACACAATCAATAATTTAAAAATAAAATTAGACTTTAATTTTTTTTTTTTACAACGTCCAATCATTAAAAAACTATTTTGACTTTGAATTATTGAGCCAACTGATATTTTTAGGAATAAAATGGTACTTCAAAATCTAATTTAAAAACTTAAATCATAGCTCACAATTAACATAACCGATAATTTAAGGACAATATTAAACTTTAAAATATAATTAATAAGCAAAATTGGTAGCTTATAAATTGATCTCTCTTATTTTTTATCCAACGCCCTCACCAAGATAAGCCAAACTATTACAATAGATAATTTAAGAATAAAATTATACATTAAAGTAAGTCTAAAACATAATACAAAGACCAAAGTCGTTAAATAGAAAATAAAACAAAATAATACTACGGGAAGGGCAAAGCCAAACAGCTAAGCTTGCTAAAAAATATATTTTTTTAAGTTTTTAGACTAAACATAACTCTTGTAATGTTTATTTGAAATATAAACCATTCAAGCTTTATGAAAGACACTTTTGAACTAAAATCGTCTTTCTGAAAGACTTACCAAATTTTGTCCAAAAACGATTTTGAAAAATATAAAAATTTTGGTCAAAATGTCTTTCAAAAAGACGATTTTCACGTTTAAAAGTGTCTTTCAAAAGATTTTTAAACAAATTTTAAATAAACAGACATGTTTGGTCAAAAAAAAAAAAAAAATAAAACAAAATAGCCAAACTACGGTTAGTCCAAAAACCAAAAATATAAAACAAAATAGTTTAGAAATACTACTACTAGCTAGAGCTACGTGTTATGAACTTATGATCGAACCTGAGATGCCAGCAGTACAGTATACGAGGGCAAAGATCATGCCTCCAAAAGCCCAAGCGATCCCTTGAATTCCAACGGTTGAACACTTTGAGGGGGACTTAACAACTCCCATAACTGTC
>OU015769.1:36556058-36561058 GCA_907173295.1 Fagus sylvatica
CATGGGATTGATGCCAGTGAAGATAAGCAGGTTAAAAGTGAAATCATTTTGAGGAACATATTTAAAATCTTGATTTGTTTTTAGCAATTTCTAAGCCAAAAATGGGCAAGGGAAATGCAAGTCACAAAAACTTGAAAAATTTCTGCTTATGTAGAAAGTGTCTCTGTTTGTACAGAAGAAACTTGAGTTTCTTACGATGTTGAGCAAATTTCATTTTGTTAATTTTGTATTTGCTGAGGTTGTTCTCAATAATCTAGCACGATTGGTGTTAGTAAGGACTCTACTTCACCCTTTGTATGCAGGAACCTGTAACCAAACGTAAATCAATAAAACACCAGTAACTAGCATCAAAATAAAGCTTAAAAATTCCAAAAAAAATAAAAAAAAAAAAAGGCAAAAATTGATGTAAATTCGGGATAGAGGAGGACCTGATCAGAGGACTCGCTGTGAGGAACAGCATAAGAGTTGCGAATATCAACGGTGCCATCGGGCAAGATCGAACCGAGGAGTGTGCCGGTGATGACGCGCTCGGCTTGGTCAGGGCGTCTGACGTAGCAATCGCAGATGTTGAAGATGACCAGAGGGTGAATCTTCGCGGACAAGCTCGCAGAGGACGTTCCGAACTGCAAAACGATGTGCTCGCTCGCCGCCATTCTCTCTGAGCTAGGACTGGTCTGGCTCGTGAGGGCAGCGAGAGAGAGGGAGAGAGATTGTAGCTAGGGTTTTTGGAAGAGGGCTGGGAATACAGTGGAGAATATCGGAGAGTTTCGGTTCTATTATGAGTGGGCTGCGAGGGAAGAAAGTTGGGCCCAGCATGGCCCAAAGACAACTCTAAGTTTTGTTAAGTATTACTATTTTTCTCATTCTCGTGGGTGTCAATAGGCTCTTAGGTCCAATGGGCTTGAATGTAGGCCCAATAAGCTTACCAAGACCCAAAAAAAACTGAAAAGTAAGAATATGTAATCTATTTGCGCTTTGAAATGGGGAATGCTCATTTTACATTTAAATTTTTGTACAGAATGCAATGAAGACTTTTCTTTCCTTTCTTTTTGTTTGTTTTTTTTTTGGTGGCGCTATTTCCACATTTGGTGCAATAACATTTTGGTGCAATATTGTACACCAAAAGTTGTTATTTCCGCACCGAAACAGTGCAGAAATTACATTTCTCTTTTTATTTTTAATTTTTATAAATAATGCATTAAACAAAAGCAACAAAGAGAGTACATGGTACATGGCTTTAAGTTGGCTTATAACAAAAAAAGGAGTTTCATTCAAAATAGTAAAAACAAAAAACAAAATCATCATAGCATTCATTCAAAATAATAAACAATAGCTTCCCATTTCAGCAAAAACAAAAAAAAAAAAAATGTTGACTTAAAATGGCCACACAACTAGATCAGTTTGATTCAGCCCAAAAAAAAAACTATATCCGCTTGGTTCTGTTTTAGGCTGAAATCCCAGACCCTATCCGTCTATCACATAGTGGTTTGCCTATTAATTAAAATATAATGTAATATTTTTTCATGTTTCCTACGGCAAGTGCCCAAATGCATCATTTCTCAATGGATTGCCCATTATGTTTGCCATGTTGGGACTCTACGAAAATTCCATGATACAATAAACAAAAACAACTTTTTTTCTTTGGAAACTTTAGGGGAAAAATAATAATTCCAAAGTGACTTAGTCTTTGTTTAGTCTTTCTATCCTAAAAAAAGCACTGAAAAATCTACTTGTACTAGCAGATCATGTACCTAAGAAAGTTTTGTGCTTGTAGTTTGAAAGAATCATTTCGAAACTGAAATGTATGAAATTTAAGGCCAGTATGCGCTACAAGGTAAGTCCTTAGTCACTCTATGGGTTATCTATTATTGGCTAAACTTCTGTATGACTGAATAAAAACATGTTGTAGTACCTTACTTGGTCATTGTCCATGAATCCCGATACCAAGAAAAGCTTTTTTGATCTTATGTAGCTCTCTGGTGACATCCTCCATATTAATTCTTTCTTTTGGCGATTCCATTGAACAAGCAAGGCCGACCTTGAAAACTGAAAGTAAGCAATTGTGCATATTGGCATTCATCTGGCTTAGGTTCTCAATGTGGTTATTTTCTTCTTCTGCCTCAATATCGTTGTGATCATCATTGTCTATTTCTGTTGCTGGTGCTGTTTCCTCTACTTCTCTTGTGGAAAGGTTTGGATCCACAATTTGCATAAGTCTTTCTGGCAATGCCATCCTAACAAAGTTATGAAGGTTGGAACTATCTTTAAACATTTCATCAGTGGGTCTCCGTCCAGTGAACATCTCCAAGACAAGTACTCCATAACTATAGACATCGCCCTGCTTTGACGCCTCACCACCCATTCCATATTCTGCAATTTAAATGTTTCACATGCTTAGTTAATTGAGGGCAATTTTTTAATTTCCTGCTTAATACTTACTTTTAGTGATCTAGGATACAATATAATTTAGAGGTTAAATGTTGTGTTTAATATTTGGAAAATATGTGAAACAGAATCTGCATTCTAAAATCAAAATTAGTAAAATCTTTTGCAAATTGCATGATAAAAGTGAGCAACATTCATACTTTCATCTTATATGTAGCAATGGAAAATTAGTTAATGACTGAGATCATCTAATCATCATATTTCCTTTACTTGGTTGTAATTGAGTAGTAGATAAAGGCCTTCAAACAACCCATGGCTGCATGCATGGCTACAGAAAGTAATAGGCCCTGATATTATTGATGACCTGAATATTTATTGGATGACGACCCATTGATTTAGCTAATTAGGAATCTTTTAAACACCAGCTATACCATATCTATTTGTATGTTCTTTTTCTTCTTTTTTTCAAGTCACATAATACAGCAACAACGCTGCTTTGAAATAGCCAAATAAAAAAAGGCACAAAAGGCTACTAGAGAAGCATACAGGATTTCAATGGTTAGTCCATCCTGCATGTAGTAAAAAAAGTTTACAATTTCAATAGCTTTGCCTCCATTCTAATTATTCTTTTATATTGGGGTTTTTGATGTGAATTCTTCTTCGTCTTTACTTTTTGACTCATCTTGACCAATGTTCATTTTCGCGAGTAACTAATAGGTCTTTTTTTATCTTAAAAACTTTTTTTGGTTTGAATTTTCAGCTTTAGATTCTAATATCAATGTACTATTCCATAGCGAAAGGGACATGCCATTGTTTTCTCAAGACTTTTTTTTATTGGTCATAATATATGACTGAATTCAGTGATTTGTGACTTCTTTAATAGTGGTCAAATTGCCAATGGCCTTTTGGCCTAGTGGCTCCTCCACCCTTATGGTGGGGTAAACTACTGGTTCGATCTCAATGTATTCACCTAGAGAGAAAAAAATCCTATTTGGAACCCATATTCCCCTGCTACGGAGAGACTGATTCTCTCTAAGCCATCCCCACCATTTTTATGCAAGGTCTACATAGTTCTATTTCTTGGTAGTCCACATATTTGATAAATCTAATTGGCATGCTATCAGCATAATCATAGAGAGGCATGAGGAAATAAATTGACAAGGCTAAAATGAATAGGAAATCTCAGTCAGAAGACTGTTAGTTATGCTGATCAACTTGATCAAAATCATGATTTAGAATAATTGAGAGCTATGTAGTTATTTACTTGGAGTAGCATAACCAATTGAACCCTTAATTCCAACTATGCTTGTTTGAATTTGTGAAACATCATTGGTTGCAGAGAGGAGCCTTGCCAAACCAAAATCACTAACATGAGCAATCATGTCATTGTCAAGAAGAACATTGCTTGGCTTTAAATCGCAATGAATGATTGGTCTTTTACAGTGTTCATGTAGATAGTGTAATGCAGAAGCGACATCAATTGCAATAATTAGTCTTTGAAGAAGGTTCAAATTTCTTGATTGATTTTCATTGTCTATATTTGGATGCAGCCAATTATCTAAGCTTCCATTCGCCATAAACTCAAACGCTATAGCTTTGAATTCATTACCTTTGTAGTCTATGCTGGAGCAAAATGTTAAGGTTTTAACAAGATTCCGATGTCGTATATTTCTTAATACATTGCATTCAGCAATGAAACTCTTGGAACCTCATTTCTGTTGAAGGTTCAAGACCTTTATAGCAATTATCATTTCTTCTTGATCAATAATTCCTTTTCCTTTATATACTGAGCCAAACCACTAGATCCAATTAGATTGTTGGGAGAGAATCCTCCAATCACCTGATAGAGCCTATTGTATGAAACCTTTGAAATGAGCTCAGTATTTGAGAGTGTAGAAGATGATTTCCTTTTTGATTTTCTCCTCCAATAGAGAACAAGAAAGAGTGAAGAAAGAATGAAGCAAACAATCCCACAAACAATAATGACTGTTAATTTGAAAGCATGGGATTTTCCTCGTTTCATAACTTTATAGTCGCATGCTTGCAGCTGCAGTTCTGGGATACCCCCACAAAGCTTTTTATTCCTGGTCACTGCTATTGTGCTTGCATTTCTGAAGACGCCTTCCGTTGGTACCTCACCCTCCAAATTATTAAAAGAAAGATTCAAATATAGTAAAAGGGAGAGAATCTGCAGATCTTTAGGAATTGTCCTTGACAAGTTGTTTCGTGAAATATCTAAGAACTGAAGGCCTCTCAAAGAAGCCAAAGATGGAGGTAAGGTACCTTGAAATGAATTACCTTGCAGGTAAAGATACCCCAAGCTCAAGCAATCTAAAATGGTTCTCGGAATCTCACCAGACAAATTGTATTTTGAGACATCTAATTGATTGATCATTTTTAAATTTCCTAATTCCACCGGTAGGGTGCCACTTAATGACAAGTTCAGTACTAGTAATTGGGGAAAAAGACTAATGGGTATGGCGCCACTAAGGTTATTTTCTGAAATCTCTAAGTCCTGCAAATATTTGCAGTTTCCAAAACTGGATGGAATGCTTCCTTCCAAATTGTTCTGTGATAAGTAAAGTTTGACCAATTGAGTGAGGTTACCTATAGAG
>OU015769.1:36566058-36598558 GCA_907173295.1 Fagus sylvatica
ACTGGCATCTTCTACCGCCGGTTGTGTAACTTCACTACCACCAACAACCTCCCAAAGGTCCTGACCTTGTAGGTAAGACTCTATACATGTTGCCCACGTGTTGTAGTTTTTGTTGTTGAGCTTCTTGATTCCTCCAACTACTTGAAGGTCACCCATCGTGTCGATCAAGACTTCGACTATATCGAACAAGCTTGACTAACAAACTTGTAGAGTACTAAACTCCTCACGACTCAAGATAGCTCCACCAAGAACGATCCCTGACCGTCCCGCTCTGATACCAATTGTTGAGAAAAATTTAGAATATACAACTCTAAATTTTTCTATCTCTCAAAGAAGAAATTCACTTAAAAATTGGAGACACAACAAAAGACTTTATTAAACTGAAAATTTTACAAAGAAAGCTCTCAACTTTCACAAACACTCAACACTCAAGACTAAGACTACATATAAGACTTTCTTCACTCCTCGATCACTCAAGACTAACACTACATATAGGACTTTCACTCCTTGATCACTCAAGACTAACACTACATATAGGACTTTCACTCCTTGATCACTCAAGACTAACACTACATATAGGACTTTCACTCCTTGATACAAAATGGAATCCATTGCTCCCTATTTATACTAGCTTGAGAGCTTCTAGGACATTCTTGCATAATGGCAAAATCAACTCTTCACCAAGCTTCTAGGACATTCTTGTGTGTGTGGAAGTCTCTAGATAGTGGTATTTTGTAGAGACTTCTAGAGAGATAGAGAAGGTTCTAGAAATTTCTAGAGAGAAGGAGAAAACTCTAGAAAGCTCTAGAGAGAAGCTTCTAGAGAGACTTAAAGAAGTTTCTAGAACTTTCTAGATAGAGAGAGAAATTTCTAGAAAGCTCTAGAAGATTCTAGAGAGAGAGAGAGGCAATGATTGATCTTTAACAGATTATTGCCTACAACTTCGAAGAAAGATAATCTCTGCAAACGGCCTAGTTCTTAATTAGTAATGGTCAGTTATGGTATTAACTGGAATACTTCTTTTAAAATTTTCTCTAACTACAGTCTTTTTATAATATAAAATTGTTTGCTGCTAGGTCTGACTTTGAAATTCAAGTGAGCAAAAGTTTGGCTTTTGTACCTCATGTAGGACTTCAATGCTTTTCATCACATTCCTTCACAAAAAGAAATGTAATCATGATACTTTAAATGATTCGTTAATGATAAATTATAGTATATTTGTGAGAAAGTCGAAGTTGAACAAAAATAAATAAATAAATAAAATCAAACATGGTTGGCATTGTATGTTGTTTTGACACTAAACCTGCTAAAATATTCATCCAGGTTAGGTGAAATATGACCCATGAGCTAGTGCAATGTTTCTTCTTCTTTAGTTTTTTCCCTATTTTTTTTTTTCATCTAATTTGATATGATGACTAAGTTAAATCAATATTTAATTTGATTGGATTAAGATTGGCGTAAGATTGACTTGTCAACTTCATAGTAAGTACGTGGAAGGTGAGTAGATGACAAAATTTCATACACTCCCATAAAATGATAATGGTTGGTTCCATTTGTTACTTGACACATCTTTCATATTCCTCATTCTTCAATTCCTCTGTTTGAACTCATTTTTCATTGAAGAAAATTGAATCATATATAATATTTGCGTCAATAGCTGTTTTTCATATACACTAGCCGCAAACCCGCGCGATACGTGAAAACGTCTTAATTGTGTGTGTATATAAGAAATTTATTTATAATGTAGACCCGTGACCACCCGTAGCATCAACTTTTAGAGTAGTTTCAATTATCATCAATTCTACGCAATGAAAACAATTAAGTTCTCATTTAGTTGTTTTATAAAGTAATCTCCATTATTCCTCAAGGGTTGCACTCGTAACCACTCGCAAAGAATCAAACCACCAATAATATTAACTTCCAAAATTTTGAGTTACATTCATTAAAAAAAAAAAAACTAAAATTATAAGCGGACTTTGGCTAAATAAAGAAGTTAGCTTGCTATCTAGAGTTTGAACTCTCAACTCTGCTTTAATTTTTTATTTATTTTTTTAATTTTTTATCACAATCTCACTACTTCATGTATGCAAACGCGGATACGCAAGATAAGAGATATTTCCTATGCTTCACTACATCTTGCTATTGTTTCAAATTGAAGGCTCCAAGAAAGATTGGATATCCTGCACATAAGAAAATTGTCATTAGGGTTATATTAAAACAGAGGATTTAGGGAAAAACACTTGCAACAATTATTTTTTATTTTTTTTTTTTTTCACACAATCAAATCTGAAACAACCTAAGGTATAGAATATTAGTTTTATTCTAGAATCAGCATGTATTTCAAAGAAAAATGGTAATGATCCCTCAAACCTTGTTCATTTAGATCACTTTTATGCAATATTAATAATGGGTAAGTAATTTAATGGACTTCAATCAACTGCACATGTAGGATAAGTTTTTAATCAGATTTAGACTACTTCAACTACATGCGCCACAGTATTACTACTAGACCATTAACTTGTAAGAGAGACTTGAACTAATCAATGAAATAATTTTTTTGAAAAATATTTAGTAGGATGAACATGCAAAATAGGGATGGCGATTTAAAATAACTTTGCTATCTATAATCTAAAAAGATATCAATTTTGCTTATTATCCCAAGTTGCCCCATCTTTTTGTTAATAGGTATGCAACCAAATTAGTAGATGTTAAGAAAAACAAAAAGTTCAAAGGCTCAAGCTCTTTCAGTGATCTCCATGACTTCATCCAAACCATCAAAGAAAAATATTAACTAAAGTGTGGCTCTTTTCCACCAAAACGTTTAAAAAGATTTTTAAACACCCTAATAATTCTAAAATGAAAAGAAATTAAAATGTGGCATGGGTTTAGGGAGGTCTGGGTCCTAACATCTGAAGCAACGGAAACTACAAACTTAAGATGATGTTTCCAGTACTGTCCCCTGGTAACAAATTTAGTCATGTTTGATGTGGTGCTATGGGAAGCTTAGTAAAGAATGGAGTTGGGGTTATTGAAATCGTGGTCAACAATGATCTAAATCCGATAGAAGAGATATGCTTAACATAATGAGAAAAAAAAAAAATGAAAAATTGAAACAGAGAATTAGACATCACATGTCTAACTCATAGAAATTTCACTAACCAAATGGGCATACAATGATAATAAAATTGCAACACTGAAGATTCTGGGACTTTAACAATACCAATATCATGTTGATACATACAATAATTAACTATGTTCTTTAGAACCTGGACATCACTATCATCCCCCAAGATATTCTTACCCAATTGCCCTACCACCACATATGCACATGACATCAATTACCTTTAAACAAATTCAAATGGGCCAAAGAGTTCATCAAAATCATATAAGAAATTGGCATTAAAGATTGGAGAGATAGACTCAAAGATTTTAATCTGCTTAAAGAACTTTGCTATCTATCTGTAATACTTAAGAAGAAGAAAAAAGAACATCAAGGAAGCAGTTATTAAAGATATCTAAAACATCAAGGCAACCATTTGTAAGCAAATGTGTCTCATTAAAAAAAAAATTCACTCACCTAAAACCAATTGTATAGCTATTGAAACCCAAATTTCTGCGTTCAAGCCAAGCTCAGTTTGTCTTCGGCATTTTGTCGAACACTTTGAGAGCAATGAGGTTATGCTCTCTTCGAGTGAGATGAAATGATTGTCCACAATAAAAGACAGACCCAATTTCCAACAACTACAAAGAAGAAAAAAAATCAGAATCAAATTATTAAAAAAAACTAAACACTAAGCTATTAACAAAAAGTTTTGGTAGTTGCATCCACACCAAAATAATAAAGCAAAATTGGAGAGTGGGAGAAGGGGGTGGTGTTCCAGAGATTAGATCTCACCTTCTTGTGCGGAAAATAGCTTGGCGTGCTAAATTGTGATGCTAGGTGAGAAGCTTAAATAAAGAATTGATGAGAGAGAGGTTTCTGAAATTGGTGAAGAGGAAAAGACGTAATAGTGGATCGAACAAACGAAGAGGCGCAAGGGTAAGGGTTGGAAATCTAAATGCGAGGGTAATGGATGAGCATCGGAAAATTAAGAGGGGTAAGGAGATGAAGTTACTCTGCAAATATGGCTGAGATGTGGCAGAAGTAACGGAGTAGCAAATGAGATGTGAAGAGTCTGCGTTAGAGAATAAATTTGAGGATTTAAGGAGTTGTGTCACAGAAAGCGTTAGACTGTTAGAGTATTAATTTGAGAGACGTGTGAGAGAGATAGTGTGACTAAGAGAAGCATGAGATGGAATTATGTAGGTGCAGGGAATCTGACGTGGCGGTGTTTGGAAGAGGAAAGCAATTTTCTCTCTGCTTCGTGTTTTAATTTATACTAGTCGTTAGCCCGTGCGATGCACGGGATTGTTTAACAAAAGCTATATATATTTATTTCACCCAAAGAAATAATCGTTTGAAAACGATTAAGGCTTCACCTCCTACTCATAATATCTATCAAAACATATTATGATACTGGAATTATATTTGAAATGAAATCAAACATAATTAAAAATTGCATATCAATTATTACAAAAATGGTAGAAGAACCAACAAATATAATAAATGAATGCTTCCTTTATAATAGAATAGAAACAATGATAGGAAAATATATCTGTGATATCCCAAATTCTGATAAGTGTGTGTGTGTGTTTGTTGAGTCCCACATTGGGCAATTATTGGGTCGAACTGGGCTTTATTAACAACTACAAGGAGCCCCAATTGTAACTTGACTAGTCCTTTTAGGATATAAGAGTAGATGTGGCTAGCGTTTTCCTTGGGTTGTTACAATATCATTTAATTATTTTTTGTTTATTCATTCTTTTACTAATGAAAAAACAACAACATTTTCCTCTATTCAGAATAGTACATGGTACTCAAAAACATCCCAAGGCATTAGGGATAGATAGTTTAACAATTTGACTTTTTAAATAAATATTTTTATTACTAAATCCATCCATATAAGTTAGAAACACCCACTCTCGCACCAATTAAAGAAAATTTTATTCAAGCAGTATAGTAAACAGAGATACAACGTCTATCAAAATGGTTTTCATAATAATATCTAGAAATTTCCAAGGAAATAATATTTCATCATTACTGACCAAGGGAATTGAGTTGTATCAACGTCAAATGAAAGAACCATTACACCAGCAATACAATATGAAATGAAAGTACCCGATTCTATACCTCAAGAAAATAGAAATTCCACGTTACTAGGAATTGATTTATAATGTATTTTTTTTCAAGGACCATAAGGTGAAACAATCCAAATTTTATTAGAGGTACAAAAGTTTTATGCATAACCTAATATTTTTTTTTTGTTTTTTTTGCTAACTTCATCACCTGATACATAATTGGCACAAAGTATCTTTTTTTATTTATTTATTTTTTTAATAAGAGGAAGATAAAGATGATAGACCATTGAAAAACTTTGTTCCAACATATAAGTATATAACATATACCCACAAATAGTTTATAGCAATATGGAAATAAGCGTAAAGAACAAAATTATTTCAAGTCAATAGAAGCATAATATAAAATAAAATTGAGCTAAATCAAATATAATATAAACCATGGAGTCAGCAAAAACAATTTGTAATACAAAGCGGCGGAACACTAGTCTAAAGATTTACTAAAAAAAAGAAATATATGATGCATAGAAGAAAAACTTGGCATAAATTAGCACAGCTAGGAAAGTCATGAATGCCATGTTGAAGACTATAAAGCTTCAAACCATTTGTTTTGATGAATCTGTTGGGGCTTATATAATTAATTAATGGGAAAAGTACACTTTACCTACCTGTGGTTTGGTTCATTTACAAGTTACCTACCCGTGGTTTGCTTCATTTACAAGTTACCTACCCGTGGTTTAGAAACTGACGCTTTACCCACCTGTGGTTCTCTCTGTTTGCTTCGGTTACACACCTCTCACCAGACGTTAAAAAAAATTGCAAAATCATAACCAAAAAAAAAAAAAAAACATAATGTCTTCTCTCCTCTGGAACTACTTCGACGAAACACCATGTTCATGGAAAGGAGTTACATGTGCAGAAGCTCAAAATACTTACCCTCGGGCGGCTTCTTGGTTTAATTCCTGACCATCTGGGCATGATTGAACACCTCCAAAGACTAATCCTTTCCAACAATTCTCTCAATGGGTCACTTCCTTCTTCGCTCTTCAACGCAACCCATCTCGTACAACAAACTTTCCGGAAAAATCACACCAGATTTTGCCCAGAAAATTCAAGGTAATGCTACTATTGATTTTGTGTGGGGAACCAACCAAGAATCCGTGTCCCATTCCTTCTTCTCCTTCATCATCACCACCTAATATCTCTGCCCCAACCTCTCCTCCTGCTATTGCTCCAATCCCAAGGACAATGAACCCCACCCCAGAAACCATGTCACTTGTTGGATTAGTTGGTATTTTTTTGCCTTATTTTTTGGATTAGTTGTAGGATTTCTGAGATGGGTTTTGCTTATTGCTGGTTGCTTTTATTGGGGATGTAGGGAAGTGAAATTCTACAAAGGTGGTGAGTTTGTTTGTATATGGTAGCTGGTTGTTATTGGCTTAAACATTGGGCTTCTGCATATGGGTTTCGTGATTTTTGTTAATTTGCAACATTTGCTATTAGTTGAAGTTTAGTTTTCTGACTGAAAGCTGAAGTTTTTGAGATGGGTTTGGTTGGTTATTAGCTATTCGGTTCAATCCTATGAAGTGTTTGTGGTGTATGGTCTTGATTTTGGGAATCATGGAACCTGTTAATATTGTTGAAGGTAGCTGTTAATGTTGGATGATTCTAATGCATGTGTTGCAGTTCAGAAGTTGTATCTATCAAATTCATTTGTAAAATTAACCATTCTTCCCTTTCTAACCCGTCCTCTCCCTGAATCCCCTAAAACGTGAAAAAGAAAAAAGATTTCCCTAAAATTATTCAGATATTTTCCTGCAGGGGAGGAATCGGGTGGGTGAGAGAAGGAGAGAATTGGACGGAGTGTTTTTCTCTTTTTGGGTTATGATTTTGTAATTTCTTTTTAACGTTTGGGTAACAGAAGTAAACAGGGAGAACCACAGGTGGGCAAAGTGTCAGTTTCTAAATCACAGATAGGTAACTTATAAATTGACCAAACCACATGTGGGTAAAGCGTACTTTCCCCTTAATTAATTAATTAATAAATATTAACACCCAAAAAAAAAAAGAGTTTTGAAAAGTCAACGATGTAATGCCCAAAAGATCTAGGTGACTTTTCCAAAGCTTCTTTGCACATTGCCACCTCCCAACTCTTCTTCCATTCTTGGTCCAACAAATTACACAACGCTTCCTAAGTTGTTCAATTTCACCACAATTTGTTATTCCCCAAGAATAGTTACGGAAAATGAAAATGATATGACGAAAATAAAGGCAAAAAGAAGGTACCCCTGATTGGAGTATCGGGATTGAGTGTTGGGTATCAAGGAAAACGTTAGTGTATTAATGTCCCAAATATCCCAAAGCAGCACTGTTTGGATGATTTAGCGTCCCTGATATTACAAAGTGTTCCTCCATTTTATATTATGGGGATAGGGATGTTTGGAGTGGGATGAGAATAGTGAGATTGCAAGTGATTTTATATAGTGACAGAGGAGAAAGGTATGTAGCCATAAGTATGCCAATTGATTGGAAACGTTTTAATAATGGGATTATTACAAAACCTATTCATATCCACTGCTTTAAATGTTGACCAAGAGAATAAATGAGTTGGAGTTGTGGGCTAGCAATTAGGAATCATAAAGCCACAATTCAAGTCTCAAATTAATGCCTAAAACTTTTGGAGGGACTCCCGAATGACTGTTACAGTGTAATTGAAGAGGAAAAACAGCCTTGAGAATGGTTTGGTTATGAAAAAGCAATCAAGAACATTTAAAGGGAAAGGAGGAAAAAAAAAAAAAAAAAGGAAGTTGTAACAGTCTAGTAGGGAGCAGAAGAATCGCTAGAGAGAGGGAAAAGAGAGGAAAGGAAAAAATAAATAAAAGAACCGTGTTGAGGGGAGATGAGAATTAGAGAGAGAGAGAGACTGGGGGGTTGAGGTATTAAATAGAAAATGGATGACATGGAATGTTGTGGGTGTAGGGATTATGACGTGGCGGTGTTTGGAGGAAGGAAATTTTTTTCTTTCTGCTTCAAGTTTTAATTTATACTAGTCGCGGACCCACGCGATGCGTGGAATATGTTGCATCATTGTGTTGTATTTACCGATTGCAATCCACATTTAAACTGCTCAATAGGTGGATAAACCATTACAGAATTTACCGATTACAAAAACCCTTTTTAAATAAAAGAACATAAAAAGTGATTAATAGGTGGTTGATTCCAAGCAATGGGTCTAATATTCGAAAAAGTTTAGTTCATGCCATGACTTCCTCAAAGGTCATGACTTAGGAAGTCATTATAGAGCAATCTTAAACATAATCTTCTACATGCCACAATTTTGCAGATGCAATGCCTGTGAAGATCCCAAGTGAGTATGTTCAACCATTCACATTCAAAGCAACTAAACTACAAATAATCTAATCCTAGCTGAGATAGTGTAAATTTTCAAACCACAATTTCTTCACACATTTTTCTTATTCTAACTTTCAGCCATACCAACATGGCTATCAACAAAAGTGAGACAAAAATTCTGCAGCTACACCAATAAATTTTTGAACCTTAACGTTCATGCTCATAAATATTGAGAGTTTATTATAAAAAATATAAATAAATATTGAGAGTTTAAAAGTTATTATGTAAAATCTTATTCCTTTTGGAAATTTTTGTCCAACTAATAAGAGCTCCAGTCCCCCAACGAAAATCAAGAAATATATAAGCAAACATCTCCAAAACAGCTAAAAATATATGAAATTGGCGGCACCTATCTGATTTCTACCTACAAACCTTATTAGTATTTGGATAAGTACCTACAAACCTTATATGTGAAAGTAATTGCCATCTAACAAAGCTATTAGTCCATCCATTGACGCATATCTAACCATCTACAATCAATTTCAAGGTTATTACTAAAAGGAAACCACTAATTTAAATTCAAAGACAAAAATTAGAAACCAAATGCACATCATAAGAAAAGGGCATGAACATATCTTATCATGCAAATATTATCACATCTCATCTTACCAATTGGTCCTCTGCTGGTCATACACATCTTTTTAGTAAATAGTAAATTATGTTAGAAGAGCTTAACAGGTGATAAAAAGAAAGATGAGCCAAAGAAGGAAAATGATAAAAAGAAAGAGCCTCCTAAGGATTATATGGCTGAACCATATGAAGGCTTAACAGATAGGCTATAATCCTTACATGACACATCATTATGTTAGAAGCACAGAAGACTATCCTAATAGAAAGGAAAATATAAGAATTAGGAAGAAGAAACTTAGCCAACTTGAACTCAAGAAGAAAGAAAAGAAAAGGAGTGGATTATATAGCTGATGAAAAACACGATCATACTAAAATGAACATTCAAAGGGGTATTAAAATATATCAATACACAAAATTCTATTATGCTCTATTCACAGTGGAAGTGCCTCATTCTGGTAGCTGTAGTAATTACAGAAGCAATATCAGTCCCATACAAGCTCAAATATTGAAGCAAAGCACAAAACCAGGTGTGTGTTCTTCCTGAACTTTCACTGAACCAAATTAGGCGGCATATAAAACATATCCTAAGTTGAAGATTATATAGAACCTTATAAAAAAAAAAAAAATTGAACCTTTATATAAGTTGAAGATTATATAAAACATATCCTAAGGTTCCTGATTGAGTTTCCCATAAAAGGCACTGAATTCAACACTGAATTGGAAGTAAATTTAAAAGAACTATGGTATAGTCCTAGAAAAAAATCTTTACCAGATCTTCTCAGATGCCCATCATCGTCACAGGAACCATTAGCTACTTCAGAGGAGTGTTGGACAGCCATGTTTATTCAACTCAAAAGAAGGCCATGAATGCTCTTGGTAGACCATCCTTTTAGATAATATATCAAACACATCAAAGGCATGCCAAGGGTGCACCTCAAACCAAAGAGAAGGGAAGCAAACCAAATGAGCCACAAACAATCACAAATCCACGGCAAAAGAAAAATCACAGATCCACCGGAAAGAAAAAACAAAATCAGGGAAAAAAGTATAGAAGAAACTCACATTAGGGGAGCTGGTTTCGGCGGACGGGCAGCCAAAGGAGATGGACATGACAAAAAGAACAGGAATCACACTCGGGAAAGCAGTTCCATTGAAGGCCATACCGATCAATCAGTGGTTTGGTGGAGGGAGAGAAATTGAAAATTTATATTAAAAAGAGAGAGAGCGAGAGAACTAAAGGGTCTGAAGGAGTTAGGTTTGAAGAAGAGAAAAGGTAGGGTCAGACACTCTTGTAACAGCCAAATCCAAGGAGAGGCTCAATAAATGTCTGCTGATACGGTTTCACTCCAAACTGTAACCACCATTTGTGCTTGTTCAGGTTCAGCTGGTTATGGTTGAATGAAGGAAGGAGAATGGTTGTAAAGAGTCGATACGTTTTGGTGAAAAAGTGAAAAGTCAGAATTTTCTTACGTTTTGGTTGGGAAAATTCATAAATGTAACAGCTTAGAAGTTCTATTAAAAAAAAAAAAACAGCTTAGAAGTTGGAACGTGGGGTACAATTTAAAAGCCCAACAAAATAAAAAGGAAAGTGGGGCATGAGATTTGGAATGATGTGGGAATAGGTAAATCTGATGTGGCAAGTTTGGGAGAAGACAAAAAAAAATCTCTCAGCTTCACCTATTAGTTTATATAATAGATTATAGATATTATAGATTATAGATTATAGATTATAGATAGATTAGTTCCGGAGCATACAGAAAATATGTAATTTGTGTTGTAGATAAATAGATAAACCCTTCGGACTTCCAAGAGGCCAGAACTAGAATTCAATACCTTGACTAATTTTCATGTACTCTAATGTTAATTGTTATCCTAGTCCAAAATCAGATAAGAACCTTTTCATGCGCATCTCTATCCTCCTTTCCTACATGATTCTCCTCTCTTTTACTTCAGAAAATTTCACTATTTTTCAGTACAATTTCTTAAACAGCTCTAGTGACTTTGTTCCAACAAAATCCTTTCTCGGTGGGAGGAAGAAATTTTGATACTGACTTCACTTGTAGCATGCCTATGCTATGATTTTTAAGGAATCAACATCAAACTATTGCACGGGATCTTGATAAAAAATAAAACCACATGGGTGGACCCAAAGGTAGACCATAAACAAGGTGGTGCAATCTCATTGGCTGATAGGGACTTTAGAACAACGTGGCAATGAAGCATTGCACGATGATAAAGTGTTCCCAATCAGACAGTAACTACATTAACAAACAAAAAATTCATGACGTTTTTCACAAATTGATTATGTCACTAACCCGTATAAGGATGTTGTTCTGATCACAATTAACCGTTAGTCCGCTAAGAAAAAAAATTGTGAAATTTTTTAAGACTAGCAATACCATGCTTGTAAATGCAGAGTACTCGCTGCATCTATTTGACACATTTCAACATAGGAGCATCAAGATCAATTTTCTAATTCAGTAGAATTAATGAATATCAAGGACTCAGCTGAAAAAATAAATAAACAAAATTTGTCTGTTTGTATCGAGGAACCTTATTAGATACAAAGAACATACAGCAGAAAAGGACATCTTTAACCCATTTACTTGACAAGCTTCCTGATGGAACAGCAAGTGGGATGATTCTAATTAGCAAGTAGTACAATAGAGAGTTCCTTATCATCATCAGAAGATTGGTGCAGTAATTTTCTTGACCAGTCAAGTGGTAATTCACAATGGTTGGAGTTCTAGTTTTGAGCAATTGCACTACCACTACAATTATATGGCCATCAAAAGAATAACTAAATCCAGGACCTTTGATCACCACAAAGTTCTCTATTGATTACCTTGTATATTTTCAGCCTCGTTCAATTTTCTTGGCAGCCTCTTATGTTTAAGGCAACAACAGAGCATATTCACAATAAAGAAAGCTAACTAGAATAAAAATAGATACTCTGTCCAATAATTTTAGTTTTGTAAGGTGAAAATTAATCCCATAACATGCTTTACAACTTCCACTCTATTGATCCTACTAATATTGAAAACCAAATTCCCAAATTAGTTTGTCCAATAACAACATACTCTGTCCATAGTTCCTTAGTCTAATGTATCTGAAACATATAAACAAACCATTAAATTAAAATAAAGGCCAAGCAGACAGAAATGAATAACATACTTATAAATGTGTGTATATGTTTAAAATACATTGAAGTGAAAGGAAAAGTTTCAAGGCATACACATACAAAGAAGGGTCTAGTCCAAATATGTTCCCCACTAAGATCTATTCATAATAACACTTTGATTTATTTCCAACAAAGAACATACACACGAAAACACTTCCTGCAATTTGATCTCTTCACAAAGTTCCATAATCCTGCAAAAGTAGTAGTTACTAGTTAGTTATTTAAGCCATGTTGGGATTGTAAGAAAATTCCATGATACAAGTAACAAAAACAACATTTGGGAAAATAATATCCAAATAGACTTAATTTAATCTTTCTATCCTAACAAAAGCACTGAAAAATCTACTTGTACTAGCAGATCATGTACCTAAGAACGTTTTGTGCTTGTGGTTAGAAAGAATCATTTGGAAACTGAAATGTATGAAATTTAAGGCCAGTTTGCACTTCTAGGTAAGTCCTAAGTCACTCTATGGATTATCCATTATTGGCTAAACTTCTGTATGACTGTATGGAAACATGTTGTAGAACCTTACTTGGTCATCGTCCATGAATCCCGATACCAAGAAAAACATTTTTGATCTTATAAAGCTCTCTGGTCACATCCTCCATATTAATTCTTTCTTTTGGCGAATCCATTGAACAAGCAAGGCCGACCATGAAAACTAAAAGTAAGCAATTGTGCATATTCGCATTCATCCGGCTTAGGTTCTCAATGTGGTTGTTTTCTTCTTCAGCCTTGTTAATCATAATTTCGTATGACCGGGTTTGAGACACTTACTCGTTGCGGAAGACCCGGATTGTTTTGGTTGGCCTGTTACACTGCTTTTCCTTTTTGATCTTCTGAACCCCTCTATGCTCTCGTGTTCGTCCTTGTTCTCGTGGGTTGAGGTTGGCTACTAGAGTTGCCCTTTTCTTCCACGAACTAAATCCTAAGGGATTATTTGAGAGTTTCACACACTTGTGAATTTGAGAGCTTTTCTCTCTGTATATTATTAACTGTTCTCTCTCTGTATTTGGTTTTTTTCTACGTATCATAAATTATATTCACAGAGAATATAATCTATTAGATAAGAGCACATCCCTTCTTTTAAGGGATTTGATAACTACTATCCCATGATTTGAATTGGATCAAATCATGGATAGTTATTCTTATCACATAACCAAATGGGACCCGCAACCCATAGTGGGCGGATCATGGGCTCGGGTCCATCCCGACCCATTAAATTATAACAGCTCCCACTCGCCCACATAGGGTGAGGCGTCCACCCACATAAGGTGAAGCAATCTCTCAATCTTTACAATAATCTCCTCATACTAGAAAATAGTTCGTGCGACCTCACGAGAAGAACGTACAGTCTCATGAGCAACAATTATCAAGTCATCTCTTGACCAATAAAAGTGCATCATTTGAGAGCATCTCGATTATACCCTAGACGGTTTGACTATACCAGATTAAGCACTCTTCATCCCTCATGGTAAGCAGTGCTTTACCCCAAATATGTGATGTACTCATGTCCTATATTGCAAACACATTACAACATAGACGCTGGCCAGCAATGAGTTACATAACATGGTATATTATCAAACAGTCTTCCCTAAGTCCTCATGTTAATTAAATTGGGCTCAACCGCTTTCCCAGACATGCCCCGTCAGACCGAATCACTCATGGTCCTCGGTTTGCATGCTAAAGTAGCGACATTAAACTTCCTCTTCATAACATAGTCTTAGGTCAACAAAGGGTAAAAATAGGATCATTGATCCTTGTGGCTCACACAGTGACGAAGTAGGGATCATTCATCACTCCCACTGTCGGTCGGCATAAAGCACATACAGTATGAATTGTATGCTATGGCGTTATCTCATAAAAATGAGCATGTCACTATGGATGGGTAGAAACGCCATAAGAATCTGAGTCTAGTCGCTACGCAAGTGCCTAACCTGAGTTTTAGCCCAGTCACTCTCCAAGTGCCTGCCTGAAAAACTCACATTCGGCTATAATTCAGGCTACATAGAGTCTTGGCATCACTCTATGTTCGACCTATCATGAGGTCTCATCTTAGCTCTATCTAAGGCGACATGTCACTAATATATATATCTTGCTCACCTTCTAGGTGCCAAAGATATAAATGTCTTAATTCGCTATCTTAGCGCTAAATGACATAAATGTCTCATCTTGCTCGCTATCTAAGCGCCAAGGTGAATCACCCGTGTGAGAGGGTCGATTCTTGCCTGGTGACATATTTCAAAGATGTGCTATCAACAATATTTCACATAAGAATAAAGCTGATAAAATGAATACTCATATCATAAAACAATAACAATAATGTCGATACAAAAACAAAGTATCTAAGCATATCATATCCTACGGAGTCCCATACTCTTAGTATGAGAGAAGAACAAATCTCTAGCAATAGGCTTGGTCAAAGGATCAGCCACCATGCTACCAGTAGATATATGCTGTAAGATCACTTCCCCTTGTGAAACCATATCTCGAATGTAGTGGTACCGAAGCTCAATGTGTTTGGCCTTCCCATGGTACTTAGGGTCTTTTGCATACGCTAGGGCTGATGTACTATCAGAATATAGTAATACAGCATCCTCTGCATGAGCTGTAACACCTAAACGTTGCAAAAATCTCCTTAGCCAAACAGCTTCTTGGACAGCTGCTGAACAAGCCACATATTCTGACTCCATGGTAGAGAGTGCAATGCATGACTGTTTCTTACTACACCAAGAAACAGCTCCACCTCCTAGTATGAATGCATAACCTGAGGTGGACTTGCGCTCATCCTTGTCACTGGCCCAATCAGCATCGCTGTAACCTGTCAATCTCAGGTCTCCGCCATGATAACATAGAGCATGATCACTGGTTCCACGAAGGTACCGTAGAATCCTCTTGACCGCTCTCCAATGAGCAGGTCCAGGATTGCTCTGATAGCGACTAACCATGCCAACTGCAAAGCATATGTCTGGACGTGTACACAACATCGCATACATCAGACTCCCAATTGCAGATGCATATGGCACTTTGGACATTTGATTCTTTTCCTCATCATTCTTAGGACACTGGTCTAGGCTGAGAGTGCATCCTTTTTCCATTGGAGTGTCAATGGGTTTGGAGTTATGCATATGAAAACGTTCAAGAATCTTCTTGATGTAAGTCCCTTGGGATAAACTAAGAAGTTTCTTTGAACGGTCTCTGGTAATCTTAACTCCCAGCACAAAATTTGCTTCACCCATGTCCTTCATCTCAAAAGTAGAGGACAACCACTTCTTAGTGGTGACAATGGAATCCATATCATTTCCAGCTAGCAAGATGTCATCAACATATAATGACAAGATTAGAATGCTTCTCTTAGGATCGTTTAAGATACACGCAATGGTCTTCTTCAATCATCTCAAAACCAAAAGAGGTAATGGAATCATGAAATCTTAAATACCATTGCCTAGATGACTGTTTGAGACCATAGATGGAACGTTTGAGGCGACACACTTTGCGCTCATGTCCCTTAGCTTCAAAACCCGCTGGTTGAGCCATATAGATCTCTTCATCTAGTTCTCCATTGAGAAATGCAGTCTTAACATCCATTTGGAAAAGCTCTAAATCCTGTTTTGCTACAATGGATAGGATCAGGCGTATAGAGGCAAATCTCACCACTGGGGAGAATGTATCCTCATAGTCAATACCCTCTCGTTGAGTATAGCCTTTCGCCACGAGGCGCGCCTTGTACCTGTCAATTGAACCATCTGCCTTGCGTTTGACCTTTAGAACCCATTTGTTTCCAATGGTCTTGCGCCCAGGCGGAAGATCAACTAACTCCCAGACATTATTCTTGTCCATGGAACTCATCTCTTCCTGCATAGCAGTCATCCACTCATCCCTATCTGGTGAATGGAGCGCTTCACTGAAAGAAGCAGGCTCATCCACATCTTTAGCATCGCATAGGAGAACATTCCCCTCAATCTCAAAATGACGACGAGGAATGTGGCCTCTGCTGCTAACTCGGCGGGCTTGAGAATCTTGATCTAGTGTAATACTGCCACTAGGTTGAAGATCACTCCCACTATCTTCAGCGATTACAGGACGAGGAACTAATCCCCCACCCTCGCTTGAAGATGGTAAGGTGCCTTCATCTTCCTCTAACTCATAGAGGTCAAGATCTCTGTTAGCATCGCCAATGCTAGGAAAATCAGTCTCGATGAAATCGATATCGCGCGACTCTATTTCAGTCATTCCTCCATTAGGATGTTCACCATACATGACATATCCTTTCGAGCTATCAGAATATCTTATGAAGATATGCTTCCTAGCTCTAGGGCCCAATTTACCATACTTATGGGCGGTGCTGTGTACAAAACCAGCAGATCCCCAAGGGCGTAAATGCTCCAAATTGGGCTTTTCGCCTTTCCAAAGTTCGTATGGGGTGGAGGAAACTGACTGAGAAGGCACACGGTTAAGTATGTAGGCAGCAGTCAAAAGTGCATCCCCCCAAAAAGATATTGGGAGGTTAGCTTGCGCCATCATAGACCTAACCATGTCTAACAGTGTTCTATTCCTTCTCTCCGCTACACCATTTTGTTGCGGAGTGTTAGGAATAGTAAGTTGTCTGCGTATCCCCTTTTCTTCACATAGATCCTTAAATTGATCAGACAAGTACTCGCGCCCACGGTCAGTTCGAAGAGCTTTTAGGCTCTTTTCATGTTGATTCTCAACCTCTGCTACAAAGCGTTTGAAACAATCCAAAGCTTCATAGCGGTGAGCGATCAACTGAACATAACCATATCGCGTGTAGTCATCAATGAATGTGAGAAAATATGAGGCGCCATGACGTGCCTTTACATTCATAGGTCCGCAAATATCTGAGTGGATTAACTCAAGCGGTTGAGTAGCTCTCACAGCCTTACCAAAAGGCTTTCTACATGCCTTGCCTGCCAAACAAGGCTCACATATAGGTAGGTCGACCTTAGCGAGTGGGCCTAAAAGACCTTCTCTAGCTAACCTGGTCATCCTATCTTTCCCTATGTGCCCCAGTCGGGCATGCCATGTAGATGAACTGATAGTCATATTACAATCAATTACAAAAGTAGATGAGGTAGAAGATTCAAATAAATCAATTTTAAATAAACTTTCACAAATTGACCCATGTCCAAAAATGACATCATCCAACAAAATATCCAGACCATTCAAACTTAAATGAAAATCATATCCTAACTGCAACAATGTAAAAACAGATAAAAGATTATAAAGGACTCCAGGCACATAAAGGACGTCATGGAGAAGTAGTGTGCGCCCTGTGCGCAAGTGAAGTTGGTACGAACCCACTCCTAATGCTTCTTCATAACTTCCATTTCCCATGTACACAACATGGGTCCCAGCTGGAATCTTTCTATAATCTACGAACCCTGCTCGATCTCGAGCTACATGTCTTGTTGCTCCTGTATCTATAATCCAATCAGAAATAGATTTAGCAACAAATACATGTGAGCATACAAAAATGCTACTTGGATAGCATACATAAATGCTACTAAGATCAAGTGGAAGGGATACCTTTTTCGGCTCAGTGCAATCACGAGCGAAGTGTCCCAGTTTGTTGCAGTTGTAGCACTTCATTTTGGATATATTTTTCTTTGCACCGCGTTTGCGCTTGTGCTGATTTGCACCCTTGTTGACTTTGGGAGCATTAGTGCTAGGCCCACCCTGCCTTGCTGCCTTGCCCTTGTCTTTGCGCTTAAACCCATTTGGTTTGCGCTGCCCACTATGGGCGATAAGGGCTGCAGATTTGGTCGCCTCTTGGCGCTCCGCTTCCAATTCCACATGACGAGATATATCAGCAAAGTTTTTGATATTCTCATTATGGGTCATGATTTGTTTCATGCTAATCCATGAATCAGGAAGGGATCGTATTACAGCTTGCACTTGTTGCTCATCAGTAAGGACATTTCCAGCAGCCTTTAAGTCACGAATCATTCCAGACATCATTCTAAGATGTTCAGTCATCGTATGCTTTGGATCCTTACGGTACACCTCAAACTTGAGGACTAGGCTCCTTAGCCTAGTGGTAGATGTACCACCGAAGTCAAACTTGAGTTGGTCCCACATGTCCTTGGCATTTTGGAAAATCTCATACTCTCCAATCAGATCATCATGCATGCTGCTTAGCATAGTAAAGCGCGTGCTTCGATCTTTTTTAAACCAAGACTGGTAGGCTTCCAAATCACGTCTGTGTTGGGCCGTATTCCCATCTTCAGGTCTGGTCATTTTACTGGACAAAGTTTCCAGGAGCTCTTGCTCATTAAGAAGATACTGAATCTTCCTATGCCAGATGTCATAATTGTTGCCAGTTAATTTGTCGCCCCTAGTTAGATCAGCTACTACATTTTTGGCTGCCATTATATCTACATTCAATTCACAAAAGGGTCGACTTATTAGTTATTTTGCACATCTTTATCTTATTTAATCGAAAATCCAATTAATAAATATTATCTTTCTACACATTTGAGATCGAAACTCTGCTAGGCTCGGAATCATCTCCCAAAATGTGTGGAATAAGAATATATTTATTAATTAATTTTCAAGTAAATTTATATATTAGGGGTATAAGGACCTCGCCTAATATTTGCCATTTTATTATATTAACAAAATAATATAATCATGCATAACATTGTATATTAACAGATAATATATAGTCATGCATCATTGGTTTGCGCCATACACCATTCATTGCGCAAGAATCCCATGTGGATTCTTAAATTGACAATTTAACTTATGTTAAGAATATTCCACGTATAATGTTGGCGTGAAACACATCCCCTTACAAGTTTTTCCCTTAAAATAATACAACCTTATAATTTAAATTACATTTCCAAAAATTAATCCCTACTACAAAAGATCTAATTTACATTAAATTAAATGGGAAAATGGGGATGTCACGTTTCACATTATACCTCATGGAATATTCTTAAGCCATACACGCATACAAGAACATAAGCTTAAATAAATTGTCAATTTTGCCCATCCATTAATCCTAGAACTAATATGCTTGCACATCAACAAAAATATTGGTCTTTTAATGGATGGGACGGTCCAAAAAAAAATCTTTAGGGCAGCAAGCAATAGACAACACATATCATGCTTTCAATCAATACAAAAATATTGTAATAGCTACACTAAAAATTTCCAGATTTTAATCAATTTTCCATAATTTTTAATCACAATAAATATTATAGAAAACTCTAGACTATAATATAAATCTGGAAAAAAAAAATTTATATGAACATAAAAATGTTCCACTGTTTCACCAGAATGAATTTATACAATACACTTTACTGTTACTGTTACTTAAACGTAATATTAATATCACTGTACAGTAACATTAATATTATCATGAAAGAGAGTATTTCAATTGGTAAGCATGCATTGTATTGAACACTATGACGTTCTGAGTTCAGAATCTAGTATTCTCTTTTAACTATCTCAATTACATGCAAAATTCAGCCCATAACAGTTCAGCCCATGCATTGATAGTAAGTCCAATAAAACTACAAAGAGAACTTTATTTGGCCACTAAAACGAAATTCGAACTGGCCAGTGGGTTTCGTATAATGCATGCAACAAATCCGGAATCAACCCACACGAAATCAAGCCAATAACGTGAAACCCCATCATAGATCAAAACAAACAGTAAAATACCAATAAATCCGGCGAAATAACAGTACAGTAAACATTCGAATTTAGCTGTTCCGAACGTTTCAATTTTCAAGTTTTTGAAAATTATGATTCAACTATTAAATCACTTATATGCCGCACAGTACAAACCTTTTAATTCTTTGGTCCGTTTTACTCAAAAATTTTATTAGATTATTCCTTTACTCATAGGAACATAACCACATAAAAAGTTTTACATAAAAAACTTTACAATTTTAATAATGGTTTAATCCAATAAAACATAGCATCAAAGAACATCATAGCATCAAAAAAAACAGCAAAGCAAGCCAAACTATAGCTCTGATACCAATGTTAAATCATAATTTCATATGACCGGGTTTGAGACACTTACTCGTTGCGGAAGACCCGGATCGTTTTGGTTGGCCTGTTACACTGCTTTTCCTTTTTGATCTTCTGAACCCCTCTATGCTCTCGTGTTCGTCCTTGTTCTCGTGGGTTGAGGTTGGCTACTAGAGTTGCCCTTTTCTTCCACGAACTAAATCCTAAGGGATTATTTGAGAGTTTCACACACTTGTGAATTTGAGAGCTTTTCTCTCTGTATATTATTAACTGTTCTCTCTCTGTATTTGGTTTTTTCTACGTATCATAAATTATATTCACAGAGAATATAATCTATTAGATAAGAGCACATCCCTTCTTTTAAGGGATTTGATAACTACTATCCCATGATTTGAATTGGATCAAATCATGGATAGTTATTCTTATCACATAACCAAATGGGACCCGCAACCCATAGTGGGCGGATCATGGGCTCGGGTCCATCCCGACCCATTAAATTATAACAAGCCTCAATATTGTTGTGATCATCATTGTCATCATTATCTTTTTCTGTTGCTGGTGCTGTTTCCTCTACTTCTCTTGTGGAAAGGTTTGGATCCACAATCTGCACAAGTCTTTCTGGCAATGCCATCCTAACAAAGTTATGAAGGTTGAAACCATCTTTAAACATTTTGTCAGTGGGTCTCCGCCCCGTGAACATC
The DNA here is from genome assembly GCA_907173295.1 of Fagus sylvatica. Classification (NCBI taxonomy): domain Eukaryota; kingdom Viridiplantae; phylum Streptophyta; class Magnoliopsida; order Fagales; family Fagaceae; genus Fagus; species Fagus sylvatica. The sequence goes on from OU015769.1 coordinate 36,587,102, forward strand.
TCCAACACAAGTATTCCATAGCTATAGACATCGCCCTGCTTTGACACCTCACCACCCATTCCATATTCTGCAATTTAAATGTTTCACATGCTTCGTTAATATGAGGGAAATTTTTTTAATAGCAGGTTACTACTTACTTTTAGTGATCTGGGATACAATATAATTTAGAGGTTAAATAATGTGTTTAATATTTGGAAATATGTGACATAGAATCTGCATTTTAAAATCAAAACTACTAAAAACTTTGGAAAATTGCATGATATAGAAGGGAGCAACATTCATACTTACATCTTACATTTTGCAATGAAAAATATAGTTAAAGATTAATTATGATCATCTAATCATCATATTTCATATTCCCCTACTACAGAGAGATGGATTCTCTCTAAGCTATCCCCACCATTTTTATGCAAGGTCTACATGGTTCTATTTCTTGATAAATTTGATTGGCATGCTATGAGCATAATCATAGAGAGGCATGAAGAAGTAAATTGACGAGGCTAAAATGAATATGTAAATCTTAGTCAGAAGACTGTTAGTGATGCTGGTCAATTTGATCAAAATCATGATTTAGAATATTTGAGAGCTAAGTAGTTATTTACCTGGAGCAGCATAACCAATTGAACCCTTAATTCCAACTGTACTTGTTTGAATTTGTGAAACATCATTGGTTGCACAGAGGAGCCTTGCCAAACCAAAGTCACTAACATGAGCAATCATGTCATTGTCAAGAAGAACATTGCTTGGCTTCAAATCGCAATGAATGATTGGTCTCTTACAGTGTTCATGTAGATAGTGTAATGCAGAAGCGACATCAATTGCAATAATTTGTCTTTGAAGAAGGTTCAAATTTCCTGATTGACTTTCATAGTCCATATTTGGATGCAGCCAATTCTCCAACCTTCCATTCGCCATAAACTCAAACACTATAGCTTTGAATTCATTACCTTTGTAGTCTATGCTCGCGCAACATGTTAAGGTTTTAACAAGATTCCGATGTCGTATATTTCTTAACACATTGCATTCAGCAATGAAACTCTTGGAAGCTCCTTTCTGTTGAAGGTTCAAGACCTTTACAGCAATTATCATTTCTTCTTGATCAATAATTCTGTTTCCTTTATATACTGAACCAAAACCACCAGATCCAATTAGATTGTTGGGAGAGAATCCGCCAGTCACCTGATAGAGCTTCTTGTATGAAACCTTTGAAATGAGTGCAGTATTTGAAAGTGTAGAAGATGATTTCTTTTTTTATTTTTTTCCTCCAATAGAGAACAAGAAAGAGTGAAGACAGAAGGAAGCAAAGAATGCCACAAAAAATTATGACGGTTAATTTTAAAGCATGGGATTTTCCTCGTTTCATAACTTTAATGTCGCATGCTTGCAGCTGCAGTTCTAGGATACCCCCACAAAGCTTTTTATTTCCGGTCACTGATATTCCGCTTGCATTTCTGAAGACGCCTTTTGTTGGTACCTCACCCTCCAGATTATTAAAAGAAAAATTCAAATATAGAAGGGAGAGATTCTGTAGATCTTTAGGAATTGACCCTGACAAGTTGTTTCGTGAAAGATCTAAGAACTGAAGGCCTTTCAAAGAAGCCCAAGAAGGAGGTAAGTTACCTTGAAATGAATTGCCTTGCAGGTAAAGGTACTGCAAGGTCAAGCAATCTGAAATGGTTCTAGGAATCTCACCAGACAAATTGTTTTCAGAGACATCCAAGTAAAAGATATTTTTTAAATTGCCTACTTCCACAGGTAGGGTGCCGTTTAATGAGTTTTTTGCTAAGTTGAGTACTAGTATTTGGGGGAAAAGACTGATGGGTATGACGCCACTAAGGTTATTTGTTGGAATGAGTAAGTACTGCAAATATTTGCAGTTTCCAAAACTAGATGGAATGCTTCCTTCCAAATTGTTTTGTGATAAGTAAAGTTGGACCAATTGAGTGAGGTTACCTATAGAGGATGGTATGTGTCCTGACAATCTGTTTCCACCCAAAAACAATCCTTCTAGCTTTTGGAACTTCAGAAAATAAGCGGGAATGCTGCCAGTGAAAAGGTTATTTCCCATTTTAAGGTAGTTAAGTTGATGAAATTCTCTAATGCTGTAGGAATAATTCCAGATAGTTGGTTGCCGTCAAGATATAGTGCACTGAGTTGCATGGACAAATTTCTTATAGAGTTGGGTAAACTACCTCCAAAATTGTTATTAGGAAAATTAAGAATTTTCAGTTTGGTGTAGTTTTTCAAAGATGTTAAGAAATCCAAGTCCATAGAAGAATTACTTCCAAGATTATTTCATCCAACACTTAGATACCAGAGATCTAGCAGGTTTCCCAGATCAGTTGGAACTTTTCCCACTAATGTGTTAGAGGAGAGATCAATAATTTCAAGTCGAGAAGCATTGGATAGTGAAACTAGGATTGAACCAAAGAAATTATTAGTAGAGATGATCAAATGTCTGAGATTAGAAAGAGTGAGGCCTATGTTGTCAGGAAGAGTGCCATTCAGTTGGTTAAAAAGAATTAAGAAGGAGCTCAAAGTTGATATATTGTAAAGGGAATAAGGGATCGTACTAGACAGATTATTGGCTCCAACATTGAAGAAAGATAATCTCTACAAACGGCCTATTTCATTTGGAATATTTCCCACAAAGTTATTGAGTCCTATGGAGAGTGCTTGGAGTGAAGAAATATTTCCCAAAGAAGGTGGGATGCCTCCTGTCAAATTATTTCCACCAATATGAAGCTTCTCAAGCTTCCTTAAAGAGGCCAGCTCAACAGGAATATTTCCAATAAGTTTATTCTGGATGAAATCCATGACTCTGAGTTCAAGACAGTTGGTCAAGTTGCTTGGAATTCAGCCTGTCAACGAGTTATTGCAAAGACGAAGATCTTGCAATCGGAATAAATGAGTAACTTCTTGTGGAATTTCGCAGTATAAGAAGTTGCCGTTGAGGTTGAGAAACCTAAGAAAGCTGAGGTTGCATGTCTATCAAATTCTAATTCTTGATTATAATTCCATTGGCCATATTGATTATTTTCTATGAAACAATCACGGCCATACTGTTGTGGAAGAAAATCATTTGGAAAATTTCTATAAAGCCATTTATATGTCTTTTGATATTCTTTCCATAACATAGAATTTTGTTCATACAACATTCGGATGTTGGATCTTCTTTTGTAATAAACTTCATCTGATTCATAGTAATAACCCAACGAATCTTCAACTTCAAGTTGGTAATAAGCTTCATCTTCAAGTTGGTTCAATCTAGCCCTATTTTCTTTATATTGGCCATAAATCTCATCAAGACCAAATCTTGAATATCTTTCCATCAATTTTTCTTTGCTGGCATAATCCTCCCACTGTGGTCGCCAATTTGTTTGTTGCCAAACTATAATTTCCAAGGAATGGTCGCCAATTTGTTTGAAGGAAACAAATAACTATGCTAGATGAGGGTCTAGTGCCTTAAAGCAAGCTTAGAACCACAATCTGACTTCGATCTAAAAGACTAGTAGGCTCGATGATTGCCTTTGCCCAAAGGGCTTTAAAATAAAATGCAAGTTAAAAAAAAAGAATGAAAATAGCAATAACCAAGATTATCTAATTAAGCTAATGCAAGTAAATAAGAAAGAAACAACTAATTAAGCTGACTAAGCTAACTAAGTTAAGGTGTTATATAATTAATTAAACTAATCCTAAGTAGTCTAAAACAACTAATTAATTAATTAAACTAACTAATTAAGCTAATTTGAGTAGGCTAAGGCAACTAATTAATTAATTAAACTAACTAATTAAGCTAATTTAAGTAAGCTAAGGTAACTAATTAATTAAACTAACTAGCTAAGCTAAGTCTAGAGTAACTAATGCTAATCGAGGTAACTACGCCTAAGTTAAAGTAAAACATATTACAATCGAGGTAACTAAAGAATCAAATAGAGTAACTTTAACGTAAACGATACATTCTTATGTATTCAAGACATTAATTGAAAGAATACTTACAAGCATGTAAAGAAAACACTAGAAAGCTACAATTGAAAGCTCTCTAAATAACTAATCTGACAAGTGCTATTTGGGTTTGTTTGGGGGTGTGTGTGTGTTTGAAATGCACTTGGGTTCACTATTTATAAGCCAATTCCAACGGTTACATTCCAAGTCTTAATTAAGCCTTGATCTTCTCTTCAAATCTCCTAAAAATAGCAAGCCAATAACTACCCCACTAACCCATGTAACATGGAAGTGTGGCAAGTGGCTATAGTGCTTCCATAAATCAAGCCAATAACTACCCACTATCCCTTGTAACATGGAAGTGTGGTAAATGGCTTTAGTGCTTCAATATAATGACACATGTTTTTAATGTCACTTTCTTAATAATACACACATAATTAGGGCTGCCAAATTTACACATTATGGTGGCCAAATTATATATGCAATATATAAAAATATTTTATGGTGTAACAAAATGCGCAAAAATTGGTTGTCATTTTGGTTTGGAGAAGCAGGAATTAAGCTGGTGAAATATTTTGGTTGGAATTGATTAACTCCTCGGAGTTGCATCATATGTACATTTTATAGTGGTAGATGACTACACAATACACATCAACCATGATACATTTGCCATGTAAAGACTACATGGTAGTGAAAGTATGAAAAGGAGAATATGAGGAGACCTTAAGTCGGTCTAAGTCTTCCAAAGACCTAATAAATGAGGGCTCTAGACAAATTCATCCTTATCAAAAGATATATTTGGACCAGAATAAACTCAACCATAATTTGACATCTTGCCTTACAAGACAATGCGGTTTGATACTAAAAACAAGAAGAATCTTATTATTTCCACATTGGTGTTCCATATTTTTCGATAGGAATGGTAGTCTTCCCTTAGTGATGTTTAATAGTTTCACATGGGTGATGGGATGGGATGTTTGGACGATATATCTTCAACATTGTCATTGTGCCTGGAAGGAATTGGTAGTGGATTCTAACGAGGCTCCACAGTCAATGTTTGGACCATTATGACTTTAATTCTACCGTGTTTGACACTTCGCAAGATACTAAGAGATTTGGGTTTAATCCTAGGCTCGATTTTCTCACCAAAATACAGGTCTTGTCGTGGGAACGGTGAAGACAATTATGAAATGGTCACTTTTGCAAGATATTCATGTCTAGGGATAATGATAGGAAAAGAACAGAAATAAGCGCAGGTAAATCCGTTGTCTTTACCCCACTACAAAACAAAACCTGAGTATTTGTATATGGCAAATTTGAAAATAATTTAAAAAAATGTGTGTTTGCAATTATACAGATAAATCCACTATTTGCAGAGGTTGTGAGGTTTCAAGTGAAAAGGTACCATGAAATAACACTAGTAAGATTTTAGACCTAGCATAACCCACTCTTATATCACAAGTATGATTCTTTTTTTGCTAGTGATTAGAACACAATCAATCAACTAGTCGCAAACCTGTGCGATGCACAGGAAAATTATTGAAAATAAAATCTAAATTAATTTTGATTCCTTTTACTTCTTTTGTTGAATATGTTTTTTTTTTTTTTTTTTGTAGTTTGAAATGTTGTAGGCAAGATCGATAAAGAGACTTTGCGAATCGGATTTAGGATAGATCCTACTTTTTGGTTTAAAAAAAATAACTAAGAAAGTATATTTACCATAGGATAATTAAAATTTAATATAATGTAATTTTTCTTTTGGCATAAGTTGAATATAGTCCAATTTTTATAAAACACGATTCATGTTTATATTTACCATATGGATTATGTTTCCATCCAAAAATAAAATAAATGATACTTAAAATAAGAAGAATGACAAATAAATACATAGACACATGATTATAATGATCAAACCTAAATAATTTTCATAACTCATTTCAAGCTCACGTGGTTTCATTATAACAAATCCATCCATCTTTCTCCATTGCCAGTAACAAAAATTAAATGAAATACATAAGAAAAAAAAGGAACTCTAAAAATCTTGATGAAAATTGATAATTATGATTATTATTAAAAGATATTTATATTGTGTTTATATATGGAATATATTTTAGTATTAGACATTAATTATGATTGTGTTGTATATATGGAATAATATATTCTTTATATTAAAGAAAAATATGATGTGTCAAAATTCTAATGGAAGGTTTAATTATAGAATAAAATTTAAATTTAGTTAGAAAATATTTATTAAAATAATGAGGTGTAAAATTGTGAGATCCCAAAAGCTTATGTGGCGCAACATGATGAGGTCAACCAAAAGTCAAAAAGCTTCAGTTTTACATTATAGTATAGATTATAAGAATAATATCATTTTATTTTACGTAGCTCTTGATGCCATGAGTAGATGCACATGATGCAAGCAATTCTTCCTCTCTTAGCTCCTCCTTTTAAGACGGGTGAGCTACGGTTTTATCTAACGTTGGGAGTAGAGGAGTATCTAACCTTATATTTATAGCAAGTATCAAATTATAGATCAAGCTTAAAACCATATACTCTACCTCAATATCATATTGGAGCACAAGTCCAATAAAATGAATGTGTACTAATAACCAATACTGAATATCACCACAACATACTAATGAACTCTGATCCCAAAGATATTAAGTGAATCACATGCAAGCCGTTTTAAGAAAACAAAAATCTAATAAATGAAAGTCCAATTCTAACATACAGATGACATTGTTTGTATATGTCTTGTTGAAATTTTTCATTATTTGCTTTTTTGTATTATAAGTAAATAACTGAAATGTGGATAAGCTAATTGATCATTCTCGTGTCCTAATGCATTGGCTGCAGTGGTAGGTTGCAACAATAGTAAGTTAATTAGAAAAGAGAAGAATTACATGAAGGTATCAAGACAAAAATGCATATACATTGGGACTATGAATCTTATCCAATTGTCTTTTCCACCTTGCAAGAAAGACACAATAATTGAATTCCTTAGAATAACTGATAGATTTCATTTGTATTGACAATTGAAAATAATTATACATGAAGTCTGTGAATATGGTTTTTGTTAATGAATTGATGATCATCCAAATTCTGAGCAAACAATACAAGTCAACTAAGAGTTGAAAAGTACTGTAGTTGGGCCTAGCCCCAACTCCGAAGTAGGCCTAATAATCCTTGAATTAGGCCCACCAAGACACAAATAAATACTCTGTCCAATAATTTTATTTGTGTAAGTGATAATTAATCCCATAACATGCTTTACAACTTCCACTCTACTGATCCTACTAATATTGAAAACCAAATTCCCAAATTAGTTTGTCCAATAACAACATACTCTGTCCATAGTTCCTTAGTCTAATGTATCTGAAACATATAAACAAACCATTAAATTAAAATAAAGGCCAAGCAGACAGAAATGAATAACATACTTATAAATGTGTGTATATGTTTAAAATACATTGAAGTGAAAGGAAAAGTTTCAAGGCATACACATACAAAGAAGGGTCTAGTCCAAATATGTTCCCCACTAAGATCTATTCATAATAACACTTTGATTTATTTCCAACAAAGAACATACACACGAAAACACTTCCTGCAATCTGATCTCTTCACAAAGTTCCATAATCCTGCAAAAGTAGTAGTTACTAGTTAGTTATTTAAGCCATGTTGGGACTGTAAGAAAATTCCATGATACAAGTAACAAAAACAACATTAGGGAAAATAATATCCAAATAGACTTAATTTAATCTTTCTATCCTAACAAAAGCACTGAAAAATCTACTTGTACTAGCAGATCATGTACCTAAGAACGTTTTGTGCTTGTGGTTAGAAAGAATCATTTGGAAACTGAAATTTAAATTTAAGGCCAGTTTGCACTACTAGGTAAGTCCTAAGTCACTCTATGGATTATCTATTATTGGCTAAACTTCTGTATGACTGTATGGAAACATGTTGTAGCACCTTACTTGGTCATCGTCCATGAATCCCGATACCAAGAAAAGCATTTTTGATCTTATAAAGCTCTCTGGTCACATCCTCCATATTAATTCTTTCTTTTGGCGATTCCATTGAACAAGCAAGGCCGACCTTGAAAACTGAAAGTAAGCAATTGTGCATATTGGCATTCATCCGGCTTAGGTTCTCAATGTGGTTGTTTTCTTCTTCTGCCTCAATATTGTTGTGATCATCATTGTCATCATTATCTATTTCTGTTGCTGGTGCTGTTTCCTCTACTTCTCTTGTGGAAAGGTTTGGATCCACAATCTGCACAAGTCTTTCTGGCAATGCCATCCTAACAAAGTTATGAAGGTTGAAACCATCTTTAAACATTTTGTCAGTGGGTCTCCGCCCCGTGAACATCTCCAACACAAGTATTCCATAGCTATAGACATCGCCCTGCTTTGACGCCTCACCACCCATTCCATATTCTGCAATTTAAATGTTTCACATGCTTCGTTAATATGAGGGAAATTTTTTTAATAGCAGGTTACTACTTACTTTTAGTGATCTGGGATACAATATAATTTAGAGGTTAAATAATGTGTTTAATATTTGGAAATATGTGACATAGAATCTGCATTCTAAAATCAAAACTAGTAAAAACTTTGGAAAATTGCATGATATAGAAGGGAGCAACATTTATACTTACATCTTACATTTTGCAATGAAAAATATAGTTAATGATTAATTATGACCATCTAATCATCATATTTCATATTCCCCTACTACAGAGAGACTGATTCTCTCTAAGCTGTCCCCACCATTTTTATGCTAGGTCTACATGGTTCTATTTCTTGATAAATCTGATTGGCATGCTATGAGCATAATCACAAAGAGGCATGAAGAAGTAAATTGACAAGGCTAAAATGAATATGTAAATCTTAGTCAAAAGACTATTAGTGATGCTGGTCAATTTGATCAAAATCATGATTTAGAATATTTGAGAGCTAAGTAGTTATTTACCTGGAGCAGCATAACCAATTGAACCCTTAATTCCAACTGTGCTTGTTTGATTTTGTGAAACATCATTGGTTGCAGAGAGGAGCCTTGCCAAACCAAAGTCACTAACATGAGCAATCATGTCATTGTCAAGAAGAACATTGCTTGGCTTCAAATCGCAATGAATGATTGGTCTCTTACAGTGTTCATGTAGATAGTGTAATGCAGAAGCGACATCAATTGCAATAATTAGTCTTTGAAGAAGGTTCAAATTTCTTGATTGATTTTCATTGTCTATATTTGGATGCAGCCAATTCTCCAAGCTTCCATTCGCCATAAACTCAAACACTATAGCTTTGAATTCATTACCTTTGTAGTCTATGCTCGCGCAACATGTTAAGGTTTTAACAAGATTCCGATGTCGTATATTTCTTAACACATTGCATTCAGCAATGAAACTCTTGGAAGCTCCTTTCTGTTGAAGGTTCAAGACCTTTACAGCAATTATCATTTCTTCTTGATCAATAATTCCGTTTCCTTTATATACTGAACCAAAACCACCAGATCCAATTAGATTGTTGGGAGAGAATCCGCCAGTCACCTGATAGAGCTTCTTGTATGAAACCTTTGAAATGAGTTCAGTATTTGAGAGTGTAGAAGATGATTTCTTTTTTGATTTTCTCCTCCAATAGAGAACTAGAAAGAGTGAAGACAGAAGGAAGCAAAGAATCCCACAAACAATTATGACTGTTAATTTTAAAGCATGGGATTTTCCTCGTTTCTTAACTTTAATGTCGCATGCTTGCAACTGCAGTTCTGGGATACCCCCACAAAGCTTTTTATTTCCGGTCACTGATATTATGCTTGCATTTCTGAAGACACCTTCCGTTGGTACCTCACCCTCCAGATTATTAAAAGAAAGATTCAAATATAGAAGGGAGAGATTATGTAGATCTTTAGGAATTGACCCTGACAAGTTGTTTCGTGAAAGATCCAATTCCTGAAGGCCTCTCAAAGAAGCCCAAGAAGGAGGTAAGGTACCTTGAAATGAATTGCCTTGCAGGTAAAGGTTCTTCAAGGTCAAGCAATCTGAAATGGTTCTAGGAATCTCACCAAACAAATTGTTTTCAGAGACATCCAATTCAAGGATATTTTTTAAATTGCCTACTTCCACAGGTAGGGTGCCGTTAAATAAGTTTTGTGCTAACCAGAGTTCTAGTATTTGGGGGAAACGACTGATGGGTATGACGCCACTAAGGTTATTTGTTGAAATGTCCAAGATCTGCAAGTATTTGCAGTTTCCAAAACTGGATGGAATGCTTCCTTCCAAATTGTTCTGTGATAAGTCAAGGACGACCAATTGAGTGAGGTTACCTATAAAGGATGGTATGTGTCCTGACAATTTGTTTCCATTCAAAGCCAATCCTTCCAGCTTTTGGAACTTCATAAAATAAGCGGGAATGCTACCGGTGAACAAGTTATTTCCCATGTGTTAAGGTTAGTTAAGTTGATGTTTAATTCTCTAATGCTTCTAGGAATGAATTCCAGATAGTTGATTGATCGTCAAGATATAGTGCACACTGAGTTGCATGGACAAATTTCTTATAGAGTTGGGTAAACTACCTCCAAAATTGTTATCATGAAAATTAAGAATTTTCAATTTGGTGCAGTTTTTCAAAGATGTTAAGAAATCCAAGTCCATAGAAGAATTACTTCCAAGATTATTTTGTCCAACACTTAGACGCCAGAGATCTTGCAAGTTTCCCAGATCAGTTGGAACTTGTCCCACAAATTTGTTAATGGAGAGGTCAATAATTTCAAGTTGAGAAGCATTGGATAGTGAAACTGGGATTGAACCAAAGAACTTATTAGCAGAGATGGCCAAATGTCTAAGATTAGGAAGAGTGAGGCCTATGTTGTCTGGAAGAGTGCCATTCAGTTGGTTAAAAAGAATTGCGAAGGTGCTCATAGTTGATATATTGTAAAGGGAATAAGGGATCGTACCAGACAGATTATTGGCTCCAACACTGAAGAAAGATAATCTCTGCAAACGGCCTATTTCATCTGGAATATTTCCCACAAAGTTATTGAGTGCTAAGGTGAGTACTTGGAGTGAAGAAATATTTCCCAAAGAAGGTGGGATGCCTCCTGTCAAATTATTTTGACCAATATAAAGCTCCTCAAGCTTCCTTAACGAGCCCAGCTCAATAGGAATATTCCCAATAAGTTTATTCCTATTGAAATCCTTGACTCTAATGTTGAGAAAAATTTAGAATATACAACTCTAAATTTTTCTATCTCTCAAAGAAGAAATTCACTTAAAATTGGAGACACAACAAAAGACTTTATTAAACTGAAAATATTACAAAGAAAGCTCTCAACTTTCACAAACACTCAACACTCAAGACTAAAACTACATACAAGACTTTCACTCCTCAATCACTCAAGACTAACACTACATATAGGACTTTCACTCCTTGATTAGTACTTCACTACTTCACTCTACGATACAAAATGGGATCCATTGCTCCCTATTTATACTAGCTTGAGAGCTTCTAG
>OU015769.1:36603558-36636058 GCA_907173295.1 Fagus sylvatica
GAGAGACTTAAAGAAGTTTCTAGAACTTTCTAGATAGAGAGAGAAATTTCTAGAAAACTCTAGAAGATTCTAGAGAGAGAGAGAGGCGGTGCTTGATTTTTAACATCTAAGTTCAGGACAGTTGGTCAAGTTGATTGGAATTCTGCCTGTCAACGAGTTATTGCTAAGTAGAAGATCTTGCAGTCGGAATAAATGAGTAACTTCTTGTGGAATTTCGCCGTATAAGAAGTTGCCGCTGAGGTTGACAAACCTGAGAAAGCTGAGGTTGCCAACATATGGTGATATGGATCCACGCAAAGTATAGCCTTGTAGGTCCAACGCCGTGACTCTTTGATGCTGACGGCTGCATGTAACTCCTTGCCAGTTGCAGAAGTGGATAGAATCATTCCAGGAGCTCAAGATTTTATGTGGGTCATTGCCTATCAAATCTTTGAATTTGAGCAAAGCCAACCTATCAGTCTCATTTGTTGGAGTAGCAGCAATATTGGCAATCTGCAAGTGTAGTAGGCTTATAGAAAAGAGAAGAATCGCATGAAGGTATGTAGGCCATATCACACATAACTTGGTGTTTTGAAGCTTCATTGGCTTATAGCAGCGGTGAAATATTGGTGCAAGGCAAAGCAAGATATAGAGCATTATGTTCATCAAAAAAGAGATATAGATGATTATGGAAGAAACAAAGAGGGAAGAACAAAGGGGTCTGCGACAAACAAGGGTATGGGACAAGAGTTAAAGTGGAAAAAGAATGACCAGGGAACAGAGGGGTATGGGTTTGGTAAAGTAAAATAAGACTAGCAAAAAGAAGTCAAGGAGGGGGTATGGTCTTTGGCCAAATTTGCCAAAAAATTCTTTTTTCTATGTTTATGTTTTTCGGCCAAACAAGTCTTTTTTTATACTAATTTGAAAAAAAGATTGATTGCAAATCGTCTTTGTGAAAGACGATATTTCGCGTGAAAGTCATCTTTCACAAAAACGATTTTTTATTGCCTTTTTCGTTTATAATTTTTTACGTGTTTTTTACAAAATTTCGTAGGAAGAATCTTATTATTTCCACATTGGTGTTCCATATTTTCCAATGGGAATGGTAGTCTTTCCTTAGATTCTGGCCCTTGTGGCCTAGTGGTACCTATTGGCGTCTCCCATGGGAGACATCTAGGGTTCTATCCCCACAAGTGGGGTTTGCTTGTTATTGTAAAAAAAAAAAATGGTAGTCTTTCCTTAGTGATGTTTGATAGTTTCACATGGGTGATGGGATGGGATGGGATGTTTGGACAATATAATCTTCAACATTGTAATCATGCCTTGAAGGAATTGTTAGTGGATTCTGACGGGGCTCCACAGTTGATGTTTGGACCATTATGATTTTAATTCCACCGTGTTTGACACTTCGCAAGATATTAACAGATTTGGGTTTAATCCTTGATGTTTGGACCATTATGATTTTAATTCCATTGTGTTTGACACTTAGCAAGATATTAACAGATTTGGGTTTAATCCTAGGCTCGATTTTGCTCACCAAAATACAAGTTTATGTTGCTGCTGATCATATCCCTGTCATGGGAACGGTGAAGAAAATAGCACGAAAGACAATTATGAAATGGTCACTTTTGCTCACGTTTATAGCACAAAAAACCTAAATTAGTATTTCAAATGCATTAAAACACTTCTCAACTGCTCACGTTTATCAAACACCGTTTATCTTTATTCTTTTGTTTTGCCGTTTCTCTCTTTTCTCTAGACCAAATATCAACACAACAAAAATTATGTCATTCTCTTCGATAAAATCATCAATCCAAAACACTCCTTCTCATTCTTAAATTTTTCAAATCTGTTTACTTTGCATCCATTGGCCTTTCAACAGTTATCCATGAGCGATTTTAAGAGTTTGAATTTAATAAATCTACCGTTTGAGAATAAAAAGATTGAGAAATTTGTAAACAAAGAAAAAAAAATACATAAAAGAAATAAAAGTTTCTTCTTTGGCAATGAAGTTTGGCGGTAGTCTTTTAGATTTTAGAGATGAAAATGGAAGGATGTGTTGTTGTACGAATGTCTTCTACAAAGAAAAGAGATAAACTGCAAAACAAAAAAGTAAAGAGAAGCGATGTTTGATAAACGTTAGCAGTTTTTTTTTTTAGAATAGATAAATGTTTGCAGTTATAAAGTGTTTTAATTTATTTCAAATACTAATTTAAGTTTTTAGTAGTGGATTGATGATGTGACAATGTCTTGACCTTGTATTTTAAATGAAAGGTTGAGATTTAAAGAACTCTACCTTGTAGAGTACCCTAAGAACACTAGAGGATCTAAATCCGTTTGTCAATAGTATATACTCCAGAACCCTCTCTTGTGGTTTCTAAATGGTTTTTGTTGGGAGTCTTGGGACACATCATCCATGTTTTTTCCGACACGTAACATGTTCATAGTCAAATCAATATCTTCTTTTTCCACCATTCTAAGTCTGTATTTTCAATGCTCCTACAGTTACTATTTTTCTAGACTATTGTGCAACCTAACTTCATATATATTCATGTATTTGGTCCTACAATTATTATTTTTAGGACCAACCCATGTGCGACGCTACATAGGTGCTAGGCAAGCCCTCGAAAACTTTCCAATTTCTAAGTTTTACCTTTATATTTTAGCTTAATCTTGCAACGTGTATGGTAAATGCAGTCATGCAGATAGTCCCCCAAACTTTCTTATTTCTTATATGACTCTGAAGTTTGTTAACCTTTTTTTTTTATTTTTTATTTTTATAATATTGCTCTTACTTTTCCTCCTCCAAAATCATAAAATTTATTGTATGCCCTTGAACCAAACTTAGTTGTACTTGGAGTAGTTTTCATTTCATGTGGCTTCAGTATGCAAGGAGCTTAAGTAGTTGAGTAGTTAAGTTCCCATTATTTTCTTTTTGGCATAGAAACTGATTGAGTTAGACTGGTTTGACGTGCCATATACATCATTTTGTTTAACGAGCTCTTAAGATAATCACAACGTCAAAAAGGGGAACAAAGACAATTGTATATCAATCTCATTGTCTCAGTGCAATGGGTAGGGGGAATAGTAGGTAAGCGTCTGTCTCCAACTATAAAGAAATGTATTATTAGAGATTGTTTTGGATTTTGTCCAACTCATATATCCATGAAGCGTCCACATAAAGGTGAGTCATATATATGATTGAATTAGAACTAATATATGTGATAGTATTTAAGTCACTAATTTGAGAAAAAAAGAAGAAGAGTATACCTTAATTTATCGTTAACGTAACGTTAATTAAATGAGAGGTAGATTGAATTATAAAAATAAAAAATAAAAAAAAATTATATCTTTACCCTCGCATTGTTTAAAATATACAGTTCTTATATATATATATATATATATATACATCTATCCCTAAAGCTTGGACTGTGGAATTATTAAAGAGAGCTGGGTAACTTTTCCACTGACAAACAAGATTTGTTGGTTCGTGCTTGTGGGGTCGAAATCGTGGTGTTCATGAAATCGTGATTCGTGAGCGATGCGAAACACATTAAACGAGCTAAATACCCAACCTATGTGAATGTGAACCCGTTTTGCATGAGGTAACCACCTAAAGTTAACAAGAATAAAACAAATGGTAACATGTTTTTTTTTTTTTGGAATAATGTATGAAAGAACCCTTATGTGGCTCTAAAGATGCAAAAGCAACTACAGCCTCATAAATTGCTTCCCACTTCAACCTCTGAAAAACATAATTACATCATGCTTTTCATAGATTTGTGTTCAATCTAGTCCGGAATCCAATACATCATGCTTTTCTTGTTCCCTATTTAATACAAGGATATCCGTTTTTGTGTTTGGTCTTTACTCTAATATGTATATCCATATGATACATTTGATATATGAGCCATATAACTTATTATAACTTAAGTTTTCTGTTTTCTTACTAGGTGAATGGAACCCAAACATTAGGCCACCACAAAGGTGGATACGTCACTGAGCTGAAAGGTCATTGGTAACCAATTGAATGCTGAAGCTGAACCTCATCAGTATATAATACGCTAAAACAAATAAACAAAAGTACTAAGTCGAATACTAATTTAATATATAGCTTAAGCTTATCAAAACAAAAAAAAGAGTTCGATTGAGATTGTGAGAGCAGGATTAAGAGTAGGTTTGGTCGGTGTTATTCTGAATTGACAATACACAAATTCACAACCAAACATACAAAGCTCACCCACTATAGAGGGACCAATCAGCAACTCCCTTTGAACAAAAAAGACAGGAAAGAAGGCCCTTGAAAAGAAGCATGCTAGTATTACACATCTTACGTACACATACACATTAAAAAAAAAAAAAAAAAACAAAACAGAGAAATTGAACAAACTCCGCTTGATTGTTGTTATCTTGCAACATCAACGTCCACCAATAGAAGCATCACGGGTTGTGTGATCAATCATATCACTTCGATTTGAAAGGAATGGCTCTGATCACAACCTGGTGGTATAGAGCTGCAAGTGCTGCACCAATGAATGGTCCCACCCAGAAAATCCACTGCACCCACAGATTAAGAACAAAAAATGAAAAGTGTAAGAACATATAAAAGTTACAAACACATGATTCTAAATCTACTTTCTTTCATTACGTGGTCCTATAGATTCTTAAGATAAAGAGATGGGACAAATGAGATGTTTACTTGGTCATCCCAGGCGTGGTCCTTGTTGTAGATGATTGCCGCACCAAGACTCCTAGCTGGGTTAATACCGGTTCCAGTAATGGGTATGGTAGCCAAGTGCACCAAAAACACTGCGAACCCAATAGGTAGAGGTGCCAAAATCTGACCATTCAAATCAATAAACATGTTAAAACAATTATTAAATTAATCATTTTCTATTAATTTAAGCTTTTGTGTAAATTTCAATAATATTAGGTAAACAAATTTTTTATAATCCTTTTTATAATTGGTAACTTAACAATGTTATTTTGTTTTTATAATTCGCTACAAAACTCTTGACACGGAAATAGTTATGATTGGAATAAAATTACTTTCACATCAATTTTTATTATTAACCTCAATTCAAGCATGTCGAACTCAAAATTGGGACAAATTTCATGTCCAATTTTAGAGAGAAAATGTGATACTTACGGGAACATGGGAGTCCCTAGCGCTACGCTTGGCATCGGTGGCAGAGAACACAGTGTAAACAAGAACAAAGGTACCAACAATTTCAGCACCAAGGCCATCACCTTTGGTGTAGCCAGGGGCAACAAAGTTGGCACCACCACCCAAAATTTCGTATTGGCTCTTCTGGAACCCCTTCACTACACCAGCACCGCAAATTGCACCCAGAGTCTGCATAATGATGTAAAACACCGCTCTTGTCAATGACAATTTCCTAGCCAGAAAGAGCCCAAATGTCACTGCCGGGTTTATGTGACCCCCTGCAACACCATGATCAAAAACAAGTTATCAGTCTTTGTTGTTTTAATAAATTCGAATTATCAGCTGAATAAAACGTAAGCCCGTCTAGCTCAGTTGGTAGAGCGCAAGGCTCTTAACCTTGTGGTCGTGGGTTCGAGCCCCACGGTGGGCGTTCATATTTTCCCAGCCCCGTTAAGGCTTAAATCATTATTTTGCTTTCAATTTTCTACAGGAACCAATAATTGAAGGATGAATTACACTTGAAGTTTAATATAACTTAAAAAAAAAAAATTATATACATAAAGGATCATCAATCCACTATTTTTTGCTTTGAATTATTGACAGAAGTACAAGATAATTTAAGAACGAAATTAGACTTTAGTATTAAAAATAAAAACTATAATTTCTTTTTAACAACTTCCAATCATTAAAAAAAACAAAGACAGGATCCAATAATTGAAGGATGAATTACATTTTCATTTTAATATAACTTAAAAACTATATATAAAAAAGAGTTCGCTTCCAACCAAGAAAACACAAAGGCTCAAACCACTATTTTGGCTTTGAATTATTGACACAAGTACACAACCGATAATTTAAGAATGAATTGGACTTCAAAACATGATTTAAAAACTAAGTTTGTAGCTTATAATTGACACAATCGATAATTTAAGAATGAAATTAGACTTTAATTTTTTTTTTTTACAACGTCCAATCATTAAAAAACTATTTTGATTTTGAATTATTGAGCCAACTGATATTTTTAGGAATAAAGTGGTACTTCAAAATCTAATTTAAAAACTTAAATCATAGCTCACAATTAACATAACCGATAATTTAAGGACAATATTAAACTTTAAAATATAATTAATAAGCAAAATTGGTAGCTTATAAATTGATCTCTCTTATGTTTTTTGTCCAACGCACTCACCAAGACAAGCCTAGCTAACTATTACAATAGATAATTTAAGAATAAAATTAGACTTTAACTTTTTTCTTACAACGTCCAATCATTAAAAAACTATTTTGACTTTGAATTATTGAGCCAACTGATATTTTTAGGAATAAAATGGTACTTCAAAATCTAATTTAAAAACTTAAATCATAGGTCACAATTAACATAACCGATAATTTAAGGACAATATTAAACTTTAAAATATAATTAATAAGCAAAATTGGTAGCTTATAAATTGATCTCTCTTATTTTTTGTCCAACGCACTCACCAAGATAAGCCTAACTATTAGATAATTTAAGAACAAAATTATACATTAAAGTAAGTCTAAAACATAATACAAAGACCAAAGTCGTTAAATAGACAGAAAATAAAACAAAATAATTCTACAAGAAGGGCCAAAGCCAAACTACGGTTAGTCCAAAAACCAAAAATGATAAAACAAACAGACAAAAAATAAAACAAAATAGTTTAGAAATACTACTACTAGCTAGAGCTACGTGTTATGAACTTATGATCGAACCTGAGATGCCAGCAGTACAGTATACGAGGGCAAAGATCATGCCTCCAAAAGCCCAAGCGATCCCTTGAATTCCAACGGTTGAACACTTTGAGGGGGACTTAACAACTCCCATAACTGTCAAAATAGTGATGTACAGAAACAGAAAAGTGGCCACGAACTCAGCAATCCCAGCCCTGTAAAAGGACCATGATGTAAGCTCACCAGGCTCAAACAAAGGTGCTGGTGGTGGCTCCTTGTAGTCCTTGCCTTCATCTTGGCTTTGAGCCGCTGTCCCTATGGGTTGCCTTTCTGGGAACTTGTTGGCTCCCAATCTAACATCCTCTTCCTTGCCTTCCATTTTTTCTTAGTTGCTCTAGCTTTAGCTTTAGCTCTAGCTCTTGTTTTGTTTGCTATTGAGTGGGAGCTTTGATATGCGGTGAGAGTAGTGAGTGGGGGTTGTGGGATTATATAAACTTATAAAGTGTTATAGGCTAAGTGATGAAGTAATGAAGAAGAGTGGTGGGACCTAATTGGTGTTTATAATTGAATTTATTTTCTTATCTTGTGGCCGACCAATTATTTTCTGGGTATTTCATGAGCTTTCATCTAAAAGGACTTTAGTGCCCCCACGCTAGGTTTGTTGAAAACGAAATTGCATTGTCCTATTTGGCACAATGATGTCCATACACGTGGCTGCGTAAGTGAGGCCACCGGCCATGTTGAAGATGCAGCATAGGTTGAATACTAAAGCTTTAGATTAAATGTAAATTAGACCTCCTAAATTTGGACTAATTTTTCATTTTGGTCTAGTCTTTGATCTTTGAGGTCGTTTGCATTTTCGTCCTTTCCTTTCATTCTCAATGATTATTAAATATAATGTATACTCAAAACAACATAGTTTTAACAAATTAAAGTAAGTTTCTTTTAAGCAAATAAGAATTTTTTGGTTCTTCTTCATTTTCGATTATAGGCAATGCTCTAAATCCCAAGCTCATAAACACACCATCTACCACATCAAGTGACATACAACAAAACAAGAGTATTTCACTAAACCCACTCAAAGTGGTGTGTAAGGTGCTCATCCTCAAACGCATCCTTGAGGCCCTCCCCCCCAAGCAAGCTCTATCCTAGCCTCATGACACTAACCACCACTAAATGACTAATACAAACCTTAAGCAAATCACAATTTAGTCTTGCCGCCATTCAAAGTAAGGAAATACCCAACACCAATGGCATTGCATCCACATCCCCAAAAATTTCCATTGCCAATCACATCCCATCACATACGTTGTCCCCAACCACTATAAACCCCCACTTCAAAAGGTATCATCGCTAACTTCAAACAATCCATAACGAGATATGGATTGAGAGAGAGAGGAACTTGTTTTCAATTTTTTTAGTAAATTGATGAATTTTGTTATTTGCTAACTTTGTACCTGGTGAATTTTAATTAGACAAATTATAGAAATTACAAATTTAGTTGTCATTTAACAACCACGTGATAGAAATACAACATTATAAGTGATTTCAAACGTAATGGACAAAAATAAAAATTCTTAGAGATAAAAATATCAAAATTAAAATTGCTCCAAACTCAAATGTTGCAACTTACTGTTGAGGCATTTAACGCACACTTAATTTGTGCTTTACAGAGGAGAACGTGCGGAAAACATTGGTTTCATTTTTCCGCTTCAGTCCAAGTCCAAGTCGGTTTCATGGACAGGGTCGGTTACTTCCTGGTTGTGACTGTGATATGTGCTACAGCACATTATATTTGGGACGTGTTGTGCCTGACACGCGGCTAACGAAGATTGAACTAACTATGCACGCTCTTACTGACCAAGGGAGGCAGTTTGGGTCCAGTGTACAGGAGCACTGAACCTGTTAAGATCACAGGCATCAAAACTGGATACGTATACTTAATAGTCCAGTGCTCCTGTGCACTGGACCCAATCCTTTCCTCTGACAAAGTACTTATCCTCGGAGTAGAAAGTAGAAACCATGTTTGATTTTGCTCCTCATCAATTCATTGTGGGAACCTCTATAATTAATGCAAGATGTATCCTGGAGATGAAGAGGCTTCAAGAAGTTGAGATCTTCTATTTCATTTTTGTTTTTCTTGTATTCTTCAAAGTGGTCGCTATTCCTTTTTTAGTTTATTTGTTTTATAATAAATATATTTTAAAATGTCTCACTCAATTTTTATAAGTTCAATTATGGGTTTAAGTTAGCTCAACTGATACAATTTTTTGTCGCCACATAATAAAAAATAATTATCATTGAGCAGATTCTATAGATTCAAATTCTATCGTTTATATCAAAAAAAAAAATTATAAATTCAATTATATTTTTCTTAATACTGCCTAACCCAAACGTTGGGCTTATTAAATAAGAATGAGGAGACTTTGGTCTAGTTAGAGAAGTGTCCCACTTTTTATTTTCCATTATACAAGTCTTATTAAATAAAATTCCATCGTTTTGAATAAAAAATTAAAAAGGACCGATTTGTAGTGCTGACAAATTAGTTATCTTTTTTTTTTTTCGCATGTTTAAGAATGATTAATTCATCATTGTCTATTGAATGATTATTTGCCTTCTAGTTTTATTTTTATATACTCTGGAGGGGGCTAATAATTATCTGTTCATAATGCAAAACCTCAGACATTCATGCTGGCAGTATTGCTCTGATGATAATGGTGGATTGCTGGGATTTGATTACATTAATCTGGTCAACTAATTGATGTTAGTTTAATTCTCTGATTGTAGTAACATGTCTGGATACTATTTTATAAAAAATAAAAAAAAATGTGTCGAATCTTTTTGTGATTTATCTTCATCATTTCGTTCTGGCAAAAACCATAGCCTAGACCCTTCTTATGTGGTTCAAAAATAGAGATTTCTTTTTTTTTTTTTTTTTTTTTTGCTAAATTCAAAAAAAAAAAAAAATAGAGATTCAATATTGCATATTAGGACAACTAATATAGGGCCAGGGTCTTATCTGGACCACATGAGCACTTTGCTAGTCAGTTTCACCAGGGGAGTAGGGGACTACCAAAGTGATCAAAGTTTTCTAGCAGAATTTGTATTTTATTTTTTTTGCTAAAACCTTCTAGCAGAATTTGTATTTCCATATTATATTATATAAATATATATCTAACTTAGGATAGAATTGCACTGGCTAATAATTTTGTATTGAATTAATATTTTCAAAATCTCATTGTTTGGTTATACAGTCTCTTTATTCTTGCCAAATTTCATCTCTATTATATATTATTTACTTTTCGATATATAAACTCATATTTTATATATAATTTTAAAATATATATATTAATTTAAATAATTTATAAAATAGTTATTCATTTATGAATATTTTGAGACTTTCGAAATATAGAAGCATAAAGAGACAATATAATAACGGTAGGTTTGTAAATAAAAAATAAAAAATCATCCCATAAATAGGCTTTTTTTTATGATTCGATATTTGGGAAAAAAGAATATTTAAATCATGGTTTTTCTTTATAGAGACCAATCAATACCAGCTAGTAAGTGCTTTAATATTGAAAAAAAAAAATTATACAAGATGTAATTTGAATCTAACCATACATATACACACATATTATGTGGGTTGATATATCTAAAAAAGAAGTAATTGGTAATTATTAAAAAAAAAACTAATTGGTTGCAAAGACATGCTTCATTTCCCCCCTCTAAATCATTTCATTCTCATTAACGAGACCTCACATTTCAGAAAGGTAGAGATGCCTATAAGCTGAAGGGTCTTCCTCATAATATCTTATCAAGTTATCTTAGCTTAAACATAAGATTGAGAATTTTGATTTTTTTTTTTTTTGGCTAAGACATGAGATTGAGAAGTTAGTGGTGACATGTGTAGCTTAATCTATACGTTTATTACGTATCGTAAATTAAGTTCCATTAAATTATCCAAGTCATTATTGAACATTACATTCTTAATTAATTGTTAGACAATTTAATATTGGTTAACGGATTAGTTGCATGAAAATATTAAATTAAGTGATTAAATATATAATATGTGGATAACATTTACACAACAGGTCACTACTCCCAACCAAAACACGATAAGATGGTGACGAAATACATTACCAAATTATATATTAAATATTTAAAATTTGTATCTGAAACCGCCTGTTGAATTTGGGCCATAGCTTTTGCTGAGACTTTTCAATAAGTCGCAATTTCCCATGCCTAATAAGCACGTTCTGCAAATTGCCAAACCTAAAGAAGAAACATGTTGCAGATGAATATTCCAGAGGAAACAAATCCAATATTGCGAACTCAGCTAATTAGGCCAACAATTCATTGAATTGGAGCCTGTTTGTGTAATTGTGTGTGCTTCCAATGAATTATGGTGATTTGATACTTTGTTTTGTTATTTTTGTTGTATACAATAATACAACTAATACCCATGACAGAGACAGAAAGATAAAATTGGTCACCCTGTCTAGTGTCTAGTGCAACTTATAGATCCTATGCCACAGGTAGCTATGTTATACTCCTAAATGTGGCATGTGGAACAGTATTGAATGAAGTCTTTAGAAGTTTCTGGCAATCGATTAATTTGTTGACAAATGTCTCATATTAAACTGCCTCTAGTGGGTTGAACGATTTGAGGAGGAGCATGATTACGAGGAATTGTGACTACCAAATCTTGGGTTTGAAGCAAGATTTTCACTATGGCAGGCAAAATTGAATTATACCCTGCAATTTCAGCCCCATGACAATGATAGCCTATTCGTTACCTTACACAAGGACCATCCTCCTGTTCTATACTTGACTATTCTGAATGGCACCGGCCTTCCAAGCTATAGCCACATCCCACACCTTCACTTGGCCTTGGCTTTAAAATTCAGGTTAAATGGTGTAAGTCATGCCACACTTCCATCAGGTATTATGTTTCCAAATTCATGTTACAATTCAAGGAATGATTGTTAGGGAGATTTCAAGTTAGGCTTTAATATAGTATTATATTGGGATACTAATTAACTCAAAATGTCTCATTATTTTATATTAATTTTACAAGTTTTTATCTTTACTCAATTGTGTATACCCAAATATGATATAGAAAAATAGTTTATAGTTTAATTATATCTCTCTTCCTTTCAAATGAACATCTATATCTTATTCATTATAAGTAGAAATTTATACAAATTGTAAACTATTTACAAAGCCAAAGGGAATGTCAAATCAATATATAAAGATAAGATGGAATAATATTTTCGTTGTTCTAATTTATGTTGTGGGAGGCTGGGAGCAATAGGAATGCAGGAGGAGCCTTGGCTAGCTCCCCCTCACTTTTTTATTTTTGCCTTTCAATTTTTTTTTTTTTTAAATTGCTTATTGGCTCCTCTTGATTTTTTTTAAATGGATTTTGGCTCCGTCTCTAACTAAAACTATATATATATATATATATATATATATATATATATATATATAAATAATATTATACTGTGGAATTCTTAATAGCAGAGACGGAGCTACTTGGGGACCAAGGGGGGCCCTGGCCCCCGCTAGCTCTAAAAAAAAAAATCACTAGTAGGTATGTTGGACAAAAAATAATTAAATTAACAAAAAATTAGCCCAAATCACAATCAAATCTGCCCAAATCACAACTCCCCTTCAACAAAAAAAATTAACCCAAATCACAACAACAAAAATAATCCAATTTTCAAGCGATCAGAAACTTAAAACAAAAACTTAAATATTTCAAAAATCTCAATAATCTGATTTATTAACTAAAAAAAAGACTAAAGAGTAACGGACCACTACCAGTAAAGCTTATACTGTAGAAAGAGAGAGAGGGGCAGGGAAGGAGGGAGGGGCCATAACCCCTGCCCAACTTGAAAGAAAAAAAAATAGTATATATAGTCCAGGCAGATTTTAGAAATTTGATCTAAAAATTGAATTTGGCCCCTAACAGAATATTTGTTTCCCTTTAACCAATAAAAGAAAAACCAGCCTAACTGAATCCTTGTTCAGCTACTTCTCCTCTCCTTTTTTTTCTTTTCTTTTTCTTCTCTTCTTACTTCTTATTTGCGCTGCTCTTCTTGATTCTTCCCTGCAAACAGACTCACCTTTTCCTTATATTTCTTCTCTTCTTTTTCTTTTTGTATTTTTACCTTGGTTTCTTCACCCACCCACCCTCCCACCCACGTGGCTTCCTTTCTACCACCATATGTTTTTTATTTTTTTGATAAACTACCACCATATGTTTTTTTACTCTAGTTTTAAAGTCAATCTAATAGTGTACAATTATTTATGTGGTGGTAAAAAATATGTTGGGTTATATATAATTGGACCAAAGATATTATTTATTGTTAAAATTTCTTAAGTAAATTCAAACTTCTAACAAATAGGTTTATATATATATATATAACAACAATTTCAAAACGGTTATCAGTACGGTATTCATAAATTCATAACTTAACTTAATTTAATAGCTTAATAAATTCACAATGAGAACTAATAAATTTATAACTAGTGATTGTTCGTGAGCTGGATCATTATTTTTAAACTTAATAAATTAAAACTTTAGTATTTTTTTGTCTAGATTTTCCTCACTTTTTTTTTTTGGTTTTGAGTTTTTTATTATCTTGTTTTCTTTTTACTCAACAATAACAATAATAATTAACCCTTTTTGTTAAAATATTATTATTCATATAATGAGATATTAAAAACTTTTATTTGTTGCAATATTTAATACAGAATCAACCATAGATGATTTTAATAATGAAAAAAAAGGGGTTAATTTTCATGTAATTAGATAATTGGATTGCAATGTATTAAGAAATAGTTATTATGTGTCTATTTATTGGTTGATATTTTGTTAATACAAATGGATGTTAATGGGAAAAAAAAAAATAGGTTATATTTTGGCCTCCTCTATCTTGAAATCCTGGTTACGTCCCTGTATAAAGATAAGATGGAATATCATTCTTTCATAGATCGTGTGGTTTTAGGGTTCTAATTTATGTTGTGAGATCAATTGGAATTGCCATTCTCCACTGAAACAATAAATATATAATAGAAAATGAATTATTTGATGTCTTGGTTTGATGTCAATCAAAATATAAAGGTAAGATGGAATACCATTCTTTCATAATTTGTGTTTTGTGGTTCTAATTTATGTTGTGAGAGCAATAGGAGTTCGCCACTCTCCACTAAAACAATAAAATATATAATAAAAGAGAAACCTGTTGTTGTATTGGTTTGATAATAAAAGGCAATCATCATGAAGTTTACATTATAATATTTAAATCCTATCGTATTTATATTCATAAAAAGAACAAGTGGATACAAAATAGAAACTTATAGAATGTAATTTAAATTTTGAAACAAGTGACAAGATGGAGTTTAACCAAAAAAGAAAAGAAAAGAAAAGTAGCTTTACATAAAATTGTGGTTTGGTTGCGAGAAAAAGACATGTAGTTTTAATCCAAAAACATTCCGGTAAAACTTTCTTTTAGTGCATTGGACAGGGACATGACACGAGAATGACACCTGATATTTTTGGAGACTCAAACTAAACTAAAAATTCGCGTGGAACTGGGCTGCTCACTCAGATTGTACATTGATTTAGCAGCCTAGTTGTGGTCCAAAGGCCCTTAGCACATATAAGAGGTGGACTTCCACAACCATCATAATGTATTTTCAGTAGAGTTGGGTTGCAGCAGACTTTCACCGCCAACTATTATATAATTCTAATGCTGATGTAAATGATTGATGCTTTTGGTTATATTATGAAATTGAGTTGCATTTGTCTATGCTTTGAATTTAATTCAGTGGAGGGCTTGTGGCCACCGTTGCCACTTGTAAGTCCATGTTATGAATTCATCTAAATATTTATCCCTGAATTATTGGAGAGTTGCTTTCAATAGACGAACTATACAGAGAAAGGACAAACAAAGGCGTTGTTGTCTTCGATTTTTAAATATATATTTTAATTATAGTCATTCTATCTTGGGCTGGAGACCAATCGGGAGGGCCTAACCAAGAAAGAAATGAATATAAGAGGGAAGGTCTCAATCAGCCACTATAGTTGGTTTAAAAATTGGGCTTTGGTTCTTGGTAAGAAAGTTTTAGTTCCAAAGAGAAAAAAACCGCAGTCATCCAAGCAAACCTTTTAATGGGCACAAAAAGTCTAATTAAAAAATAAGGACAATTACACTTTACCATTCTTGAATTTTAATCATTTTTTTCAATATTCCTCAAATTTTTTATTGTAATAATTTGTCCCAATTGGATAAAATTGCTCTATCCCCAACAATCTAAATTGAAATGAAATGTAATGGAAAAACTAATCACGTGCAAAACATGCGATCCGTGGGACTACACTAAGAGTGAAATTCCCAAAATACTCTCATTGAACATTTAAAAAAAAAACACTCATCCCTACCTCTCATGCTCTCCCTTTTTAACATATGCAAGCTTCCAAATCTTGAAATTATCCACACCATCCAAATCCCACCCAAGAAACAGCAACAATAACATAACAACAACATAAACTCATAAATTAAATAAACTTTTCATCAATTCATATGAACTCATTCCCTACCTCTCACCAACAGTAACAACTTTTCATCAATACCAGAAGAAAAAAAAAATTAATTGAAAAATAAAGAAATAAATCAGCATTAAAAAAATAAATTTAAAACATTTTTCTCATCTCCCAAACACAAATTAGAACAATAGAAATCAAATGTGGCGCCAAGGGAGGGGGGCCGACTGGGGAACACGAGGCCACCGGCCAAGCTCGAGCTCCAAACCCATATCCAAAAGCCTCACGCCCTAGCACCGTGAGACCCAACATCAAACCTAAACCTACATGTCACCGCGAGAGAGAACAGAGAAAGTGAGAGAGAGAGGCTGGGTCTAGAAAGAAAGCGGAAAAGAGAGATCGACCATGATTGGAACCAGTGAGGACCATTGGCGGTGGATGGAGAAGGAGAAGCTTGAGTTTGTTTCAACAATGGGGGTTTCAGAGAGAGAGAGAGATTGAAAAGAGAGATGAGCCCCGAGAGGAAAAAGAAATAGTTGGGATGGCCCTGTATGGTGCGGAAAAATTCCAGAACGTCGAGCATTTGATTCAAGAAGAACCATTGATGTGGGAGCTCGGAGCATTTTATAAAAAACAATTACTTATATTATATATTTGTAAGTCATGCCACACTTCCATCAGGTATTATGTTTCCAAATTCATGTTACAATTCAAGGAATGATTGTTGGGGAGATTTCACGTTAGGCTTTAATATAGTATTATATTGGGATACTAATTAACTCAAAATGTCTCATTATTTTATATTAATTTTACAAGTTATCTTTACTCAATTGTGTATACCCAAATATGATATAGAAAAATAGTTTATAGTTTAATGATATCTCTCTTCCTTTCAAATGAACATCTATATCTTATGCATTATAAGTAGAAATTTATACAAATTGTAAACTATTTACAAAGCCAAAGGGAATGTCAATCAATATATAAAGATAAAATGGAATAATATTTTCGTTGTTCTAATTTGTGTTGTGGGAGGCTGGGAGCAATAGGAATGCAGGAGGAGCCTTGGCTAGCTCCCCCTCACTTTTTTATTTTTCCTTTCAATTTTTTTTTTTTTTAAATTGCTTATTGGCTCCTCTTGATTTTTTTTAAATGGATTTTGGCTCCGTCTCTAACTAAAACAATATATATATATATATATAGAAAAAAATAACTAATTAATGCCTTGGTTTAATGTCAATCAATATATAAAGATAAGATGGAATATCATTCTTTCATAGATCGTGTGGTTTCAGGGTTCTAATTTATGTTGTGAGATCAATTGGAGTTGCCATTCTCTACTGAAACAATAAATATATAATAGAAAAGGAATTATTTGATGTCTTGGTTTGATGTCAATCAAAATATAAAGGTAAGATGGAATACCATTCTTTCATAATTTGTGTGGTTTTGTGGTTCTAATTTATGTTGTGAGAGCAATAGGAGTTTGCCACTCTCCACTAAAACAATAAAATATATAATAAAAGAGAAACTTGTTAATGCATTGGTTTGATGATAAAGAGCAATCACCATGAAATGTACGCCATAATTTTTAAATCCTATCGCATTTATATTCATAAAAAGAACAAGTGGATACAAAATAGAAACTTATAGAATGTAATTTAAATTTTGAAACAAGTGACAAGATGGAGTTTAACCAAAAAAGAAAAGAAAAGTAGCTTTACATAAAATTGTGGTTTGGTTGCGAGAAAAAGACATGTAATTTTAATCCAAAAACATTCCAGTAAAACTTTCTTTTAGTGCATTGGATGGGGACATGACACGAGAATGACACCTAATATTTTTGGAGACTCAAACTAAACTAAAAATTCGCGTGGAGATGGGCTGCTCACTCAGATTGTACATTGATTTAGCAGCCTAGTTGTGGTCCAAGGCCCCTAGCACATATAAGAGGTGGACTTCCACAAACATCATAATGTATTTTCAGTAAATTATCAAAAAAAAATAATGTATTTCAGTAGAGTTGGGTTGCAGCCGACTTTCACCGCCAACTGTTATATAATTCTAATGCTGATGTAAATGATTGATGCTTTTGGTTATATTATGTAAATGATTGATGCTTTTAATTATATTCTGAAATTGAGTTGCATTTGTCTATGCTTTGAATTCAATTCAGTGGAGGGCTTGTGGCCACTGTCGCCACTGATAAGTTCATGTTATGAATTCCTCTAAATATTTATCCCTGAATTATTGGTGAGTTGCTTTTAATTATAGTCATTCTATCTTGGGCTGGAGACCAATCGGGAGGGCCTAACCAAGAAAGAAATGAATATAAGAGGGAAGGTCTCAATCAGCCACTATAGTTGGTTTAAAAATTGGGCTTTGGTTCTTGGTAAGAAAGTTTTAGTTCCAAAGAGAAAAAAACCGCAGTCATCCAAGCAAACCTTTTAATGGGCACAAAAAGTCTAATTAAAAAATAAGGATAATTACACTTTATCATCTTGAACTTTAACAATTTTTTTAACATTCCTCAAATTTTTTATTGTAATAATTTGTCTCCCAATTGGATAAAATTGCTCCCTCGTAACCCCAACAATCTAAATTGAAATGAAATGTAATGGAAAAACTAATCGCGTGCAAAACATGCGATCCGTGGGACTACACTAAGAGTGAAATTCCCAAAATACTCTCATTGAACATTTAAAAAAAAAACACTCATCCCTACCTCTCATGCTCTCCCTTTTTAACATATGCAAGCTTCCAAATCTTGAAATTATCCACACCATCCAAATCCCACCCAAGAAACAACAACAATAACATAACAACAACATAAACTCATAAATTAAATAAACTTTTCATCAATTCATATAAACTCATTCCCTACCTCTCAGCAACAGTAACAACTTTTCATCAATACCAGAAGAAGAAAAAAAATTAATTGAAAAATAAAGAAATAAATCAGCATTAAAAAAATAAATTTAAAACATTTTTCTCATCTCCCAAACACAAATTAGAACACTAGAAATCAAAGGTGGCGCCAAGGGAGGGGGGCCGACTGGGGAACACGAGGCCACCGGCCAAGCTCGAGCTCCAAACCCATATCCAAAAGCCTCACACCCTAGCACCGTGAGACCCAACATCAAACCTAAACCTACATGTCACCGCGAGAGAGAATAGAGAAAGTGAGAGAGAGAGGTTGGGACTAGAAAGAAAACGGAAAAGAGAGATCGACCATGATTGGAACCAGTGAGGACCATTGGCAGTGGATGGAGAAGGAGAAGCTTGAGTTTGTTTCAACAATGGGGGTTTCAGAGAGAGAGAGAGAGATTGAAAAGAAAGATGAGCCCCATGAGGAAAAAGAAATAGTTGGTGTTAGAACAGATGCTCAGATACAAATCTAGAATAGATTCTCTGATACAATGTCAAATATGAAAGTGCTAGAGAGAAAAGAGTTTAGAGAAAGAAAGAGAACAAACAGAGAACAAACAGAGAACAGATACACAGAGATACCGTGGTTCGGTCATGAAGACCTACGTCCACACACGAAAGCCCTTGACGGCTACATCTTTACTATATTTTTTGATAGTTACAATGAGACCTAAGTAGGGTATATATACTAGAGAAACCTAGTCTAACTAGAGCGGTTTGCTTCTATTACAATTAATGGGCCTACACTTGGTTTGGGCCTCATGGCCCAATATATATCTCTAACATCCCCCCTCAAACTCAAGGTGCAGTATAACGAAACCTTGAGTTTGGAATTGCATGAAGTAGAATCCTCGAAGAGAAGTAGGGTCCACGAAACGAAAATGCCTGAAAAATAATCACCGTCGAAAGAAAGAAACCCACGCAGCAAATGAAGCATAATAAAAGAACACAGAAGAGCTCAGAGTAAGACAACAGATTGCCATGAAGGACAACAAAAGACTGTCTTCAGAAGAGCTCATAAAAGATTGTCATGAAAGATAATAGACGAATTTCATGGAAGACACTAGACGGAATAGATGGATTGTCATGAAAGACACCAGACGGATTGTCACAGAGACACCAGACGGATTGTCACGGAAGACACCAGACGGAAGAGACGGATTGTCACGGAAGACAATAGTAGACAGATTCAGATTGTCACGGGATTCACCAAAAAAATTCATCTTCATAACAAGAAGCAGATCGTGCAGCAACAAGGAAGCTCATGGGCGATAGGGCGGTGCATTAAATTTCGTTTTCAGAGTGACTCTGGGGATGGGGATGTCTCAGAGTGACCATGAGGTTGAATGGTCCATTGTAACTAATGAAAGAGTGAAGAGTTCCTGGAAGAGACAGGATTGTCACGGAAGACAATAGCAGACAGATTCAGATTGTCACGGGATTCACCAAAAAAATTCATCTTCATAACAAGAAGCAGATCGTGCAGCAACAAGGAAGCTCATGGGCGATAGGGCAATGCATTAAATTTCATTTTCAGAGTGACTCTGGGGATGGGGATGTCTCAGAGTGACCATGAGGTTGAATGGTCCATTGTAACTAATGAAAGAGTGAAGAGTTCCTGAAAAAGACAAGACAAAGCAAGAAACAAAAAGGTCAGGATTTTTTTTTTTTTTTTAGGTAGGGTTGACGTCAGCAGGTAGCTTTGGAGGATCACGGATCGAGTGCGGGTCACGGTACGGGTCGCGGGTCGGGACTCGGAGCGGGTCGGATCTTGATGAGATGGCGCATGGATCTTGAAGCAGATCGTCGACGGAAACGTCACCGGCGCGTGAGGGCGCGTGTGATGCTTTCTGGCGACGATATTTTTACTGAAGATTTGTCTCTTCCAGAGAAATCGATTGATGGGTGGATCAAGGCAAACGGAGCAGCCAAACGACGGCAGCGGAGAGCAGAATGTGCGGCTTTGACGAAGCATGTAATTTTTTCTGACTGTGAAATTTCTAGGGTTGGCAGTACGAGCTCTGACGATCAGAGCGGTAGGCGGCACAAAATGATTGGAGGTCTCTGGTGGCAACAATGGAGGAAGAGAGGCACGACTTAGAGAAAACAGGAAATTGTTTGGAGAAAAGCTACGGGTGGTTTGAGAATTGTGCCAAAAATTAATTTGGCTCTGATACCATGTTAGAACAGAGGCTCAGATACAAATCTAGAATAGATTCTCTGATACAATGTCAAATATGGAAGTGCTAGAGAGAAAAGAGTTTAGAGAAAGAGAGAGAACAAACAGAGAACAGATACACAGAGATACCGTGGTTCGGTCATGAAAACCTACGTCCACACACGAAAGCCCTTGACGGCTACATCTTTACTATATTTCTTGATAGTTACAATGAGACCCAAGTAGGGTATATATACTAGAGAAACCTAGTCTAACTAGAGCGGTTTGTTTCTATTACAATTAATGGGCCTACACTTGGTTTAGGCCTCATGGCCCAATATATATCTCTAACAGGATGGCTCTGTATGGTGCGAAAAAATTCCACAACGTCGAGCATTTGATTCAAGAAGAACCATTGATGTGGGAGCTCAGAGTCATGGTGGTCACGGTGTAGGAGAAGCTTCTGAAAGAAAGAGAGATAATATTTGAGGGCAGAGGATGAGGTTAGGCAATTTGAGAAATTTAATTTGTTTTGTGGGCCATGTGTCACGTGTGTCACACGTGAGTAACATTTCCGTTAAATTTAACACAGATTTGGATGGAAGGGTATTATATGTGCATTGAGTCTAATTGGGGAGTAAATTGTTACAATCGAAAGTTTGGGGGATATTGAAAAATGGATCAAAGTTCAAGCTGGTAAATTGTAATTGTCCCTAAAAAATAAAAATAAAAGAAACAAGAATACATATAGAATTTTTGAATTTTTTAGCCTTCTAGTTGTAGGTATCATCATCTAATTACTTAGTTATAAAATAAATGAAATGGAGATGAATATTTCTCGTGTAGTCACTATGTTCTTTGAGTCTCTAAGTTTGAGTAAAGAACATAGAAAATATATAATTGTAAGGCAATATTTTTTCTCCATGCCAAAATGTCCTATTAATTGCATCAAGCAACTGTGGAACTACCTATGGAAATTACAAGCCTTGAATTGAACAAGGGTAATCCATTTTTGCCCACGTTAAAGTATTCTCAATGAACTCAATAGGTTTTTAGTTATATTTTTGCTAGAAAGTTATTTTTCTACTTTAGCTACTTACTTTTTTAAATACACTTCCTAACAAACTCTTTATTTTTTTCTATATTCTATTTAAGTTTCTTTCTTTGTTAGTATTTCTTTATTCATTTTTGGTATTATAGGTAGGGAGAGAGAGAGAGAGAGAGAGAGAATCTGTTGGAGGAAATAAAAATTGAAGAAAAATTATTTAACAAAATTACAATACTCAACAATTTTATTAAAAAACTGCAGTTTTTTAATATTTTGTTAAGTGACTGATGAGTTGGTTGGAGACCACAAAAAGGATTTGGCTAACCAAAAAATTTTAAAATATGACTTGTTGAGTTGATTGTGTGAATGCTTTTAGGAGACGTTTAGTTCACTGTGATGTAACCAAAATTAGAATGACATTAATGTGGAACATTATGGTGTTTGATTCGTTTAATGTCCGTAATAAATAAATGATTGTTGTGATTAATATTCTCATAATATGGAAAGAATGAGCGGTGATTGCACTATTTTGTATCTTTAGTTTTCTACATTTTTTGTGAAATTTCTTAGTTCAATTTTATATAACATAATGAGCAGTGATTGCACTATAATAATTTCCATTTCAATTAATAAATTTATTTTATTCATATTGGTGAAGGTTGTATACTTTTTTAAAAAATATAACAGGAGCAAAGAAATATTTGAAAAATACTCAGAGAATAATGTATGTTCAGATGTTCTACTTATTTAACATATAACCTATTTAAAATTAAAGAGGATGATAATTATAACATAATAATAACAATAACAATCATCGAAAAATATACGTTTATACATGCTTATGTACATATTAAATTAAACATGTTTATTATCACAATTCTTTCTAACGCAAGTATATAATATATAAGTGATTTTGGTAATTTATGCTCAAAGGGTATGGAAGGAAGCTACAACTAATAAACATGCATGTCAATATAAGATAAATGGCAATGATTTAAAATTGAGCAGTTTCCCATATTTCATAATATTAAACGTATTTAACATATTCCCTATTTACAACTAAGATAATGATAATGATTACAATTATAACAATAACAATAACAATAACAATATCAGTTACAATTAAAATTATACTTTTTTAGATTTAAATTGATCATTGTTTACCATGCTCGAGATCATTAAGATTCACAAATTATTTTCAAGAAAAATAAACACTCGGAATTATAATACAAACAAACGGAGAGAAGTACAGAGATTATGGAAGCTTTCGTTGGTGGACATTTTTTTTTTTTAATGAAATCGTTGGTGGACATAGCTCTTGGAGTTCTTTGAGGAAAAATTGATGGAACTCTCCATCTGATGAGAGAGGGGGCAATTGATGCAACACTTGCTATGAAAATTTATTCATATCAGGGCGCATAAATCTCATGATAAGGAGGTAGGGAATCCAATCACCGGATAATAAATTCAGCAATCAACTCAAGTTCATTGTCGATTTATACATTTGAGGTTTTTTCTAAAAAAAAAATTAATAAAATAATGTTATCTTTCAAGATAGTAGCTGAAAATGAGAATACTTATCCTTGCTAGAGTATAACTTCAGCCTCATTCTTAGATACACATCTTGAAAGGGAATCCGGTGTCTTTTCTCTTCTACTCTGAAAATAGAAAAACAAAACCGCTAACTAAAATTTTGTCTTGTGCACAGTTGTGCGTTAAAACATAACTACAAAAATTCTTCTTTAAAACGAATAAATATTTACTTAAGAGCTAGTTTCAACCTTATCATAGCAATGATTTAAATTGGGACAATTATTATATATTTATTCAAATTAAGTTTTATATATATATATATATATAACCTTATATATATATTTAATTTTTTCAAAAACAATTACATATTTTAAACCAGTCATAGTAAAATCATATATATTTACTGTTGTCACCATTCTTTCTAATACTAGAATAAATAATTGATTATTGTTCTCAATGTATGGAAAGAACTACAAGTAATAACAAACATAGAATTGAACAATGAAACATTTGAAAATTACTCAAAAGAATAATGTATGTTCTACTTTCCCATATTTCATGGTATTAAAATGATAACATATGTCCTATTTGAAATTAATGATGATAATAGCCACAACATAATAACAATAACAACTGTATACAAAGATATGTTTGTACATGCTTATACAGATATTAAATTAAACATGTTTATGTTTATCTTGCAGGTTGCTTTCTCACAAACAATCATGCATTGTAAACTAAATTAAAACTAAACCATAGATTTCGATATTAAACCCATCCTAATAAACATGCTAGCAATCCATTCCAAATCCACGTGTCTAATGTCTACAAAAATGTCAAAATAAAACTATGTGAAAAGTATTAAGAGAAAATAATAATAATAATAAAATAAAATAAAAAATGTAAAACTAAACTAATGGCAAATCATAGATGCAAATCCCAAACCTATTGTACATCACAAAAGCTATTGACAGCAATCGCCCAAGGAGTTGGGGGCAGCGTTATTAAAAATAACTTTCTCAAGGTTTTTGAGGATTTCGCTAAGGTTTTGATTTTTATGAAAATCTTTGATTGAAGTCTATGTATTCTTAGTGTATAATCAATATCAAAATTGCAGAAAGAAAAAGTTTAGCAGATGCAAGATTCATTCTTGGGTTCTACAAGAAAATAAAGAACGTTAACCAATCAATGTTTTAAAGTTTATAGTTTCTAAATTAAATCAAAAGCATTTTTGTAGCATTGAATATGAAAATTTGAATTTTAAAATATTGTTTTGAACCACTACCCATATTTTAAGGATGTTTTCTAAACTAAGTTATTTTTTAGAAAAGAATTGTATTTAAAAAAAAAAAAAAAAAAATTCCAGAAAGTTGTTGCTATTTAAAATTGTTTAAATGCAAGTGATTTTAAATTCGTATTTTTTGTTCCAAAAAGTATTTAGAATGCTTTTCTATCATTAAATTGTGCTAATTACAAAACTAAAGCAAGGAAAATTTCCACAATTAATCTTTAATGGAAATAAACAATGAAAAAAAATGTTTACCTTTGCTATTAGTACAAACCCCATTTTGAATGTGTATGTCATATCCATTTTGAATGTGTATGTCATAGCCTTTCTCTAAAAGTTTCTCAATGCTCAAGAGACTTTCATCAGTTCATGAATGCTAGCTACATATAGAAGTTCAGGGCCGGTTCTAAAGTAAGCCCAACAAGCCCTTGGACTTGGACAACCCCCCAAGCAACCAAAAAGTATTAAAATATATATATATATATATAGCCCAAATAACTTAAAAAATAGCCCAAAATTATAGTAACAACAACAACAACAACAATTAATATATCTTTTTTTAAAAACTCATCACATCAAAAAAAATTCTTCATTTCTTCTATTAAATTGGTTTTTTCACCACGTTGCTACCATGTTGGTCACTGACTTGCGTGCCCTCTCCTGTTCTCCACCACTTCTTTTTCTTCTATCTACTCTGCACTTTCTTTGCCCCTACTTCAGATCTTCTTCCTTTCTGCTTTGTCCACCCACTGTATCCCTTCTTATCTATCCCTCTTTTTAGTTTTGTGTGTCCTACAGTCTCACAGCCCCTTCACGTACCCTATGCACTAGCTTTTGAATTTTGAAACTGTTCAACTATTCAATTCTAAACATTGCGTGTGTCTTTGGGTTTTATTTTTTATTATTATCTATTATCTAAGTGTTAGTCATTGTTTGTCAATTGTCATGTTTGTTGGGTTTTATTTTGGAGAGTGATATTTTCACAATCAAGTGTGATAATTCCACACTAAAATAAATTGAAAAAATTAAAAAACCCTTAATACAAGTGATCAATGATTAAACATTTGTTGAGTACAAAGGCAATTTGATCTTTTAATGGCACACTTTTCTATATTAGTGTGGAAATAACAATTTGAAGTCTGAAAATATTATTTCTCTTTATTTTTTATTTTTCTATCGTCTAAGTACAATTATATATTATTATAGGGAGTTGTATTTAGATTATCCATCTAACAAATGAATTTATTCTTCTGTAGTTAATAAAAATTATATATTTGCAAATGAATTGTTGTTTTGATTCAGCTGTAGGAACAATAATTTCATCAATTGAAAAAAAAAAAAAATGATATAGTGTCTATACTGCATGTTGGTTGGGTTTGTAATTAGTCTCTTTCCTTTTATTGCGGTGGGTTGCTTTGAATGTTGGGTGTTTTATGAAAAAATACAGTATAACGGTTCTCCCTGAAATATAAAACTCCTTTGCTATACAGCCTAGTTTGTGAATTATGCAACATCTGTATTTGAGATTTCTTTTACCTTTTCTCAATAAGTACAGCTCTTGGAGTCATAGTAAGTCTTGCTAGTTGAAATGTACATACTAGAATGAAGTGAAATTTTAATTTATAAGTGGGTAACCAAAATCGGAACGGGCTTGGGCAACCCAAACTTCGGGACCGGCTCTATATAAAACAATTCTGAAATAGAATTAAGAGACCCATCCTTTAACCTGATGCTTATTATGGCCCTTCTTGAAATTGAAACTTTAGTTTTATTTCCAAATTTCACACATAAATGAAATTTCTCGTCTAACTCGATAAATAATTCTTTTTCCTGCCTCATGTGACTTGTCAACAACAATGTCTTATGTCTCTGTATCATCACAATTATTTTTAGAAACTTTGGACCCTTTGGTATGCAAATCTCTCACATTTTCTCTTTTGAATCTACACTCCCTTTCATAATTCCCATATTTTATGCAATTAGGGCATTGAATATAAGATTTACATTCATTCTGATAATGACGGTATCTTTTACAATTATGACACTGAATTTGAGATCTATCACGCCTTTGATATTAATTATTACCTCTTCCTTGTCCACACATATGTAATTTCCTTGTCCTATATCCCTGTAATTCGGATCAAGATCTTCATAAGGTACTTTAGTATGTGAGTTCTTCAAATCTTCAAGTTCTTTTTAAAATAAAAGACTAATTCTGTTTAGATTGTGTTTACAATACCCCACTTAAACAACGGAACTCTGATTCAATTGCAACATTTTTAAGACCTTGCATATTTGTGCCTGTTGAAGCAGAGAGAATGAGAGATGAAAGAGACATATGAGAGAAGGTGATGGGAAAACCCTAAAATCTCAATTGTTAGGATTTTTATTTTTAATATTTTGTTCTGGTGGAGATTATGAAAATCTCCCGAGATTGGCTGTGAGTAGGGGTGTCAAAAAAAACCCAAACTCATTAGCCCACCCAAACCCACCCACTAATTGCCCACCCAAACCCACTTATTTAATAAATGGGCAAATGGGTGCTAGCCCAATTAGACCAAATTAAGTTGAGTTTAATTGGGCTTTAATTGGGTTGCTTATTGGGCATCAACAAAAGGCCCAAACCCAAAAAAAAAAAAAAAAAAAGCCCAAACAACAAAAATAAATAAAAAAAAAAAAAAAAAACAAAAAATAAAAAAAAAAAAAAAAAAAAAAAAAAAAAAAAAAAAAAAAAAAAAAAAAAAAAAATAAACAAAAAGCCCAAACCCGAAAAAAAAAAAAAAAAAAAAAAAAAAAAAAAAATAAAAGCCCAAACCTTAAAAAAATAAAAAAAATTCTAAGAGGTTTTGGTCATTTTGGAGGTTCCAAGGGTATTTCAGTAATTTTTCTAAGTTTTAATTGTTTTTTCATCATTTTATAGGCTTTAAGGGTATTTTGGTAAATATCTACTTTATTAAATGGGTTTAAATGGGTGGGTTGGGTTTTAGCTTAGATAATTGGGTTGGGTTGGGTTGGGTTTGGGTAATATCTACTTTATTAAATGGGTTTAAATGGGCTATTGGGTTTTAAAGGCCCAGCCCATTTAATGCCCACCCAAACCCACCCATTTGACACCCCTAGCTGTGAGAGTGGGGGAGGTGAAAACTTATTCAGTCCTCCGTGAACTATCATTTACTGTACTGAGTACTAAATAA
This sequence comes from Fagus sylvatica, assembly GCA_907173295.1. Lineage (NCBI taxonomy): Eukaryota > Viridiplantae > Streptophyta > Magnoliopsida > Fagales > Fagaceae > Fagus > Fagus sylvatica. Next base: position 36,631,100 of record OU015769.1, read on the forward strand.
TAACAATATTTTGGCTTTTTCACTTCCTTATTTATTTTGGTTTAATGTGAATGAGTTTGAGTTTATTTTGGAAATAATTATTTTATTGTTATGTTAATGGATTGATGATAAGACTAATACCCTAGGTATTTTAGAGATTATTTTTTATTTATATATATATATATATATATTAAAACAACAAACTCTAAAGGATCTTGATCCCTGTAATTTTGGTCTTTCTAATTTTGAGCTCATTGATTGGATTATGATTGCTCCCCTGTTTCTTTCTTCAAATCTAACCGGGTTCGCAAATTAAGTTTCCTTCTTTCACAGGACTAGAGGCTAGGGTTAGCCTCCATCCTTCTGTTATATGCTCAGTACTATACAATAATACAACCTTAGTACCTTACGTTTGTATCCGAATATGTATAACCCAAATTTGGAAATTCACTGTATTATAAAACTTACAACCAAACCAATAAAATTTAAACACCTCAACACATTTGATTAACTTGGTTTGAGTTCCTACAATTAGGAGGAAGGCATCACATATCTGATTCTTGACTTTCTATTTCTCATTGGTCCATAGCACCCATCATGAAAGATATCAAACTTCTCTCAATTCTCATGTAAATAGAAAGACCAATATGCATGGCTCCTAATTCTTGTGCCATCAGCTCCTATTTGTAATTGCTGATAGAGTTATATATAGACTAATAGTGCATCTATATATTCTCCTTAACACGTTTATGTTTTGAGTGTACGTTGTAACTAAAATTCTATTCAAAAGAAAAAGAGGAGTGGCTCAGGCACTGACCCAAACAATTAACAGGCCTAGACTTCAGAGGGTTCGACGTAAATGGGCTTCCTGTGCGTTGTGAGTGGAATTGGGAATTCATGAACCACGTGATTGTGGATAAAAAGAAATGGGCAGTGCTAGTACTCAAAAGTCACAATGAAATACCATGTGGAAGTATCAGTGGTTGCAAAAGGCAGTTTTTAGTTTTTACAGCATGCAATGTAACAATTAATAATCATTGCAGCTCGTAATTAAGGAAGTGATCATGGAACAAGTTGAACACCATTCAGTGTGAATTGCTTTTGTTGCTGTAATAGTTTTGAGTTTATATTGTATATTTATAGTAATGGTTCTTGTCTTGCTATAAAAACAGTTGTCTAGCAATTACTGCCGTTCTTTTTTTGTGCTACAAATATTCCCTCTTATATAAATCCTAAAAAAAAAATCAATTTTTATTCACAGTATTCAATAAAAACTAGTCGGTAATCTTTGCAATGCATACGAAAGTTTAACATAATATAATTTTTTCTCACTTTTTTGTTTAAATATGAAATTTGATAACTATGGTAATTATCAATAGGTATTTATTATTATTGTATTTGTATATAGAACTATATATTTTAGCATTAGACATTTATTATGATTGTTTTTGTATAAGAAACTATATATTCTAGTATTATATATTTATTATGATTGTGTTTGTATATAAAATTATATATTTTACCTTTAAAAAATATATATGATGGTGAGTTCCAGTTGGCTCAACTAGTAAAGTCTCTTGTTGTCGAGTAAGGGACCTGAATTCAAATCTTGCCTATACCAAAAACCAATTGGTGTTTTAACTTGATGTAAGAGGTTAAGAGCTAATCATGGAGGTACCTGGGTTCAAATCTCGCCTACACCAAAAACCAAGTGGTGTATTGACCTGATGGTAAGAGCAATTATCATAGAGTAGACACCATAGGTTCAAATGTTATCGTAACTATCAACAATAAAAAATTATAATGTGTTAAGATTCTAATGAAAAGTTTAAATATAGAATAGAATTTAAATTCAATTATCAAGTATATATTAAATTAATGACATGTAAAATTTTGAGACCTCAAAAGTTTATGTAGCACAAAATCATAAAGTCAACAAAAAGTCAAAAAAAACTTCGGTCTTACATATAGTATAGATGTTGAATTTATTTATTTTTGTGTGATTTAAATGATTTTTTAAGATAGATTTTTTAAATGTCACATATTTCATATGATGGAATAATTTAACTATGAGGGAAGTCTCTCTCGTAAATAAGAGTTTGGAATCAAATCATCAATATGATAAACCCAACCCAAGAGATAAAGGATTTGAAGATGCGCGGATCCGTTTTTTCAATTGATGATGATGTTCTATTTCCTTGCTCGATCCTCGGTGGAACAAATATGTCACATATCTCATATGATAGAATATTAATTTAACTAAGAGGGAAGTCTCTCTCATATAAGGGTTGGATTCAAACTTCAATATGATAAACCCAACCCAAGAGATAAAGGATTTGAAGACGGATGCCATTTTTTCAATTGATGATAATGTTATATTTCCTTGCTCGATCCTAGGTGGAACTTGCATTTAATGTTTATTATATATTTATTCAAATTAAGTTATCTATACTATAATGTAAAATCAAACTTTTTTGACTTTTTGTTGACTTCATAGAATTTTGACACATCAGCTTTTGAGCCCTCACAAATTTACACATCATTATTGTATTTTATTAATTTGTTTTCTTTAATTTTATTACCCAATAATTACATACCTATAGAGAACTATCAAAATTCCTGCCCAATAATTTGTTTACTCCTTATACTATGTTACTGCAACTTTCGCAGGAGGCGGAGGAGACCTAGGTTACGATGTCGTGGGCTATCTGGTATGCACGCAATCAAATTGTCCATGAGGGTACCCAGGTCCCACCCCACCATATTTTGGGGGTGGGGCTGTCACTATTGGAAGAGTACAAGGCAGTGAATCCATTGGTGCACAGGATTCATAATAACAATGCTTCGGTGGTAAACATACCAGAATGTCAACTCAATTGGAAGATCAAATTGAATGGTTTCTGCAACTGTAGAGTATCAATATCTGTGCATGCATGTCTTTTACTTTTGGCCCTCAGGCAACACGTGAGAATGGATCTGGTGAACAAAGTCAACAAATGATTTTGGCATAGAGGTTCAAACATCAATATGATTTTGTTCATTTAAAACTTCAATAAAAAAAAGTTTGAAAACCAGCATTCTATTCTGACTTAATTAGTTGTATCTTGGAATGTTGAAACTATGTTAAAGATTTACCTATACATTTGGCATTTGATTGGCTGTGTTGTGATAAAATCAATGTTAACATCATGGTTTGATTTTTCTGAATTGGTTGGTGATCAATTGATTATGAATATTTTTTTGTCTTATTCATGATTCTCATCCAAATATTTCAACGTAGAAATTGGTGGACAAAGATTCATCAGTTTAGTTTATTTATGTTTTTAACACATAGATTCATATCAATTTTTTTATGCTTCGTGAAATTTGATCACTGTGAATATGCCAATAATTTTATTACACTTAAAACCAATATGCTTAGTGAATTCATATCATAGGTTTATTACTCATTTTCTTTCCAAGTTTATTAAATTGATATGACAAACAAAGGAATATGCTTATTGATTCAGCTACTCTCTCTCTCTCTCTCTCTCTCTCTCTCTCTCTCTCTCTCTCTCTCTCTCTCTCTCTCTCTCTCTCTCTCTCTCTCTCTCTCTCTCTCTCTCTCTCTCTCTCTCTCTCTCTCTCTCTCTCTCTTATGAGTTATCGATTCAACTTCTTGACAAAACTATTTCTTATAGATTTGATTCATTTTATCTTTTAACTATGTTATGCAAATGTCTGTATGAACTCAATAAGTGGGGATTCCAAAAAGCGAGTTTGCAAAGAATCAAGAACATCTTATGGTTATACTGGACACTCACCAAAGATGCATGTATATGCTAAAGCACTAGCCTCATCATCAAATTTTAACAAAAACTCGGGCTAGACATGAGCCAGTTCAATAATACTAATTCAACATGATTTATCTATTGACTATATATATATATATATATATATATATATATATAGTACTTTGGAATTTAATAATCATTTGGGTAAGTTGTAACACCCATTTTGATTGCGTTCTTATTAGAACGTTGAAATTGATATAATTTCATAATCACTTTGAGATTTTTATTAATTTAATTTAGTCTACCATACGAACATAAAAGTTTCATGTACATAGCACAGGTTCGCGACTAGTATATATATAAATAAATGTTCATTTTCTCACAAACAATTACACATTTTAACTACTCATAGTAAAATCATATATATTTCATGTTTTCACCATTATTTTTAGGGTAAATTATGGTTTTCGTCCTTAAACTTTGCATGAAGTTCGTTTTTTGTCTCTGAACTTTGAAAAAATTCTTTTTTCTGCATGAATTTCGTCATTTTATATAAAAGTTCAAGGACGAAATTCATGTATAAAAACAATCTTTTTCAAAGTTCAGGAACGAAAACTGAATTTCATGCAAAGTTTAGGAACGAAAACAATAATTACCCTTATTTTTAATAATAGAATAAATAAATGATTATTGTAATTATTGCTTCCAAAGTATGGAAAGAACTACAACTAATAACAAATATAGAATTGAACAAAGAAATATTTGAAAATTTCTCAAAAGAATAATTTATGTTCTACTTCCCATTTTTTATAGTATGAAAATTATTTATTTAACATAAGTCCTATTTGAAATTAATGATGATAATAGCCACAACATAATAACAGCAATAACAATCATCTAAACAGATATGTTTATACATGTTACATTAAACATGTTTATGTTTATCTTACTGATTGCTTTCTCACAAACAATTTTTTTTTTTTTTTTTTTTGAAGCAAAAGGCAATATCATTAATTCACGAATAATGAGTTACATCGAATATAAGTTGTTGTTGGACAAAAACAGGTACATCCTCCATCAAAACATGATCTTCATGAATATACTGAGCATTTCTTGCCAATAGGTGAGCGACATTATTGGCCTCCCTTCCAATAGTTGAAAGTTCCCATGCCTCCAATCCGTGGAGTAGTTGTTTGGCTTCCTTTAT
>OU015769.1:36641058-36782518 GCA_907173295.1 Fagus sylvatica
TCTCCTGAAAGATGGATCGGTTTCCGGAGGCTGGGGAGAGTCTCCATTGATATATCCCAACTTGTCTTTGCCAGAGATATACATCTCAACAACTTGGGACCATAAGGCATAATTGGAGCCATCCAACTTGATGCCGATTGGAGCAGTCGAAGAATCAGCAGGCAGTGGGTGTGGTGAGGTCTGGGATCTGGTCAAGACTTCTGTCATTTTGGTCGTCAGGCTGGTAAGAAGTGATTCGGTCTGGGGGTTGAGTTGTTGCATCAGATCAGTGGATTCTGCCATGGATCTGAGCCCTTTTTTTCTGGTCACGAGGTGTGTTGAGCAGAGGTCCTAAGAACCTGCTCTGATACCATGTTGTAATGGAAGATTTTTTCTTCTCCGTATATTTTTTCTTCAGAATAGAGTACAATAATATATAGCTACAAAGAGGACTTTTTAGGGAGCTATTCTAGACAATACAATATCTTAGTCAATACAATATCTTTGGCAGAGATTGTAGTTGACCCTTGAAGTATGGGATTTCACATTAAAGCAGATTCCTATAATATCTTAGTCAATACAATCTTGTTGGCAGAGATTGTTTTGTCTAACAGCTCATGCCAACAAGATTGTTTTGTCTAACAGCTCACGCCAACAGGTACCACTTTGATGTTCCTTTTGGGGTATTGAGCAGGTATTAAGCACTACTTAAATGATTTTGAATATCTTCTGGTAAGGCTCTACTTATAGGAATAGTTAGGATAGTTGCCACATCCTCGGGCATAAACCACAACTGGAGTTTGTTGACATCCCATTGTCCAATCTCCCCCTGGATAAGCTCACTTACCTTTGGATCAACCATATCTTGCGGTTTAGGTGTAATTGGGCGGTTAGTTGAGCCAGATGGGAGCCATTTATCCCCCCATACAGATACACGCGTCCCATTACCAATTCTCCACCTTAAGCCTTCCTCTAGTACCCATCTAGCGCCAGCTATGCTTCTCCAAGTGAAAGAGGACCCCTGCTTCACTGTAGCTTGCATAAAAGTTCCTCCGGCAAAGTATTTTGCTTTTAGAACCATATGCACCAAGGAATTTTCATTTTGGAGCAACCGCCATCCCATTTTTGCCAACATTGCCTGATTGAACCATTCCAAATTCCTAAATCCCAGTCCACCCCTCACGTCTTTGGCAAACTTGAGCCCACTTCACCCAATGAACTCCTCTACTTCCCCCTTGTGTTCCCCACCAAAATCTGCTAATTATTGTATCTAAATCATGACAAACTGACAACGGCAGCTTGAAGACACTCATGGCATAGGTTGGGACAGCTTGTGCTACTGCTTTTATGCATTGTAAAGTAAATTAAAATCAACCCACCCATCCTAACAAACATGATAGAAATCCATTCCAAATCCACGTGCCTATTGTCTACATAAATGTCAAAATAAAACTATGTGAAAAGTATTAAAATAAAAAAAAAAAAAAAAATGTAAAACTAAACTAAAGGCAAATTTTTATTATTATTATTTTTTTATACTTAACTAAAGGCAAATCATAGATGCAAATCCCAAGCCTATTGTATATCACAAAAGAAGCTATTGACAACTATTACCCAAGGAGTTAGCGGAAGCGTTAATAAAAATGACTTGTAATGCCATCAGCTATTATTGGAGTTGTCACTTAAAAGTTGTCATTCAACTCTGGGTAACATTCATCTCCTCTTAAACATATTGTATCTCACAACGAAAAACAAGCTGTTGGCAACTATCGTCTAAGTAGTTGGCGACGTTATAAAAATAGTGCCATTAGATAATGTTTTTATTGACTACTTCCCCATAACATTAGATTGATAATACCCATCCGTTTAGTAGGAGAGTATAGAATCATTTACATTGAAACAATAATAAAACTTGCTAGTGTGTCACGGTTTTTTGAGAAAAGTGAAATAATTTTTAAAACTAATTTGGCAACAGAATATATTATGTCAATAATAGTTTTTATATGTATGATAGACCTTTTTTTTTTTGATAAATTATATGTATGATAGACCTAATAATAATTGTGTTCTCCCTTTTAATGAGTCGATTTGTCTAGTAATACCACTTATCTCCTTTTGTCATGGGGCCCAGTTTATATTATTTATTTTTGTGTGATTTATATGAATTTTTTAAATGTCACGTCTCGTGTGATGGAATGATTTATATCTCATAAATAACGGTGTAGGTTTAATATAATTGTGTTGGCAATACCACTTATTTCCTTCAGTCATGGGCCCAGCTTATATTATTTATTTTTGTGTGATTTACACGAATTTTTTAAGATGAATTTTTTAATATCACACGTTATGATGAAATAATTTAAATGTGAGGGAAGAGTCTCCCATAAATAAGGGCTTGGATTCAAATCATCAATTTGATAAACCCAACCCAACCGAATGACTCGGATTTGGGTTAGTTTTTAGTGGGGTTGGTTTTTTATTTTTGTTGGACGCTTGGTTTGGGTCGTGTTTAGTCGGCTTAATTTAAAGCTTAGTTGTTGTTATTGTAAATTTCTAAATATAACATCAAAATATGAAAAGACTTTCTTTATGCGACAACATAGGAAACATTAAAGTGATAATTTGATTGAGACATTAGAGTGAAAATATTAGCGTTCCTCAATTAAATATTTCTTGTTAATGTTTTTGAAACGGCTAAATAGCACACTGATTGAGACAAGCCAATCATTTTACCTAATCTAATCTTAGGGGAACACTTAGGTCCCGCCACAGATTCAGTGTTGATTTTGATAAAATTTGTATATTTTATGATAAATGTTGTGTCCATATTGATAAATGTATGTTTATTATTGTAAAAATAAAATTTGTGAATTCTAGTAGAATTAGTGATATTTGTGATAAAGTTAACTTTATTACAAACTACATACATTTTACAACACTTGATATATATTTTATCAAAACATACACAAATATTACAGTTTTTAACACATTTGACAGGACAATCTGACAGCGGGACCTAACAACTTCCCCCAATCTCAACCATTTTATTTTTACCCAAATTAAAATCCAGGACAGATTTGAACCACCATTATGATTAAAGAAGAATATTTAATACCAGGATCCCAACTATGGGTCCGACTTACCTCCGGTTTGGAATTAACTAGAGATCTCCTGTCAAATAACGGAAATGCTGTCACGTCATCTTTATTTCAATTAAGGGTGTAGATTAAGCCAGTATGTTTCTTTTTTGTTCTCTTGTGTTTTTCTTTTCCCCTTCCCTAGTCTCTTTCTTTCCCCTCTGTCTCCTTCCTCCTTCTTCTTTATTTTTTTTTTCTTTTTTTTTCCTTTTTTTTTTTTCTGGAAGCGTCGCCCTTTCATTTATCTTAAGAAAAAAACTTTCAAAACCAAGAAAAAATTTGACCAACAATACAGCAAGCAAAAGCTCACATTCTAACTAGAACAAAGCTCTATAGCCGCCACATTATTCTACAAGATTTTTTTGTAAGATTATTTTCTTTGTATAGCATTATTCTATCAGAAAACATAAAAGATATCAAATGACCATTTGACTGAAATATTAGAGTTCACTCAACCAAATAAAACGAAACTGAAAAATATTATAGCTCACAGTGAAGTAAAAATGTCAAATTTCCAGCCGCCACCACAATACAAGTATCAAAATCCAGCCATATCAAAATGCATATGCGAAAATTCCGGCCATCACCCAAGTAAAATAAGGAAAATATACATCATAATACTCGAGTCGGCGAAGAATTGGTTCTCGATTTACCTACCCCATCATCATGATTTACATTAGGGGAAACAGAGTTCAGATCAATGCCCTCAGATGCACAAATGTCAGAGATGCATGGAGAAGGCTATATTGTTGGTCAAATTTTTCTTAAGATAAATGAAAGGGCGACACCTCAAAAAATGGAAAAAGAAAAAATAAAGAAAGAAAGAAGAAGGAGGAAGGAGACAGGAGAAAGAAAGAGACTGGGAATGGGAAAAGAAAAAAAAGAGTAATGTTAGAGATACAACTTATTTTACAACCAAATACTTACAAACTGATGTGGCATCCAAGGTGGAGGTTGCCATGTCATTAAAATATAACACTTAAATTTAGCCATCATTAATTCATTATTATTATTTTAATGACATGGCAACCTCCACCTTGGATGCCATGTCAGTTTGTAAACATTTAGTTGTAAAATAAGTTATATCTTTAGCATTACTAAAAAAAATATACGTGACTTAATTTGCATCCTTAAGATAACGTGATAGTATTTCCGTTATTTAATAGAGGATCTCCGGTTAATTCTAAACTTGAGGTAAGCCGGACCCCCCAACTATTATATCAAGCAAATCTTTCACATACTCCAGCAAGAAAGTCCAATAATAGAAGTCAGATTATGCTAATATTATCAAGCAGACTTATTTTGAAAATTTAACCGTATCATGTCTTGTCTTAATCAAATGGCCTTGGGCCAATAAATGGGCTCTGGCATACAAGTCCAATTTACTTAACAGAAATAATTCATTTTCTATGGATATATTTATTGTTTTATTTTATTTTATTTATTCAACAGTTGGGGGCTGCCAAAAAACTGAGAACGAAGTGGAATCCAAAAATTCTAATACAACTACCAAACAGGTGGGAATTAAGAGAACACAAAATTAGATGCCTTATAGCAGTGGTTAGTCAAATTTGGCAGCTAACCACACAGCACGATAATTCTCTCAAATTGATAAATGTAAGAATTCTACACGTCGTGTGGGGTACCATGGGGAGGGGATTTTAACGTCAGTTTATCCTCCATTTTTTGTAGTTATGTGATGAACCAATTGATTGTATGCGAGATATAGATAATGAGACTTATTATAAAATAGAGAAATTGAGGGAAATTTATGTGGTATGGCCTAAATGTCTATAATCTTAACTTAGAGAATGCAATTTTTTTTTTGGAAAGAAGTTTAGAGAGTTTGAGCATATGGTATGTTATTGAAATTTAAGAACATATTGAATAGAAATCGATTACTAATTTATAGCTATTATGACAATTGTGAGTTGGAATGACGATAATATTTTTAGACAAGAATTATAGAGACACAATTATTGTTTTCTTTTTTATATTTGCACAGAGTGAATTTAAATATTATCAAATTAGTTTTCTTTTATTTAATTGGATTGAACTAAATTCTGTTCAATTCGAATTGATCTTAGGAGAAGATATGAATCTCACATGTTCTTAATTGAATATATGTCTTCATAATTATAATTTTTCAATTAAAATTAGGGGAAAAAAAAATTACTTGAAAAGAAAAAAAGATATAATTTATTTTTAGAATATGAGTCTAATAGTATTCATCATCCAAAATGTCAAAATGTCCCCACTGACCGTAAAAAGTAACTTTATCTTGTATTCCTCGTGCACTAACACCATTATTTTACGGCCACTGTTTCACATTTTAGATAATCTCCGTCCCAAATCAGGGGAAAAAGTACAACCCCGATTTCGAAACCTCAACGGCTCAGCCCTCTCTCTCTCTCTCTCCCTCAATTCCGTCTGAGAAAAATAATATTAAAAAACAAACATAAAAAAAACCGTTCAAGTTAGACCAACGTGAACGAAATATTCTGTGATGAAATCAGTGACATCACCCAACCACCGCCACCGCCAATAGAATCATCACAACCGTCCATTTCTACTCCTTTTCACTTCTCAACCCTACAATTTTTATCACACCATATAATTACCCTTCCCTCCTCATTCGATAACTGGACGCCACCGGCGGTAACGTATGGAAGAAATTCCGTTATTATTCTTGTTGTTCTAGAACGTTCCCAGAGTCGACTCGTTTCTCTGAATCGGATCGAGGAGGCTGACTCAGTGACTCGCTTCTTTTTTCTTTTTTCTTTTTCAGGTAACTCGTTTATTCTTGTGAGGCGGTGATATGAGAGGTAGCTTGTTAAGCCGTCGTACGGAACAGAGGCTCCGGCAACTCGCGATCTCCACCGTCGGATCGGTCAAGATCAAGCTCCTCCTCTTCTCTTGCATCGCCTTCACACTGATTTTGCTCCTCTCTCGCGGGTCGGGTTTCACGGGATGGACCTCTTCGAGCGCTCCTTCGGATCGATTACATGTCCCACGGTTCGTACAGTTCAAACTCTCTCTCTCTCTTTCTCTTTCTCTCTCTGATTAACAACTTAATCAGTTACTAATTTTATATTTATTGTATATTAATAATATATTTGTTTATTTTTTTCCGAGCCATTGAATAAAATAGCGTGACTAAGTCCTGGCGTTTTTAAATTTCTGCTTCATTTCGATTGTTCTAAGTTAATTCCGTTTTAGTAACCAAAATTTTCCAGTTTTGGTAACAAATCTTTCAAAGACTTTATAACTTTCAATTAGTTTCCAATCTTATAGTGTAATTGATTGTTCCTTATAATTATACACATTTTGTGTACAGGAAAGGATATGCTATTGTAATGAATACATGGAAACGATATGATCTATTGAAGCAATCAATTTCTCATTATTCATTGTGTCCTGGACTTCAATCTATACATGTTGTGTGGAGTGAGCCTGATCCTCCGTCGGATTCACTTAAAAAATTTCTGAACCACATTGTAGAGTCCAACTCAGGAGACGGACGAGAAGTTGAGCTGGCATTTGATATTAACAAGGAAGACAGTTTGAACAATCGGTTTAAAGAGATTAAGGATTTGAAGACGGATGCCGTTTTTTCAATTGATGACGATGTTATATTTCCTTGCTCGTCTGTGGAGCTTGCGTTTAATGTATGGCAAAGTGCGCCTGATACAATGGTCGGGTTTGTGCCACGTGTGCATTGGGTTGATGAATCGGTACGCCTATAAATTCCTTACCCTCAAGCTAGTTAATCTAAATATGCATCATAACTATATCCATTAACAGAGACATGAGAAAACACATCTCATCTTATAGCACACAGAGTTACAATGTTTTGTTAGGATGTTGCGTTGGATATACGGTGAAGGATAAGAAAATTGACAAGTTCTTATAGAATTTAAACTTACATATCAATCTGAAGAAGCAATCTTCAAAGTGACCTGTTAATATGGTAGTATATGGCTTGTAGCACAAGTATTAAATTTTTAGCTAAATGTCGAATTTGGATTGATATACGAATTCATTTTATATCTACTACCATTTATTTCTATTGGCATTACCGAAGAGGAATCAGAGAGTCGCCTGCATGTTGAATATATAAATAATCTGTCAAAGCTTGTAATTTTAATAAGTCTTATCTATATGCAGAAAGGCAACAATGATTACTACACATATGGTGGGTGGTGGTCAGTTTGGTGGACGGGTACGTACAGTATGGTACTCTCAAAGGCAGCCTTCTTCCACAAAAAGTATTTTAGTGTATACACAAATGAAATGCCAGCATCAATTAGAGACTTTGTAACCAAAAACAGGTCATTGCTCACCTTCTTTTCCCCTTGTTTTGTTGATAGTATATCCATTCTTTGAGATGTTTCATGTACAAGTAATATCACTAATTCTGGGAATGGATTTACCAGGAACTGTGAGGATATTGCGATGTCTTTTGTTGTTGCGAATGCCACTGGTGCTCCACCTATATGGGTGAAAGGTAAATGATGTACCTAATTCAAAGCCATGTTATTGTCCATTAGTTTTATCTCTTTCCTTTTTTACTTTAAAAAAAAAAAAAACATTTAGTGCATTGCTAGTTATGCCAGATATGCTTAATATGATGATTGGAATTTAGTTAGGATGGGAATAGTAAAATAATCAAGTAGTTTGTTTGATAAAAAAACTTAATGTAGTAGAACTCAAAAGCTGTATATCTTAACTTGGAATCTTGAAAGAAGAGATTGCTGTGAGCAACGTGTAGGTAGGAGTGGAGTTCCTACTTAGTAATGATCATGTGAATGTTATCAAATATTATTTGATCTTGATCCTTTCAAGTTACTGATGGAAACATAGGTTAACAACGGTACCTTAAAAAGGCACAATGTTCTCAACATTGCAGTCCTGTTGGTTTCTTATTGGGCAGTGGTTTGTATTGGGTTGTTATATTGAGTTGTAATTACCTGCAAGCTCATAGTGTTAAACTGTTAATAGCTTTGCTGTATGCTGAAGCATGCTATATTCTTCTACTGGTGGGCTGACAATCTCACCCAGCATTAGAGCTGTTGAATATCTGGAAGTCAATCCTTTGCTAGTGTTTGTATCTGTTATGGCATATAATCATGCCTTGCTCCAAAAATTGTCTCTATTTTACATAAACTTTTTTAGTGCTTTGATTTGGCGCAACAACAAAGTTTTTGTATGCATATCAAAGTTAGAAGTTCCTAGAACCTCTAGATGCATTTTGAGAGCACATGGATCTTTTATTATCATCAATGAATATCTGCAATAGCATGCAAGTGACTCTGCCTTTGTACAAATGGAAGGGAAGGTAATTGTATTAGGTATGTGTAGTAGCACCTGTATGTACTTATGTCCTGATTGTGGGGGGTAGCGGCAACTCAAGCCAATTATTTCCAAAAACTGAACTGCATCTAATATAAGTGCTTACTGTGCCTTCATGCATGTTTTGTTTATATCAATTCAAATATATTATTGGTGTTATCATTGTAGCTAAGATATTTGAGATTGGCTCAACTGGAATCAGTAGCTTGGGAGGTCATAGTGAAAGAAGAACTCATTGTGTCAATCGATTTGTTGCGGAGTATGGGCGAATGCCTTTAGTATCTACTTCTGCAAAGGCTGTTGATAGCCGCAACATCTGGTTTTGGTGATGCAGGAATTCATCCTTCCTTTTTAATTGCTGAATTCCCGCTCTTTTTGGTTTGTCAAGTTCGGTTATTCCAAATCCAATTCTTATTGGTTCTTTAGTTGTAAAATATTGAAATTTCTACATCACTTAGTGTTTTGGAGATAGGAGTTAGCTCATCAATTATATTGATTTCTTGTATTCTGATCTTGTAACACGTGGCAGTTGCCATCTTAGATAACTACTTGTATTAACCTTTTGAGTAGAATGAAGACATTACTTCTTTTGTTTTGCCTGAATATTGGACTTCGACAGCTAGATGCATTTTTCCTTAATGATCTTAAAAAGGAAGAATGTTGGATGCACTGCACTACTGCAATGAGAATGATAGAACGCATATCGCACTGAAATACCAATAATATTTGATGATATTAAAAAGGAAGAATGTTGAATGCACTGCACTACTGCAATGAGAATGATAGAAGGCATATCGCACTGGAATACCAATAATGAGAGGAAAAAAAAAAAAAATTCTCCTCCAAACACCGCCACGTCATAATCTCTTCACCCACATATGTCCATGTCATCTTACCCACTTTTTCACTCTCTCTTTCTCTCTCTCTCATCTTTCACCTTTTCATCTCCCCCTCACCTCTTCATCTCCCACTCTCTCCCCCCTGCCTCTCCATCTCTCTCAACTCTTCATCTCCCATGGGTTTTTCCACCTTTTGCCTCTTCATCTCCCTCACCTTTTCATCTCCCTAATTGATTGCAATATCAATCTCTTATTTAACTCTCTACTACTCACTACCCAACAATTGGTGATGCTGCGCTCGAAATTTTTTTTACCCCCTATGCTTCTATGGTGGTTTGTGTATAAAAGATGCAATTTTTTTCCTTATTTGCTCTTTGATTCGATTTGTGGATTTTGTGGTATGTGTTATTACTTGGATTGTAGTTTTTATTTTTATTTTTTTATTGGATTTATGGGTTCTGAACCTTTGTTTGTAGTTTTGTGGTGATTGGTATTTTTTTTTTCCCTTGGTTTTGTGATTGAAGTTGTGTGTTTTGTGTTATGGTCAAATTAGATTTGTTTTGTTTTGTATATATATATTTAATTGCATAAATTTGATGATAATTGAAACTATTCAATAAGTTTATGCTACAGATGTTTACGGGTCTACATTATAAATAAATTTCTTATATTTTGCACACAAAATTAAGACGTTTTCGCGCATCGCGCGGGTTTGCGACTAGTGATATTAAAAAGGAAGAATGTTGAATGCACTGCACTACTGCAATGAGAATGATAGAAGGCATATTGCACAAATACCAATAATAATTTCATGCATCCGGCATATCTATCATCTCTCTCAATACATGAACCTCACACAATTCTGGAATTCAATGTTATGAGGGATATGATGCATATGTACAAGATGCCCTTTCTTGAAATACGGGGATGTATATAGAAAATTTTATATAGCGTTAACACAACATGGTAAAGCATTTGAAGGAGCTTCTAAATATATTGAAGATTTCAGGATGCAGCAAATGAAAATATTCGTATATTGAAGGACAACGGGGTTCACTGCAAATTTGTTCCATAGTCAAGCGGTCCAAATTCAAGGAGATAAGGGGCTTGAGAAGGCTTCAGGAACAAGCCAAATTTAAACAAACGTATGATATCATTGAGCTCGTCAGCCTGCTTTGTCTCAATTAAGTAATTTTAACACCAACTTATTTTAAGAATCACAGGGTGTGTCTATTTTGTACCAAGCTTCCCATCTCTCTCTCTCTCTCTCTCTCATTGAGAGTAAATTGCTCCATCTCTTTCACAATGACTTGAATCGAACACAACATTTCACAGGGACTCGGAGGAATATCTCCACCAAAATATCATCACAAAAATAATTCATACTCTATTCTCTCACTGAGCACTTCAAGCTGCTAGAGGCCTTATTAAAACTTTAGTCTCATTGATTTAATATAGCAACCGAATTCTAAATCTAATTTCCCATTAGTAGTTAGTAAATATAGCAATCCATCAGTTCTAGAATTACTATTTTCAGAAGGATTTCCATTTCTTTTGGTGAATAAAGTTTGGAATACACATATAAACCAATGTAAAATTATTCCAATACAAGAATTTTAGTGGTATGCTACCATCCCTCATCTACAAAACTTTATCGTAATCGTCATTGGCTGTATTGAGTGGGAAGCAAGTCCCCTCACCGCCGGTGCTCCAAAGGAAAGTGGCATATTTGGATCCATGAAAAGGATTGTCAGGCTCAGCTGCCACGGCTTGCAGGTACCTCTCTTCTGCTGCCCACATGTCCTTTCTTACCATCCACAAGAAGTCTGCATATCGACTCAATGTTAGAGCATCTGTTGGTTTTACCAACACAGCACGTTTAAAGCACTCTTCTGCCCTGCAAACCCAGAAAGGATAAACAAACAAACTTAGCAACATGTCACAAGTAAAAGCATGCTTTCAATTTTCACTATCCTAATTGTACAACATGAATTACATGATATCGGTCTAATAAACTATAGTATATACTCAAGTCAAATGCAGAACAACTGAACCAATTCTACTAATGGTCATTGCAAATTAGAGGTATTTCAAGCATTTGATTCTCAACCAAATTCTTCAAGCCATGCACTGTTGTTTTATTCAACATAAGATTATGGTACTTGGTTGCTCAGCAGCTTCTTCATGCTAAATGGTGAATTTTGTGGCAGAAACATAACTTCTTAGAATAGCACGGTAGAGGAGTCAAAATCACCCCCACAAATGTATGTCATCTAGTTAAAAGGGAATCAAGGATAAGTCCTCATTCTAAGCTTACAATACGACCAAAAAAGGATGACATAGCACTAAATACTATCCTATCATTGTCTATTAGAATATATTGTCTCACTGGTTTGGCTTGCATCCAATGCTCTAGTGCATTAGACGCTACATAGACACAATAAATGTCCAATGCACTGAAGTATTGGACGGACTCACCACTCATACAACGAAATTTCAACTCAAGCAGTGGTGCATCTTAATGGATATCATCTTTACTCTACTGACTAACAGAAAGTTGCCCAGCTAATCCGTGCAAGCAAAGAACAACCATCTGATAAGTCCAATTCGAAGCCTAAATTTGTAAGCAATAAGGAGACTATTCAAATGTCGATTTAATTGGCTAGTCCTAGTCTCTTTCACCAAAATAGTTTAGTTTTCAAAGACACATACTTTCAAAGTTTCAATAAGAAAACAAAATAAAATGAATTCAAACACTAACAAGACTAAAACTAAACACTCACCTATCATTGTCATGAGAAACGAGGTAGAGGAATTGCGCATAGTTGGACAACAGAAGAGGATTATTTGGCTCCTTGGATAAACTCATCTGGTAAAAAAGATCTGTCCTAAAGTAACTCTCATAATTATCTGATTCGATCTCCACCTTCACCGGCGATACCAACTGTTGCCTTGTTAGATGATCAAGACCGTCCCCTCTCATTCTTGAAGCTTCCGCCACCATTGATTCCCACAAATTTATCTCCTCATCTGAGGTTAACACCTCATTCCTAGACAAAGAAACCTCAAATACCTCATCAGGAACATTAGGATATCGATTTGACAATGATGATATACCTAAGTTCTTGTCCCCAACTTCAGTACCACTAGCAATAGGGCTTACTTTGCCACCACCATTTATACTAGAAGATGAAGTTGAAATTGAGCTAGTTGGCATAGCACCAGACTGTGGTTCAACCATGTTATCACTCATTGAATACACAGTGAAATTAGCCAGAAGAATCATCACATAAACCATTAGACTCGGCGTTCGCGGAAAGACTTGTTGAAAGAGACACACGAATGATGCATTTATATCACTCTGCACCTTATCAATAATCCCTTGTAAATCTTCATCGTATAGACTTTCCCTTATATGCAAGGCATGGCTTTGAATCTCTCTGATCATAAACACCATCGAAGAAAATGCCTTCTTCACAGAACAGCAATTGAATTCCCTTGATTCTTTCAAACTCGCTTCCCATTGTAGCTTCCTCTTGATTATCCGAAGCGATAGAGGAATTTCAACTCTGTTCACTCTATGTTCAATGCTAAAGCGAACAACCTCATCTCTCTCTGGCCATTGTGGTGGCTCGGGCTCAATGCCTAGCATAGAAGGCTCCAAAGCATCAAGCTTCATACTTGAAAACTCCCTCAACTTTACTTCATCTTTTGCTTCCACAAGTCCGGTTTTTTCTAAGGTTTCCGATACTGTACAAGCAGTTTCCTTTTCAATTTCATACTCATCATCGTCAAGATCGAACCTTTTCACCAAATCCTCAAGCTGCTTTGCTAACTCTTTGTTGGAGAAATCATTAGAATCGGCACTGCAAGCTCGTTTTAGACTATTTCCTCTGGAACAACATGACCCAGAAACAGAAGGTAGATTAGCTAAGCCATAACCAAGAGCTTTATTGCTTCCTCTACGTGTTGACAATAAGGAAGAAGAAATTTTATAAGCTGGTTTCAAAGAAGAACAGACTGAAGAAGGGGCTGTGAGATGAAAAGTTTCCCAACTCTTTGCATTTGGACCAATTCTCAATCCCATAACTCTACGATCAACCCTGAATTGGCTCAAGAATCAATCAGAGAAGCCAGAAGCAGAGCACAGATTGAGAGAAAGAGAGAACTAGTAATTGATATATACTAGAAGAGAAGGAATAGGAGAAATTTTAGTCAAAGTCGCGTGAAGTCCGTGTAAAGGAGTCTAAAACTATTGATTTTAAGAAAGTGAAAAAAGTTGAAACTGTGAATCACCGTAAAGCAATCTAGAAAGTGCCCTTTGCCCTCATTTCGATCCTAACCTGAAAAAGATAAACACATTGGTCAAAAGAATCACAATCCCACCCCTTAATTATCCATCCACTTTTTAACATAAAAAATAAATAAATAATTAAAGAAAACAAATGCTACTTGGGTAAAATCTATTATCCTCGAATAAAAATTATACACATCAAAATTGTAAATAATTTTTGTTTGAGGATAATACAGCTATTTAAAAAACTTACTGTGGAATTGACAATTTCAAAGCTTAAGAAATATGAATCTGGGCTCTGGCTCTATCTTTTGGGATTCATTCATTTCTATGAAGAAATGACAAATGAAGGAGTCAAATACATCGCGGATTTTTTTCATCTAATTTTTGGGTTTCATGAGTGAAGGAGGGATACCATCACACGTGGAAGCAAGAGAAAAAACACGTGGCAGCAGAATATTTCTCGTGGGTGGTGAATTTACATTGGTTGGTGGGTGACAGAGTTATCACACAGGTAAGTGAGGGGAAACTACTTTCGATGTGCACGTGGCTGTCGATTCGTATTTTAACGTTTTCAGTTCCGAGTCATGTGAAACCGCCTTACTACGGAGAAAATATCACGGTCGATATGGACACGTAGCACGCTTGCAGATTTAGAAGTTTGACCCTTTCCACCCTTTCCACTTTTAAGTGAAGTTGTCAATTCCGTTTCGATGACCGATTTGTCTAAAATGAAATATTTCGATTTCGATAGATATTTACGTTCTGTTTCGGGATTACAGCAAATAATATATATATATATATAATTAAATAATTAATTAATTTTTCAATAGAACAAAGTAAAAAGACTAAAATTCAATAGCTCAAATATATTCCAATCCTTTGACTCATACATATATAAATCAAATAATACAACATTATACCTTAAAAAATTCAAAAAATGATTAAAAATTTTAATACGTAATAAAAATAAAACAATGAAACAAATATAAATAGCACACGTTATTTTTATAAATGTTTTGTCCTACAACATACAGTAACACACATATGTATAACACTGTCACAACTCACAACTCACACATAAACCACTGCCTTCACTTTATTTATTCTTATCTTCTTTTCATTGACCACTTCAACGTAACCCACTAAATCAGAAGTCTCTAGAGTCTTCTCAATACTTCTCATTTCATTTTCTTCTTTTTGTTGAACCCAAATGGCCATGGCCCATGGGTGGGATCTTTTTTTGGGAAATAATATTATTTTAATATTAATTTTGTAAAATAGTAATGTTTTGATATTATTTGTAAGAATAGCCTTTTTTTAAATCATGTTTCCATTACATGATTTTAAGAGCACAAATCGTGTCTTGGTTACACGATTTCACGTTGAAATCGTGTTACTGAAACACGATTTCCATTTTTTGCCAAAATCGTGTCTTGGAGACACGATTTCAAAGTGGAATTCTAAAAAAAAAAATTCCAACTCAGCAGTCACATACCCTAAAATCGTGGGTTCAAAACACGATTTCAACATTAAAATCATGTTTTCAAAACACGTTTTTAAAACGAGACTATTTTACTAAATTATTTCAAAATAATAACAATTTAATAAATTAATTTTAAAACAATATTTTTTGGCAAATTCACTCCACATGGGTGGATTCCAAGTAACAGGTGGAGTGGAATTTGAAGGAGTAGCAGAGCATATATAGCTAGATCTGAAAATGATTAAAAGAGGCATAAAGATGGAAAGAGAATATACTAGGTTTTGGGGTTGACGTCGACCCACTTAGAGATGGAGAAATGGACCTTCTCGCAGGTGGGGGCTTTGATCTTGTAAGGTTATTTCACTTCTTTGTTGGAGGTGATGCATGTCATGCCATTGAAAAAAAACCTTGAACGCATACCAACCGAATATTACTTTTCGGCCGAAATTTTGCAAAACTGACCGGAATGAACCGAAATGATCCGAAATTCAAGCCAAGGTGGAACACAAGGGTGTTTCGTACTGGTTAGCTTACTGGTACGAAATTTTCTGACCATTCCGTCCGGAACGGAACTGTATCAACAACTATGCTTATAAGTATGAATTGAGATTCGTTGCAATTGTTTGGTAAATTGTAACGTACAAATGTTTTTTAAGAGTTAAGATTAAAAGTTAAAATATTCATTTTTAATATTAACCCTTGAATAAAAGATCTTAAACTTAATTTTTCTATTTTTTATCTTTTATCTTTTTTTACCTTGCATTTTTTGAGCTTTTTGAGCTAACAATTGTATGATGAAATTGACCAAATCTCAGTCCAATTAGTTTTAGGATCTAATTTAGGTTGTAGTTTTATCTTGTATGTCAAAGATTAAATTGTTTTTTTTAACAAAAATATATGTTTGATCTTGGATCATGTTTTAGTTTCTAAAATTTACAAATTTCTTCTTATTTCTTAAAAAATATGTAAAAATATCACTTAATAAGTTAATCTTCCCATATCCTTACTATTTTTATTAACATTACAAAATTCGACCAATACATGTGATGTTATGTTAAAATAATGAGAATGTGGAATGATTAACTTGATATGTTTATAATTTATATTAAAAGAAAAAAGAAAAGAGAGAGAGAGAGATTAAAATAGAATCGGACTCAAACGATCAATAATATATTTTGTTTAAATTTTTTTATTTTCTCTTCTTGGGTTTGGACTAATGAAGAGCAATATGAAACAATGTGTGACTCGTTTATGGGCCGAAGGAACTAAGAAAGTACAAGAATTGATTATTCAATTCTGCCCAATTCAGCAAGATGACCAAAATGTGTTGAGAACCAAAAAAAGAAAAGAAAGAAAAAAGCATATTTGGTATGGTGGAAAACGGCATGAGGTCTTACTATTGAGGCCCAAACATAGATGCACCATGTTGGGCCTGTTTTATATCCAGTCCCACAAACATAGCCAGGGACAGATACTAACGGCAGAAGTGGCAAAATATGTACCCTGCTATAACAAGTTATTTTAGTTGACATAGTGATAAGTAAAAGTTTAATAAAAAACTTAATCTTGAAATTGAGATGGATTCTTTAGCGGCGGTTGAGTTTATTAATGTCTCCATCACTTTTAATGCTTTCTTGAGTACTGTTGTGGATGATTGCAGATACCTTTTAAAAAAGTTTGAGTTTAGTACCCTCAAGCATATTTTTAGAGAGATGAATGATTGTGTTGATTTACTGGCAAAAGCTGGTTGCGCCCAGCAATCTGATTTAATTTCTTTCTCAAATGCCCTAGCACATGTGCTGGAGGTTTTGGCTTTTGATGTATCTAATGCTACTCGGTTCCGTTTAATTAGGCTTTGGCTTTTAAAGGTTTAATAAAAAGAGAAGAAGAAAAAGTGTCTGTCGTGGCCAATAAGTTTCAAAGGCTAATGGTGCATGATATATGAACCACAGGCCTTTATTCTGTGGAAAAAGTGCCTGAACCTAGAATGGAAATCATACAAGGCTAATCTTAAAGCCCAATCATCTACACAAGACGTGATGCCGACTTTGATATCCAATGCTATCCATTTAATGCTAGTGCGGCGCTGCCTTCTGCAAGATAAAGAATTGGGCCCACGTCATTGGGCCATTGTCTATAATAATATGTGGATAGAATTTTTATTCTTCCAATTGACAAGTTATGTCACATGATCTACTTTTAAATGAATGTCTTATGAATATGAACCACATATAATGAATGGGGATAAATTCTTTTCTAATTTAGAAAAACACTTTATTTATTTATTATTATTTTTTTTATAAGTAAAACAAGACTTTATTAGTTATCAAAAGATTATACAATAAAGTTTGAAAACCCTATAAAGAGGGGGACAGAACCCTACACAAAGGCCAGTAAAAATGACATTCGTTATAGCCCAGTACCCTACAAAGAAGGCGGCAAAAGACACTTTATATTTTTACCTCCATTAGATATTTGATTTCTAATTTTGAGATTATGGTATAGTATGCTCAATGGTCACTTCTAAGTAGCCTTTTCCCATTTTGTTTCCTAGTAATTAGAAAAACAATGAATTTTACCATTATACTCATTGCGTGCCTTCGGTCAAACACTCATACATAGTCAATTAAGTAATAATTTTCATCTGATCCACATTTATTGTCAACTCCCAAGTTGACAATTTGGATGAGCGGCTATGCCCACAACAAAATTGATACCTATGCCCACTGCCAACTACTAACTGCCAACTACCAAGTAACCACATGACACCCACACCGCAATTCCTCCTACTTGGTAAAGACTTTGATCAATTTAAAGTAGTAGAATATTACGTCCTAATTAATATGGAATTTAAGTAAAACATTTGTGTAGGTAGAAAATATATAAATCGGAGAAAACTTAGTTACAGTATGTGGATTACATTAGGTTTTTTAATTACATTTAAATATATAATTGTATTAATTAATAAAACACAAATGATGTTATATTTTTCAAGGACAATTAAATGTAATGCAAACCGTAGAGAATGAGTACAAGTTTTTTCTTGATGTACCTTAAACTTAATGGCATTCGTCTAATATAGGGCCAAGGATGAGTAGTTTTGGAGGTATTTGAATATTTTGTAATTGTTTGTGTTTGAGTGTTATATTTTATAAAGACAATTAAAGGTATGTAATGCGAACTGTAGAGAATGAGTACACGTTTTATCTTGATGTACTTAAACTTTATGACATTTGTCTTATATAGGGCCAAGGATGATATTTAAATATTTTATCAGTTTGGTTACATTAATCTTTAGTGTTTGGTAGATTTGGGGTGCTTTTGTTCTGAAATTACCATTATGCTTATGCGGTAGATATATTGTTCATTTCATATCAACTTATTTACTGAAGCTTAGACCAAATATATATATATATATATATATATATATAAAAAAAAAAAAAAAATTTAATTTTTACTTATTTCTAAAAGTTTAGACAAAAAATAGAAATAAGTAAAAAGCTAAAAGCAGAAGAAGAAAAAAAAAAAAGTACTGTCAAACTGACACTAGTCATTTGCATTTCATTTCCATCCGGCTTAGGTTTCCAAGTATTGGACGGTAGGGCTGATTGGCATATTTTGACATACTCGAGCTCATCTCTGCCATGTAGGTAGTATCCATATCATTTATTTATTTATTTTTTTCGTTTCCCCTTTCTCTGTTTTGAATTAACAAAAATGGTCATATTAAAGCTACTCTTACAAGTTTTAGATAATAACTGGATGATTGAGTAAGGGTTTTAGATGATATAGAGTTGCTACAATAATTCGAAAATGAAGTTTTTAAATCCTAACCATTTATTATTAGGTGAGTGATTTAAATCCGTTGCATCATTAACATTTAAATAGATATAGAAAACGCAAGATAAATATACATTTCTTATCATGAGAAGAGTGATCGTTGCACAAAATTATAGATTTATTAATGTAGATATTTTGTTTAGACTAATTTCTATAATATGAAAAATTATTACGAGACCGATGTATAGAATACTCCTCTCATAACATGTTCATTTCACAAATGTGTGAGGCTTACCACATGTGAGATGGGTGGTTAGTTCATAATTCATATACCATACAGTTTTCATTACACTTTCTTGTAAGGAACCTCGTTTAAAGGTAAGTAGTAATTAATGGGGGTGATAGATCGAGTCACCGAGTGGTTAGCAGTCTATCACCGAGTGGTTAGCTAGGTTTTACCTACTTTACCAAGAAACTTTTGTTAATGTAAAATTAAAAGACATCTTAAGTTCCATTTAAGCTGGAATTATGGTACTCATCATATGATGGTTCCAGCAACTCTCACATTGAACAAGCATTATTAAAAAAATGCTAAATTGCATAATCACTTCTTTGGGTTTTGGTCATTTGTAAACTGACCTCCTCGGTTTTAATTTTACAATATAACCTGAGGTTTTTTAATTTGTGAAATTGATCCCTCTAAGTATATTTTTTGTCAATTTTGCTAACAAAATTTGTCACATGCATTGCACTTGGGTTTATAATAATGAATTTTTTATTATAAAGTGGTCACATATAATGTACATGACAAATTTCGACAAAAAAAATGTATTCAAAAGAGTTAATTTCACCAATTTAGAGGTCTGTTTGTAACTAACCCAAACTCCAGGAGGTAATTATGTAATTTGGTCTTAAAAAAATAAAAAATAAAAAAAAACCCTTGATTAAGTGTTGTTAATAAACTAAAAATTACTTCATCTTGTTCCTTTTCAACTATTCACTCCTCACTTTATCTCCTTTTGTTCCCAATATATTCTTTGAAGTCATTTCATTCTAAACATATCTCAAAGATGAAAATTCTAAAAATGTTTCCTTTCATCAAGCACCATTACAAACAATATAGGACCAGAAAACTTTTACATTAAGATCAAAGTATGAAACTAAATGGTACAAATACTGGCCAAAAAAGCTAATGGTACAATAATATAAATTCAGGAAAAAAAAAAAAAAAAAAAATCTTACAAAGAATCATTATAATTTAAAATTTTCCATGTGTGTAAAACCTAAAACTAGCAAGATTGCCCTTAGTACCACGTGTCAAACCAGTCGTTGACTCCAGTCAAACCCAGTAAGATTCACTGTGTCCTCCGAGTCCATTTTTCCAAGCCAGACGTACCGTTATCGTGGTTCCAAAAATCCCCCAGAAATGTCTTCGCCGCATCCAAACTCGGAAAATAAGTAGGCTCAAGGAAGATCTGACTCAGTGAATCACACGAGTCGGAACTCACGACAACTCGGTTTGCGTTCGCCTCTAAGCTTCCCATCACAACCACAAGCAATTGCTTGTACGCGAAGAAGAATCTCTTCATTGCCGACTCGATCGCTTGCAAAGCTTGAAGGAGATGAATCTTCTCGAACTCTCTCTTCTCGCTGTAGAGCTTCATGGCAGCCTCTTGAATCCTTGGTCCACCCATGGGGTCAACCTCCACGCCTAGAATGTACGGAACCTTGTGCTTCAGATCCTTGCATTGCTTCGCGATCTCGACTAAAGCTTTCGATCTGAAACAAAACGGTTTCGTTTCGTTGAACGACTTGACGTTTAGTTGGTTCTTGAGCCTGAGAAAATCTTCCGGGTCCATCAACAGGTGGAGATCTTCGATTTCAGATAGAAGCTTCCAGATCCGTTCGATCAGATAGCAATCGCTCGCGGCCTTTTCGAATTTTTGGCTTTCGATTCTCTCCGTGATTCTCTTCAAGAGCTGCTGCGACACGTGGATCCACGACTCGAGGATTTGGTGCGCGGTGTACACCGTTTGATTCTCGTGGTTGTGGATGTGATCGTACGGGTTTCTCTTCAAGGAATGAAGCTCGCTAGGTTTACAAACGGCGTCGTATTCGAGGTTCGGTTTTCCGTTCAGGTTCGGCTCTCCCAAGCCTAGCGTGTACGGACACCTCCGCATCTCGCACTCGATGGAGTACATGATCTTCTGAGCAACGTCTTCGGATTTCTGCCACGTGGCGAGACGAGGGAGCAAGCTGGCCTCGCTGGCGCGGCTCACCACCGTGGTATCTCCTGAAACCTTCCACACCTCAGCGTAACTCCCATCGCGAGCCAACACGCCGTTCGATGATCTCAGATCAACGATCGGAGCCGTGCCACGTGTCTCCAAATCATCCTCCTCGTCCTCGCAGAGATTCGCGATGAGCTCTATCTGACTCGTCGTGAGAGACTCCAGCCTCCGCTTCCACTCGCGCTGATTCGAAAACGGTCTCGGATCAGACAAAACCGTCGAAACGAACCGGAACGAAATCTCTAAAGCTTGCAAAGCCGGTTTTAAAACAGACTCGTTTTTCCAACTCGGAAACTCCTCAGAGCTCCACAGCTTTCGGAGCTCCGGTAAGCGAACATAATTCTCGTAAGCCGAGCAAGCCGAATCGGAAGCGGCAGATATTTCGGAGGCGCGAAAGGTAAACGGTACCGAAACTTGGAGTTTATTAGAGAGTCTCGGAGATTTGTTAGGCATATCGGGTGAGACAATCTTTGCTTTCCAATCTAAATCAACCATTTTCTGAAAGTGAGGAATGAAATGAAGAGAGAATATAAATTAAAGTTTTTCTGTGTTTTGTTTTAATTTGAAGAAGCAAGAGACTCTCACAACGGTATTTATAGGAGGATAAGAGATATTTGAACAGGAAAAGGCGTGTGGAATAAGAGATTGGTATTGAATTTGAAAGCCGCGGTAGTGGGAAATTTTAAAAAACTATAAATTGTTTTATTTATTATTAATTTTTTTTAATGTTTGATTTTTTTTTTTTTTTTTTTTGAGCCGTTGGATATAAAAATTGGTACAAGATGAAGCTTATCCATTTCACCTAACGTGGAAGGTGTCTTGGTACGTCTAAGAAAGAAGCTGCCCTTGTTGGAATCGTTGAAGTTGGACTTGGGTCATTAGCACGTTGTGGTTTAACAATCAACTTTGTCCGCCTACAAACTTGATCTCACACTTCCCTTTCTTTTTTTTGTCTTTTGGTCTAAAACCCAATCACATCTTGACACATTTAGGAATAATTCAATTAAAGTAATTAAGTAAAGTAGTACAGCTTGCTTTGTACATCGTGGGATTTATTCCTAGGATGCTTCCTCAATGTTCGTTACCGATTCCAGTGTTGAATTGTTTACCAATCGACACAAACAGTACATTGTCGGTATAATATGGTTCGATTTCTATGATAGTATGAATAGGGAACTCAAAAATTTGTCCCTGCCTTTAGGGCCGATCCTCTGATTAATATATTTTAATATATTTCGGCCTTTTGGTAAATGGAAGGTACATAATTTTTCTATGATTTTATGGGACGAAAACTCCAGATTAATCGGGTCTATTGGATTAAGATTGAAGACAAATTAATCATGAAAATAGTACAAATTAAGGATAATGCCGACCATTCTCCACATAAAATAGAGCGATCTAATGAGTCTGACCTTCTCGGGTTATATTGAAGCCAAATTAAGTTTATAAACTCTGATTAAATTGCAATGAAAAAGGAGAATGAGATATATTTGATTAGGTTTGGAATGTGATGAACAATTTGATTAGGTTCTACCTTGTACAGTGGACTATTAAAAGTCGAGCCCAAATGATAGGCTGTTCGACCTCTAAGGGGCAAACCATGTTTCTTTTCTCCGTTGTTTACCCACCTTGTTTTTGTATGAAACCACGGACGAAGGCCCTTTTTTTAATTTTGTCCAAGTTGTGCAAACAACAATAAATGTCAATTTAAATGCTAGATAACCTTAAAGAATATATATTCTACCATCCTTGATAGCGAATCTGCTGAAACAAACCGTTTAAGCAAAACTTTTTTTGTAAGATAAACTAATTAACTTTTTTTTTTATCCCTTTACTTGTCTCCAATGAGTCGAACTCAAGTTGTTGTGTATGTGACAATTACCATTTCTTCTTTGTATTTATGATTTCCATAGTGTTTGTCAACATCACAAGTGCAACTTCACCAAACAATGATAAAGAGTGATTTAAATTATTTAATTGAACAAATTTGAGGTGATGTATCCCGGCCCCTATGAATTAATTTGCTAAATTGGGCGGCCATATCCAAACCATAAATTAGCAAGTATTATAATTGGACCAACCATATCCATTTATCTCATTGAAATCCTCAAATTCTCTTCTTTTAGTATTTAGCTAAAATTGTGTCAAATAACATTTATTTGATTTTTAACTGCCACACATTTCTCGTCTAACTAAACAAATAAATATTGGAGAATTAATATGAAAGAGAATTATTCCAACAAAACTACAAACACAACGTTTTCACAATATTGTATAAGTGTCAAACTATTATTGATTGAAAATAAAATGATATTAGTAATGTGTTTATATGAAAACTAACAACAACTTGTCACATAGATAATATTATGAAAACATTATGCGTGTAGCATTGCGGTTTCCCCTAATCCCTCTTTTTTCTTTCTTTATTGGTTATAGCTCATTAAGCTCATCCTAAAGTTCTTAACTACAGAAGTTTCTGGTAACATACCAATTATGAATTTGAATTTTCTTAATACAGAGGTCAACAATAATTGTAAATGTCAATGGAGGACCTTTTCATCCCTGTCGGTCTTCATAGTCTATCCAAAAATCCAAAACATGGGTAGCATTTTCCTTTACCTAATACCCATTCAAATATATGGGAATTGGTACCCTTAACTTAACTTGCTTTTGGAATTCTGGATAAGCCTCCATTCCTTTTGTCCCATTCCCACACTGCCACAATTCAAAGACAGGCAAGCGAATCGAGGCCAAGCGAAAGAACCTTCACATATAGTTGGACTCAATCTCCGCGTTTACCGCTTAAAATTCGCCAATCCCACCGCCGTTGATTGGTACACGTGTCACCTATAATTGCTCCCTCAAAAGCAAGTCTCATGCGTAGTGGCATCCAACTCGGCATCTCTTTTCTCATCCAACTAATAAAATCACGCGGGAAACCATGTGATATGCCCCTTTAATTTACCGACACGTGGCGTGCACATCACGTGCCTCACCCACTAATCATCTACTCTACCTGTCGGATATATGTGGACAGATCAAGTCCAATTGGCGGTGCAAAACGACCACTTAAGATTATGCCACGTGGAAGTACAGTTGGAGTGTTGGACGGTAACGGTTATTTGGCTTACACGTCTAACTCTAGCTAATTTGATGCGACATGCGTCGTAGAAGAAAATGGCTGTTGATTCTTGGGCATGGGCCGCCAAACTGTGAAAACAAAAATCAAAGTAAACAATTTTTTTATTTATAAATTTTTTAAAGGATCCTGTCGAGTGTTTTTATAATAATGGTTGAGGAAGTATTTAATACTTCCATTTAATGCTTTCATTTAATACAAAAATAACTTTTAAGGGTATTTTAGTTTTTCTATTTATTATTTTAATATTAAAAATTTGTTATTTTTCGTAAAGTGTAATCATTTAATGCTCCGTAACTATTGTCCTAAGGGCACTGATTAACAAAATCCATTTTCTATTCCAATAATAAATAATAAATAAAGATCTTAGGAAAGCAAATTATATAATATTATTCGTATTTTTTTGACTTTGAATGGAGTCAATTGTGAGGTTGTGTAAGTCTCCTAGCAAGGAAGCATGTTTTATGGCCGATCATGGGGCATTACCTATAATGCACTAAAATTGAGGAATTGGACCTTTTATCCATTACTCTTGTAGTAGATAGGGACGAATCACAATTTGATGGTATATGCTTTAGAGGGTGTCGGTCTAGGAGCACTTAGTCAAAGAATAAAAGCTTAGGGAAAAACCAACGGAAGTAATGGGTTATTATTGTTGGGCTTGCTTGCCCCTAGAACAGAGATTTCCTTTCTGTCAAGCTCAACAAATATTTTATAATTTTGAACATGCCGTGTTTCCACAGTGATTCTAAGTTTCTTTCATTTTGAATTTGCCAAAAAAAAGTTAAAAGATGATGATTATGATCTTTGATACGATTTTTGTGCTCGCTTTTGTAGCACTTTCGGTTTTTTTTTTTTTCGACAAATATTGGGTATACTAATTTGAAAGTATGATGACTTCCTCTTGAAACATAGGCTCCAATTTTTATTTTTATTTCTCTTTTTGTGAAATAAAAGGATTAAAAGGAAAGATGTGACCTTGGACATGATATCTGAAAAGGTACACCACATCCTCCTATCCAAATAACAATAATAAACGCCAACATACGTAATGTAATAATGTTTAAGGTCATCCCGTTGGAGGATTAACGAAGCCACTCCGATGATGAAGTCAAGAAATGAATAATATTCAACGAAAGAAAATATATTCTCTTTCCTTGACCTGTTGCATACCATGACTATTTTCAAACGGGGCTCTTTAATTATAGTGGTGTTTTATCTACGCTACGTAAATTTCGATTTTTTTATTTTTTATTTTTGGTTTTTACGTGTGAGGTTCAATGGTTGGTGGAGAGATTTCTAATCAAACTAACCATGTGACAGGTTAAAAACCCATTAATACAAAGGTAGGTGACAATCAATTTATTGTGATAGGACTTAGGAGGTTAAGTGTGTTAGAGCCTTAGAGGTCTAGGTGGGCTCTCTTGTTGAGGACTTGCTTAAGTTCAACTCGGGGTAAGGATCAATGGTGTATGCTCAGAGCTCTAGATTAAGAGGTTCTCATGTTGATAGCCTAGTCGTGGTTGGCCTCGGCTGAAAGAACACCACGTCTTGGCACCAATGCCCCGTTGATCTCTAACAAAAAACTGGAGAAAAAAGAAAAGAAAAAAAAGACGAACAATGAGAGTATTCATGGACTTGTTCGTGTTTGATTTGTTAACTTCACCGTAAGCGTGTTGAAGGACCACCCTCCACTGTTCTTTAGAAAATTCCCTATAATTTTAAATGAGGACAACCAAAATAGGAGAATGATAACATTTAGAGGTTAATTAACATAGAAATCACAGAAGTTGAATCTAGTTTTAACATCATATTTTTGTAGCCCATTTGCCAAGTCATGTTAAGACCAAATCTAACTATCCACAATTCAGCTTGTTTAATTCTAATGAATCCGTCACTTGGCTATTCGGCCCAGTAATAATCCCCTCCCCCAAAAATCCCTCTCTATAAGAGTGTGGGTTCGATCCCCGGAAATTTCAAAATATATGTGTGTGAATTTATATTAGAATTTCTATCATATTTCAAAAAAAAAAATTCTAGTGAATCCTAGATTAAAAAAAAACAAACCTACCAGCTTATACCCTCTGTGTCCCTAAAGAGCCCACTCACCCCTAAGCAATAACATTCATTTCAAAATCTCTCAATTTGTTTATTTTATAATTCATATTTTATTTACTAGATATAACAATATACACATCACATCATTTAAAAATTTAAATGATGTATCTATATACCGTTAGATTTGTAATATTTACTCAAAATCATTAAATTGATCAAATGCGAGGATTTTAAAATGAAGAGGATCCCATTTTCGGGTGTTCTCATTAGAGGTACCCAAGGTTTGGTTACTGCTGCTCTGAGTAATAGGGGTATTCTAGGACGAACTGCACTACAAGCTCACGCAAGGGTGGCTCTGGGGAGGTCGCAATTTGCTCATGACATAGGCATTCGAAGAATCGTCTGGGAGATTGGATGCCCTGTGTTGGTGGGTCTGGTAAACTCGGACGGGCCATGCTTGGTGCCAGATGGTAACTTAGTGAATGACGTACATATTGTTTTTAGAAGCAATCATTCAAGTTTTTTAAATTTTTATTTGTTAATCTTATTGTAGTAAGGCTGCACAAACCTTAGCTGCAGAGGTTTTGTCCTCGTACTCTGGACCTGTGTGGGTGGAAAACTGTTCGATATGCACTAAGGATGGCAATTTTGCACCGACCCGACCCAAACCGCCCCGCACCGCACGGATTTTACCCGCCTCGTAGAGGTGGCGGGGCGGTAATGGGTATTGGCATTGACCCGCCCCGATTAGCCCGACCCGCCCCTACTTTTAATAATATTACAAAAATATTGGTTTTTATTATCATGTGATCATAACATTTTAGGTAAAACTAATTCAAAACAAAGAATCTTTATTTGTGGTTATTAAAGAGAATCCATGTTAGTTGAATTTTTGAGGTTTGGGTTTTATTTTAATTGAGGAGTATAAGTTTTTTTTTTTATTTGGGGCGGGGTCGGGTCACATTTTATAGTCGGGGCGGGTTCGGGTCACCCATGATCCGGTCCCGATCCGCCCCGTTGCCATCCCTATTGCACTACTCTATATACAATTGGAATTCTTCAATAAAATAACTCTATTGTTTCATTTAAAAAAAAAAAAAAAACAAATCCTATTTCCTAGAGAAGTTGTTGCTTTCCTCTCATAAAATTTTACATTTTAATGCCTGAAATATCCTTTTATTGCTTTATCAGCTGGTTTAGCTATCTTTTATTTGGTTGTAGTGTTTGTATCAGTGACTTGTAAGTCTATTATTAGATTTTGTTTTCATCCGGAATAATTAAGGTTTCGATTTGTAACATTATTTTTGGTATTTCTCCACTGTGGAATATCATTAAAAGGATAACATAATCTAACTGCTGTTAGCTAAAATCAGTGGAATTCAAATCCATGCATTTTGGGATTCAAACAAATAAATCATTTCAACTATATCTTGAAAGATCTCTATTGTCAATAACGCAACAATTTTCCACATTTAACGACAAATCAATCATATTCTTCTAGCAATTAAAAAAATAAAAATAAATAAATAAAATTCAGATTCTGCTAGCTTTTTTTCTCTTTTCTTTACCTTGCACACTTCCTACACTTAAAAATATTTCTTTATGACACATTATAAGAACTCGGTAACGTAACCCACACATATATGTTCCTATAATAGTGTTTATTGTTTACATAGCACTCGAATTTCGTAACATGTGATTTGACAATGTACCATAAGGCCTATTCTATTGGCCCATTTTCCATGACATTGAGAATAGATGCCTAATTGGCCTTACAAATATTGTCGACACGTAAAGAACAAAATCTTATCCGTGTCCCAATTAAACTCATCTTGCTGGATTCCATGATTGTTTCGTGCTATCAAGATGTACGATAGAACAGGAAATTTTTTGAACCATTAATCAATAAACTTTTTTTGAATAACCATTAATCAATAAACTTGTTTAATCAAAACTATAAACTTTGCTTTGGCAGGATTTTTAGCATCAGCATTGCGTTGAGTGATCTTTCGTCATGACTTCGAAACCTTAATTATTGATGTTATTCCTTTTAAGATATCTCTAAATCATTACTACCGCCACCAAACTCAAAAGAGAGATATATATTTATTTATATATGAATAACGGCATTGTCGGTGTTGCTAATAGCGATTATAATTATAATCAAGTTAATGAAGCATTGCTTTCTTATAGATGATGTTATAGTGGATAGACATTACGAGCAATTGATAAGAACATTTGTAAGTCAAACATGAAAAAAAAAAAATAAAAAAAAAACTCCCAACTTTTTTTTTTGGACCGACTCATCATTAAGAAATAGCAGGAAACGCTCTTTAACACGCTTGTTATTACCTTTATCTTTAATAGTTGACATTTGTTTTGCTCTTCTTCACGCTTCTTATTAGTTATTACTTATTAACTTTATCTTTAATAGTTGACATTTTTTCTAATAATGCAATATTTATAACGACAGGAAATTTGAGATTTGAATTCTGATTCTTTTTATAATAGAAAGTAAACAATGCTATTCAAATATAATTTATTATTATTATTTTTTTAATGGTTGACATTTTTTTTTTTTTTAATAATTCAATAGTAATGATGACGAAAAATGAGAATTTGAATTGTGATTTTCCACATAAAAAAAAAAACCCGACAATTTCAACTTTGGTATAATGCTTTTGGCAATAGTTGACACTATTAGATGTCATTTGTATTGATTTTTGGTTCTAATTACATGACTTTATGGCTTTTTTTTATTTTTATTTTTAGATATGATAGAAATTCTAATCTAAACTCACACACACATATATTTTGAAGATTCCAGGGATCGAACCCACACCCTCATAGAGGGGGGTTTTTGGGGAGGGGATTACCACTGGGCCGAATACCCAAGTGGCGACTTTATGGCTATAAATCATTACATCACAGAAATTCTTCTCAAAAAAAAAAAAAAAAAAAAAACCCTCTCAGAAACAGTCAGATTGGCTGTAGCCTTGTTTTTGGGCCCATAGCCCAACTTCACCCGTATTTTATTGCTCAGCAGGTGAAAATTGGGCTCAGCGCCCAATAAAAATAGTAGCTGTTTGGGCTAATGGCCTGGTCCAACAGAATGTGCCCCCGCTAATAACTTATAAGCAATATATTCCTCACAAAAAAAAAGATTTTGTAGTGTTTTTTCAAACAATAAAGCTACGAGATAACATTTTCAGGACAATACTAAGGTGTCAAGTTGTAAATGGTAAATAATAAAGTGTAGTAAGTGGTGAGTCCATATAAGGACTAATAAAAATATGTCAACTCAATATTGTTATGAAATTATTGTGAAAATACTTTGTCTATTCGCATTGCCCTTTTTCAATCGCATTAAGAGTTAGTTAGGTGATATCCAGTTAGCTTAATTGATAAAATCTCTTGTTATTATATAAGATACTTGATTTTAAATCTCGCCTATACCATAAACCAATATGTGTCTTAACCTAGTGATAAAGAATAATTATAATATTATTATAAAAAAAAATAGAGTCACCCTTGTTCCCATGGCCATTGCCAGGATTTAATTGATTGGACACATCCTTTTGTGATCAATGAATTTTCTTTCTGGGCTGAATTTCACTTATAAGATTATGGGTTCTGGAGGAGTGGAATGGGCTTGGATAAAGCACCACAAGATTACCCTTAGTCAGATTTCTACCGTATTTCATGTACAGTACTGCCAAAGCTACCAAATAGGTTGCTTTTTTTCATGGCAATATGGTTTTCTTATTGTTTTAGGTTAAATACACTTTTGGTCCTTAATATTTATTCAAGTTACACGTTTGGTCTGTAACATTTAAAACGGACAAAAATGGTCTTTAACATTTCAAAATCGTGCACAATTAGTCATTTCGTCTATCTCCGTCAACTCTATGTATACGTGGCTAACAGATTAATGACGTGATAATTTTTAATTGAGATTGCATTTATTTTCAATTACAAAGTAGGCATATGGTAAATCAAACCTCATACTTTATAACTTGTCACTTCAGAATCAAAATTTTCTATCCTATTTGTTGTGCTTCACTTTATGTTCTACCAATTGCAATATTTCACTTGTCAAATTGTGTCAGATTTTTTTTTTTTTTTTTTTTTTTACTTTATAAGGGAAAAAAAAAAGTGGCAACTCGTGCCAAAAAAACTTCTTAATAGACCTCAAGAATTTCATAATTTTAAAATGTTTGATATAATAATGAAAGTGTGGAGTACTTTGAAGTGATACATTTGATAATAATCATAATATGGAGTTTAATTTCGGGAATGGATTCCCTCCAGAGCACTGGAGGGAGCTAGGACGCGACATGTGTCCATTTTAGGACACGTGTCAGCCTGTAGCTCCCTCCAGTGCACCACTGCACTGGAGGTAAGCCACTCCTTGCATTGAAATAAGCCACGGTGCATGTACGAAAAACATATCTAATGATTGTTTAAAAAGTCCGAAAAACTGCAAAACATGACAGGTGTTCATGACAGGCGATTCAGGGGTTACCATGCACAACATTGGCCCATTGATTGTATTATTGTTGAACTCAAATCTTTGCTATCTTTTTTTCCCTTTTGGTTGGTGTCCCATGTTTGTAGGTAGCTCAACTGTGTAGCCCATTCTACTGCCGAATGGGCTGCTGCTTGTAATTTCATTGGAAGCATTCCCATCTCTTGAACTAAGATCCTTGTGGATAGAGCAGAAAGAGAAGTTTCCTTTGTTTTGAGGACTCCGGTCCTTCTTTAATATGTTTTCGTCGTCACCTTTCTACGACAGTATTTTTTCTTTTTCTTTTTCTTTTCTGATACTCTCTCATTTAATTACAAAAAGATAATAGTTGTTTTGTTAGGTTGAAATAGACACGATTTGGACAACATTATTTTCTAAATTTTAAGCCAGCTAGGTTGCTTAAGTTGAATGAAAATCTTCTATCCCACATTTTATGTTCTATTTTATACTCCACTAATCATAACTCACCACGTGTTTTTTTTCTTTCCTTATAAAAAAAACTAAGATTTAAAATGGAAAAAAAATCTAACACAATTTGACATATAGCTATTTGTGATTAGGTGAAATATAAAGTAGAACATAAAAAGTGAGATAGAAGATTTTAATTCCTTAAGTTAATAATATCTATCTTTTTGGACTTGTACAAACAACATTTCCATGAAGCTGTTAGTGTCAATTTTTTATGCATGTATAATGTTTTATAAACAAAAGTTCTTACCATTTAGAGGCAAAATCAATCTTCATAAATTGTCTAGATTCAAGATTGTGAGCTACCAGTATAGCATGAAGCGGGTCAGCCAAAAGTTGTTTATGAAGAGTAAAATCGACAAATCAAAAATTGATGTAGTAATGACAATCAGAAATTAAGGCTATGTTTGGTTTCTATACTCAAATTCGGTTTTCTGTATTCAAATC
This sequence comes from Fagus sylvatica, assembly GCA_907173295.1. Classification (NCBI taxonomy): domain Eukaryota; kingdom Viridiplantae; phylum Streptophyta; class Magnoliopsida; order Fagales; family Fagaceae; genus Fagus; species Fagus sylvatica. The sequence goes on from OU015769.1 coordinate 36,672,857, forward strand.
CAAAATTTCGCGGGTCCCACCACAAATTTTTTTGTTTGGCAACTGAACTTTGATTTTGTATTCAAGTCCAAACACTGTAGAAATGATACTCAAATCCAACATTTTGAGAACATCTTTTTGATGTTTTCATTTTTGTTATTCTGTACTCAAGTTTACTATTTAATAAAAAAAATATTTTCTCTCCTCACGGCGCCGATTCTCCTCGCCCAATGGCTCTCGGTGGTCTTCGCGGTGGTCGCCTGGCTTCGCGGTGGACGTCTGGGCTTCACCGAGACCATCTCTCCCTCGCCCAACGTGGCTCGCGAAAGGACCGATCTCTCTCTCTCTCTCTCTCTCTCTCTCTCTCTCTCTCTCTCTCTCTCGCGGTGGAGTTTTGTTGGTTTGTGGTCGCCGGTGGTGGGGTTTTGTTGAATTTTTGGTGGGTTTTGTTGGTTTGTGGTGGCTAGTGGAGGGGTTTTTGTTGATTTTGTAGTGGGTCTTGCCGGTGATGGGTAAGAGCTTGCCGTTGCCGGTGATGGGTTGTGAGCTTGCTGGTTTTGGTTCTGGGGTTGCGGGCTGGGTTTTTGTTAAGGGTGTTCGCAAATCATTATTCAAAAGAAAATATATATTTTAAATTTTGAAAAACAATCACCAAACCAAAAAAATAATGAAAACGGGAGAACATATTTGAATCTTAAAACAGTAAATACCATTTTTTGAAAACAGAAAACAGAAAACTAAACCAAACATAGTTTAGATATGCATTCTCCTATAGAGAGACCAATCAATCTTTGAGTCAAAGCTTTTGAAAATGTGCAAATCATTATAAAAGAAAATATATATTTTAAATTTTTTAATGACGCACTTAATAAGTGTTTAATTGCAATATTCTTTTCGAAAAAAATAACTGTGAATTGTAAAAACAAGGTTCTCTGCACGATCTGAATGGTAGTAGGTGAAACGAAAAAAAAGAAGAAGAAACACATAAACAGACATTCCTAAATAGAGATGGGGTAAAAATACCAAAAAAAAAGAAAAAAAAGACCTTATAAGGAAAGAAACACATGAACAAACATTCATAAATCCTAAATACAGAAGGGAGCAAAAAAATACGAAAAAAAAGGGGTCCTATATCCTTATAAGGACCTGAAAAGAGTTGAATATAAGTGTGTCTCAACCCCATTTCCTCACCTCTAGACAATAGACATTGAATTTTGAAGTGACATTTGAGTTTTTCAGTTACAAACAAAGTTTGTCCGTTCCCGGACACCCACACCACCAACACAATCACTCACAATGCAAACCCTCTCTCACCAATTGGTCGTGCCGAGCTTCAGCCACAGGCAATCTCGATTCCCCATCACCACCACAACTAGAAGAAGCTCAAGCTCACATGCATTTCTTCGTAGACCACCTACAGTAAAATGCTGCTCTATGGCAGGCTCGTCTTTAGGTAATTAATAACATTTTCAAATTTTCAATGGTTGCATTTTGTATTAAGAGTATTTTTTAAACTAACGTAAATCTGATTGGAATATACTAAAATTTAAATAAACTTTGAGGGTTAGTTCAACTGATCCGGTCTTGGGTGTGTTCCCCAATAGCCAATAATCACTAGTTCGAGTCTTCTCACGACCACCTATCCAAGGCAAAGCTTTGCGCCTATCGTGGTACACGTGACTAGTAAGGTGTTACGTGTCCTCCTTGTGATTAATCGAGATGTGCGTATCTACGGAAACGTTAGTCCGGACACCTAAGGTTATTAAAAAAAAAATAGAGTCCAATTTAAATAAATAATTACGTGTTAGATGAGAACAAAAATTTGAATTTATGAATATTTGTAGATTTTCTTTTACAAAATTTTCGTAGCGACCAATTCAGGGTTTAGCTCTAAGGGATTTTGTTGTTTCAGTTGACGATGTGACAAAATTCGTGGAAGCGTCCAAAAATGCAAATATAATTCCACTTTGTCAATGCATATTCTCTGATCAACTTACCCCAGTTCTAGCTTATCGATGCTTGATTAAAGAAGACAATCGAGAGGCTCCAAGCTTTCTCTTTGAGTCGGTGGAGCCCCATCCAGTGGTTTCGAGAGTTGTAAGTGTGTTTCAGGATTTTTTTTTTTTTTTTTGAATTTATGAATCTCCATAATCGATCATATTTGACAATTCAATACTGCATTTGTATTATTAGGGACGTTATAGTGTAGTTGGAGCTCAACCAACAATGGAAATCGTTGCAAAAGAAAATAAGGTTACAATAATGGACCATGAAACAGGAAGTTTGACCAAAGAGTTCGTTGAAGATCCAATGGTGATTCCAAAAAGAATCTCAGAGCACTGGAAACCTCGACTCATTAATGAACTACCAGGAACATTTTGTGGTGAGCATTTATTTATTTTTAATTGTTAGAGGAAAGAGATTTGAACCCATAGAGGAGAACAATCAATACTTTTTTATTTTTGCAGTAGAGGAGAACAATCAAAATCAAACTGAGGTATTAGAATCTTAACTAATAAAAGATACAAGATTTAGTGGATAGGACTAGGCTTGCACCAGATGATATACATGATTTACAAGTAAACATTTTTGCACACATATCTTCGGTGGCACAGTCATAAATTTTATTCAGGGGGGGGGACTAAATATATAAATAAATTTTAAATCTGCAAAATAACATGGCCCCCTTGGTCCCCCTCTATCCGCTCCTGCGTATTATGTCCACGTTTTTTTTTTTTTTTTTTTTTTTTTAAATGGTACAACCCTTTGACAAATTCAGGTTTAGGAGTTATTGGCGTTGACAATACTGAAAGTGACTTCTATTCGCTACTTTTGTATATTGGACAAAACACAAACATGACTTATGTCTCGAATAGGGCACGTTTCGCTCTAGTGTCCGGTCTAGTGTACTCAAGCTCTAGACAAAAGTTCTTCTTGACAATTACTTGAGATTGGATAGCACTATTTTGTGGTATCTGTTTAATTATAATTAAGGTAGCAATTTCAATCCATTTATTCTATAATGGATTATTAGTATTTTAGAAATTCTAAAGTAGGGTTATCTTAAAAACTATACAGTAACTTAATTCATGTTTAAAACTACATATTTGTCTCACTTTGGTAGATATTTTATTTAAGAGTTTCTCCGGCATGCTTATGATCTTACAAATTGTAAACCTATGGTAGATTTCATTCATAATAAGAATATTGGGATTCACTTGATTGTTGTTGCCTTGTTGGTGGAAGTTTTCTGAAATACCTTGCTTAGTAGTACATTGCTGTCATGAATAGGTGGCTGGGTAGGATACTTCTCTTATGACACAGTTCGCTATGTGGAGAACAAAAAACTGCCATTCTCTAGCGCTCCCAAGGATGACAGAAACCTTCCTGACATACATCTTGGACTCTATGATGATGTGGTCGTTTTTGATCATGTAGAGAAGGTAAATAGGTTCTCATGTTTTCTTTGTGTATTATTTGTCAAATACGTACCATTTTATTTTTATTTTTTGATAATTCGATAGTTTAGAGTGAATTTGAATTCTGGTTCTTCTCATAAAGAAGATTTGTCGATATTAATTAAACTACAAAGCTCATAGCCAATCTCCATTTAAAAGTTTGAAATTTCATTTGCCCCGTTTGTAGTTTTTATATCGTCTTTTAATAAAACTCCACATTTTGATATTGAAGGGAACAATAGGAAATAATAAATTTATATACACATATACACTTAGCAAATTTTACTACATAAATTGTTGTCTTACAAACTTATGTATCATCTTTTAAAACACATATAGTGCCCGTTTGGCAACCCGTTAAGACACCAAAAAGCATGGAATGAAAAAACAATTTGTTATTTTAGTGTTTGGTAAGAAGCAAAGAGCATGGAATGAAATTTTTTTTCGTCTCAAAACGTGCTTTTTGGTATTAGAGCTTTTGAAAAAGCGTGGGAGACCAAAAAGCGTGGTCTCCCACAACTTTAACAAACGGACCCATAATAAATTCTATACATATACATACATATACATAGAAGAATCTATTCGTTAAGATTTCAATTATCAATTTATCATTGTGATGGGTCTCTCAAAAAAAAAAGTCATAACATACTTTGAGAGGATTTCTATTCCTTAGAAATTGATGAGCAGTTACTTTGCTTGTGCTTATGAGTCCTTGAGTTTCTTAATTTGGCGTCTTAGTTTTTTGTTTGTACTCAGAAAGCATATTTGATTCACTGGGTGAGGCTAGATCAGTACACCTCAGTCGAGCAGGCTTATGAAGATGGGATGAAACGCTTGGAAGTATTTGTGTCCAAATTACAAAATGTTGACCCGTGAGTAACTATTGTTCTATGTATGAAAACAAATACTGAAGGTAGTTAAAATTCTTAATGCAATTTTTTTGACTTGATTTGATTGTCAATTTTTAGCCCAAGGCTTTCTCCAGGTTCAGTGAAGTTGAACACTCAGCAATTTGGACCTGCTTTAGAGAAGTCTACCATGACAAGTGATGAATACAAGAATGCTGTACTTCAAGCTAAAGAACATATTAAGGCAGGAGATATCTTCCAGGTTGTGCTAAGCCAACGTTTCGAAAGGCGAACGTTTGCAGACCCATTTGAAGTTTATAGGGCATTGAGAGTTGTGAATCCAAGTCCATATATGACATACTTGCAGGTTTGTATCTCATAGAGCTTTTCTAATGGCAGTTTTTGGTTTTATAAGTCTAGTCATACTACTGTCACCGTAAATTTTATTACATAAGTCTTACAAATTGATGTGTCAACTTTTAAATACAAATCAAATTAACAAGTAATTCATAAATTTATTTATTATGTTGTTGATATGTCAGTGCAGTTTGTAAATCTTAATAGTATTTTTCTTATTAATTTTCTAGTTGTTCTGAACTTGCATTCTCTGAAATTGTTCTCAATCAGGCTAGAGGGTGTATTCTGGTTGCTTCAAGTCCAGAAATTCTTACGCGTGTAAAGAAGGTAAATTGTAGCACTAATTTCATGTCCTTACACAAAAAGATTTGCTGAAATTGCTTAGCCTTAATATGATTTTTTTACCTATAAATTTAATCAAGTTTAGGATACATGCTAATTTTTATGTAAGAAGAAACTATTTCTCCTAATCTCTAAAAATTTTACAAACAAATATCCATCTTTACAATGTTATGAACAGAATAAGATTGTCAATCGGCCATTGGCTGGAACTGTGAGAAGAGGGAAGACAGTGGAAGAAGATAAGATGTTGGAAGCTGAGCTGCTAAGTGATGCAAAGCAATGCGCAGAACACATCATGCTTGTTGATCTGGGTCGAAATGATGTTGGAAAGGTTTCTCTTAAATCATCCCAACCACTACAATGCATTATGATAGCTGCATATATAAAACTAGTCTTGGTACTGACATAGATTATTGATGTAGGTCTCAAAAAATGGTTCCGTGAAGGTGGAAAAGCTAATGAATGTTGAACGGTATTCTCATGTGATGCACATAAGCTCCACGGTGAGAATCTGCATTTACTGTTAGATCCAAAAAATAAAATCTTACCAGTGAAATAGACTGATATGGAGAGAATCATATTCTAAATAATTATTACAAAGCAATATGGAATTATAGATTTATAGTGAGACATTAAGCATGCTGATTTTATCAATGCAGGTTACAGGAGAGTTGCAAGACCATCTCACTTGCTGGGATGCCCTGCGTGCTGCATTGCCTGTTGGAACTGTTAGTGGAGCACCAAAGGTTTCTATTCATTTACCTCTTTAATCATTGTGTATGAACTATTTCAAGTGCAATTAATCTTGCCAAGTTTCTTAATTTACAATCCTTGATTTGGCCAGGTGAGAGCTATGGAAATAATTGACGATTTGGAAGTAACAAGGCGTGGCCCATATAGTGGTGGGTTCGGTAGTGTCTCTTTCTCTGGGGAAATGGATATAGCTCTGGCTTTGAGGACAATGGTATTCCCCACAGGAACTCAATTTGACACAATTTACTCTTATAACAAGGATGGAACCAAGCGCCAGGAGTGGATTGCTAACCTTCAAGCTGGTGCTGGTATAGTGGCTGATAGTAGTCCTGATGATGAACAACAAGAATGTCATAACAAAGCTGCTGGTCTTGCTCGTGCCATTGACTTGGCTGAATCCGCTTTTGTTGATATGTGATGTTCAGTTTTAGCTGCCCATGTAGTAGATGAATCAATTGGACTGAGTTGTAACTAGATTATGAATAATTTTGGGCTTTTCATTATTTTATTAAAACTGGATGAGGTATTAGAGTGAATTTTGAGGTTTTCATTATGGGCTTCATGTGTTTGGATCACCTTTTTGTCTATTTATTTATGTGCTAATGAACTAGGTTACATGGTGATTTGAAAATTGAGATTTTTTTTTTCTTTAGTTACGATAAATTTGAATATATTGTGTCTTTTTTATGATGATCACTCTTACTATTAGGCCTAGATACCAATTAGTTTTTAATGTAGGCGGGATGCGAATCCAAGTTCCTTACTCGACCATAAGAGATTTTACTAGTTGAGTTAATTAGAATACACGAAAGTTAGAATCTTAATGGTTAAAGTATGGTCACATCAGTAGGGTGAAGCCATAAATTGATATCATAATTTGATAATCATATTAACTAAGATGGTTTATTTAGTAAATTAGATTATTATTTAATAAAATACTTATAATAGTGTCTTATTTGGATTTGGTTCTCTAATCTTTCTTAAAGAGAAATATGAGCTGCAATTGCCCATTTTTACCTTCCTTGTCTCTGCCAGTGATCCCAACCAGGTGGAGTTTGATTTTATGTTCTGCCACTTTTTACTCACTTCCATCAATTTGATGTGTTATTGTTTGATTGGTTTTGGAAATCTGAGAAGCACAGAGAGGTTAAATAAATCATTTCCCTTGAGCACCGAAAACTTTTCTTAGTTCCGGAAGATGGTAAAAAATCATTTGCAGTATAGCTTACAACATCAGTCTCTTCAGAGTTCAGACTTCAGACCCAATGGCGACTTTTTAAGGTTGAAACATGTGGGTTTTGAACTAAAAAATAATTAAAAAAAAAATTGGCATTCAAAAGCTCAAGGTCGATTTCCTTTCCTTGGATGGAGACTCTATTAATTAGAATTCAATTAAAAGCAATCAGGCACACAGAGGGCAAATCATGTGTTGGTGGATATAGACACATTCTGTATAGGACCGCCTCCTAGAGAAAGTTTCCAAAAAAATAAAAAACGAAATAAAATTCTTGGAAGTTTAATCTTCCTTAATTTCCAAATTTGAGAACATGATCTTGCTAAAAGTTCCCTAAAAAAAAAAACATGAGGGGATAAAATTATTCATAGAATTACATTTAACATTTATATGCTAATTTGGTAATCTATGAATCACACATACTATATTTCGTGAGATTACTCACAATAAATGTGACATTCATCCCTGACTTCTATATAAATTCAATTTATCGATTGTTTTGCATTATACAATTTAATCTTGAGAGCAAGAACAAATTAAGGAGTTGGAAAGAAAGTAAGTGATCATTATTAAATTGATAGTTCTATACTTCTATTAGGTACGACAATACTCGTTAAGACAATGGACAAAATAAATCAATGCTTTCAGATTATAACCGACTCGTATTGTAAGTAACAATACCATTGTTATCATAATATTGCTCATGCATTTTTTTCAATATGAATTGAGCCAAATTCTTAACAATAAGGAAGATAAAAATCTTCGTGAAGACTCAAGAGTACTCACTTCCTTATCAAAGTGAAACCCAAAGATAAGATATGATAAGGTGGTTTTTTTTTTTTCTTTCACTATTATGCTAATAAAGTAATAATTGCCAAGACCCTTGTATTAGTTGACACTTTTTGGTTTTTCAAAGGAAGACATCTAAGGTTAGGCTCAAATCCCCTCTTCTCCAACTATTGAATTAAAAGAAAAATATTAAATAACCAATTAATTAGTAATTAGGATATCAATGTCTTTTAGGTACGCTTAATTTACACTTATTTAATAATATTTTGCTCATTTAGCTTTATTTGTACACTTGGAGAGACGTTGGATTTCGAGGAACATTGAGTTTCAATGGACAATTGGGCGAATATTCTTGTATGGGGATGATTTTGGAATTTACTTTTTCCCATTTATTTCATTTTTTATTCAGTAAACGTGTAAATAGTGTTCGCTTACTTGAAGGGTAAAAGTTGAAAATGGTTTTAAAAATCATAAGTAGATGGTCACTCTTTTTTGTACATATTGGATTGGAGTTACCAAATATTTACTTCATGAATGAGCTAATCGTTCTAAACCATTTAGGGATGAGTTGCAAACATATCTTATTCTATGCTGTATTGATACGATCATCATATTAAAGAGTTTCAAAGAAGTAGCTAAAAATTAAGACGTTTTCAAAACCACATGCTCTCCACTGAATGCTAAAACTAAAAGTAAAATATGTCATGTAACGGTCAAACAATGAAAGGATTCTCGGATCCCGTGGAGAGAACTTCAAGCCCATGTTCCAAGAAGATAGCAGATCTTATGAATGTTGTCCTGGTTGATCAAACATTGAGCTTTTCATGAACTGGTTGATGGCCCTAACAGCAGATATATGTATGTAAAATCAATATGTCATACATCTTCTGGTCGTTCCGCTGTCAATTGATGGTATGCACATATTCTATTCTTTTTTTTTACGAAAATGAACATTCAATTATTTTCAAAGGAATTGTATATCAAACGGTGTTGTCCACTCAAATCTGTTAATAACGACAGGCAAAAGAAAATAGGGTAAAATAAAAAAAAAAAACATTGTATTTGAAAAATAAATTCAACTGTTACTCAACAGTTAAATCTGCAAATTGGACAGAAGAAGATTTGCAATGAGGTATGAGTACAAGTGGATAATATTATGTAAAATGGAGTTCCATGAAATACAAAAGACATTCTTATGGCAGGTTGCCACAGAATGTTAACCAGGAAAGGAATTATGGCAGGATGCCACAGGAAGAGTATGCTGTCTGCACTCTTTAAAAGAATCCTATACTGATTGGGAAATAAAAAGAGGTGGGTGTACAAAAGGGTGGTATGGATGGCAAATAACAATTGCAACTTAAAAACAACACTTTAACACAGCAAATAAAAACATCCATGAATCAAGAAACTGCAGAATGCCTACCAATTAAAGAACATAAAACCACAGAGAATAGACCAGAGGAAAGATGTTGCAAGTCTAAGTAATATGGCATAATAAACTAAATCATTCTCCAATAGAACATCTTAAAATTAAACCAAAAAGATTTGAACCAGGACTAAAATCCAAAAAACAGTAAATCATAACCAACAAAATGTTTAGTCAAATAAACTAAAACCCATGTCATCATCGGACTCTTCAGCAGGCTCGTCCTTCTTCTCTTCCTCCTTGGCGGCAGCAGCAGGGGCACCACCAGAAGCAGCTGCTGCAACAGGGGTCACAGCAACAGCAAACTTGGTAGGGTCCTGCATTTATACTCAAAACAATTAATCAATTGAACAAAGGATGGGACTTAAATAAATGTTAAAAACTCGAAGAGCATGACTAATACTGAAGAATAGAATACCTTTAGGTACTCCTTAACTTTCTCTGCCTGAGGGAAGGAATACTCAGTGGCAACAGCAAGCGCAAGAACATTCTTGTAGGCATTGGTGAACATGTGTGGTGCAGCAGCTAGGGTAGGATATGAAAGAGCAAGTGACAGTGATGTCACCATAGAGACACCAGCAAAGAACTTCTCAATAAGGTCTTCATCCGTAAGATTAAGAACTTCGGGACTGAAAACAGACCCGTTGTCATAAACAGAAAGAACAACAAGACCATAAGAGAAGGGCCTTATGCCAAGCTTTGCAAGGAGGGCAGCCTCAGAGGAGCCAACCTTGTCACCTTTCTTAATAAGCTCCACAGGGGTGATAATTTCAACAGTACCCTTGTTAATCTTGGTGGGGATGTTAAGAACCTGAAAGACAATGGCATAAGGAACAATGTTTCATATAAATGGAAAACCAAATCACCTCGGTCAAAAATACAAACCTGGAAGAAAGAGGTCTGAGATGGATCAAGTCCAGTGTTGCCAGGAGGGACAACAACATCAATTGGGGCAACCAAACCGACACGAGCAGGTGCTCCAACCTGTAAAGTTTAAAAGTTATAATCACATTAGTTGAAGTTCAAAACAGGTTTAACACATTTAGAATAACCAAAACAGCCTATTATAAAACAATTAAACATCATAGACCCCTTAAATTCTAATCAACACAAATTTAAGAAAAAACAACTGCAGTCAAAGAAAGCAAGTCTGATGCATTTCTTGAGAATGTAAAAATACAACTTCGGCAAATGTATGTTGAATTTTAGCAAAATGTTACCGAAACATATGTTTGAAGAGTGAAATAGTCAAAAACATATTTACACAAGGACAACCATCCAAAAAAAAAATTCATACATTTCAAGAAATTATTCATTCCAATCAATAAAATTAGGGCCATGGACAAGCATAGCCGAGCCAAAAATAAAAATTTCAAGATTTTTCATTTAATCATATTTAGAACACAAACTAAGTTCTATCAAACTAAAATAGACGTTCAAGCTCCACCTTGTTCATTAGCCACTTCATTAACCTTTTCATATCTCATATATAGTAAACATCATGCCTAAAAGTTTCAATTTCTTCACAAATCGATGCTAATAATTAATAACTAAATTTCCTGCTGTATATTTTCTTCTACCTGATTTCTTAATAAAACTCTTATTTCTTATCAAAAAAATAATTAATAACTAAATCATAGTTGAAATGGAATATTTAGATTTCCCACGAGTTTTTTACCAACACATTATTATGTTTTACCGAGACTAACAAACATAAACAATCTCTTTACCTTGTACTTGGCAACCTCCTCGCTAACCTCTTTCAAATCACCCTTGGTGAAAATCAATCCCACGTTTCCCTAAACAAACCAAACAGCACATTTCAATTATAAACGAAATTAAATGAAAATAAATAAATTAAATAAACCCAAGAGATTAAAACGTACAACGAGGAGGGGAATGAGGCTGAGAAAGACATTGTTGCCAGTGTTCTCAGCATGGATCCTGATAGACCTCTTCATCATGGTATTCTTACCCATGAGCACCACTGAGTCGCCACGTAGACCCTTACGAATGTTCTGGAGCTGGTTGGATCCGACGTTGTCGGCGGCAACAATAAGGATCTGGTTGTAGTCATCCAACAGCTGGCAGAGCTTACCATCGTAAGCGATCTTCTTCTCGGACTTGGAGGGCTTGTTCACCATTGTTAATGATGTTATGGGTTTAGGTTAAAAAAACTAAGGAAATGGAAATATACACGAGCAAAATCGAGGGCCAAGACGAAGCTTAGTGCTGAGTCAAGGTGGACAGCGAAACGGCGCCGTCTCTTTAACCTCTGGGATTCTGGTCAGGGACTGAGGGTTTGAGGAGGGTTTTTTTGAGCTCAGAGGCTTTGTGGAAGAAGAAATGGGCGGAGGTTAGGATCATATATATATGGAGGGGGAGTTAGTTAAGGATTAGGGTTTTTGAGGGAACCTGGATCTGACGGTTAATATTTATTCTTTCTTTTGGATCTGACGGCGACAGAAGTGGTCTTGGTTTGGGAATTATAATGGGCTTGTAATGTAAATGTTTTCCCGTGATAAAAATGGGGGCTGCTGAGTGGCTCAGTGGGCCTAATATTGATGAAGATCTAGGTCTGGCTTGACCAAAGTATTAGGCCCAATATCAGCCTATAGATGAATCATGATAACGGACTAACTACGATTTGGGTTTTGAACTATGGGGGAAAATGCGCGATAGCTTGATTTTAACAACAATTTTGCAAAAAATGACTGTTTTGAAACAAATGAGTTATCTAGCCTCGTCTCCTGTAGAGACGAGTTCCACATGGATCTCGTCTCTACCAGTGACGAGTTCCATTAAAAAAGTATCGTGTGACAGTATTGCGTGGCATTCTGGCATGGAGAAATTTGAACCCCTGGAACTCGTCTCTTGTAGAGACGAGTTACACAAAAATTTTTAAATTCCCTACCTCTGACGCGAACGCACACGTTGTTATTAAAAAAAAATTAATTTGGCTGGAACTCGTCTCTGCTAGAGACGAGTTCCATTGGTGAGATATTATAAAAAAAAAAAAAATTGGCTGGAAAGTTCCATTGAAATGGCAGGTGAGATATTAAAAAAAAAAATAATTGGCTGGAACTCGTCTCTAAATTCCATTGAAATGGCAGGTGAGATATTATTTAAAAAAAAAATAATTGGCTGGAACTCGTCTCTAGCAGAGACGAGTTCCATTGAAATTGGAACAAGTGAGATTATAAATGACAAAAAAGAAAAAAATTGGCTATTGAAATGGCAGGTGAGATATTATTTAAAAATAAAAAATAAAAAAATTGTCTGGAACTCCTCATCTCAGAGCCTTCTCGCCGGAATCAAAACTTTCAGATCATCATCGTGGGTCGCTAACGTGGATGTCATCTGCGGTGGCCAATCTAGCCGTTGGGTGTTGCGGCGGCGTCGTTGTTTGGGTTTGGGCCTCGTTGTTGTTTGGGTTTGGGCCTCGTTGACGCCGTCGTTTGGGGTTTGAGATTTGGGATTTGGGTTGCTCCGCCTCCGACGATGAAATGGGTTTGGGCTTTGGGTTTTGGGTTTCTCCGACGGCAAAATGGGTTTGGCCGATGGGTTTTATGGTTGTTGGTGTTTTCTGGTGAATTTTTCCGGCAAGTGTACAGCTAAAAAAAATTCATAACCAAAAAAGTTTTACTTAGAAAAAAAAAATAAAAAAAAAAAAAAAAAAAAAAGAATAGAATATTTCAATGGAACTCGTCTCTTCTATAGACGAGTTCCAGCCATTTTTTTTTTTTTATATTAAATAATATGCCAAATTAAAAAAAAAAAAAAAAAATAAAAAAAAATAAAAAAAAATTAAATGGTTTAAAAAAAATTAATCTGGCTGGAACTCGTCTCTTCTAAAAACGAGTTCCGTTGAAATTAAGAAGAGAAACTCGCACATATTATTTAAAAAAAAAAAATTAATTTTTTTTTTTTTAAGCAAAACTACATGCTAAAGTGGCTTAAAAATGCATTTTTTTAAAGTTTTATGGCCAAACATGACTCTTGTGAAGTTAATTTGAAACATAAACTCATTCAAAATCGTCTTTGCGAAAGACACTTTTGAACGTGAAAATCGTCTTTTGTAAAGACGCTTTATGACCAAATTTTTTGTTTTTAATTTTCTGACGTGGCCATTTTTGCCACCTGGATTTTATTAAAAATCGTCTTTAGAAAAGACGCTTTCTGAAAAAATTTTATATTTCTCAAAATCGTCTTTTCTAAAGACAACTTCTGGCCAAATACGACTTTCACATTTGATTTAAAAAAAAAAAAAATTAACCAAAAGTCGTCTTTACAAAAGACAACTTTGACAAATTTGATCTCATACGTTTGAGAACTTCTGACTTATTTTAGCAGGGTACTTGGGCTCAACCGCATTCAATGAGGTTGTTCAGACACATTATAACCATTCTACATGACTACTATTTTTGCCATTTTGTTTGCAACAAATGGATCCTAGTTGAAGATAAATAAGCCAATCATGCAGCAAAATTGTATCAATTTACTCGTGGAAATAATTATGTTCAAAGAGGAGATTTTTGTTTATACATGTGTACATAATTATATCAATTTACAATATGATATACTATTACCATTGATAAGGTTGTATCTCAAACTGCATAATACATGTAAGCCTCAATAGACACAATCTGTTCTCTGTTTTCAAAGTAACACAAATTTGTATCTAATATGGTATACTATTACTAAGGTCAATGAACAAATAACTAGTGCTATCATTTCAAAAATAAAACATTACGAGTCATCTAATTTCCAATAAGAATTATCACAAATATTACAAGCAATCCTCTTTCTTAGTTTCTTCAAACCAATTTACAAACCATACCCCTTTCTTTCCGATATCAAGAATACCAGACGAGTGCCAACTACTTAACAGTTCTTTTGTCTTTACCATCCTCATCTTTTACTTTCACTTCTTGAAAAATCAGTTTACTCTTGAGAATAAAGAGTAAACCCCGATTGCATGCACCAATTACACGGAAGTTTTCAGGACGACTAACAACATCGAGGATGGAATCAAATATACCGGAATATTTTAGTACCCAAAGTAAATCATCATTAATGTTTCTGGTATCCCAGTACCAAGAATTGTGTCCAACAAACTTTTTCTGTAGAAAGGAGCACCTCAAGAAGCCCCAGGGGTCTTTAATTTTCTTAGGCTGGCATTCATACTTGCACAAGTCATGAAATAGTTTTCAAACTTCCACCATATAAACCTAAATATAAGAGAGATTCAATGAGACGAGTGCACAAAAACACTGACCAAGTTTAATATAGAAAATTTTGAATCCAGGTTTCAAAATCATACCTTAAAATGATTGATCATCTGAACAGCATACTAATGTTCAGATATCGCCCAACATTGAGATCTGCAAATTAAAAGCACAAGCATGATGAAGGATTTTGACATTAAAACCATACTCTTAAGGGTGTGCAGAAATCAGCTATCAGAGTTGGATAAATATTGTCTCACAGCACTCACAAGTCACACCACACACCACCTAAGGGTGGACAAATGTCCACAAATTGTGAATATATGTTCACAATTTTGAATGATGTGAAAAAGATGGTGTGAGACAAGACAATCGTTACCTGACAGAGCTAGGCAATCAAGGGTTAATTTAAATTTTCATTGTGCTTCAAAAAACGAAATGAAAAGGCTAAGAAAAAGATAGCAGGGGCTTTAATTTGCTTTCAATTGGTTACATCAACTTCTTTCAGATCATAATAATATAATGCAGGTATCACATTATGTCCCCTTCATATAATGTCCCAGCTCAACTAAATATTTCTAAACCTCAAGGCGATACTAAATTACTAATTTCATTGACGGTTTGAGATTGGTAAAATAGATTCCTCATACCCAAATAATTAGGAGACATGCAAAATAGAGCAAACAAATTAAGAAAACCTGATGTAAGTAATTTCCAGAGACAGATTTTCAATCCTATGCTGCTGGAAGAAGATCAACATGAGCATCACATACCTTATTGTTCTGTTGTTGTGTTAACCTGTTTAATTTTCAGTAGATACAAATCATTAATAATTCAAAAGTCATCGAAAGCCAAATAAGTTTAAACCATGAAGCACAGATGCATACATTGGATACCGGTATGTTGATATTATAGTGTATGCATAAACATGTTAGAATAACAGTAAAACTTCACATATGAATAGATGGGCAAACTGAGATCTTAATAAATTGGTAGATTGATTCAAAAGATTGAGCAACGTTGACACCAAAACCGCCACACTAACAACGATAAAACGAAGGGAAGAAAAAAGACATACCTCTAACAAAAACCCATCAAGTGATAGCCCTCCAAATGCATCTTTCTCTGCTGCATCCACATATTAGTAGATCCCTCATTATTTCACCTGAATAATTGTAAAATAAAACTCAAACTTCGAAATTAGGACAATGGTTGCAAACAAACCTGAAAATCATTCAACTCCGCATCACTGAGGGCACCATATTGCACATCTAGAACCCAATTAGATGCCTTTACAACGGCAAAACCAGGAACCTATCCTTGGGGGGCCAGAACATATCATGTATAAATATGTACAATTTTTTTTTTTGATAAGTATGAATATGGACAAATTAATATCATTCCTTTTATGAAAATCGAACCTAATCAATATGAATTTGTTTACTTTGATCTCAAGCCAGATTTCACAAAAAAATATTTATCATGATCTACTTTATTGATTAGAGTAGTTCAAAATGTCATCATGTCTTCATTATCCAACCATCAAGTCAATTTCTCAAGTCGTTTTTTTGTTTTTGAAGAACAGTAAAAGTAATTCTTTTGCTTCTATTTGATATTAAAAAAAAAAAAAAAATGGCTTCTTATTTAAACCTATTAAATTCATATGAATTCTTAGGCCATGGTATAAGAAGAAATATGACAAAATAATAAGACATTTCAGGTTTGCACATGTGGGGACTGCCTATGTTAAAACAAAGTGAGTTATGAAATGCTTGTTTGAGTGGACATAGTAGCTGGTAGGTCTTTATCCCACAAAATATATCCAATTATTCTTGCAGAACAAGACAAAGCCATTTTTTTTTTTTCTTCATTATTTCTTCTCAATACTTTTTCTAATCTTTCACCCATCTCACCCAACCAAATATCCTCGCATCTCAAATACTCATATGAACAACAACATAATCAATAAACCACAAATAACATGTCTTTTTCAGATGTGAGGGTTCATTCAACATGTGTCTCTAGATTTTATTCATGCAAAAAAATAAAAGGAATCAAGTGAAAAAGATTGTTACCTGAACGAGCGAGCAAGAGAGCGACAAAGAGAGACTGAGTTGCGATGGAGAGAGAGAGTGAGACGGTAACAGCCGAAGATTCAAGCGGCGTGGAGGGTGGCTTGGAAGCAACGGCGGCGTGGAGGGTGCCTTGGAAGCAACGGCTGCGTGTAGTGGCTTGGAGGCTGAGTGAGAGAGCTGAGAGACCGATTTGGGGATGTAGGGCGGCGTGAAGTGGCTTGGATTGGAGGCTGAGTGAGAGCTGAGATACCGATTGGGGATTTAGGGATTTTGATTTTTACGGTGAAGGGATTTTGAAACCACCGGAGCCAGCGAGTGGAAGTTGCGACGGAGATAGAGGGAGGGAGAAGGAGTTTCAGCTTTTGAGACCGAGAGAGTAAGAGAGAGAAAGAGTTTCAGCTTTTGAGAGTGTTGAGAGTCAGGCGCAGGCGGGGAGATAGATATTTTTTTCATTTTAAGTGGAACTCGTCTCTAGCAGAGATGAGTTTCAACTGGAACTCGTCTCTTCTAGAGACGAGAAGGCTATTTCCCTCAAATGTTTTGAAACAGTATTTTCTTGCAAAATAGTATTAAAAATAATATTATTAAACAAAAAAAATCTTTGAACTATGCCGTACACTCAGTTTTATTATTGAATTATGTGGAAATTAAGTAAAAAGCTTTAGAAAGCTCTATACATGGAATTCTAGTCTAATTTTGTACATTCCTTCGATTGTAGGCGCAGTGGGTTTTTATAGAGTTGGATGGCAACACTTGGCCTTCAGAGACGATTGGATCTAGAGACACGTGGTCGTCCAAGAGTACTGTTTACACCATAAAATATTTTTAATATATATTGCATATATAATTTGGCCACCATAATGTATAAATTTGGCAGCCATAATTATGTGTGTGACATATAAATTAATGTGTCATTATAGTGAAGCACTAAAGCCATTTACCACACTTCCACTTTTCAAGGGTTAGTGGGGTAGTTATTGGCTTGAATTATGGAAGCACTATAGCCACTTACCACACTTCCATGTTACATGGGTTAGTGGGATAGTTATTGGCTTGCTATTTCTATGGGATTTGAAGAGAAGATCAAGACTTAATTAAGGCTTGGAATGTAACCGTTAAAGTTTGCTTATAAATAGTAAATCCAATTACATTCAAGAGGACCACATACACACTCCCAAGCAAATCCAAATAGCACTTGTTAGATTAGTTAAGAGAGCTTTCAAATGTAACTTCCAGTATTTCTTTTACATGCTTGTAAGTACTCTTTCAGTTAATTAAGAATATCTTGTTTATGGTAATGTTATTTTATTTGACGTTCTAATTACCTCGATAGCAGTATGTTTTACTTTAACTTAGGCGTAGTTACCTCGATTTGCATTGTTTGGTTACTTTAGTTACATGTTACTTTATTTGATGCTTTAGTTACCTCGATTGCAATATGTTTTACTTTAACTTAGGCGTAGTTACCTTGATTAGCATTAGTTACTCTAGACTTAGCTTAGTTAGTTTAATTAATTAGTTACCTTAGCAGTAGTTAGTTTAATTAATTAATTAGGTACTTTACACTACTTAGAATTAGTTTAATTAATTAGATAATCCCTTAGCTTAATCAATTAGCCTAGTTAGATTAATTAATTGGTACTGTTCTGTTACTCTCATTAGCTTAAATACTTTCATTCTCTTTTCTTACTTGCGTTTTATTTTAAGTTCTTTGGGCAAAGACAATCATCGAGCCTGTCAACCTTTTAGATCGAAGTCAGATTGTGGTTCTAAGTTTGCTTTAAGGCACTAGACCCTCGATCAAGCATAGTTATTTGTTTCTTTCAAACAAATTGGCGACCATTCCTTGTAAATTCTAGTTTGGCAACAAACAAGTACTAGATTTTTTGTGACTGTTACCCCCTTTTTCAAGTAGGTTGGTTGAAGTTGTTTGCAAAGGTTGTGCTCCTAGATTCGCGTTAGCAACTGTCATGTGAGGGTTCGACTGACAAACCGCAACTGATCTGTTATGGATAAAAGGTGAGTCACCATCAGTTCAACTTAGAGACAATAGATGGACGATCGTCCACGTGATATGCCCTTTGACGGTCGTCAATGTTGTCTTAACAATTTCTTGGAGATATCTCCTTCAATTGAGGCATCGAGTTTATAGCATGTTTCGTATTTGTTTTTTAATTTCGTCAATTAAAGTTTCAAATTTATGAAATCGTTTCAATTTGAAGTTATCGTCCATTTTTATTTTTTGATAAAATGACAAAAAATAATACATACACTCAATTACTTTGTGGATGATCTATAATTAATCCCAAAAAGGTTCCAACCAAGCTATAATTAAGGCATAAAATATAATGTGTTGTTATTTTAACATGTAATTCACCAAAAAAAGAGAGACTTATTCTCCTTTTTTTGCAGACAAAATCCAACCTAGCCCATAATTTAAAAAGAAAGAGTAAAAAACAAGCTAACTTGGGCCTAAAAACAAAATGGGATTGTTAAAACGTAACTTCACCAACAAAATTTCGAGGCTCCCCTCTATCAACAGGGTCACGAGTTATGAATATAAAGCCCAAATCCGAGACCACCAAAATTGCTGCGAAAATTTCACCTTAGCTCCGTTAGCTTGCGATCCCAGCACCTACAATACAAACCAAACACCAATCACGTGTAAATATATATCTCTCCGACAACAATTTCAATCTGAGCCCCTCGATTCCGACCAAAAAAAATTACAAGAAATGTCGTCTACGTTCAGAGATCGGACGGTGGAGTTCCGATCACTGTCGGAGACTCTGAAGAAAATCGGAGGGATCACAGCCGTTCATCATCAAGCTGAAAACGATCCAGCTTCATCGAAACCATTGGTACCAGCAGCAACAACAGTAGCCTCTTCTAGATCCGAATTCAACAAGAAGGCTTCGCGAATCGGGTTGGGGATCCACGAGACATCGAACAAGATCGCAAGGCTTGCCCAATGTAAGCCCATCTATACCAACCGTTAACTTAAACGACATGTCGTAGAACCTATACAGCAGCAATGGATTATTTTAGTAATGCATGATTTTTGTTTTAGCATTTCCCTTAGAAAAATATAGCCGTATGATTCTTGGATTAAACACTATGTGTAATTCACAGTTGTTGGGTTGACTGTGCTGAATTTCATTATAATGTTTTAGAATTATGGCATTTCATTCTTTGTTTGTGTCCCTTTATAACTGACTGATATATCTAACTTTGCTCTAAAGAAAAGAAATTTAATTGTGTCTTGATAAATTACCGATTGTCCCAAAAGCTTAAGCTGTTCGGAAATGCCGAACTTAATCATTTAACTATAATTCTAACACTCCTCCTCATGTATGGGTCCAGACTCCCCTTAATAAGTGGGGCCCAACACGTGGGATTTTTAAGTTTTTAAATGGAAGGTAGAGTGGAGACGGCGTTTGAACTTTAGACCGCCCACTGTGATACCATGATAAATTATTGATTGTCCCCAAAGCTTAAGCTGTTAAAAAATAGTGAATTTAATCATTTAACCATAATTATAACCTTGTCTAATTTGGTAAATGCGTATTTTTCAGTTGGGTATAGAAGCAATTAAGATCTTATGGAGCCGGATGATATTATGCTGACCTTAGGTTTTGATTTGTATGTTTAAATTGCTGTGCAGTGGCAAAAAGGTCATCGATGTTCGATGATCCAATTGTGGAAATACAGGAATTAACTTCTCTGATAAAGAATGACATTACGACGCTGAATGTAGCACTTTCAGATTTACAAACCATTCAAAACATTGAAATTGCGGATGGGAATTTTTCTGAGGATAGAGTTGGACATTCCACAGCGGTTTTTGATGACTTGAAGGGCAAACTTATGGGGGCTACAAAACAGCTTCAAAATGTTTTAACGGCAAGGACAGAGGTTTGTTTCAATAAGCACATACCATTATTGTTTACTCGTTTTGGGTTTTGTTATTTTAAACATATGCAACTCTTAATTATTTGAATTCCCCCCCCCCCCTCCCCCCCTTCTCCTCCTCCACAGAATATTAAGGCTCATGAGAATAGGAAACAAATGTTTTCCAAGAATGCGTTAAGAGAGAACCCTTTTCAGAATCATGCAAAAACTGTGACTGAGCCACCCCCATGGTCCAGTTCATCAAATGGAGCTGAAAGTGCACAACCATCAGTGTAAGTATATACTATATAAGTTTTACGTACACATCAGTGATTATATTGATTTACTACTTCCCCTTTGCCTACGTGCTATCAAGAATTCTCACTTAGGCTCAAGTGTCACCCTGTTGTAAAAGAATAATAATTACTGGTCTACTAGAATCTAGTATTTCGGTAGTGTAGAAGCTCACTGACATAGAACAACCAAAACGATGTAACCATATAATATAAAAATAAATCACAGATAACCTAAAAGTCAGCACCAAGCAAGAAAGAACAAACCTCTAGGAATTAGCACCTAGGGTTGGTTGGAGTCATCACCAGACTATTGGAAAATTCCAAGAGAAATTTTATTCATCAACCAAACTGAAATATTTCTCCATAGGAGTACAATACTGTGCTGATATAGGCTACTATGACTAAACCTAATTCTAACTAATATAGGAAACCATAATTCTAATTGACTTGGAAAAACATAATTACTGAAGTACAAAAATAATCTTGACTCTAGAAAATAAAATACTAATAGCTTAGCTAACTGCTAAGACCTACAATTGACCAATAGACTTCCCAAATTAAATAAAACTAAATACTCCCCTGCGCTTCCCGCGTCAATCATTGAACACTATTTTTATCAGTCATTGGTTCATATGACATGATGAGGATCTTGGATGGGCTAACAATTTAAACACATGTAGTTGTATTGCTGACCAGTTAAGAAGCTTAAGTTTATAATCTTCCAATAATTACTTAATGATACATATGAGGAACTCAGCTGGGACAGAAGATGTGTAAAAAATATTAGTCAAGCTGAACTATTGTTGTTTTTTAGATGGAATGTCATCATACAGCGGTGTTGCATACTGATAGATGACTGTCCAAAGGAATATGTCATGTATCAATTGGCATATACTAAATTTCTTTTTGTTAGGCTAAGATTTAGGCCAAAGACTTTTCCAACCTCATCCGAGCTCACCCCTTACTACCTCTGTCTATGCCAAGGGCAAGTGTACAATCATTTCGTTTTGAAGCCTGCCAAGACAAGAATTTGTTTGCTGATACTTGAAACTATGATAACACCTTAAACCATTTTACTGAACCTCATCTTGCTTCAGTAGATTTGATCAGGGGCATGGTTGAACAATAATTCAACCGTATGCTAATACAAAAAGCTTTGAAGCATCAATTACAGGTCATAATGAAACCATATATAAAGAACATCTGAGATAGCAGCAGATCCAAGTTAGAAGGGTGTCATGATGAAACCATATATAAAGTACTTTCTGATCATTGTCCTTTGGTCTTAGGTTGAAGCTTTTAGATTAGATATATTCACAGAAGTCTTGGCTTTCAGAATGACAAATCTATCTGTGTAGAAGTCTACAAGTATAACTGTCTTTCTTAATGCTTGATTTTTTTTATTTTTTTTTTATTTTTTATTTTTATAGATTAATGCTTGATATTCTATTAGTTTATGAAACCTTAATTGATGTCAAACAAATATACCATTTCTAGAATATTAGGGCTTCCACAGTTCATTACTGATAATGATACTTGTATATCTCTCTCTCTTCAACCAGGTTGCCACCAAATGGAGTTCAAGTTGGGAGCCAACTGAGGTGTGTTTCATGTGACTCTACTACCCTAGATCAAGTTTGACCTTTTTACAGTTTCTGTAGAGCATGCATTTGTTTTTGTTATTGACCATGTTATTGGATATTCCTAATCTCTCACACATGCACGCATAGATGGACAGTCGGACACACATTATTACATTCTTTTTGTTGGTAATCTTTTGGACATGAAAGGAGCACTTTCTGGAGCCATTTAAGCTGATTTTGAATGGCCTGCTTCTGATCTTTCTACTTTTAGTTTGTCTATTAATGATTGGGACCTTTGTCTTTTCCCTCCCTTTCTCTCTGGGAATTCACCTGCTTTCAGCCATCCTGGTGCTGTCTAGAAGAGCACGAACTTCTGCCTTTGTTACTGATACTATGAAAAGGCCACGTAGGATCTTCATTATTTAACTTCCCCATTGCCAAGGTCGCCTGAATTATCAAAATGGCAACCATCAAAACATGTTCAATAATTTTGCATATTTAGTTTCAGGATTTATCTGTTTTCCTACCGTAGCAATAACTTGAGTTTGCTTTTGTAATTGTGTCTGATGTTGAATAACAACTTGTATATAACCTTGCCAAGTCAGACGAAGGTTAGCCGCTGAGAACACTCCTTCCCAGCATATGGAAATGTCAATGTTACAGCAGGTGGTTCCACGGCAGGAAAATTATACACAAAGCCGGGCAGTTGCTCTTCACAATGTGGAATCCACAATTGCAGAACTCAGTGGGATCTTTACACAGTTGACTACAATGGTTGTACAGCAAGGGGAACTGGCAATCAGGTTCGCCTTTTGCTTTAGTATATGATGTCTTACTGTTTGGCTTATAGTTTTGAAATTGTCTGTCTTAGATGTATTAAATAGGGGGGAAAAATGAAAACCATGGAAAGTATTTAATTTGGTTTGATTTCAAACTTCATGTCCTGTAGTATTTGATCTCACCTGATTGATTTGAGCAGGATTGATGATAACATGGATGAGTCAATGGCAAATGTTGAAGGTGCTCGCAGTTCACTTTTGAGGCATCTTAACCAAATATCATCGAATAGGTGGCTTATGATAAAGATATTTGCCATTTTGATATTTTTCCTTGTGTTATTCATTTTCTTTGTGGCATAAATGTCATTACCAAACCCAACAATAGAATTCTTGCTGCATGGAGTGTCCAGGCTTTCTCCCTGTCCATCCATCAGCTAACTTGTCAGGAATAGGTTAGCTTTATTGTGTATATTATTCTGGCATTTCCATTTTACAATTATTTTGCTGTATCTTGTAGAAGCTTCTATCAATCTCCAGAGAAGCATATATACAGCAATATTTGTTTACGAGTTGTGTGCATGCGTCGAGTGATTGAGCTTGGAAGTGTATATGTGACTGCATATTAAAATTGATACGAAGTTTTGCAATATTGTGGTATTGTTTTTAATCCTTATAAATACAGGTGAGCATTACTTTTTATTTCCTTCTTAATTTCTTAAGGGTTGTGTCCCTGCAAAATTCTTTTGATTAAAATCATATCTCTCTCCTGAGAATTGTGTCGATATACAAGCAGATATCTGCAAATACAATGATTTTAATAATGGTATATGTAGGGTAGTTTAGTGGTTAGATTTTCAAGCTTGCTGTAAGAATAGTCTGCAAGTATCCTCTGTGTGCGCATGGATGGGTAGCCCTTAAGATGTACAGAGTGGCAGCGGGCAGTGACTTGGCAGTGCAAGGTGAAACTTTTGCATCTCACTTTTCAAATTTATAGCAAGGATAGCAGGAAGAACCTTCCAGTCCTCAGGTGGTCAGGTAGATGGTTATCATGTAGATAACTTCAGTGACTTATTTCACTCGACTCTTATAGCCAAGTGAGTATACTGCAGCATTCACAAAGTTCATTGAGAGTTTTGAATCTGTATCTTAGATTCAGATGCAAAAACTCTCAAGAAGCTATGTATTTTCGTAATCCTGTTGAACATTTTTTTTTAATTATACTTACCAATGTATTTTGAACCTAAGATCTACTCCAACCCAATTTTTTGTTACCTAAGCCAAGGCCATCCAGGATATCATGGCATTATTGGCCAGACTGAGAACTTTATAAAACATGTTGGGGCACCTGGTGCATGAATCTTGAAGGAAGAAGTGATAACATTGTTTTGGAGCAGTTTTGGGTCATCAGACTGAGATATATCCACACTCTTCTACTTTTTTAATTTTGAACTGTTTGAGGTGAACTTATCTAATCCTCTAAATTATTTATTTTACACAATTTCATAGTATTATAAGTGTGCCTTATGTATGGCGGACAACTTCTTGGATGGCCATGCTCATCCATGGACTAACATGTTCAGTCACTTCTGAGATGTCTCCTCCATTCAAAAGCTTAAAAATCAATCAACCTCTGAATGGGCTTTTTGACCAAGTGCTAGCAAATTGCAATCACTTTCGGTGGGCTAGTGATATCTGAGTCCTTTTGTCATCATTTGGGCACGTGAGCGAAGGATCTGGCTAGTTACTGAACTTGGGGAATAGATTAAGAGGGTAAGTGCATGACTGCCCTTTCTAAGCCCAAAAATAAGCTTAGCCAAACACACCTTAAAATAGTATTGGATTAAAAGTTCTCTAATGAGTTTCTTATGTACGTGACAAACGTGAATTTATGACTGAATGTAATGTGAGTTTTTTTTTTTTTTTTTTTTTTTTTTCCTACTTTGAGTTGATAGTGTAGTGGATTGAACCTAGGACTTCCGGATTTACGTCATGTTTCAGACCAATGAGCTCACCACCTGGGTACCCTGTGGGGGTGTGAGGATTAAGATATACCTCATATTTTAACTAGACTTAAGTTGCCATTGGCAAGCACTTTTGGAAAATTAGATTGCTATATGTGTGTCGTTGAGTGTCTTAATTTCCATTATACTCAAGAATGTTTTGTCTTACTGTTTAGGATTTTTTCGTTCTTAAGATCATAGTAATCCATGCTTCACTCAGCAGCTTTAGTAGGCTTATATTTCTAATCTTTCCAATCATTAGTTTAAAGAAACAAACGAATTTGCGGAAAATGAATGTTTATGGTCTTATTAATGTATTTATTTATGCAGACTATGTTTGTTGTTTTTTAAAGAAACTAGAATATCAAATTCAAAATTACTACATAGACATAGACTATAGTATATATACCATGTTGTATCATTTAAGCATACTATTCTAACAGTTGGTGGAGGAATCCACTCACATACTTTTCGCAAAGAATATTCTTTCCATTTGAATGCTTTGCTATTGTTTGCCACGAGTATAGTGGAGAAATGAAGAGCAAAGAAGAACGTGCTAGACAAGCCAACATACAAAGACTGTGACTTGGCTTTTTTACGCATATTCAAAGAAAAATCTATGTACATGAAATACGAAATAAAATTTGTTTTGGTCATCAATGATTAAACAGGCAAAGGCAGAATTATCAATTCATGTTTTGCATCTTGATCTTTGGGATATAGTAGGGACTTCCTTTGCAACTATCTTTTGCTCATTCAAGGAAGGATCATCTTTACATAGGGGCTACAAATATAGAGAGATAAGAAGTAAAAAGCTGGATATTTTGGTGAAAGTTGATTTTATACGTAAAGAGCATAAAAGGAAAAAGACCCAACTTTTCTTTCTTTTGCAGTATATAAAGATAAAGACTTTCCATGTTACTAAGAATCTTTATTTTTACCAAAATTTCTGAAAGATTTAAAGTTAGGTGGTCCTTAAGTTCTTTTGTCTCATAAAGCATTACCAATAATCTCATCTCACATTGTTAGTGACTCAATCTAGTCTCATAAGAAAGTCGCGGCTAAAGAGTAAAGACTGATGGTATGAACTAAAGCATACATGTAAAAAAAAAAAAGAAACTGGGCTTGAAAATTGGTTTGGTTAGGTATCAGACTATTGGTGTTGTTTAAGCATGAGTTAAGACTAAAATTAGGCACTTAGGCCCAATAATCTGAGAGGTAACTAGAGTTTAAATAGATATCAACATGTATTGTAGGTCCCAAGGCTCTGAACTCAATGCCGTCTACATTTTCAAATATCTTCCTTGCGGTTAGTGTAATTTCTTAAGTCCCAGAAGAAGAAAAAAATAAAATAAAATAATCCTTAGATACAATTTCTCCTTTATTTCAACTATGTGTCCCATTAGCTTATAGCCTCGTGATAATCAAAGATATTTAAGTTAAGATATAATACTTAAAGGACCGTACCAAAGTTTTATTCTAAAAAATACAAAATTAGTGTGTGTTATTTCATAATTATTTTTTATGACATCTCTCATATTGGATTAGAATTCTTTATAATTCTTAAAACAACACTGTTATGAAATTATCCATTTATAATCAATAATTTAAATAGATATCAAAATAATGATAGTCAATGTTTGTTTAAATATTAATGAGGTTAAAAAATTCATTTTACTTAGTTCTATGGTAGAGTTATCCTATAAACTCTAGAGCATTTAATCAACATTTTTTTTTCTTTAAAAAAGGGTAGAAGATATATGGGGCATTAATCATTTTATTTTTTTTTATTTAGGCATTAATCATTTATAGTACAGGAATGAGATGATCCTAACCTGCCCTTATTACACTTTTTCATCTTCTGGTAGTAGGTAAGGATTCTAATTAATTAAACTTCTGCTGAAAAGAAGCAACAGATATTTGGCATTAATCATTTCCATGATAGGAATGAAATAATCGTAATCTTCCCGAATCCCGATTACACTTTTTTTTTTTTTTCCATTCATTCATTTTCTGGTAGTAGGTAAGGACTCTGATTAATTAAATTATGCTGAAATAGAAGCAGTGAAGTAAAATAAAAGTTAAAATTTACTGTTTTTTGCTATTATTATTATATAAACTCATCTTCAGATACCATAAATCTCAGCTGAAAACCATAGAGGTCAGATGCTAATAAAAGAAAGTTAGCTTATTTCTATAAACTTTATAGACTTACAAATACGAATCAGGATCCTCTAGAGTTTCTAGGATACTCTACCACATAGAGTTCTTTAAATCCTAACTTTTCTTTTTATAATAAATGGTTCAGATTATACCACGTCATCATTCCACTAACAAAATCTCTAAAATATTGGTTTTTACTTTTTATCACTTAACGTGTTAACACTTATCCATTAACATCAATATTTTAGGGGTTTTGTTAGTGGAATGATGACGTGGCATAATCTGAACCGTTTATTATAAAAAAGAAAGGTTAAGATTTAGAAAACTCTATGTGATAGAGTGTCCTAAAAATTCTAGAGGATCCTGATCCAACAAACACAACATACTTCCAAAAATAGTCACATACTTACATGTGCACTAGAGTTTTGAATGAAAGTATTGTTTAAAGATAAGCTAACCAAATGCACACTTTATGTGAATGGGGTTTCTTTCTTTTTGTCAATCTAAACTCAATTGGAATCGAAGCCACCAATTTTAGACGTAAGTCCATAATTCAAGTCTATAAATCCATGATAGATTCGGTAGACGGTGGAAGATGCCCATTGAAAAGACTAAGGGATACTGATACCATGGAATTTTATCCCACTAAGCCTAAAGAACCACAGCCTTGTGCAGTGGTGGTTGAAAATGATGCATTAGATACCCACCATAAAGCAGACATATAGTAGACAAACCCTTCATTTTAGAATGGTAGTGCAAGAAAGAGAGAGGCAGAGTGCAGATTTTGGAGTTGTTTGTGATTTGTGGTCGTCATGTGAGTGGTGGGATGGGATTTGTTATGACCTGGTATCATTTGATGGTCCTTGCCTGCTTTGTTTCCTCTATGCATATCAAATTTGATGTAACATTTCTTGATTTTTGTGCAATAATGATGCCGCGTTTGAGTTTCTCTCTAAGATAAATTTTGTTCCATAATGTCTTCACATAAATCTTTAAATTCCTACCTATTTCAAGAATCAATTACACCTACCTCATTGGATGTGACTCACATGAAATTATATCATGTCTCCTAAAGTTTACGAAAATCGTTTTCAAAGAAATTAATAAGAGGTACCCAAATGCAATGAGCTCATCAACAACTAAGTATAAGAAAAAAATCGAATCACACAAACACTAGCGTCAGCTCAATACAATTTGAAGTCTAAGTTTATAATTTTATTTTAAACCTTTTTTATATCTAAAATATCAATTAAATAATATATTTAACTTCCATACCTCATTGTTTAAACTTTATTTTCATTTTTTTCTTACTCTTTTGAGTTTTCCCCACCAAATGTCTTAATAGAGGGAAAGTCAAAGTCATCCAGCTGGGAAGATCTCTACATGAATGACATTTGTCCAATTTGTTCACATCCTCAAGCTCCTCTCTAATTGCTATGGCTCTTGTTTCCATAAATGTTAGAGATATGACATTTTTCACTACTGGTATATTGGGATTTGTGTATATTAAAAAAAATAATGGTGGATTGAAATGAAAATGATATTGCTTTAATTGAATCAAGATGAAAATGGTGTTGCTTCAATTACAACGGAGCATGTTAGCCATTGTATAAAACAGAAATGTAAAATTTTTCATTTCTCTAACATGACTCCTCTTGTTATTTAAACTTTAAAGATTGCATTTCACTAGTTTTCTCTTTGTATAATATATTTTTTATAACTCTACAATATATAGTGTAGGATCTCTATTATTTCTTTTTTTCTTTTATTGGTGTATCATATTTGATGAGAAAAAACATTACCAATGGAGATAATTGAAACTCACTCTCTATTTATTTCTAAACAAAGATCTCTAGGTTCTAGTGGTATTTTTTTATATGGTTCTAATGGTTATAACAACCGAAAAAAAAAATAATGGATGGGCCCTGAGCCAAAATTTGGATAAGCCATATCCTAGGCCCCATAATAGTGATGGTGATTACTAGTTAGTCATGCTGGCATAAATTAATTATAGCATATGACCCCCCAAAAAAAAAAAAAAAAAAAAAGAAAAGAAAAATTGATTAATGATTAGCCCTATTCCACATGAATATGAACAGTCTATTCTTTAAATCCAACGTTATTGCTGTTTAATTCTTAGATATTACAGATTTGCTTTTTTTTTTGTTTTTTTTTTGATAAAATTTAGGTATAGTTCCTTAGATTAGATACATTAGGTTCTTTAATTGAATTCAAACACATGGTTGTATTAACCAATAAAACACAAACAATATTATCTTTTCAAAAAATATTTAAATTCAGTGTATTTGAATTCAACTCGAAACCTAATGTACTTGACCGAAGAACTGTAATAAATTTTACCTTTTTTGTGTTGGTTATAAGTTATGACTCTAAAAATAATTTCGGAAACATTTCTCACTGTTTGCAACACATAGAAAATCATTATTTATTTATTTTTTTTTTTTTGTGGCGAACAACAAAGGTAGTGGTGCTGTGGGTGGAGGTGGCACGCTTAAATAAAATGTTCCGCCTCTTGGAAAATGTAATTTTCATTCGCAGCAAATACATAACATTGTGCTAATGATTAATAAGATAATGAAATGCAATTAGACACTATTTTAAATTCGAAAAATTAGTGAAGCACTTTTGTTTTAAAACGGCCACGAATCACGATAAAAGGTTCCATGTCCAACCAATACAATCTCTGGTCCTATGTTCATAATTGTCCCACTGCAATTGTATTTATAAACCTAATTTGAGGGCATTGGAAATGGTATGAATACAAATCGAATGGAATTATGACACTGCACAATGATTTATTTCGCATTAGATACATAATTGAACCTTTAATAAATCAACTTTGTGGGGACTTGGAACTAAAGCATATCTTAGGATGCTTGCTCAGTGACTCCAATCAAAACAGATTCTGGGTGGGACAAGTCACAGGTGACGGAAAATCTATAAAGAGTGAGGCTTGCAGCTCAAAATTTTTATTGTGATAAATTCAGACTCAAGCTTTTTGAAGAGTAGGAAAAGCAAAATAAATCCAATAATTTCCTTTGCAATGGTTTTTCAAGCAATATTCTCTCTCTTGTGGGTACCAGAAAAATTCCTTCTAATCATAATTGTTGGTTTGGACCATTTTCTTTCGTATGAAATTGGAAACACAAAACACCCCACCAGCCGAATTGTCATGCTGATATGATTAGTGATCATATAGTGGTAGTTGCAATTTGCTGAAGGCTCTAATTAATCCCGTAATCAAGACCTAACAATTATTGATAAACAAACAGAAAAGAAACTTGAGTTTGTTGCCCCTTGATTTGAATCTAAGCATGCTTTTCTTAAATTATTATTATTTATATGCGTTACATGTTTCATTACTGTCTCGTTGAAATTTTACTGTGAGATATGAGTCAACTTTGTGTGTGTGTGTGTGAGAGAGAGACAGAGGGTGTATCTTGAAGTATAAATGTTACCATTATTTGTAACTTTTCTATGACGAATAGGGTTAAGTAACCCTTCCCATTAATCATTACTTTCCCACCAATCCCCAAGTTAATTGTTTATTGTTCGCATGTTTAAGAATAGTCATAGTGCTTTAGAAAAGAAAAATGGCCTAATTAAATTTGAATGAAATGGTGGATCACCTCCATTGTGATTCACTTTTTATGATGTTTTAAATTGCATTGAGAAGCGCATTCGATTGTGAAATGGATTTGATAGGTGCATTAAGATTAGGATAGTGGTCATGTAAAATCACCAAGATGGGGAGCCATGCAAATTACCATATATTACTATGGGCTTAGTCAAGAGTCAGAGCAAAAGGGAGACAGGGAGCATATTAAGGAAAAGTTAATAAAGATCAGGAACCGAGTGAGAAGGAGGTCCCTCCACCCACTAACCATGTTTATTTAGCTCATGATAAGGGAAATAGACGTTAATGGAGATTTTGATAAAGATGAAATCACCAATAAAATGTTTGCATGCTGCAACACTTTTTGACTAATTAAGACTCAGTACTTAAGAGTGGTTCACCATATTCTTTCAGAACTAGACGTTTTTGGTCAAAGTTCCATCTAACATATCCCTCGTATTTTCAAACCATGTATATATTCCTTTTGTAATTTGGCCTTACATTATATGAATGCATCCTTGATAATCAATGCTAAAGAATAAAATTTAAAAATCTTAATCAAAAGGATGCTGCATATTGAATCTTAATTTACTTCATCAAATAATACATATGTGAACATATTGGGTGCTATCTAAGGTTGAATATGCTTGTTAAAATAGAAATAAGAAAATAAAATGATGTAGAGAAAAAAATTGAAAACAAGGGAATTAAGGTAACTCAACATGTCGACTATCCACAACGAAAAGTTCCGAATAACTAAATATTTATTATTCTAAACTATGTTACAATGAACTTGATGTAGAGCTTATATAAAAAATTATTAGGTTTTTATGGTAATTCTAAAACCACTGTAACCCACATCGCAATGAATATCCTCTATAATACTTTTTGTGTTCCATTTTATATTTAACCAATTATAATATATCATATGTCAGATTGTGTTTGATTTGTTTCCATTTTAAATCTTAGTTATTTTATAAGGAAAGAAAAAAAAATTGTAATTGATGGAATATAAAGTGGAACATAAAAAGTGGGATAGAAGATATTCATTTTACACATTGCATTAAATAAAATCATAATCTAAATATTTATGGTAATATCATAATACATTATAATAATGCTAATAGAACCTTCTTATTGTCTTTCAATTTTATTTTTTTGTGCACGCATTCAAATATTTGCACCATTACTTCTCAAAGAAAGTCATGTTTTTATTTATTTAAGTGACATTTTTTTGTGTGTATGATAAATTGATAATGGAGGGGAAATGTTTAATAGAGTAGCACCCATATCTGTTCTTTTATGGCATCCCCCCCACCCCCCACAGACAAACTGCACAATACCCCCACATAATTGGGGTATTTTCAAATTAAATGATAGGTTTTAAAAAGTTTCAATTAAAAACTTGAATTTTTAAATTGCACATGAGACTCATTACTTATTAGGGCACTAAAAGATCCAACACACACTATCACTATGTGGTGTTTTATTGCCCCCACAAAAAAATCAAAAGCTGATCCAACTTAATTAAACTATAGAGTGTAGAGATATTATGTAATTTTAATTTCCCTTTTTATTGTAGGAGAACTCTCATCCTGAAATGGCAAAGGAGCTGAATTCATCTCTTAAAATTTCATTTCATTGTTAATCAATTTTTTTATAATCTTATAAAGATTGAAATTTTATTGTTCCCTTAAAATTAAAAAAATATTATTCAAATAACAAACAGCAATAAAGTAAACTAGCTCTAACCCCCAGGCCCCAACAGAGACAGTCTAATCTCCAAGCAAAATTTTGGATTTTTATCTTAAATGCTGAGTCCTGGGGTTTAGTGGTAACAAGCTAGCACAACGTTCGAACCCATATGGGTGGGTCTCCCAACTGACAAGCAAAGTGTGAACAATATGCCAATGGAGATATTTTCACTGTCAACTTGACAATATGACTGCCAAAAAGCATAGTAGTCACTAAGATTGGAACTACATAGTTTTCCTTTTCCACGTGTGTCTATTTTTAATTAACCCCCTCTTGATTTCTAACTTCATATTGTACGAGTAACGAGCTGTTAATTCAACATCACACTCCTAGAATAATTGGACACGACTTACAATGACTGGAATTTTTGAATTGTTAGGAAATTGAATACTCAGAATTATTTTACTGAGATTTGGATCTGCAACAGTGCATAGAGCCATAACCATATAAAAAAGTACATTCATAGAAGCTAAAGCCTAGGATCTCTGTTAGCAACTGATAACAGAAAGAAAACACAGTGACAGAGGAAAAGAGAGAAAGAAATATAAAAGATTTCGTTTCATTTTGTATTCTATTTCTTGGTTTCTTAAAGCCTCCTCTCTCTCTCTCTCTCTCTCTCTGTACTGCAGAAGTACCTCCCTTAATTCACTCTTTCAGGTGCTCCTTTTTTGTCAGATCTCGCTTCTCAAAGCCCAGGAATCAAGCCTCAAGAACCAACTACTTGGGCTTCCCTCTTCTTCGTTGTTTCCAACTCAAAGTTTTCCCTTTAAAGACAGTCACACTATTTTGTTTATTGGGTTCTTCTCTATCTTTTTTTTCTTTTCTTTTTTTTTCGCACTATTTGTATTCCTTCAGATAAAGCCACATTTAATTAATAACTTGTTTAGATGAGTGAGTGAGATACGATTGTGTGACAATTAAGTCACTGACAAATTTGGAATTGTGTGGACTTTTAAGGGTCCAATGCACACTACAAGATTGGTAACTTCCTTTGGCAAAGCTGTAACAGACGGCCAAGCCAATAAAAATAGCACTATTGCTGTTCTTTAGTTTTTAATTTTTTTTTTCCCCTTCAAAAGGGAAAAACGAGACAAGCACAATCACCTTCCTTCTTAGCAGTTAAAGAATTAAAGCCAGTTGATTACGGACTGTCTTACATTTGTCATTAAAGTCTAACTGGCTTACTCTTCTTTTCACATTATAAATCCTTACCTACTGTCACTCAGACCTCTCAAGTACAAAGTCACAAAGACTAAGATTTGGGTATCTTCTACATAGCAAGAAATGTTTTTTTATTTTTTAGTTATTTATAAATATTCTTGGGTTTAAGTCTTGAGCTTTGTCTAATTTATTTTAAATATATGTTGTGCAGGATCTATTTGGTGTGTAAGCAATGTTGCCTCAGAAACAAGCAGAGGAAGCCATGGTCTCCAGCTCCAACTTGACTGAGCATGATGACAGAGCCGAAGAGAAAGCAAATGAGGCAGGTTTTGGTCTCAAAAGCTTTCTCTGGGCATGGTGGGTCTGTCTATGATGCCTGGTTCAGCTGTGCATCCAATCAAGTAATTCAACAAAACCCAAATCATAACTTTGGATTTCCAACACTTTATGAGAAATTAAGATTGGCTTATCAGTTATGTTTGGTTTTTGGTTATACAGGTTGCTCAGGTTCTGTTAACACTGCCATACTCTTTCTCTCAAATGGGTATGCTTTCAGGGATTCTCTTACAGATCTTTTATGGTATGATGGGAAGCTGGACCGCTTATCTGATCAGTATTCTCTACGTTGAGTACCGAAGCCGAAAGGAAAAAGAAAACGTCAACTTCAAGAACCATGTTATCCAGGTAAGTTTTTCAACAATTTTTCATGCAACTCAAACAAATTTACAATCAAAATTTCAGTACAGAAATTGACTTCGAATATTTGAGCAGTGGTTTGAAGTGCTAGATGGTTTACTAGGTCCGTACTGGAAAGCCGTTGGGTTGGCTTTCAACTGTACCTTTCTCCTCTTTGGATCAGTTATCCAGCTTATAGCTTGTGCAAGGTCTTCTTTTTAGTTCTTAATTTATTTATTTTTTCACTGATTTTTAATTCTAAGGGGATAATAAGAACTGGGTTATGCTTAATTTTACTTAACTAATTTGTGTTATTTATGTGTGATTGATGCAGTAATATATACTACATAGATGATAATTTAGACAAAAGGACATGGACTTATATCTTTGGAGCTTGCTGTGCCACCACTGTGTTCATACCCTCATTCCACAACTACAGGATTTGGTCCTTCCTTGGGCTTGGAATGACCACCTACACTGCTTGGTATATCACCATTGCAGCCCTTGCTAATGGCCAGGTAAACAAAATTAACATTCCTTGTACTTGACCTTCCTTTATGGTAAAATTTTGGTATGGTTGATTATGTGTTGTACTTTAATTTTCTCGAAATAAATTCATTGTATCATGTTTTTTTGCTAAACAATTCATTGTATCATGTACTATTGTACTCTATTGACCAAAAAATTATATGCATTAATTTAATTGAAAAATCTAGGTACAACTTTACCTAAATTTTGACCAACCTTGATTTAACCCTCCCATTTTCATGCTTATATGTATATTTTTAACTGATTTACAGGTTGAGGGTGTAACACACAGTGGCCCAAAAAAGCTGGTTTTGTATTTCACAGGCGCCACCAATATACTGTACACCTTCGGCGGGCACGCCGTCACTGTGTGAGTTTGATTAAATTTTATTTATTTATTTTTAATAAAATAAACCATAATGCTATATTGCCATTTTCTGTTTCAAAAAATTCAGAGAAAATGTAAAAGGGTAAAAGGGTGATATTAATTGCATGGCAGTGTTCTGTTTGAAGCTATTGCTGGCCATTAATGGGTTTAGGGAAAAAAGACAAAATTATGAAACAAACTATTTATTAGAGCCATTAATGTTCTCTATGCAGTTAAGGTAACTACACGTTTGGAGGTCAAGTTAACGTAGACAATTATGTGAAAAATGTTATTTCACAAAATAAAAAAGATTGATGTTAGGACTTAGGACACTATAAGTAAAATAAGTAAATGCAATAGTGGTTCTGTTTTCTCTCCTTTTCGAAAAGAGTCAAGATTAGAATCTCTCTTTCCTAACTATCGAGTTATCAAAGTTAAATAGTATATAAGTAATTAAGCAATTCAAATTTGTCTGTAAATCTAAACCAATTTTAAATTCCTTCCCCAGATCACTACTTTCTCTTTTATTATCTTTAACTCCCTTGTATTTAACAAATAAATAACTTCTCACGTTGTTGTGTCACACACACACACACATATATATATATATATATTTATTATCATGTCAATTTATGGGAGTTTTATAGTAAAATTAGTGATAATTTTAAATTTTCTATTATTAAAAAAAAAACTTGATTGACTTTCAACGTATGCTTTGTCGTTTATAATAGGTAATAAAAGTGAGATTCCATTAATAAAATAATGGTCAGCATAGGTTCTGGTCTTGCTGCCTTGAGTGATACTGATCTCAAAGCTTCAGTAGGCTTCCATTAAAAAATCCCTATGCCAGTATAATGGGAATTCAATGTTGTGGGCTTCATTTAATGGGGGTTTAGCAAGAATCCCGCGTATATTATTTCCAAGCTGTGGTTTTGGGGATACCTCATTCAATATATGGAGTTCATAAAATTGTGAATCTTTCTTTTATTTCTTTATGTGGACATGATATGATTTAATTGAAATCTAACAGATGCGTCTAATATTCTAAATTTAAGTGTTCCACGCACTTATTCATTGTATCTGGATCAAAGTCAGGGCAGGTGCTCAAGATTTGGCATTAACTTGGTCCTCTGTCTCTCTTCCTTTCTTTTTCTTTGTAATAATCTTAGTCTTATTTTTTATTCTTTAAAAATAATTCTAATCCTAGTCAAATGCAAAATATTGAGAGCAAAATCCCCGCAGGATCCAGTGGCAGGTTTTCCCCATCCCAAGTGTATATATAATTTATACATAAAAATTTAAATAATTTTTATATACAATTTAATCTTTTAGTTTTATTTTTATATTATTATTATCATCCTAAAACATTTGTGTCACTCTCTCCTACTCTCGCGGCTATCCCTTCCCATTGTTTCTTCATCTCTCAGTGACATGAATACTGATATTTTATTTTATTTTTTGTGGTTAAAGAGGAAATTTAGATTAACGACTAATCAAGTGGTATTGAGTAGCATTAGATGCTTCAAAGGCCAAAGCCTCTAGCATGCACATTTCTCATTAAGGATGACAAAATATCTCCGACTCACCCCTTCCTGTGAGACCGCAGGTTCAACCCCATTTGGATGAACAAGTTACTTTACATAAGGGTGAAAATAAAATTAAATATAAAAGCCTTTTCTTCAATAATCTTTTGCAAAAAAAGAAAGAAAGATATTTAGATATGATAATTGGTAATAGATAAATTGCTAATTGGTGTGTGTCTGAAAGGGTGAAACTAAACTTTCTCGGATGTTGTTTACAGGGAAATCATGCATGCAATGTGGAAGCCTCAAAAATTCAAGTACATATATCTCATTGCCACCCTCTATGTATTCACCCTTACTCTTCCATCTTCTTCTGCTATGTACTGGGCCTATGGTGACCAACTCCTCACCCATGCCAATGCTTTCGCTCTCCTTCCCCGGAATGGATGGCGTGATGCTGCAGTCATTTTAATGCTCATTCACCAGGTCTATAAATTTTCCCTTATATGACATTAATTATTGTTACAAAATTAGCCTAATCTTCTAATGAAATTATAAGAAATTGTTACTTAGTACTTACTATTACTAATTTAGCCTAATGTACTAATGGAATTTCACCAAGTTCATATGCAAAATTACATGTTTTAGCTAATGTGTTTCATGTGATTGGCACAGTTCATAACATTTGGGTTCGCTTGTACCCCATTGTATTTCGTGTGGGAAAAAGTCATAGGAATGCATGACACAAAGAGCATATTTTTGAGGGCGCTGGTTCGGTTGCCTGTGGTGATACCAATATGGTTCTTGGCCATTATATTTCCTTTCTTTGGTCCAATTAACTCGGCTGTGGGGGCTCTTTTGGTCAGCTTCACCGTCTACATTATCCCCTCTTTAGCACATATGCTCACTTTCAGATCATCCGCCGCGAGACAGGTAAATGGTCCAATTTCTGTAACTCTTTATCTTCTATATTTCTATCCATTGGCATTCTGGAATGTGGATACTCTTATCCAACTGTCCACCATGAAGTTCTTTAGTGCATTACCACCTGCCTCACTTTGAACCCATAATGAGCATAACAAATGTGATGGATACACATGCTTCTGGCTCCCATGTTGATGTGAGGGGCATATTGGTCTTTTAGACAGTTATGTTGGGTCTTAATTGCTGATTTATTTAGTTGTCTGATTAGGTCATTTTATTGGCTGAATTATTGGACAAGGGTCTAATTTTGACTTCCTAGGAATTTAGTGGAATCCTTGGTGGGTCTTTGAGCTGTTAATCACGCAACACAGGGGCCTACCTAAACTCTAATCCATGAGGTTCATGGCTACAGATTTTCTGGTAGCCTGTCAGTTTGTCATTGTGTCAATGCTAGGCCTAATTATTTTTAAAGTCGCTTTACAACTTCAATTCCAAGACTTTATTTTTTGTTCTTCTTTGCAAAGATTGGAAACTCTGTAGTTTTACACCACATGGTTTTGCCTACACTCACTATTTGGGAACACATGGACGAGAATTTGTTCAGATACAAAATTACAGTGTGTTGGAGATATAGTTAATAGTTAAGTAAATGAATCCAGCTTTAAAATTTGGCTTGGAAGTGACTTCCATTATCATAAGCAATTTATAGCCTCACTAATTCTTTTTGAAATTTATGAGGCAAAGATGAGGTTGGTGGCATCTCCTTGTCATTCAGTTATTAGATACCATCACATTTCTACTGTAATGTCTTGGAATGCTGTTGGGCCAAACTAACTATATATATGTGTACTGACCCTACTTAGTTCATCAGTCTTTGTCCTTTCTACAGCTTCCAATGACTGCAAGCTAACACATCGAATATACTCTTCTTAGGTTATAATTAAAAGATCAAATGAAATTAATTAACTATTGATTGGATTAACATTTTGAAAGTACTTTAAAATAAAAATTGTTTATGCAAAATCTCAATGTATTTTGCTTTTGGAAACAATGGAAATGCTAGCAAAGTGCTACTCAAATTATGTACACTTCTTTTGCCAATCCTCTGACATTTAATGGTGTAACTCTCGTGTATGCAGAATGCGGCTGAGAAGCTTCCATTTTTCCTCCCAAGCTGGACGGCTGTGTACGTGCTGAACACATTTGTAGTGATATGGGTGCTAGTTGTTGGCTTTGGATTTGGAGGATGGGCTAGCGTGACCAACTTCATCAGGCAAGTTGATACTTTTGGTCTCTTTGCCAAGTGCTATCAGTGCCCTCCCCGAGCCCCCCCAAGTGGAAAACATTAGTGTCAACTCATGTATTATACATAGGGAGCATCACCATTTTCCCCCTTAATGTGGTGTTGTGCTGTATTTTGACATTTTCTCCTCCTTTTTGTTTAATCTACAGAATTGTGAATGGTGATGTTTCTTTAGTATCAAAGCAATATGTCTATTTTGATCTTATCTTTTAATAAATGAAAATATGTTCAAAAGAGAATGCAAAGCAAGTACATTTATATTTTGCTTTTAAAGCTAGTAATGGTCATTATTAATAGCATCTGAGTTAAATATTACAAAATCTTTAATGTTGGTTTTTGTGAGTTGTGGTATGCTTCTAATGAAGGTTGTGCCTACAATTTTTCAAACACCATCTTTGATTATAAGAAAACTCTATGGAGCATTGTATTGAGGTATCTGCTTCACATGGCTTGCACATTCGCAAACTTCTGTCAATCATCCAGCTCCCATGCGCATGTGAGGCACATGAATACAAAACCAAATTATTATGATTAATAATTTACATTAAGCCCCCTTTGACTGGCTGTTTTTTTAATTTTTTATTTTTCATTCACATGAACCCATAACTTGTATGTCGTTTCGCTGCATAATTTCGTTGTCCTATAGGGTTGACTAGTCAAAATTATAATGGATTAACTTGGGACCCTCATTGATGTGGATGGTGGCTTGAAAAAGTTGTTTGCTTGTGTTTGGTGTTTGTAGCTTTCATCTTTATCACCACTCACCATACTCTGAATTGCTTCTTCTCAGGCCTCAATTTTTTTAATGCATTTATGGGTTATGGTAATCATTGGCATGGGGATGCCCAAAAAACAAAACTAAAGATGACAAAAAACAGAGGAAAAAAAAAAAGTAAAGAAAAGAGATTTGCTTTTGAGTTGGGAAGGAGCAAAATCTTCCAACTCCCAATGACAGTATATAGGAGTATACATTTTAAATACTTTAATGAAGTTGCTATTCATTCTGATGGACATGGAGGCCCATCCCCAAAATAAATTGCATGCATCCTTATTTGGAAAATCTAAACAGTATAATAGACTCATAGAGGAACAATCCTCTACATATTTGTAAGTTGTTTTTATTTTCTTTTTAAGCTTTAATGTAAATATATTTATTTATTTTTTCTTATTTGATCCATAATGTTACTCACTTCAAGCTAATATATGTGATGTTAATGCTTTCATCATTCATATTTTATTTGACTTTATTCACACAAATAATCCTCTTAATTGAGAGAATTCCGAACCATTTACACCTTTTTATTTTAGATTATACAATTTAATTCAAAATTTATAAAAATTTTGAAAATAATTATTTGTTTCCTTCAAACAAAGTGATAACCATCCACGTAAGATTTAAGTTTGATACAAACTGAAGTCATTATACAAGTCCCTCAATTGAGATTCAATATTTACACGTGTGATAGACTAAAACATGATAATGGGGGTTCTAGGCTTCAAGCCTTCAACCAAAATAAGAAGAACCAGCCCCTTTTTTCCCTTCATGTTGAATTTTGATTTTTGAACCACATTTCTTTGTTCAAATACTATAAATACTAGAGGCCCATTAGCATATTAGTCCCTCAACTTTCATTTTAGTTTCGACTGTTCATTTCAAATATATTCCTTTCATTGGGCCGAGTACTTTGCAGTTTATTCATGGG
Source organism: Fagus sylvatica (assembly GCA_907173295.1). NCBI lineage: Eukaryota > Viridiplantae > Streptophyta > Magnoliopsida > Fagales > Fagaceae > Fagus > Fagus sylvatica. The sequence continues at coordinate 36,713,634 of OU015769.1, forward strand.
CTTATTAGAACTAGAGAAATAGAATCATAAGATGGTTGAAGCCTTGGTCTAACCCAACAGTTTTTTTTTTTTTTTTTCCTAAGTATAAAAGAAGCACTTTGACCCTCAAGAACAACACGAGAGTTTTTGTTACATAATTTTGTATGACGTTTCACTTGATGAGGATTATTTCTAAGAGTTTAGCCAATTATGCTCTATGGAAATTATGTCTATCTTTTCTTTATTCTTTCTTTAAACAAAAAAAAAAAAAAAAAAAAAAAAAAAACAATTATTATGGCCAAGTAGAATCACTGAAAAGGAAAAAAAAAAAAAACAAACAAAGAAAATACATTTAGTTTTCTTTCTAGGCCCAATGCTTCATTAGTTGAACTCTTTTGATACAGTCCACAATAAGTACCATAGAAAACCCAATTACAATATACGCCGAAGAGTAATGATGAAGAGGTTTTCTTTGTATAAGCCACATTCACCATACCAAACCTCCAAGTCTCTGCCAATGCCAAAATATAAAGACCATCAAAAACCCAATTACAACATATTGTAGCCTTCATAAACTACTAGACACCCAAGTCTCTTGCAAAAAGAGATAGACTCTCAAGAACCCAATTACAACATAGCCTTCATAAACAACTAGACACCCAAGTCTCTTGCAAAAAAAGAGAGACTCTCAAGAACCCAATTACATCCACTAGCAATCAGCCATACAAATTGTAGACTAAAAAGGCTCCATGGCTAAAGAAGCAAAGACACCATCAAATTTGGGCACCTCATTTTCCATCTTTGCCACCTCTTTAAGCACTTCAATCATAGCAACCTGCTCTCTCTCAGTCCGTACCTTTAGGCCCAAAATCACACTCTCTAGCCTGCTCTTCTCCATTCTATGAGACTCAGCCTTGACCTTCAATCGCCTAATCTCCAATTGAGACAACTTCTGATCCACCATCACCTCGGTTAACTCCACCAACCTTTTCCTCAGCATAAACACATTGTACCCTAAACTCTGAAGCTCCTCCATAGTCTTCCACAGCTCACTGGCTCTGACCCAGAAATCCTTTGCTGTCAGAGAATGTATTTCTTCCACTGTTTCTTCAAATGTTCGATCCCACCCAGCCATTAAATTCTTCCTTGCAGCTTCAGAGTGGCTTCGAAGCTGAAGAAAATGAGGACTGTGAGGAATGCCTTTAAGGATTCGCGAAATGGGTATTAATGGTAAAGGTGGACATGAAATTGATCCAGAATTTTGCTCCATCTCTTTCTGGATTGTTTGCTGATTGGGTTCAGTGTCTTTTCCTGAATTATCTGCGTGAGCTGAGCTTACTACTTCAACCATTTTTTCTACATAGTTATGTTTAAAAAATAAGACAAATTACATTTTATTCACCCAAGCTTTTGATTCGATCAATTTACTCCTAATTTGAGAGAATCTACAATGTGCCCCTATCGTCTAAATTGATATTAAGTGGGACGGAAAAGTTAGTCACGTGCTAAACATGTGACCGATAATGTCTGAACTTACAAGTCATGCTATTTACATATGTGTTATTTTCCGTCCAACTTAACGTTTAGTGGATGGCAAGGGGACAATGTAACAATTCTCTCGTATTAGGATGAAAAAAAAATGTAATTTACCCTAAAAAATAATAACAAATCTTCAGACAAATTAACACATATGTAGTAATTTTAGACGAATAAAAACACACACATAAGCACCGAAAGTACCAGGAGTATGAGGAGGAATTGATGAGGTAATGAACGAAATGGGAATGCAAAACGGTGTAGTTGGAGTGTCATTTGACAAGTTTTGATTAGGCCCGGAAGAGTGACGTCTAGTTCTAGTTCTACCACCTTTCTTTGTGACTCTACAAATCCGAAGGTTGGTTTTGTCTTTGACATCAATTGTTCCTGATTATAGTAAAAGTTATTACAATTAGTTGGCATATGTGAGAGAGAGAGAGAAAGAGAGAAGTGATTACCTGAAGAAAAAGAAGTAACTGGTATTTGTCCAAAGACGAATGAGTTTGAGTCTGCCATGGTTTTGACTTTTTTATTTGCTAAATCTGCCATGGTTTTGACCAAGACTTGAACTAACTAGTATATTCCTATTGGAGCTCAGGCTACTCAGCTCTAAAATGACCAAGAATAAAGCAAGACTGGCAGTCACTGATAGTGGCGATGTTAATTTGACACTTGGTAAAGTGCATAGTACTGAATGCTTTCCCAAGGCTTATTAGCTTTGCAAGCAAGGAAAACACAGTGCTTGTAAAAATAGGTAATAATTCCAAGCGTGACAAATAAAGCAAATATTCGTTACAGACTTTAATTACAGGACCAATGGCTGGGCATAATTTCAATCTGGTCATTTGCAAAGCTTCTTGTAATACGAACCGACTTTTTGAGATTGAAGAAATACAATGCGGTACTCTTAATGGTTAAGAAAGGTAACTATGTAGAGTTTCCCACTTACATTTTTGAGTTTCATGGGAAATAATTATGAGTGTTACTATCAAGATATTCTAGAATTTTTAGAGTATTCTAAAGTTCTTTCAATTTTTGGCTTTTCATTTATAATGAAGATCCTTAAGTTCAAGCTCTTTAGATTGATTCAAAATCATGTCTTGAATTAAAAGTGTTTTATATTAACGAAACTTTTGAAAATATACGGTTTAAACTATTTTGTTGTGGGGTTTCCATAAAAGAAAGAAAGAAAGAAAGAAAAACTACCAAAATGAAAGGACTTACAACTTACAAGAATCTCTAAAAACCGAACCCTTGTTGTTGGTTGGTTTCGAAGTTTCATCATTCCCCCACTTATTTCTAGTATATAAAATCAATAGAAAAATTCAAAATCAAAAGATTTTTCTTAAGAGTATCTTCAGCAGAATAGTCAAAACCACGTGAATAGTGCCAACAACTCTGAATAGTTTACGAACTAAGTCCAAAGGATATGCTAAAACCACCTGTCATTTTGCATTGGAGTGCAAGGTTTCAAATTTGAAAGTTGCCTAGTTTAGTTCTTGGCAATTTTGTTTTATAGTTGTTAGCCATTTTCACCCAACATCCACTACTAATTAACTTTATTTTTATAACCATTGCCTTTTTTTCTAATTAATTTTTTTTTTTGTACCTTAAGTATGTATTTTACTTCTTCTTAAAAAAAAAAAAAATTTTACTACTCTACCAAGTAAAAAAAAAAAAAAAATAAATTAGTTTAATTATTGAAGTTTTTCAACAAAAAAAAAAAAATAATAATAAACGAGGTCAAAATAAGGCGCTAAAAGACAAATTTGACATATCGGTTGGAATGCCTAGTTTTAAAGATGCCAAATTTAAACATTCAATTTACCACATAAGCCATTAACATATGTATATATTTTTGTTAGTTTGATTTATTTTAGTATTTTAAAACTTAGTTTGAATGAAATTGGAATATTATCAAATCATTAAATTTAAAATACTTAAATGAAAACCTATATTAATAATATCTAACAAAATAGCCCAAATCTCACCATGCACCCATCCTAATGGAGAAACAATAGGATCAAACCTAGGCTCACCCAGTCACCCTTTTAAATGGGGCTTGAGACTCTATTAAGTCTATTTAACCAAATGATCTTCTGCATGATTATTATAAGAAATATATAATTATTTTCACCACCATCTGGGCCGTCCACGTCATTCTAACAAATCTCCGTTACCGTGTCCCTTACATTAAACGGTCTAGATTGAAACAAAACCCATACTGTTACTGCCCAAGATCCTAGAAGTCTACAATCCCGTGTATCTTCCTCGATTACCGCGTAGACTAAAAACACCGACAATGCCACCAAGAGCCGGAAGAAAACGAAAGGTCCGACACGACGACGTTTCATTCATTTCATCCCCACCGTTTTATATTTCTTTCTCGCACTTTCATTCTCTTTCTTACAAAATTTTCGCGAGAAAATTTTTTCAGGTGGGTTTAGGACGCATTGATGCTGCACTCGATGCATTACGTCCCATGGGCTTCCCTGACGATTTGGTTCGCAAAACCATTAGAGACCTCCTCAAGGTCAGTGTTTATATATAGCTAAAACAAAATTTTTATGTTTATGGTTTTTTTTTTTTTAATCAAACAGTGACTTTTTGATTATTTTATTTTTTGGTTCAGGCTTATGGTGGAGATGAAGGGTGGGCTTTTATCGAAGAGGGTTGTTATAAGTTGATTATTGATACCATTTTACCAGAGAGAGAGAATTCTAAGCGAGAAGAGACTCAACAATTACTTGTTGGGGATTCTTCAATGAAGGTAATCGAGCTATTATTCGTTAAATTTGATTTCAACTTTCTTTATTTATGTATATGTTTGCTTGAGTTCTTGGGGATTCTCTATATGTGTTCAATGTATGTGTGTTTGGTATGGTAAAGAAGGATTGAGGAAAAGCTAGAAAGTTATGTAATGGAAGCTGTTTCACTGTTAATTAATGGGAGTTTTAGTTTTGGATAAATTATACCAGTTTGATTTTGATATCTCAAATTTAAAAAGTTGGGAATTGGTTCATGAAATTTCAAAACGGGAACAATTTGATTCATTCATTTATTTTTCTGTTTAGGCTATTGACGGGATCCATCCATTTTTAAGGGACCAAAGTTGAATTGACCCTCTTCGATGGAGAGACAAAATTGTTCCATTTTTGAAAATTTTGAAACCAAATCCTAACTTTTTAAATGTGAAGGACCAAAATCGAACTTTCCAAAATTTTAAGTGAAATAATTCGGTGCAATTGGTATATAACAACTCTCTCTCACATAAAGGTGGATCACACTTATAAGTTTGACACATGAGAGGTCTATGTTTATGTGAAAGGGAGGTGTAAGACATTGGATGTGAAATAATTCTTCAAATTTTGGGTACTAAAAGCATAAAATTATTTTTATTTTTGTAAAAGTAATTTAAATGAACTAGAGTATGGTTGGTTTCTGTAATCTGTATTGTATTGTCCCATGGAACACATAAAAAATATGCAGCACAAGAAATCTCACGTTGTGCGTCCTTAAAGAGGAATGGCAATTATAGATTTTTGGGTGATGATTCCTAACCTGCCCGTGGCTTCTTCAGTCCCAAAACTCCAAAAGAAACACATCTAATTGATATTCAATACCATAGCATAGAAGCTCATAATAACTGAGGCTGGCATGATTCAAACGAGCTTTCTTACAACAAGGATAGATAATTCCTGGGTGAAAGCCATTAGTCCTTTATTCGAAAGAACCAAAAGTGTAAGGGTCAATAGGTGTGCATATAACTTACTAATCAAAGAAGTCCCAAGAATACAGAGAATACACTTGTTTTTTATATGACAGAACAATTCTTAATCGATCTGATAAAGAACTGCTTTCTTGATCACCCCATGAAAGCTCATATAAATAAGTTGTTCTGCATGGAGTACTGTGTAATATGTTTTAGTTCAAAATATCCTGTCATTGCTAGTAATTTTCGTAATGCTATTTTGTGCTTCATCTGTTTTAAACAAGAAATTATAAAATGTGTGTGGAATCTCGGAGACATAATGACATGGTAATGGGTTCAGGATGTGTGCATAACTTCTATTGTTAATTACATACTTGATTGGTGTTTTTAGAAAGGGAGGAAGAAACATCTTTAGATCTACGAGAAGTGAGTTTAGACATATTCTTCTTTCACGTGATTGTTTGTAGCACCCATGTTCTACTTGCTACTTTGTACCTGTTTCTTAAGAATTGATGTTAGATGTTACCAACATCGAGACAAGTACATAAACCTGCCAAGGAGGTCCTTAATTAGAGTTTATTGTATCCTTAATGTTTATTCATCTAAATTGTTTGATTATCTCAAGTTTGTTGCATGTATTGTAAATAGTGATAAATGGATGTCTTCTCTTTCTTTGTTTATATCGGGCCATCTTGTAGACTTGTTTTTTTTAAAAAATTCTATATACATAGTATAAAATCAATGCTTATTAGAGATGATTTAGCTTTGTGATACATTTGAGTACTACATGTCTTTGTTCTTTCTAAAATGCATTTTGAGTGTTGAAGAAAGTCTATAGTTCTAATTAGTTGATCCCAAGCTTTGTGATGCTATCTATTATCACAACATAATTCCTTGAATTTTGAAGGATGACACTTTAGATGAGCCTGGAGTACAATATCACTCCCCAGATGTTCATTCTATGCAAATCCAAACTTTGCACAACCACTCCCCGCCCCCAGAAAATATCAGAAAGTGCTCTTCAAAGGATGAAGCATCACAAGAGAAACTCAGTGCACAGATTCAATCCCAATTTGTCGATCCTCCACCACCGTTGGACACTAAACATGTGAAAGATGATACCTTACAATATAAGCTTGGAATACAGACAAACCACTCACAAACTAGCTCAGTGGTAGATGACTCTGGAAGTATGATCAACTCCCCCCCACCACCAAACTCTAGTTCAGTTCAAAGGCGTAGACCTTTCTATGGGTGGATAAGCAGCGATGATGATGAAGATGTTGAACTTGTGTATTTCAAACCAGCCTCATAAAATCATCATTGCCTGTTAATGAGCTTAAGGTGATTTTGTTCAAATTATTCTAAATGGGTTGGAGTTCACTGTCAACTGTATATGTTAATATGATGCTACTTATCGGAAGAAGAAAAAAAATGTTGATATTGATGCTACTTCAGATTCTCCAGAGTCTTCATATTGCAAAATTTCCTTTTCTTCTACAGTTTCGGTTTTTTTTTTTTTTTTTTTTTTTTTTTTAAGGGTAAATATAAAAACAATCCTTTACAATTTTTTTTTTATTTTTTTAATAGTAGAAGTCATTATAATCCTTTACATATTGTAACTTAATTAAATTCAATCGAATGAATTGTTGGCCAATACAATACAACCATATGAGGTCAATGCATTTTCTTGTGTATTTGACATCTTTCAATATTAAATTATTCAATTTAATAAGAAAATCTAACATAAAAACCTTAAGGAACTTTTACTAATATGTTACCATCCTGACAAAAGATGATTTTTAATACTTGAATAGATAGTTATTATAATATAATTGAAGGAATCTATAGACTATTAGAATCCAATTGCACTGCAACACATGGCAATCCATGGACCAATGATCTACATGCGTTAGTACAATTTAGAACATTTTTTTATTTCTGTTTGGCATGGACTGTCACGCATGGAATGCACATTCAATTTTTGACATCGATCCTTACCAGTTTCTACTCCGACGAAAAGCAAAGAGCGTGTTCCGTGTTAGAGGAGTTTCTTACTCAAAATAGTAAAAGAGAAAAGGTCTTGGTTTTGGACTTCGGAGTCACAGACAGAGAGGCGCAAAGAGAGCGAGACAGAGACAGAGTGTGTCTGTGTGTGTAGCAATGGCTCCAAGGAGAAAACCCAAGGCTGAGTTTCTTTCCCACTTTATATTTTCTCGCATTTTCTCACACTTTCCCGAGCTTTCATACTTTCTCACATTCACTTTTCTCTCATTTTCTCACTCTTTCAACACTCTTTTTTCTCTTTTCCTTCAAATGGGTTATCTTCAAACCACATCATTCTCTCATATATCTTCCCAAGTTTAAAGCTTTTTAAAATTTTCTCACTTTTTCATTTTCATGGCAAAGTTTAAAGCTTTCTCACCTGCATTTTCTCCTTTCCCTTCTTCCATTGGTTCTCTTTTGCAGAATACACGAATGGATGCGGCCCTTGATGCTATGCGTCCGTACGGATTCTCTGATCAATTCGTTAGAGAAACTGTCAAAAATCTCCTGAAAGTGGGTTTTATTTATTTATTTTATTTTTTTTCACTTTTGTTAAAGCAAGGACATTTCTGGGGTTTGGTTGTGTTTGACATAAATAAGTTGGATTTTTGCTTCAGGTTTATGGAGAAGATGGATGGTACTTCTTTGAGAATGATTCTTACAATGTTCTACTTGAAACCCTTCTTGAAAAACAAACAAATGGTGCGGAAGGGAAGGTAAAATATTTACTGTTCTTTGCTAACTTTTTTTTTTTGTGGGTAAATATATCTTTACATGCTTGGAATTCTAGTTTTAAAGTAGATATATTCATGATGGTATCATCTTTGTTTAGACATGAGACAAAGTAGGAAAAGGAAAGAAATTGGAAATTTGAGGATTTGTTTTTAAAATCCATTGCCTAGGTAATTGAAGACTTCCACTTAACTGAGCCTATCACACATTTGGCTTAACTGAGGGTAGCACTTAAAAAATCTAGACAACCTGAGATTAAAAATCCAATATTTTCTTATTGCCCATATGAGTTTTCTTGGCAACCAAACCCCCTTGAGAGTTTTATTGCTGGAATGATGGAGAAACAGGAAAGGACTTGGATAATGGCCTTGTAGCTATAATCTCTTCATTGTGGTTTAAATTATGGGGCTTTAGGACTTGGAAATTCAATTTTCCCCTGTTTTATGCAGGCAAATATTAGAGTTCAATTATTTGCGAAGAAACTTTTTCATTGTAAATTTCTCAAATATACAAGTTGAAACTACATCCAAGAGGGTGGAAGTTGTGTTTGTTGTTCTTTCTAGTCTTGTGCAATCCCTAACCATAAAAGCCAAAGAAGTTACTCTCCCCACCCTATAGGTGTTGGAAACTTTCTGTTGATTAGAAACTGTGTCTATTTCCAATAGGTGCACCTGTTGGAAGTTGGAATCTTAAGAAAGAGGCCACTTTATTAATATCGATGTTCAATAGAAGTATAGTGCATGTCTATCAATTATAAAGGTGAGGCTTTGGGGCGTTGGATTAATACCGTGGACCTGTATCCCATTGCTTGCGTTTGTTGAGTTATTAGAGTTGCTAGCAGCCTTTCTAATCAATTCTCTGGTTGACTCTATTGCAATTCTGTGTTGTGTTCCTCTATTGTGAACTTTAGGGTCACATCCCACCAAAAAATTAACTTTAGGGCCTATTGATGATACTTTTATATAGTTCTGATTTGGTGGATGATCTATGTTATGAACTGATGCTCTTGAACTGAAAACATTATGCTGTCATATTAGTGCTAAGTTGCTTTGAAAATCAAAAAGTAATGGGCCATTCCCCCAAGTGCTGTTAATGTTCTCATATGGTATTTGTGGTACTTTTTTGATCTCTTATGCTACTAAGTTTCCGTGTGTTGTGTGTTTTATTTTTCAGTTTTTTGCTTGTAGTCCTGCTACTCTTGAGATTAAAAGCTGGCTTTAACTTTGACTAGTTCTACAAAGAATAATCATGATGCTAATTCAGACCTTGTATTTCAATAGTAAGAACATTATGGAAGCTTACTTGTAATGCACACATAATTATAAAATACTAATATATTTCTCTTTTGAAGGATTCTTCACAAGATGATATCGAGGCACCACCTGCTGGGCCCTCTCCCTTTAGTGAACTGATTCTTCCATCCTGTTCTAAGCCAGAGGCTACATACACTGCATTGCAAACTAATGAGGCTTTAGACTCTACATCACAGACTCTTGAAGCTCTGGACGCTGCATCGACTAATCATCTTGGTAATCAACTTCCAAACCACTTCTCAGAATTTTAACTGTTTTACTGACTCTAGCTAACAACAATAACCGCCACCCAAAAATCCTCATATTCAGTTTAATTGAGTGAGGTCAAACTGTCTTCTCTGCAAAGTCAAGTCTCATAAATCTGTTTTCAATATAACTTAGGGATGATCATAAACTATTGATCTAATCCTGCTCTCAATTTCCTTCCATTCAACCAAGCAACATTAGAGATAAAAGTTTTTGGGCATTAATAAAACTAGAACAAACCAAACATCGCCATAATTTCCATGTTCATTTCCAATGTATCTATTGTATGCTCTTGTTATGCAGATGCTAAGGAAGGATCCTCACTAGAGGAAGGAGAAATAAGGGACTTGAAAGACAGTAAGTTGGAGAAGTGTTCTGGAAACGACCATATGGATAATGTAACTGGAAACAATGACGAGGACTCTGGTGGTATTAAACATCTTGGGAACAATCTTAACTGCTCTCCTCCTGGTATCCACTCCCCACAGCCGGTGTATAACCCCCCAACCCAAAGGCGTAGACCTTACTATGGGTGGATCGGTAGCGATGAAGAGCAGAGTCCTGTGCATGTAACAACATCACCATTCCCAAGAGAAATAGCAAGGTTTCTTCTTCGGATGGATAAGAAAAGAAAGCGCAAGACAAGGTGGGATGTTAAGCCTGAAGATATGTAATGTAAGCCTCTTTTGTACTCTATCAATAGTGTCTTTGTAGAACCAGAAAAAAGTAGGTTGCACTTGTGAATCTGAATAGCAATTTATCCTAGATAACAGTCCGGAACGTATTTTGTACCGCACCACCTATGCATATATTCTTAATGTTTCTTCATGGTAACTAGTAATAGCTTCCTATTGGGAAGAAAAACGTATGCTTTGTAAGTAGTTCGATCCAAATTGCATTGCATCAATGAGAACTTGTATAATCCCTGATATCAGCATCAAATGGATTAGAGTAAATCTAACTACAGTCCTGCAGCCAACAACACGAGCAGAATCACTCTAGAACTACTCATGGTGATAGTTTTTCAACAGATTTGCCAAGAAACTAACAATAAGTCTGGTGACACACAAAATTTCACAACATTTTTTTACATATGTTGAGTTGTCATATTGTTATTGGCGTGTAATAAAAATTGTCGGTGATAGACCAACGTAAAAATAATATTGGACTAATCACAACTTAACCACCTTAATAAATTACAAAACAATTATGAATTTTTTTGTTTGTATCTCTAGCATTGTTCAGAAACTAAAATCTTACATAGTAAAGTTTTCTAACTAATTCCCAAGTTGCTGAGCTTCCTTCCCCATCAACCAGGCTAGGAAGGAACTTTACTATAATTAACTAATCTATATTAAGCAATTGAATTTGTCACTAATAAACTATATAAATTATTCATGATAGTGATAAATTAATAATAGAGAAGAACAAAAGGACTTATAAAAAAAAATAGAGAAGAATAAAAGGTAGCTCTGAAAAAAACATTTAGCGGCAATATCTTCGTCTTTACAACTTGATTGTCGTGACGAAAAGTAAACGGCTCGCTGTATGAAACAGCCACGTGGACTAAAATATATCAACACATTTCTCGCCAGACAGGTACCTGGATATCCACGCGACGGTACACGTGTCCATTTCTAATTCGTTATCAAAAGTTCTCTGTCCAAGTATTTATTTATTTATTTTAAACAACGAACAAAAATTTCAGATAATTCGTTTGCTTCTGTAGCTAAGCTAGCTCTCTCACTCTCACTGGATAAGCCTCAATGCCTCTGAATTCTTCAATTTACTAAACCCCAATAATTCAAATCTCTTTTTTTCCATGGCATCAGGGTTTCAATTGGTTTAAAAGCCTTTGTACTTACACTCCGAAAATAATGAATTTTCCGGCAACTTTTCGCGGGAATTTCGTCCCGATATCGCAGTGCAGCTCTTGTTGCGATCTTCGTTTCCAGCCATGCTTTGTTTCCTCAACTAGTTCTCGGCGAAAACGGTGTCGTTTCAGTACTTTGAAGTCGTACCAGGTTTCGAGGTAACTGTTTTTTTTGTGTAATTTTAGTAATTATAAACTTTGCTAGTCATGTACGGTTTTTGAATGGTATAGTAGTAGTTATTAAGGTTATTAAATTTATTCACATTTTGTTCTTCTTAAGATTTTAATTAATTTTGTTTATTATTATGTTAGATTAAGACTTTATGGGAAGCGAGAGATTGCTTGTAGTGTGACTGAGTCTGAGACACAGGCTGACCCTGATGGCAATGACGATAAGGTACCCATTTTATAAATATATGAATGAATTTATGTATCATATATGTATGTATGAATATTATCTTAGCAATGACAATATGGTACCCATAAACTGGATAACTCGTTAGGGGTGAATGCCCTTGGATTACCTGGCAAATGGTTCTGGCAGGTGGTGTAAGTTGCTCGTAAGTTTTATTGCTTAGAGGCGAGTCCAAATGAATCTTCTTTAGAAAATAGCGATATTCTTCGAGGGTTGTTTTGAAATTTACCATTTTGATGTGTCATGTTATGCATATTGAATCCCATTAGGCTGCTTATGGTTGCAATAAGTTAGATTTGAAAACTTTGCTTTTACTGTGGAATTTGTTAATGGAATTGGCGCTTGATATTTGCAAGGCCTTTGGTGAAATGAAGTGATTTAATTGCTAATTTGGAATTAGAGTCCACACAATCAACTAGAGCCTGAGATTAAAATTGTTTGGCTTGGATTGGTTTTACTCGGCAGGTGAAAGTCAAAATCCGTCTTTTAGAATGAGCCACTGCAGGAAGTTGCAGCTATGCCATGCATGCTTAATTGGTTATACTGAATCAAATTTTGATTGCATGAAGTGATGCTTATTTTGTTTTCAACGTTTTTGTCTGTTAAATTTTTTGAAAAGAAATTTCTAAATTGTGATGTTCGATGCATTATGTAAATGATGAATTTTTTAAAAAGTGATGTAGAAATCATGACAAGACATTCATTTTGTCTAGAACACCCAAACACTTCCTTGTAAAATTTATGTTTTACATAATTTTATGTTCTTGGTTCAATAAAACAGAAGTGTTGTTTTCAACATTGGTGTACCCGTTTATGGATTTTGGATATTATCTGATTGTTTCTAGGAAAAAGAAGTAGATGAAGATGGAGAAATGCCACCTTCCACTTCTTCCTTCGTGCAAAATGACCCCCAGCTTGATTCTCAGCCTTTTGTTGCAGAAAAAATAAACAATAGTGATGAGGAAAATCAGGCTCAAGGTGGTGTCCAGGTACTGTTCTCTAATCTATAAAATGACTGCTTCAGCCTTGGAATAGTCAAATTGTTATATTTACTTCTTGATTGGAATTCTGAATATGATTGCATTCCCAAGAAATTAGATGCCACTTTCATAGTCTTTCCCATTGATGGGTGTGGAAATGAGAATTTGCATATTTTCCTTTTCAAAATATGCTTCTTTAAAAGGGGAAAGAGCAGAGAATTTTTGTAGGAACAATGGCCCCTGGTCACTGTGTATATGGAAAAAAATTGACTCCTATATGAAAATTAGCCTGTTAGCTTGCATTCATGAGTTATGTACTTGGGCATAAATCTATCTCCGTAAGGGTTTGGGTAAGACCTGGATGTGGGTTTAGCATTTGAATCCCACCATGAAACTTCATCTTCAGGATGGTTATAAATTTTAATTACCAAATAGAAAAGGTTGTGTATTTAGGATTGGCTCTCATTGTAGAATACTTTACTGTCAAAATTTTTTTTCTGGTGAGCATGGCATTCTGAGTCTTACTGTATTAAGATTTTGTATGAAACAGGATGTTGATAGTGTAGAAGTTGCTAGTGGATCACCTCTGCCAGGTGTGAAGGTGATTATGATAAGTGCTGTAAAGTTTCCTGCATAAAAAAGACTTCTGTTATTTATCTCTCTTTTTGACATTTTGTTAGTAAACAATTTCTGAACAGCCACAGCAACTGGATGAATTGATCAAAATTCCAAAGGAAACAATTGAAATTCTTAAGACTCAAGTATTTGGCTTTGATACTTTTTTCGTGACAAGCCAGGATCCATATGAGGTGAGATATTTACATAGAAAGCTTTGAATTCCATCCCACTGCCTCCCATAATGGCAAGTTGTCAACTTCCATTTGAAGAGAAATTAAAAAAAAAAATGAGTTGCAATATTGGTTAGGAACTTCACTTGATTCAAGTTCATATAAATATTTAAGGTTAGAAATTCTTTTTGGAATTAATTACCTCTCTCAAATACGTTTGAGAGGAATCAAAGGATGATTAATAGATTGTATTTTTGATAATTCAATTGTTACAACAAAGGAGACCAAGCAATGTCATTGGAAGTTGTGCTGTACTCTTTCTAGCCACCGTAATTCTACATCTCTTTCTCTTGTTATAGCTGGCTGAACATATTACTTTGTAATAAGTATCCTCATCATAAGCATGTTGGGTTCATTGTGTTACTGTTGCTAGGGCGGAGTGTTGTTTAAAGGAAACCTGCGAGGACAGGCTTCTAAAAGTTATGAAAAGATAGCAAAGAGATTGCAGGTACTTTTACCTGTGATTTTTTCATTTTACATTTATGAAGGTTCTGACTGATTCTTTATTCAACTCAATTTCTACACCATCTATTTTAGGATAAATTTGGGGATCTATATAAGTTTTTTCTTCTAATCAATCCGGAGGATGATAAACCAGTTGCAGTTGTTGTTCCACAAAAGACCTTGCAACCAGAGACAACTGGTAGTTATTCAGCTCTTGCATTGAAATTACTTGTTCTATTTTTTCATTAGAATTTCCATTAGGTGCTTTAATTCTGAATCACTAACAGTCAAGCTTATGCTTTTCGTACCTTAATGGACTTGGTAATATGTTGCAGCTGTCCCAGAGTGGTTTGCTGCTGGGGCCTTTGGATTGGTCACAGTGTTTACCTTACTGCTTCGAAATGTGCCTGCATTGCAGTCCAACTTACTGTATGTGATCTCTTTTTCTATGTTTTAAATAATGTTTTAAGTAAATACAAAGTATGGTTCTTTATAACCCTCAAATCAATATTACATTCTTGTTCATGTTTCCATTTTAGATAGTAAACTTTTCTAATTTTATTGAACACTTGTCATATTTTAGACATAGATTTTTTTTTTTTTAAGTAAAATAATTTATTCAAGACTGGTACTTCCAAGAAGTTTTTTCCATATGAGTATGTGATTCCTTTAAGCTGAGCATACTTTTTGCGTGTGAGGACAATGACTTCATCAAATATTTATTTTTTTGCTCTTTTGCAAGGACATTTCCTTTTTGTCATTATTTTTTATTTTTGATAAATCTATGTTTTGTTTAATTGGAGAAGTTTCGGTTAATTATCTACTTGTAACTTTCAACCACAGACTCTGATCTGTTGTTGTGTAAGCATTATATTGAACATTTTTTTTTTTTTTACAATACCATTATATTGAACCTAAGTCTACATTAGTTGTATATTTATGTTTTGACTGTGAAGGTTATAATATTAATGTCTCAGATCAACTTTTGACAATCTCGACTTGTTAAAGGATGGCCTACCTGGAGCCTTGGTAACTGCACTTGTCCTGGGGGTACATGAACTCAGCCACATTTTAGTTGCAAAAAGCACTGGAATTAAGCTTGGGATTCCCTACTTTGTTCCTAGTTGGCAGGTGATATTTATGATTGTCCATATTAATTATTTTCTATAAACCAAATTTTTTTTTTTTTTTTTTTTTCCCATTTAAGCTGGCAGATCTTTGTTGCCATCTC
The DNA here is from genome assembly GCA_907173295.1 of Fagus sylvatica. NCBI lineage: Eukaryota > Viridiplantae > Streptophyta > Magnoliopsida > Fagales > Fagaceae > Fagus > Fagus sylvatica. The sequence continues at coordinate 36,728,989 of OU015769.1, forward strand.
TTAGGTGAAGTTTTCAAGCCTGCAGAATACTGGATCTTTATCCTGTTTCTCCTGACATGCATATCACTAGAAGACAGTAGTTAAGCTGCATCTAGAAGCAACTTGATTGGAGAATGACTTCTAATTGCTACTAGATTGACTTTAAGTAACCTAATCAAAGAATTATCTTATGGAACTGCTCTTCCTCTATACCTAGCCAAATGTAACAGCAGCATCTGACTCTATTTTTTATGAATAAGTCTTGTTACAAGTTGCAAGAATGCTGAAGGAAGTTTAAAAAATGGATAAATGATGTGGTTACACTTAAGATTTAGTGAGAATGAGTGTATTAGTTCTTCTAACTTTTCTGCTACCTGTTTTGATATGGAATTACTTCATTGGTTATGCCCAAAGCAATCTGTACAGCAAACTGGTCCCAGTATCACCAGGCAGATTGCAACTGTTTTGGCTGCTAAGTCATGCTTTCTGTATACCGGCCTTTTTTTTTGGGTAAAATGCATATTGAAAATCTAATGAATCATTTTGGTGGCAGATAGGCTCTTTTGGTGCTATTACAAGGATTATAAATATTGTATCAAAGCGTGAAGATCTTCTGAAGGTTGCAACCGCAGGACCGTTAGCCGGGTTTTCATTGGGTCTTGTTCTTTTGCTTTTAGGGTTCATCGTACCACCAACAGATGGTTTTGGTGTTATTGTTGATGCTTCTGTATTTCATGAATCGTTTCTTGCCGGCAGCATTGGTAAGCTCTTAATTAAAAAATATGTTACATGCAAAGACTGTAGTAATGAATGCACATGTTAAATCGTGTGTTGGAGCATCTTGATTTTTCATTTTGTTATTTCCTGAATATGCCAGAAATCATATTTATTTTTCAAGACGTCCCCGTGCATTATATTTCAGCAATCATGTTATTGTTGGCTTTTGTTTCATTAATTTGGAGATAAAATATTGACTTGTGACTCTTGCTTCTTTTATAGCAAAGCTGCTTCTTGGGAATGTGCTCAAGGATGGCACTCCCATAGCTGTTAATCCTCTCGTGATATGGGCATGGGCTGGACTCCTTATTAATGCCATCAACAGCATCCCTGCAGGAGAGCTTGATGGGGGGAGAATCGCTTTTGCCATATGGGGAAGAAAGGTATGCCATTTGAAGTTGAATATATTTTTAAAGTGGAACCTTAAAAGCTGAACCTGGTTATGCTACCACTGAAAGTCCACTTTTACATGGCTAATAAGCTGGTCTAAGACCCTTGTAATTTCAAAATATAGAAAGTGAAAAATTGCTAAACTGATTAAAAAATTTCATCTACCAGGCTTCATCTCGCTTCACAGCTGCCTCAATCGCGCTACTTGGATTATCCTCACTATTTAACGATGTGGCATTTTATTGGGTTGTTCTGATATTCTTCTTACAGAGGGGGCCAATTGCTCCACTTTCTGAGGAAGTAACTGATCCTGATGAAAAGTATGTTTCCCTTGGAGTACTAGTTTTGCTTTTAGGTTTGCTGGTATGCTTACCATACCCATTTCCCTTTACAGATGAAGCAATTACAAATTTCTAGCAACACTTTCCGTATATACAATAAACCATCTGATAGAATTGAAAAATTCATTTTTGTAGGATTTGTCTTAGAAAATTACTCAAATGTTTTGGTTTAGATGTCTCCATGTTTCTTTATTTCATCATCAATAAAAGAAATGTTTCTTTCAAGATTTTTTTTTTTTGGTTGATAAAAGGAGAGACAATGTCATTAAAGAGAAAGCAAACTCAAATCTCTAAGCTAAGCCTCACAAATTGAGGGAAGGATATTAGAGTTGTTACAATGCAAACTAGAGGGATGAGAGGCTGCAAATTTGGCAAGCATGTGAGCCACTGAATTTGCATCTCTACAAATCCAAGAAAAATAACAGAAATGAAAGCATAATGCAAGGAGCTTAATATTAGAGACTAAGGTGTAGATCTTCCAAGGAACATTGTTACCATCGCCATTGATTGCATCAATACCGATTTGAGAATTGCCTTCCACCCAGATCTCATGGTATCCCTCAATATGCGCAAGATAAAGTGCCCAATTTTAGATTTTTGTTTGTGTTAGCCATTTTAGATATTTTATAAATTCAGTAACAAGTATACCATATTAAATTTATTCAATTAAGTGGAAAAAAAAAACAAATAGCGACTAGAAGTTTTTTTTCTTTAACCTCTCATATCTATGCTTCTCTTTTAGATACATTAATAAAGAAAAAGACCGCGGATATATGATCCTAGCCGCAGTAAAGCCAAGAACTCATTCTGAAAATTTTATGCATCCTTCTCTAAGAAGCTCACTTGCACCTCCAAGTTGCACAGTTTCATCGTCTAAGACTCTTAACACCGTGGGTTTTCCCTTTTATTTATTTATTTTTTCCAAAAATTTCAGTTTGTACTATATGAATTTGATCTTGAACTTGGTTTTCATATATGAGTTATGTTCATTTTACCTAGTTTTTTTTTATTTTTTTTATTTTTTTATTTTTATAATATATATGTATAGCGTAAATTTCTTTGTAAATTCACTATTTTCACCCGGGTATTAATGTTTAATAGTAAGGAATAAAATGACTATGAGGAAATACATATTCCATTCCATTCTTTAGTAAGCATTCCTTTAAAGAAAAATTTCAGGAATTTAATTCTATTAATGACACAGAAATATATAATAATATCAATTTATGATTTATCCTTATTTTGAAAAAAGAAAAATAAAAGGTATAAAATTATATGTTTCTTTTATTTCCATTTCTTCTTTTATAAAATCTAGAAATTTGCCATATATTGATTTCATTCCATTATGATGTATCCATTCCAATCCATCACATTTCTTTATAAACTCCAAATCATATTAGGTGATCATTCAACAAAAAAAAAAAAAAAACGTGAGTCTTTTATATGCAAAAAGAAAAGCATAAGCCAGTCCAGTAGTCCACGAAAATTGATGTTAAAAGACCTCAATCAATAATCAGTTCTCACGGCACATTGCCAGCATGCATAATTGGAGTTTTGTATCATGTGATTCATTACAAAACCTAGCATTTTTTCTATGAGTGATTTGATTCTTTATTAATAATATCTCATTTTCAGGCAAAAAAGAAAAAACTATATTTGATTGAAATTGCATGTTGTGGATAGCATCACAATATAGTGAAAGTTTACTTCTAAATTAGTGTTTGGAGGAATTTTCCTTCAGCCACTATGCGGCGACTTAAATGAATATTTAATTAATCATGTCACTTATTAGGTGAATATTTTATCCTTTCACTTTTTCATCTCTCTTACTAAACACACGGGGGAAAATAAAAATACTTTTTTCTTCATACTTTTCTATTTGAAAAGTATGTGAACACAATAAATTCTCATAACATTTTCACAAGAATCACAACAAGCTTAATATGAGTTGTAGTAAACGTAAACCCTAATGTTAAATTTATTTTATTTTAAGTTATGATAGACTGACATCTCCACTTATTGTGAAAATGTTATGTGAATTTATTCATTTATTGTCCCCCTAAAAAAACTCTTTATATTAATGATATATATATATATATATATATATATATATATATATATATATATATATATACATGAAAATAAGAATACATAATATTCTAAAACTAATAAATAGTTTTTCATATTTTGGACTTCAAATGTTGATTTGGGGGGAGTGGGACAAACATTGAACTAGACGTGTACGTAAAAAATTTCTAAACTTTATTCGGTCGCCCAGTTTACGTGTGGCACTTAATTAAGTGTCCTGTATGAACTTCATGATACTAACACGGAATTCACGTATCCTTATTCAGCTATATTCTTAAAGGGTCGATGGATGTGGACCTAATCGAAACATATGTACGAGTAAAAGTGCAAGATAGGTACCCAAAGAAGAATATGAAACATGCATAATTCAAACACCTTTCTAGTTGTTTTCTTAAAAAAAAAAAAAGAGTGTTTTGACAGTTTGAGGTAATTGAATACTACATAAAATTAGTAAGAAGAAACTCATGGAAAACGAGTCTTAAAATTATTGTATACGTTCATGAGCCACACGCACATAAGGTTGAAAAGACCTATGCCCACAACATTTTGACCAAATTTAAGGGGACCACAAACCCATATGCTATGAGACGTTGTATGCAACGGAAGCATAAGAATGCCAATTCCTCTTAGTTTAATGATAAAGAAGTAATTAATATTTCTATTTTATAATTATTTGAAAAATTTTAATATTAAAATAACAAAAAGAAAAATGTCTTTAGAGCATCCGTTAACAAAATCCATATTTTATAACTCGAGAAATGAATCCAACATCGGGTGGAATTTGATAATTCGGTTATACCTCAATTAATAGGTCTTTTAGTGAGGAGAGATTGAAAAACACAATAATGCAAATAAAACCAACAACCAATAAATGGAATAAACTCACATGCATGAATCGAAGAACGTGATAAACGAAACAAAAGCCTGCAGTGACTCAGTGAGGGTTTTTTCTTTAATAACAAACGATTACTTAGAAGGCCTCCAGTGAGGGACCAATGAACTAGTCCTGTGACTAGTTTTACAAAAGAGAAACTACGTACACTACTCAAATAAAAATAAGAAAATGTAAATAGACTTCAGTAACTACGCTATTCCTATGATAAAAGAAACATCTTGAAGAAGTGTTGGTGATTTATACTTGTTGGTTTTCTTCATGGACAACCCCTCCTTTTATAAACAAAAATAAACTTATTTTCAAGTAATAACTACCCCACAAAGCAAGGGAGTAATTAATATGTTAACTTCTTGTTGACCCACCTCACCTTATATTCAATTCTTCGTGCCTTTTACTTGGGTGACAAGTGGCTTTAAGCCTTTAAGTTCTCCGTTTAATTGAAAATTGAAATTGTATTTAATGGGGATTACGTGTATGATATAATGAGAGAAATGAATAATTTCTTAGATGTAATTTTATTTATTTTATTTATCAATTAATCATTCCTCGTAGTTACCAAACTCAGATGGCATAATTACCCACTTACATACATTATAATTTTCAAGATTACAGTCAAAATTTATAATAAAATATGATAAAATTTAGGTACAATATATTAAGTTTTTCAATTAAACTCAAACATATAGTTATATTACATTTCATTATCGTTTAAAAATAAAACATTATCATTGTTTCATTAGTCAATGTAATCATGTGTTTGAAATTAATTAAAAACATAATGTAATGCCCATTTGGAATCCCATTAAAAATGCAAAAAAAACACTATTTGAAAATGCAAAACCTAAATTTTATGTTTGATAAAAAAGAAAAAAGCATAATAAACAAAAAACTTACCTTCAAAACACGGCTTTAGTAAAAAACAAATTAGGGAAATGAGTTTCTAAATGATCAATAGAACTATAACTAAGTTTTATCCGGACAAAAAAAACCCTTTAACAAAAAGAAAAAGAAAAACATATTCATTACTAATTAGGAGCGAAGTGGAAACGGACAAGAAAGAAAGAATGAAAAGAAATGAAAATCCTTGACATTGACTAGTACAAATGCCACACGAAAGAAAATTTTTGTGGATTACAATTACATGCAGTCCATACCTTTATATATATATATATATATTTATGTGTCTCAACTCTCTAATCTCATGCCAGTCATTCATAACAGTCTCACATTTTTTCTTATTTTAGTTTTTCAGTTACATTTCCAAGTCCCAAAGCACACCACTACACTCCAAATAGACCAAGGCTCTCTCCCTCTCTCCGTTAGCTACCGGTGACCCGCAGTTCCGGTTCTTGCTGTAATGAACTCCGAGACAATGCTGCAAACCCTAGGCCTTTCAGTCCCGTCCACCAGCCACTGGCGGTACCCGTACCCGTTCCCGGTCACCGGCGCTTCCGCTAGAACCTCAAGCTCGCTCTCTTTCGTCCGTACAGTCAAATGCTGCTCTCTCACAAGCTCAACTCCTTCTTTAGGTAAAATCAATTTTGAAAAGCTCAGATTCTTTATTTATTTTCTTTCATTCTTTATCTATATTCAATTGAACTTTATTATTGCTAAGAAAATGAATAAAAAGTTTGTGAAAGCGATTGTTTGATAGTTATATATAAAAACATATGCTAAGACTTTTAGAAGCTACCAAAAAAAAAAAAAAAATTGAATACGCTTGCTAAACTAGCGGTTTTGGTTTTCCTGAGTCAAAAAATTGAGGGAAATTTTACTATTTCAGTTGAGAATGAGATAAAATTCATGGAAGCGGCTAAAGATTCGAATCTAGTTCCGATTTATCAATGCATATTCTCCGATCAACTTACGCCGGTTCTAGCTTATCGATGTTTGGTTAAAGAAGACGATCGAGAGGCTCCGAGCTTTCTTTTTGAGTCAGTGGAGCCTCATCCTCTTGTTTCGAGCGTCGTAAGTGTATTTTTGTTTTGTTTTGTTATGAATTTATGATTTTTTATTATCATGTTTTACAATTCGAATACTGCATTGATTGTATTAGGGACGATATAGTGTAGTTGGAGCTCAGCCAACAATGGAAATCGTTGCAAAAGGTAATAAGGTTACGAGAATGGACCACGCGGAAGGGCGGTTGACTGAAGAGATCGTCGAAGATCCAATGGTGATTCCGAGAAGAATCTCGGAGGAATGGAAGCCTCAAGTTATTGATGAACTACCAAACACATTTTGTGGTATGAGTCTTAGAGAATTATGTGCCATAATATATGAATTGTAAAAAGTACCTTGCTTAGTGGTGAATTGATGTTGTGACTAGGTGGCTGGGTAGGATATTTCTCTTACGATACAGTTCGGTATGTGGAGAAGAAAAAGCTGCCGTTCTCTAAGGCTCCAGAGGATGATAGAAACCTTGCTGACATACATCTTGGCCTCTATGATGATGTGATTGTTTTTGATCATGTGGAGAAGGTAATCTTAGTAATTATTGATTTTGATGCTTCCGGGTGTGTATTCATTTGGCAAATACCACTTTTATTTTTGTAGTAATTATTCTTTGAAATTTCTTTTGGTTCCTTTTGTAGTGCTCATATTGTATTTTGATAAAATTATATGTTTAGATGTTCATGTTTCTTGGAAATGTTATGGACATGATCATTCTTTTTAGAGGGAAAAAAGAAGGGAAATAATAAATTTAAATATTCACATATACACTTCCCCAAATTTTGCTTGTAATAAATTGCAACATATATTAATTTCCATTTGTGATGGGTTTCTCAAAGTTGATTGGCAGTTACTTTGCTTCTGCTTATGGGTAACTGAGTTTCAGTGTTCTATTTGTAATCAGAAAGCATATGTGATTCATTGGGTGAGGCTAGATCGGTTCTCCTCTGTTGAGAAGGCTTATAAAGATGGAATGAAACGCTTGGAAGTATTTCTGTCCAGAGTACAAGATATTGACCCGTGAGTAACTATTGTTATTTGTATGAAGATACTCGAGGTCATAAAATTCTTTTGGAATTTTTTGATTTGATTGTCAATTTTTAGCCCAAGGCTTTCTCCAGGTTCTGTGAAATTACACACTCACCATTTTGGTCCTTCTTTAAAGAAGTCCACTATGTCAAGTGGAGAATTCAAGAATGCCGTACTAAAGGCCAAAGAACATATTCTGGCAGGAGATATCTTCCAGGTTGTATTAAGTCAACGTTTTGAACGGCGAACGTTTGCAGACCCATTTGAAGTTTATAGGGCATTGAGAATTGTGAACCCAAGTCCATATATGACTTACTTGCAGGTTTGTATCTCTTAAACTTTTTCTAATTGCAGGCCCTGGTTTTATGAGTTTGCCAAGTTGTTCTGAACTTGCATTTCTGATTTATTATTATTAGTTGTTCTGAACTTGCATTCTCTGAAATTGTTCTCAATCAGGCTAGAGGGTGTATTCTGGTTGCTTCAAGTCCAGAAATTCTTACGCGTGCAAGGAAGGTAAATTATAACACTAATTTGAAGTCCTTAAACAAAAAGATCTGCTCCTTACTTAGCTTTAAAATGATTTTTCCACCCTTAAATATAAGCAAGTTTGTGGATGCATGTGAGTTTTTATGTACGTAGAATTTATTTTTCTTATCCTCTGAATATATACATCTCTACAATGTTGTGAACAGAATAAGATTGTCAATCGGCCATTGGCTGGAACTATGAGAAGAGGGAAAACAAAGGAAGAAGATGAGATGTTGGAAGTTCAGCTGCTAAGTGATGCAAAGCAATGCGCAGAACACGTCATGCTTGTTGATCTGGGTCGAAATGACGTTGGAAAGGTTTCTCTTAAATCATTTCCTAATTATGTGGACATTTTATGCGATGCTTAAAGGTCTAGGTTCATAGATAACACATTTATCTTGGCTGGATTGTTAAATTTCCTTATTGCATAGGCTATCATTTCTTAAGATGTCACGTTTCTTTCCTTTGTCACCGAAATGCCTTAACTATACTTGTAAACCATTACCTTCACTAGTCAATGGCTGTTGTCTAGTATGTCAATGTGTCCATCAAGTGTAGCCATCATGTCTCTATCCTGTATTGTTTCCAGTTTGTAATAGAAATTTAGTTGTGTTTAGTCTCTTTACTGTTGAAAAAAATTATTTCCAGAAACCAAGTGTTTCAGTTTCTCGGAGGAATATCATGTTGTGCCTTTGTCTATTGAAAATAACATATACAATCGTAAGCTACCTTGTTAAAGCTACAAACTCCTTTTTAGCTTCTCTATTCAAGGATTTTGGTGTCGGTTGTAGTCATGGTGGTTTCTATTTGAAACACTTGGTTATGAATCATGAAAGCTGTTTGATTCTCGATAAACATGTCTTCTCTTTTATGTTCTGCTAGAAAGGGTGTGACTTTTCTTTAAATTTTAGCTGCACAAAACTGGTTTTGTTGACATAGATTCTTGATGTAGGTCTCAAAATATGGTTCTGTGAATGTGGAAAAGCTCATGAATGTGGAACGGTATTCCCATGTGATGCACATAAGCTCCACGGTGAGAATCTGCACTTCTAGTTTCTGCTTAAAGCATGCATAACATCTTACTATGTCATTTGCACAGGTGATGATTGTGCACTTGGTCCACATTGCTTCTAAAAGTCCTATTATACAAGAATGTGAACTTGTAAATTTATATTTGACAAAATCATGCTGATTTATCTTATGCAGGTTACAGGAGAGTTGCATGATCATCTCACTTGCTGGGATGCCCTGCGTGCTGCATTGCCTGTTGGAACTGTTAGTGGAGCCCCCAAGGTTCTTAATTATTTTGCTTGTTTCCCTTCTTTTCTTTACCTCTTTGCTGCGTATTTGGTTCTAAATCAATGACGAAGTGCTGCCAAAACAAGAGCAATACATACTAGCTACACAACCTTTGTCAAAATATTTTTCACAACTTGATAAGGTAACTAGTTGTGATTAGCACAACATTACTTCCATCACTAACATCACTTTTATTATGCACTAATCATAAGGTGTAACCTCAACAATTGTGAAAAATTGTGTCACGAGACTTATTTCCAGCAATGTGGGCTTTGTTCTAACTCTAAGAGAGTCAAGAACATTGTGTATGAACTACCCACGTGTAATCTTTACCAAGTTTCTAAATTTACAGCCTCTGATCAAGATTCCCCTCTTTGTTCTGGTTGTCATTGATGATCTGTCCAGGTCAGGGCCATGGAAATAATTGATGAGCTGGAAGCGACAAGGCGTGGCCCATACAGTGGAGGCTTTGGAAGCGTTTCTTTTAACGGTGACATGGACATTGCTTTAGCTCTGAGGACAATGGTATTCCCCACAGGAACCCGATATGACACAATGTACTCTTATAAGGATGCAACCAAGCGCCAGGAATGGGTTGCTTACCTTCAAGCTGGTGCTGGTATAGTGGCTGACAGTATTCCTGATGACGAACAACAGGAATGTCAGAACAAAGCTGCCGGTCTTGCCCGTGCCATTGACTTGGCGGAATCAGCATTTGTTAATACTAGTTGACGCCTTATGCAATGCACGGACACCTACACTATGTTCGGAACTTGGAAGTCTATAAAGAAAATGAATGGAATGGATAAAATAGAAAATGAAGCATTATGCCATTTCTTTGATAAAAAATAGGAGTGTAGGCATTTAAGAAAAAAGAAAAATGGTTTTATAGGGACTTCAGCAATATTTCATTAAAATATATTCTATTCCCTTCCACTACTCCCAAATTTTGAGGGATTAGAAAAAGGGCTTATGGGGGAGAGGAATGAAACCCTTATTCCATTCATCTCCATCATATTAAACTTCCAAAATTTCCAAAAAGAGAATGAAAAGAATGTTATTTAAATTTTTTTTCCCATTCCATTCCCATCTTCCAAACAAGCTATTACTTTCTTTCTTTTTTGGCTAGGAGGGGAGGGGGAGGTGGGTGAAACTCGCAACATGGGATTGGGGATGGACCGATGGAGGTAGATGCCAATCGGGTTAAAGGCTTATAATTTTATTTTGAAACCATTTGTAGCAAGTTTTCTAAATGATCTACATGTAATATTCGTTTTTATATATATACTAGTTGCAAACCCGTGCGATGCATAGGAAAAAAAAAAGTAAAAGAAAAATGTTAAGTTTTTAAGAATAATATAATTATTTAATTGATATATTGAAGGCTTGTTTATAGGGTTATAAATGAACCAAGCTATCAATTTAGAAAAAAACACTTGTTTATATTAATTTATTTAGCAAATGAGTTAAGCTCAAGTCTAAATTCAAGCTCGAACCAAAAATTATATAAAAATATAAGTCTGGTAAATATAATTTTATAAGTTAATAAACAAAAATCATATTATCTAATTAGTTTAAATAATATAATTTAACTATAATATATATGGAAAAAGGTTAAGTTAATCAAGTAGTTTGTGAGTAAGCTTGAAGTTGTTTGACAAAAAAAATGACCCAAGTTTGAACATGTAGTCTATTTTAATAATGGGCTCGAGTTTGCCTTGTATTCGAATAAAATAGAATGAAATTTTTTTAATTTAATATTTGACTCGACTCTCTGTAGGAATATGATTCTCTTTTTATATTCTTGATTGTCTCTAAAAAAAATAATAATAAAAAATAAAAAACTATTCTTGATTGTCTGTATTAATTGCCGTGGGATATTGGGTCCAACCAACATCTTCTCTATGATTTGATTTTCAATTTGGATACCATGTTTAAAAACCACGTAGTTTTTAAAAATACAAAGGTTACCGTAAACATACAATAATTTAAAGAAAAAAAATCAATATAATACTCCGGTAAAATCAATAAATTGTAAATTGAATAATGAATACATTAATGTAATTGAATGTATTTTAAAATATCATTTATGAAATTGACTTGTCTAGGATTTTGATCAAAATTTCTTTTTAAGAAAGCATTTCAATTCTCCTTTTTATAAAAGCTAGAAGCCTTGTAATTCAATATTAACAGATCTCTTTTACATGGAAAAGTTGGGTTCAAATCTCTCTCTCTCTCTCTCTCTCTCGTTGTTATAAATTATCAACAACAATAAAATTCTCCTTTTCAAAGAGCATGTTACACGATAAGATTTCAAACTACCACTACAATTTTGTCATTATATATAGTTCATTGTATTTGACTTGTCAACTTTTTTGGTTTTAATGTGATTAGCTGGATTTCTTTATTCAAATCACTCTCTTTATACCTTATATGCATGCAAACAGGGCGGAACTACCTTAATGTATGGGGGCCAAAAAAAATTCAAAAATGCATTTAACCCTAATGAAAAAATGATTGAATTTGTAATTTTTTGGCTTTGGTCACTCCAAAAAAAAATTATGAACTCCTACACAAGAAATGTTTTATTTTTTATTTTTTTTAACGCATATTTAAAAAGAGAGAAATAAATTATAAACCTGTTCCATTTATTCTTTCTTATTAAACTCTCAAGCACAATGCACAAACAAAAACATTAAATTCCTTTTTATTCCACTAATCAAAGCATACAAACGACAACGTCTTAGGTTTATATTAAAACGACAAAATCTTGGGAGGGTTCGGCCCACCCTTTTATAAATTTCCCACACTGAGAATCATCATACAGACATATATTCATATTCATGGCGTCACTGCTAGTGACACTGAGAGAACTTTCAATTCCATCTCTGGCCCCTGATATCTTCTCCAATTTATCGTTCTCTCAATCCGAAACCCTCTCTCTTCCAAAACCCAAATCCCCAAATTCTATTTCACTCTCTGCAACCTCTCCAACACAACCATTAATAAGTAACTACGTCTATCACAAACCCTCCAAAATTTTTACATATTTTATATATAGATGTACATGTTCATGTATTTGTGTTTTCTTTTGGGGGCTAATTTCTTGATTTTGTTTTGGTTTCAGTTCAGTGTGGCAGAGGTGATAGAAAGACCGCCAAAGGCAAGCGTTTTGCACACTCCTTTGGAAATGTGAGTTTCTTCATTTAATGATTTATTTGTTTAAAAGTTGAATTTTTTTTTTTCTTTGTTTGGTTGCTGAGAAATCCCACGAAAAGCTAAGAAAACATAGCTGTGGAGGACTTGTCTTTTATTGCAATTGTTTTGGGGAATATGAAAATTTGAAAATGAAACAGTATTTGTTTGTTTGTTTGTTTGTTTAAGTATCAAATATTTGAAATTTGATGTCTTTTTAATAAATTGGGCAATTAAATGGGGTAATTTCATCTTTGATGAATGAATATCAAAAGGGTTTTGGGTTTTAATTGTGTTGTGTATATCATCAACAGGCAAGGCCTAGGGACAAGAAGAAGGGGAGGGGTCCATCGAAGCCTCCTATCCCTCCAGCGCAGCCTAAGAAAAATCGCTTTGATAATGATTAGAGATGCTTAAGGTTGAGATTGATGACTAATTGTTTTCTAATTAACGATTATTGAGCTCGATTTTTTTTTTGGGGTGTAATCTCTGACCCTTGAATTGCTTTTAATGTTAGCACCATTGCTTCAATTTGCAAATCAAAGCAATTTGCTTGTGCTTTGTATTTTTGTTTGATGGTGAAGGTTGAGATTGATGAATAATTTTTTTCTAATTAATGATTGCTGAGCTTGATTTTTTATTTTTTGAGTGTAATTTCTGACCCTTGAATTGCTTTTAAAGTTAGCACCATTGCTTCTATGGATCTTTTAATTTGCAAATCAAAGCAACTTGTTTGTGTTTTGGAAAAAAAAAAGAGTTGTTTGTGTTTTTTATTTTTGCTTGTTTGCTTGCCCCTCTCACTCTGATTCTTGTGTATGTTTTACTTCAGAATGAATTGTTGATGATCTATTGTGGTTAATAGATCAAAATTTGTCAGTAATTCCATAATGATTTTTAACTTTACCAAATGTGTAAACATAGTTTTTTTTGGTAGCAAAATGTACTTTTTGACTTCAAAATGGGATCCCAAATGTACATAATCTTTCCAAAGCTACAAATTGTTCTGCCTCATCATGGTATTATATTATCGTATTTTGTTTAAATCAGTTAGACAAAAGTGAGAGCATTCTCATCGGCTCATGTATATTAGCTTCTTAGTCAAAATAGAGATTCCTGCAGCACAAAATCAGAAAAAATCCACTCACATCCGGTCCTGTAAAATAAAGAACATTGTTACAAAAAACTATAGTACTCGGTAAATATAAATTTTTTTTATTTTTTATTTTATTTTTCTCATTTTTATTCATTCTCTCTCTTCTCAGTTCAGTTTTTCCAGATTGCTTCTCTTCTCTGCTCTTCCCAGACTACCTCTCTCTTCTCTCACACATCTCTCTCCTCACTCAAAAATTAGTTTCTGTCTCTCACACATCTCTCCATTAAGAATAGGAGTTGCCTTATTTTTATTTAGTTTTGAAGATAGCAACTCAGGAATTATGAATGAATGAATCTATGTTCTGTTTGAAGATATATACAAGGATGATTGAGGGGTTTATGTTTTTATTTTTTTTAACCAAAGATCCCTATAGATAGTGTGATTTGGTAGATGTTTAATGTGTCCAAAGGTTCAAGTACTTGCTACCTAATAGTTGTAGTATGACTCTGTTAGGTTGGTTGTTGTGGACCTTGTGGTTGCCAATCCAGTGTTTGGGTTTGCCCATGTTCTGAAGAAATTATTTTAAAAGTTTTATTTTATAATATTTTAATAGGATAAAGTGTAAAATATAAAAGTGAAATGTGAAGTATTTTATAAAAATTGGTAGTTAAAATAAAAAAACGGCTTTTTTAAGAGGAAATTAGAGAAATTATTAAGAAGCTCCTATGTGGTTACTGTGCAATGTTAATCTGTTGCTACAGTAAATAATTCAAAACCGTAATCCTTTGTTCCTCTATAAAAGGAACAGAGCTCTACTGTACATAAATCAATCATCATTTAAGTAATTCATTCATTTTCCTCTCTACACAATTCCTCTTATTTTGAACCCTGGTTTTGGAAATGAATAGAAAGAAAGATAAAGGAATTTCTCCATGTTATTGTTAAGACATCTATAGCAATGAAAGATTCATATCATAATGATTTAACTATTACTTTCAATATCCTATATTAAATGATTTAACTATACTCTTTTATCATTTTATGATATGCTAATTTAATTTGTTCCCATTTAGAACCAACACATTCAATTCAACAAAATTGAGACTTAAATCATAGAAATTTAATGCAATTCAAGATCTGATCGGTGATCAATGATCAGTACCAAATAAAGAAACAGATTAAAGAGTATTTTTATTTCTTACAATTTACAACACAAACAAAATTAATTATCCAAATACAACAAAGATCCGAGCTCAACTCACCTATCAATTTCATCATCATCATCATCATCATCGCTTGCTATCGTAATCGATGATCTCGGAATCTGTGACGGACCTGGAGTGCTGCACTATGGACCGTCCGATTGAGTTGATCCAATCCTCCTTTTCCTTCTCGGAATCGGCGATGAAGTACATGGTTTCGGAGCGGGTGGAGAGCTCGAAAGCGTACTGTCTGTTGAGGACGTCTTCGGCGCCCTTGACTGTGAGGCAAGTGGCCACGGGGATTACGCCACGTGGCTTAGAGATGCGGGTGACGGTGGAGTCTTTGAACCAGAAGAGCTTGCCTTGCTTTAGAACGAACCAGCGGCGACGCCAGGTTTTGATGTACTCGCCTTGCTTCGTTAGCCATCCGGTGCGCTCCGGGTTGGACCAAAACTCCACGCCGTCGTAGTTGTTGGGCTTCTCGGCCTGGCCCGTCGCGGCCCGCCACAGGCTCGCCATCGTGGCGTTGCTGAAGCTCAAAGAAAGAGAAAAAAATGAAAAGCCGAGACTGTGCCGGTAAGGATTTTGGGATTTATGTATGTCTTTTCCAATTTATGTATTTGCCTTCTCTTTTGGAAAATTTGTGAATTTTGCCCTTCAATTTTATGTTATTTATGAATAAACCCATTCACTTCATGATTTGTTTGATCTGTCTTTTTCTCTTTTTTATTTTGGAAAATTATATTTTTAAATCCTATAGTTTAAGGGTATAACAAATTAAATATGATAATTTCAAATGATTATCTACGTGTACTTTTAACATGACATATTTAATGAATTATGTGACTTGTTTAAATGATACGTTTGAATGGTTTTTAAGATGCATTTCATTTTCATGTGAGAAAGATATTACGTATAATTGTTACACATAATAGCAATGCAATTTGTTCATGCTTAATGGAAATGGACAAAGGGGCTACATTGACATGAATGTCCAATTGCAATGGTTGAGGGCCTTTACACGAGGGATGCCTTTGTAATAAACCCATCTTGAAAATGTTCTTATTCTTCTACCAAAACATTCCTGATTCCTCCCATTTAGTATAGGTGCTGGCACGTCATGCCACGTTGCCATTGTTGTTTTACTTGGCTAATTTGGTTCCATCTTCAAGAATTGCACTCTAAATGCCTCACCAATCGTTCTCATGCAACAGGGCTTAACTTGAACATGTTACATTGCACGCATTATGCTCGAGAAAGGATCTCAATGATAGTTTCCTGAAACAAGTTAGCACAAACAGTCTGCCTCAGAGCATTGAAGAGTGAGTTTCTTACTCTCTTTTAAAAAAAAAAACCTTATTGCTTTATGTTCTGATGCTGATATTGCAAAATGTGTTTTGATTTAAGGTTGTAAATTTATCAAATAACTCCTGACTTTATTCTCAGTAGCATGTATTTTGTACGGTACTATATCCTTAATACATGTCTACATTGAAACTATTTTGTCATCAAACATCTTGATCACTCAGAAAAGTCAGTTTGATTTATTTCCAACAAAGAACATAAACACGAAAACACTAATGCTCAACACAGCGATTTGAAGGGGACTTCCTGCAATCTGATTTCTTCACAAAGTTCCATGATCCTGCAAAAGTAGTAGTTAGCTATGTTTGCCATGTTGGGACTCTATCGATTATCTATTATTGGCTAAACTTCTGTATGACTGTATGGAAACATGTTGTAGCACCTTACTTGATCATTCACCATCAATCCCGATACCAAGAAAAGCATTTTTCATCTTATAAAGCTCTCTGGTCACATCCTTCATATTAATTCTTTCTTTTGGCGATTCCATTGAACAAGAAAGGCCGACCTTGAAAACTGAAAGTAAGCAATTGTGCATATTGGCATTCATCTGGCTTAGGTTCTCAATGTGGTTGTTTTCTTCTTCTGCCTCAATATGTTGTGATTATCATTGTCATCATTATCTATTTCTGTTGTTGGTGCTGTTTCCTCTACTTCTCTTGTGGAAAGGTTTGGATCCACAATCTGCACAAGTCTTTCTGGCAATGCCATCCTAACAAGTTATGAAGGTTGAAACCATCTTTAAACATTTTGTTAGTGGGTCTCTGCCCCGTGAACATCTCCAACACAAGTATTCCATAGCTATAGACATCGCCCTGCTTTGACGCCTCACCACCCATTCCGTATTCTGCAATTTAAATGTTTCACATGCTTAGTTAATATGAGGGCAATTTTTTTAATAGCAGGTTACTACTTACTTTTAGTGGTCTGGGATACAATATAATTTAGAGGTTAAATGTTGTGTTTAATATTTGGAAATATGTGACATAGAATCTGCATTCTAAAATCAAAACTAGTAAAAAATTTGGAAAATTGCATGATATAGAAGGGAGCAACATGTATACTTACATCTTACATTTCGCAATGAAAAATATAGTTAAAGATTAATTATGATCATCTAATCATCATATTTCATTTACTTATTTGTAATTAAGTAGTAGATAAACGCCTTCCAACAAGCCATGGCTTCATGCATGGCTACAGAGAGAATAGTCCATCCTGCATGTGGTAAAATAAGTTTACAACTTCAATAGCTTTGCCTCCATTCTAAGCAATCTTCTATCTTGGGATTGTTGATGTGAATTCTTCTTCGTCTTTACTTTTTGTATCATCTTTGACCAATGTTCATTTTCGCGTGTAACTAATAGGTCTTCTTTGATCTAAAAAACTTTTTTCGGTTTGAATTTTCAGCTTTTGATTCTAACATCAATGTACTAATCCATAACGAAGGGACATGCCATTGTTTTCTCAAGTTTAAGACCCTTTTTTTTATTATTGGTTGTAATTTATGACCTGGTTTGTGACTTTTTTAATGGTGGTCAAATTTCCAATGGCCTTTTGGCCTAGTGGCTCCTACATCCTTATGGTTGGTAAACTACTGGTTTGATCCCAGTGTCTTCAGCTAGAGAGAAAAAAAAAAAAATCCTATCTGGAACTAATATTCCTCTACTACAGAGAGACTAATTCTCTCTAAGCTGTCCCCACCATTTTTATGCAAGGTCTACATGGTTCTATTTCTTGATAAATCTGATTGGCATGCTATGACCATAATCATAGAGAGGCATGAAGAAGTAAATTGACAAGGCTAAAATGAATATGTAAATCTTAGTCAGAAGATTGTTAGTGATGCTGGTCAATTTGATCAAAATCATGATTTAGAATATTTGAGAGCAAAGTAGCTATTTACCTGGAGTAGCATAGCCAATTGAACCCTTAATTCCAACTGTGCTTGTTTGATTTTGTGAAACATCATTGGTTGCAGAGAGGAGCCTTGCCAAACCAAAGTCACTAACATGAGCAATCATGTCATTGTCAAGAAGAACATTGCTTGGCTTTAAATCGCGATGAATGATTGGTCTTTTACAGTGTTCATGTAGATAGTGTAATGCAGAAGCGACATCAATTGCAATAATTAGTCTTTGAAGAAGGTTCAAGTTTCTTGATTGATTTTCATTGTCTATATTTGGATGCAGCCAATTCTCCAAGCTTCCATTCGCCATAAACTCAAACACTATAGCTTTGAATTCATTACCTTTGTAGTCTATGCTGGCGCAACATGTTAAGGTTTTAAAAAGATTCCGATGTCATATATTTCTTAACATATTGCATTTAGCAATGAAACTCTTGGAAGCTCCTTTATATACTGAACCAAAACCACTAGATCCAATTAGATTGTTGGGAGAGAATCCGCCAGTCACCTGATAGAGCTTCTTGTATGAAACCTTTGAAATGAGTTCAGTATTTGAGAGTGTAGAAGATGATTTCTTTTTTGATTTTCTCCTCCAACAGAGAACAAGAAAGAGTGAATAAAGAAGGAAGAAAAGAATCCCACAAACAATTATGACTGTTAATTTGAAAGCATGGAATTTTCCTCGTTTCATAACTTTAATGTTGCATGCTTGTAGCTGCAGTTCTGGAATACCCCCACAAAGCTTTTTATTTCTGGTCACTGATATTCTGCTTGCATTTCTGAATACGCCTTTTGTTGGTACCTCACCCTCCAGATTATTAAATGAAAGATTCAAATATAGAAGGGAGAGATTCTATAGATATTTAGGAATTGACCTTGACAAGTGGTTTCGTGAAAGATCTAAGTATTGAAGGCCTCTCAAAGAAGCCCAAGAAGGAGGTAAGGTACCTTGAAATGAATTACCTTGCAGGTAAAGGTACTCCAAGGTCAAGCAATCTGAAATGGTTCTAGGAATCTCACCAGACAAATTGTTTTCAGAAACATCCAAACAAAGGATATTTTTTAAATTGCTTACTTCCACGGGTAAAGTGCCGTTTAATGAGTTTTGTGACAAGTTGAGTAGTTGTAATTGGGGAAAAAGACTGATGGGTATGGCGTCACTAAGGTTATTTTCTGAAATGGCCAAGATTGCAAATATTTGCAGTATCCAAAACTGGATGGAATGCTTCCTTCCAAATTGTTCTTTGATAAGACAAGTTTGACCAATTGAGTGAGGTTACCTATAGAGGATGGTATGTGTCCTGACAATCTGTTTCCAGCCAAATACAATCCTTCCAGCTTTTGGAACTTCATCAAAGCAGGAATGCTGCCAGTGAACAGGTTATTTCCCATGCTTAAGGTTGTTAAGTTGATGGAATTCTCTAATGCTGTAGGAATAATTCCAGATAGTTGATTGCCGTCAAGATGTAGTTGACTGAGTTGCATGGACAAATTTCTTATAGAGTTGGGTTAACTACCTCCAAAATTGTTATTAGGAAAATCAAGAACTTTCAGTTTGGTGCATTTTTTCAAAGATGTTAAGAAATCCAAGTCCATAGAAGAATTACTTCCAAGTTTATTTCGTCCAACAATTAGCCGCTGGACATCTAGCAGGTTAGATCATTTGGAACTTGTCCCACTAATGTGTTAGCAGAGAGATCAATAATTTCAAGTCGAGAAGCATTGGATAGTGAAATTGGGATTGAACCAAAGAACTTATTAATAGAGATGGACAAAAATTTGAGATTAGGGAGAGTGAGGCTTATGTTGTCTGGAAGAATGCCATTAAGTTGGTTAATCGGAGTTGAGAAGGTGCTAAAAGTTGATATATTGTAAAGGGAATAAGGGATCATACCAGACAGATTATTGCTCCAACATTGAAGAAGTATAATGTTTGCAAACGACCTATTTCATCTGGAATATTTCCCACAAAGTTATTGAGTCCTAAGGAGAGTACTTGGAGTGAAGAAATATTTCCCAAAGAAGGTGGGATGCCTCCTGTCAAATTATTTTCACCAATTCGAAGCTTCTCAAGCTTCCTTAACGAGCCCAGTTTAACAGGAATATTCCCAATAAGTTTATTCTTGTTGAAATCCATGACTCTAAGTTCAGGACAGTTGGTCAAGTTGTTTGGAATTCTGCCTGTCAACGAGTTATTGTGAAGACGAAGATCTTGCAGTCGGAACAAATGAGTAACTTCTTGTGGAATTTCGCCATATAAGAAGTCGTCGCTAAGGTTGACAAGCTTGAGAAAGCTGAGGTTGCCAACATATGGTGATTTGGATCCATGCAAAGTATAGCCTTTTTGACGCAGGACAACCAAAATAATAGAGTAAATAAGAACAAACACAGGTAACACCACTAGGAGTCAGCACCTAGGGTTGGCTGGAGTCAGCACCAAGCCGTAAAAAATGCATCAATGATATTATCAAAAATATAGTCGACTTGTCCATAGGACTACAATGCTCTTATATAGGAATACTAAACCCTAATTCCAAACTGACATATGAAACCCTAATTCTAATGGGCCTGGACCCAATTATTGAATTATAAAAATAAACTTGACTTTAAATAAAAATACTAATAAGCCTAAATACTAGGACCTAAAATACAATTGACCAATAAAATACAATTGACTTGTAAATAATACTAAATTAAAATAATCTCTTTGAACGTTCCTCATCATTCTCCTCTGGTTGGAGAAAACTCGACCTCGAGTTTTAAAGTGTCGAATGATCAAGATTCTGACACTAGATGCTTGCTTCAAGTCTGGAATCACCTTCGGGAGCATGGAGAACAAAGAAATCTGATGTTCCACCACATCACTAAAGATGTTTGGGATTACAAAATCAATGTGAGGAATTAGTGAGTCAAATGGGCTTGTCTTTTCTTCAATTGGAGGAAGCACAATTGTATCAATCTTGTCCACTTTAGCCAGCTTCGTATCTTTAAGCACCTTAGAGGGTTGACTAGTAGCACATTCATCACAATCAAATTTCACCTGATGTGCACCCTTTAATATTTCACTTTCTTGTGGTACCTTCTCTTCATCAAGTAGAGTAGAATCTTTCTTCTCTTGTTGCTTAGGCTCTACAATAAGTTCTTCTTGCTGCACGAATGTGAAAGCAACATTTTCGAGGTGATTTGGTTTTGTTTGGAAGGATTTCTCTATTGAGTCAAGTCGGGTGTTTATATGTTGGAGCTCTGCGGATGTGTTTTGAATTGCTTGTTCAAGATTCTTTAATGCTTATGCCATGGAAGACGATGCTTGGGTGGGTTGAGGATTAGAGACTGAGAGAACACTCATCCTGTTTTCTTGAAATGGAGCAATTAGTTGGCTACTCCAATACCTCGTATTGCCTTGTTGAACTTGAGAATTACCATAATAAGATTGGGGTAGATATTTTGCTCGAAAGTATGGTGATAAATATTCATCTTGAAGCTTTACTTTCATGTCTTCCCAATCAGTAATGCTGGACTCTTGCTTGATAAAGCGCATATATTCGAGCTCTTCCCAAAACACTTGGGCTCTCCCAATTAACTTCATTTTTGCAAATCAAACTTTCTTATTCGCAGCCCAATTGTGCCATTCAAAAAATTGTTCCATTTCATTTAACCACCGGACAAAAATCCATGGGCTTTCATTTTTACAACCATCAAAATCCGGAGCCTCAAAGATTGCCATTGTTCACTTAGAATAATAAGCTTCAACAAAGAATTTCAACAAGAACTTGGACGGTCTGACTGAAATACTTTAGACTGATCATTATATGATAGGGGCGGGCCTGACACTGTTGAAAGAGCAAAATGTGCTCACAGGTTGGGTTTTATTTTTGGTTGGGCTGGATTCTTTGGTTTTGTTGATTGGGCTGAGTTGGGGTTATCCTGACAGGGCAAATGAAAGGATGAAAGGATGGTGATTTTTTTTTTTTTTTTTTGAAACTGGGCTGGGCTGTTTTGTTTGTTGGTGAATGGGTCGGGAAAGGTGGCTTGAGTATTTAGTGGGTTGGGTAAAAAAAGAAGCATGATCAGTAACTGTGAGAACCACGACCCGAGGGTCAAATGGGCCTCAAAATGTGACCTATCTGACAATGGACCAACCCTCTAGATTTGAAGGTTGATTGTACATGTATATGGAGTCACCACTTATTTTAATTATTTGGACAAAATAAGAAATTCCACAATAAAAATAATTCCTCTTTATTCATCTTTGAATTTGTACAATTGCCAATGAATTTGTAAAAAGAAATAATTATATGTGAATGAGTTTCCTAATTACAGTCTAGTAAAAGGAAAAACTGTTTGTTTGTAAGACACTTTGTAATATGAACCCTCAATTCAAGATTCGGAGGCTTGGTTATAAATTGGGAAGGTGTTTGCACCCCATTTTACCCGACATACGTCGATCTTCTAGATTAAGCTTGGCCAATATTCATATCATGTCAAAGTACATAAACTCATGTTCGCATCAAAATCCAATTTTAATGTTCAAGTTGTTGTTTAATTTATTTCATGTGAAATATCATGTTATAGTCATATAAGCATGGTATTCAAGAATAAATCAAAACAATCAAATACAAGTAAATAAATTTCAGTCTAGAATTTATACCTGTATGCTTATATGGCTTGTAAAGAATACCTTAAGATTGCTTGTATAGCTTGAGAAGAATTGCCTGTATAGCTTGAGAAGATGCTTATATGGCTTTGAGGAATGTTTGTATGGTTTAGTGGTCAAAATGTAATTTCGGGAGAATTTGGGGTTGAAATGTGATTTTGGGAAAGTTTGGGGTCAAAATGTAATTTTGGAAGTTTGGGGGTGTTTTCACAATTTATGTGAAGTGTGGATTGGTTGGGTTTTGGTTTTGGGCTTGTTTAAATGTTGGGTTTTGGTTTTGGGCTTGTTTAAATGTTGGGTTTTGATTTTGGGCTTGGATTGAATGTGGGTATAGGGTTTGATTTGAAGGAATTGGGTTTGGGTTAAATGGGTTTCGAATTGGGCTTAATGGGTTGAAGCTTTTGTTTATGACCCGACCCGTCTCTTTCTTTCTTCTCTTTTTTTCAGCCACCTACCCCCTCTCTCATTTCTTTTGGTTTCTCAATTTCTCACGTCTCTCTCTAACCTCACACTCTCTCACATGGATCGGACCATGGGCTGGAGCTTGAGCTCCGTTCACACCACTCACCACCGCCGCTCTTCGCCGCCACCAGTGGTGGAGGATTTTGGCTCGGCAAGGCCGAGCCTTGACTCTCTCTCTTTGCTTTTTTCTCTTCTCTCTCCCTCTCGGCTTCTCTTTTCTCTTTCTTTCCCTCACTCGGCTTTGAATGGTGAGTTTGGGGTGGTGATTCTTTGGGTGAACCCGTGTGGGGGTCGTGGGTTTTGTGTGGATTTGTGTATGGGTTGTGGGTTTTGTGTGAACCCGTTTGGATGTGGTGATGATGGTGTGGGTTTAGGTAAGTGTTTTGGGTGATTGTATTGTGTAGATGCAGGTGTGTGTGTGTTTGGGTAGTGGCTGTATTGTGAAGATGGGGTTCAGTGTAGACTTTGAATCAATGGGTGTTGTTTTTCTGGAATTGATCATGGAAGGGGGGTGTTTGTGTTGTTATTCTGCTCTGCTGCCCCATTTCATTTGTTTGCTGAAAATGGGTCTATGTGTGTGTTCCAGAGAGATTCCGTGTAGTGGTATGTGCTCCTCAGTTCCAAGCTCCTCATGGTTGTATGCTCATGAAAGAGAAACAGTAATAATGTTAGTACAATGGAAACAACAAATGAAATTCAGAATAATTAAGAGAGCAAGTTCAGATTACTCTCATTGTTTCGGATGTTGTGGCTTTGTTGTTGCTGTGTGCTACCTGTTGACCATTGTTGTGTGCTCATGTTGTTGTACTCTTGTTGACCATAGTTGTGTGCTCATGCTCACGGAAGAAAACAGAAAACAAAGGAAAATAATATTAGTATCACATGTGGGAATGTCAATAAAATAAACGATATATTGATTACCTTCCAACCTTACCTCTCCCCTCAAAATGTGACTCTACACCCTTTTTATATCAAATGAATAAGAGCCTTTTTGATATTATCTCTTTGTTAAAATCTTGAATTTTCAAATTAATGCCAGTTGATTATCAGATATTACTAGATAATTGGTGATTCTCTTAACTCCTTAAAACACTGAATGATTTAATTCAAATGTTTTAATTAATTAATTAATCAACAATTATCCAATTAACTTGTTCAGTTTATCTAATGTGCTAGAGTCCGTGATAATTTAATACTTTGGGCCAATAAGATATTTACACCTTGTTAATTAAAATTAATCCAATTAATGGACCAATCATAATTAATTTGGATTAATCTTATGTGCCCAATGCCATTTAATTATTATGCACTCTGTTCATTAAAACTTCAATTGCATATAATTTTCACACATATGGTCTGATTCAAACACATGACACGTCATTTCAATCGTCTCAACTTAAAGATTTGTTTGATTACTTTTAGTTGTCGATCAGACGGTAAAAAACACTGTTGGTTTAAAACCCTAATTTAGGCAAGTTGTGTACTTTCCGTTTTTAGAATTTTAATTTGTAAAAACCCTAGTTTGTGTGAGGGTTAGAATGTAGGTAGCAAAATGAGGTGTCAACAGTAACAAGTGAAGAAATTAAAAAATATTGAAAGGGTTGGTGGGTGATGTTATCAAAGCTTAGGAGAAAAAGAAAGAGAGTTTTATGGGGGGCAGCACTAGTGGAGAAAAAGAAAAGAAAAAGAAAGAGAGTTTTATGGGGGCAGCACTAGTGGAGAAAAAGAAGGCATACATAATAGAAAATTGGGATAAACTTGGGCATCCCAAACCTTGGACCGACACTTATTCCAGTAAGCAAAAGATTGGCTTTTGTACTTACTGTCTTCACTTAGGACTTCAATGCTTTTCGTCAAATTCCTTCACAAAAAGAAATGCAGTCATGATACTTTAAATGATTCGTTAATGATAAATTATGGTAAATTTGTGAGAAAGTCGAAGTTGAACAAAAATAAATAAATAAATAAAATCAAACATGGTTGGCATTGTATGTTGTTTTGACACTAAACCTGCTAAAATATTCATCCAGGTTAGGTGAAATATGACCCATGAGCTAGTGCAATGTTTCTTCTTCTTTAGTTTTTTCCCTATTTTTTTTTTTCATCTAATTTGATATGATGACTAAGTTAAATCAATATTTAATTTGATTGGATTAAGATTGGCGTAAGATTGACTTGTCAACTTCATAGTAAGTACGTGGAAGATGAGTAGATGACAAATTTCATACAATCCCATATAAGATGATAATGGTTGGTTCCATATATTACTTGACACATCTTTTATATTGCTCATTTTTCAATTCTTCAGTTTGAACGCATTTTTCACTGAACAAGGTTGAATCATATTATAATATGTGCTTCAATGGCTGTTTTTCATATACATTAGTTCCAGACCATATAGCAATCTTTTAAACCCTATGATATGTGATTTGTTTTGTAAATAAATAGATAAACCCTTCGGACTTCCAAGAGACCTGAACTAGAGTTCAATACCATGACTAATTTTCATTTACTCTAATATTGATTGTTCTCCTTAAAAGATTTGCTTTCAGATCTCATTTGCATTTACTAGGAAATGAAGTCCAAAATCCGATCAGAACCTTTTCATGTGCATCTCTATCCTCCTTTCCTTTATGATTCTCTTCTCTTTTACTTCAGAGCAAATTCTCTACCACCATTTTTCTGTACAATTTCGTAAACAGCTCTAGAGAACTCAAACTCTATTAGAACCTTGGAAGCAATGGAACAGTAACAACTGTGCAGAAAATAGAATAAGCTACATAAGCACTTCTGACATGTCTCAATTTATTTTGAATCTTTCACTCAGCCATTGGAATGTTACATTACACGATCAACATAGTGACTTTGTTCCAACAAATACTTTTTTGGTGGGAGGAAGAAATTTTGATACTGACTTCACTTGTAGAATGCCTATACCATGATTGCAAGGGGTTGGCTTAGTGATTTTTAAGGCATCAAGATCAAACTATTGCACGGCATCTCGATCTGAAATAAAACCACGTGTTTGGACCCAAAGGATAAACAAGGTGGTGCAATCTCATTGGCTGCTAGGGCAGCAGACTTTGGCTTTGTCCTAACACAATCATCTGGTGCTGCTATATGCATAGTGAATTAAGAACAACGTGGCAATGAAGCATTGCAGGATGATAAGGAGTTTCCCAGACAGTAACAGCATTAACAAAAAATTTCATGATGTTTTTCACAATCGATTATGTCACTAATCCCATATAAATATGTTGTTCTGATCACATTTAACTGTTATGAAAAAAAATTGTGAAATTTTTTAAGACTAGCAATACCATGCTTATAAATGCAGTGACAGCAAAGAAGTGAAAGGTGATCTTCTGTACCGAAAGAAAAGCCCAGCCTTCTATCAGAAAGTGTAAACCAAAACATCAACTTGTTTATAAGTGATGCTAATTTTGGAGATGCTGAGTGAACTGAGGAAGAAACTGGCATTCGGAACATGGCAGAACTAATAGAGGGTTCCTTATCATCATCAGAAGATTGGTGCAGTAGTTTTCTTGACCAGTCAAGCGGTAATTCGCAAGGGTGGGAGTTCTAGTTTTGAGCAATTGCAGTACTACAATTATAATTCTAGTTTTCTTGATCAGACATTCCATCCCAATGATACACGTCTACCCAAATATAAGAATTCCAACGACCTTCTCAGATAACTTTCTAAGGATTTAGCTAACTCCAGCCAGCCGGCTACAATAGGAGCTTGACATGATCACCTCAAAGTTGTCTATTGATTACCTTGAATATTTTCAGCCTTGTTCAATTTTCTTGGCAGCCTCTTATGTTTAAGACAACACCAGAGCATATGCACAATAAAGAAAGTTAACTAGAATACAAACAAATACTTTGTCCACTAATTTTATTTTTGTAAGTAATAATTAATCCCATAACATGCTTTACAACTTCCACTCTACTGATCCTACTAATATTGAAAACCAAATTCCTAAATTAGTTTGTCCAATAACAACATACTCTATCCATAGTTCCTTAGTCTAATGTATCTAAAACATATAAACAAACCATTAAATTAAAATAAAGGCCAAGCAGACAGAAATGAATAACATACTTATAAATGTGTGTATATGTTTAAAATACATTGAAGTGAAAGGAAAAGTTTCAAGGCATACACATACAAAGAAGGGTCTAGTCCAAATATGTTCCCCACTAAGATCTATTCATAATAACACCTTGATTTATTTCCAATAAAGACATACACACGAAAACACTTCCTGCAATCTGATCTCTCCACAAAGTTCCATAATCCTGCAAAAGTAGTAGTTACTAGTTAGTTATTTAAGCCATTTTGGGACTGTAAGAAAATTCCATGATACAAGTACCAAAAACAACATTAGGGAAAATAATATCCAAATAGACTTAATTTAATCTTTCTATCCAAACAAAAGCACTGAAAAATCTACTTGTACTAGGAGATCATGTACCTAAGAACATTTTGTGCTTGTGGTTAGAAAGAATCATTTGGAAACTGAAATTTAAGGCCAGTTTGCACTACTAGGTAAGTCCTAAGTCACTCTATGGATTATCTATTATTGGCTAAACTTCTGAATGACTGTACTGAAACATGTTGTAGCACCTTACTTGGTCATCGTCCATGAATCCCAATACCAAGAAAAGCATTTTTGATCTTATAAAGCTCTCTGGTCACATCCTCCATATTAATTCTTTCTTTTGGCGATTCCATTGAACAAGCAAGGCCGACCTTGAAAACTGAAAGTAAGCAATTGTGCATATTGGCATTCATTTGGCTTAGGTTCTCAATGTGGTTGTTTTCTTCTTCTGCCTCAATATTGTTGTGATCATCATTGTCATCATTATCTATTTCTGTTGCTAGTGTTGTTTCCTCTACTTCTTTTGTGGAAAGGTTTGGATCCACAATCTGCAAAAGTCTTTTTGGCAAGGCCATCCTAACAAAGTTATGAAGGTTGAAACCATCTTTAAACATTTTGTCAGTGGGTCTCTGACCCGTGAACATCTCCAACACAAGTATTCCATAGCTATAGACATCGCCCTGCTTTGACACCTCACCACCCATTCCGTATTCTGCAATTTAAATGTTTCACATGCTTAGTTAATATGAGGGAGTTTTTTTTAATAGTAGGTTACTACTTACTTTTAATGATCTGGGATACAATATAATTTAGAGGTTAAATGTTGTGTTTAATATTTGGAAATATGTGACATAGAATCTGCATTCTAAAATCAAAACTAGTAAAAACTTTGGAAAATTGCATGATATAGAAGGGAGCAACATTCATACTTACATCTTACATTTTGCAATGAAAAATATAGTTAAAGATTAATTATGATCATCTAATCATCATATTTCATATTCCCCTACTACAGAGAGACGGATTCTCTCTAAGCTGTCCCCACAATTTTTATGCAAGGTCTACATGGTTCTATTTCTTGATAAATTTGATTGGCATGCTATGAGCATAATCATAGAGAGGCATGAAGAAGTAAATTGACAAGGCTAAAATGAATATGTAAATCTTAGTCAGAAGACTATTAGCGATGCTGGTCAATTTGATCAAAATCATGATTTAGAATATTTGAGAGCTAAGTAGTTATTTACCTGGAGCAGCATAACCAATTGAACCTTAATTCCAACTGTGCTTGTTTGAATATGTGAAACATCATTGGTTGAAGAGAGGAGCCTTGCCAAACCAAAGTCACTAACATGAGCAATCATGTCATTGTCAAGAAGAACATTGCTTGGCTTCAGATCGCAATGAATGATTGGTCTTTTACAGTGTTCATGTAGATAGTGTAATGCAGAAGCAACATCAATTGCAATAATTAGTCTTTGAAGAAGGTTCAAATTTCTTAATTGATTTTCATCGTCTATATTTGGATGCATCCAATTCTCCAAGCTTCCATTTGCCATAAACTCAAACACTATAGCTTTGAATTCATTACCTTTGTAGTCTATGCTGGCGCAACATGTTAAGGTTTTAACAAGATTCCGATGTCGTATATTTCTTAACACATTGCATTCAGCAATGAAACTCTTGGAAGCTCCTTTCTGTTGAAGGTTCAAGACCTTTACAGCAATTATCATTTCTTCTTGATCAATAATTTCGGTTCCTTTATATACTGAACCAAAACCACCAGATCCAATTAGATTGTTGGGAGAGAATCCACTAGTCACCTGATAGAGCTTCTTGTATGAAACCTTTGAAATGAGTTCAGTATTTGAGAGTGTAGAAGATGATTTCTTTTTTGATTTTCTCCTCCAATAGAGAACAAGAAAGAGTGAAGACAGAAGGAAGCAAAGAATGCCACAAACAATTATGACTGTTAATTTTAAAGCATGGGATTTTCCTCGTTTCATAACTTTAATGTTGCACGATTGCAGCTGCAGTTCTGGGATACCCCCACAAAGCTTTTTATTTCCGGTCATTGATATTCTGCTTGCATTTCTGAAGACGCCTTTTGTTGGTACCTCACCCTCCAGATTATTAAAAGAAAGATTCAAATATAGAAGGGAGAGATTCTGTAGATCTTTAGGAATTGACCCTGACAAGTTGTTTTGTGAAACATCTAAGTCCTGAAGGCCTTTCAAAGAAGCCCAAGAAGGAGGTAAGGTACCTTGAAATGAATTGCCTTGCAGGTAAAGGTTCTCCAAGGTCAAGCAAACTGAAATGGTTCTAGGAATCTCACCAGACAAATTGTTTTCAGAGACATCCAAGTAAAAGATATTTTTTAAATTGCCTACTTCCACAGGTAGGGTGCCATTTAATGAGTTTTGTGCTAAGCTGAGTGCTAGTATTTGGGGGAAACGACTGATGGGTATGACGCCACCAAGGTTATTTGTTGAAATGTCTAAGTACTGCAAAGATTTGCAGTTTCCAAAACTAGATGGAATGCTTCCTTCCAAATTGTTCGGTGATAAGTAAAGTACGACCAATTGAGTGAGGTTACCTATAGAAATTGGTATGTGTCCTGACAATTTGTTTCCACCCAAAAACAATCCTTGCAGCTTTTGGAACTTCATAAAATAAGCGGGAATGCTGCCAGTGAACATGTTATTTTCCATGTTTAACTTAGTTAAGTTGATGAAATTCTCTAATGCTGTAGGAATAATTCCAGATAGTTGGTTGCCGTCAAGATATAGAGCACTGAGTTGCATGGACAAATTTCTTATAGAGTTGGGTAAACTACCTCCAAAATTGTTTTCTGGAAAATCAAGAACTTTCAGTTTGGTGCAGTTTTTCAAAGATGTTAAGAAATCCAAGTCCATAGAAGAATTACTTCCAAGATGATTTTGTCCAACATCTAGCCACCTGAGATCTAGCAAGTTTCCCAGATCATTTGGAACTTGTCCCACAAATTTGTTGTTGGAGAGAGCAAGTACTTCAAGTCGAGAAGCATTGGATAGTGAAATTGGGATTGGACCAAAGAACTTATTAGTAGAGATGGACAAATATTTGAGATTAGGGAGAGTGAGGCCTATGTTGTCTGGAAGAGTGCCATTCAGTTGGTTAAGAACAATTGAGAAGATGCTCATAGTTGATATATTGTAAAGGGAATAAGGGATCGTACCAGACAGATTATTGGCTCCAACAATGAAGATAGATAATCTCCGCAATTGGCCTATTTCATCTGGAATATTTCCCACAAAGTTATTGAGTCCTAAGTGGAGTACTTGGAGTGAAGAAATATTTCCCAAAGAAGGTGGGATGCCTCCTGTCAAATTATTTCCATCAATATAAAGCTTCTCAAGCTTCCTTAATGAGCCCAGCTCAACAGGAATATTCCCAATAAGTTTATTGCTGCCGAAATCCATGACTCTGAGCCAAGACAGTTGGTTAAGTTGCTTGGAATTCTGCCTGTCAACGAGTTATGATAAAGACTAAGATCTTGCAGTCGGAACAAATGAGTAACTTCTTGTGGAATTTCGCCGTATAAGAAGTTGCCGCTGAGGTTGAGAAACCTGAGAAAGCTGAGGTTGCCAACATATGGTGATATGGATCCACGCAAAGTATAGTTTCGTAGGTCCAAGGCCATGACTCTTTGATGCTGACGGCTGCATGTAACTCCTTGCCAGTTGCAGAAGTGGATAGAATCATTCCAGGAGCTCAAGATTTTATGTGGGTCATTGCCTATCAAATCTTTGAATTTGAGCAAAGCAAACCGATCTGTCTCATTTGTTGGAGCAGCAGCAATATTGGTAGTCTGCAAGTGTAGTAGGCTTATAGAAAAGAGAAGAATCACATGAAGGTATGTAGGCCATATCACACATAACTTGGTGTAATGAAGCTTCATTGGCTTATAGCAGCGGTGAAATATTGGTGCAAGGCAAAGCAAGATATAGAGCATTATGTTCATCAAAAAAGAGATATAGATGATTATGGAAGAAACAAAGAGGGAAGAACAAAGGGGTTTGGGACAAAGAGGGGTATGGGACAAGAGTTAAAGTGGAAAAAGAATGACTAGGGAATAGAGGGGTATGGGTTTGGTAAAGTAGAAATAAGACTTTAGCAAAACGAAGTCAAGGAGGGGGTACGGTCTTTGGCCAAATTTCCAAAAAATTCTTTTTTCTATGTTTTTTGGCCAAACATGCCATTTTTTATATTAATTTGAAAAATAGATTAATTGCAAATCGTCTTTGTGAAAGTCGATATTTCGTGTGAAAGTTGTCTTTCACAAAGACAATTTTTTATTGCCTTTTTCGTTTACAATTTTTCACGTGTTTTTTTTCAAAATTTCAAAAATATATATATACATGAAACAAGTGTTTTTTCAAATTAAAAAAAAATTATATGAAAGTCGCCTTTACAAGAGACAATTTTCACGAATTTTTTCAAATTTCAAAAAAATTTATATAAAAGTTGTCTTTTGTAAAGACGATTTTTATATAATTTTTTTTTAAAAAAGAAACACTTGAAAGTTGTCTTTTATAAAGACGACTTTCATCTAAAAATTTTGTTGAAAGTTGTCTTTCCTAAAGACGATTTTCAATCAGCCTATTTTTCAAAATTTACATCATTAAGGACATGTTTGGTTGAAAAACTATAAAAATTTTATTTTTTGGCAAATTTAGCTGTATGATCTTTCTGTAGAAAAAGAATTTAGTAAATGACAAAAAGAATATTGATATTAAAGAAGGAATGAAAAATATTAAAATATAAATAGAGAAACAAAATAGAGAGTTAGATGTAATTTTATGTGAATAGTAACTTAGCTAAAATTGAAAAAGTTAGTGTGAGTACTAATTTGGCTAACATTATCTAGAGGTTGATGCGAATGCTCTAGTAGGGGTCAGCGTAGCTAAACCAAACATTTTGCTAAAATATTACTATCTACCCATATAACCCATACGCATCAGCCTCTCTAATGCTAAAACGAAATTTAACATTGCTGCAGTAAACTCGTTTTGCTCAACCAAAACCTTGATGCACTGTTCATCAACAAAGCCATTTTTAATTCATTTCTCTCTCTTCATTGTCAGGCCTCTCTCTCTCTCGATCTCGCACCAACTTTGCTCCCAGAAACAGCTGACAAACCAACGCCCACAAATCACACCTTAGAAACAACCATAACCCCACCATGGAATGATGGAAACACCATAACCCACCTCCACTCACAGCCTTGAACAAAAAAAATCAAGAAATCACAAGTATGAGACTCATTTTCATGTGAGAAAGATGTTACGTATAACTGTTACACATAATAGCAATGCAATTTGTTCATGTTTAATGGAAATGGACAAAGGGGCTACATTGACATGGATGTCCAATTGCAATGGTTGAGGGCCTTTACACGAGCGATGCCTTTGTAATAAACCCATCTGGAAAATGTTCTTATTCTTCTACCAAAACATTCCTGATTCCTCCCATTTAGTATAGGTGCTGGCACGTCATGCCACGTTGCCATTGTTGTTTTACTGGGCTAATTTGGTTCCATCTTCAAGAATTGCACTCTAAATGCCTCACCAATCGTTCTCATGCAACAGGGCTTAACTTGAACATGTTGCATTGCACGCATTATGCTCGAGAAAGGATCTCAATGATAGTTTCCTAAAACAGTCTGGCTCAGAGAATTGAAGAGTGAGTTTCTTACAATCTCCTTTTTCTTTTTCTTTTTTTTTTTAAATCTAAGAAAGTTTGTAATTACCAGATTCTGTTTGATTTATTTCTATTTTAAATCTAAGAAAGTTTATAAGGAAAGAAAAAAAACAGGTAGTGAGTTGTAATTGGTAGAATATAAAGTGGAACATAGAAAGTGGGATTGAAGATTTGTATTCGGTCTAGAAGCATTTCCTGTGTCTCTCCATGTAGGTGACCAGGGTTCAAACTCTAGCAGGGTGTTTGTTATTAGTGGGGGGAGGGAATTTAGAGATTCTAAATTTCTAATTAGGATGGGAAATTATTGTACCAAAAAGAAAAAAATGAAAAAAGAGTGAAAAATGTACCAGACCCGCTCTAGAAGGATATGGGTGATTCATCCGGGCAATCTGGTGGATGATATCCCTTATGATTGTCAATATATTTAGTCCCTCTTCCACAAGAATATTCAATAAAACAGAACATCGCTAGTTTCATTCTCAAGCAATTATAATTGAAGTGGAAAACAAACAAAGCAAAAAAACTACTAACAAATTTTTCCACAAACCTCCGGCACTTAGGGAACCTCCATCAAAAACAGCAAAAAGGCTGTAATCGAAAAATGTCTATCCAAAAAACATTGGAAAATGTCAAAATGGCATAATTATTAAGGAGAGAGACGAGCCTATTTTATTTATTTAATAAATTTTAGAGTGATTTAATGGCTCTAGGGTTGGATCCAATATTGAGTTTTAAGATATAATAAATTAGGATTAAGAGAAGAACACAGAGAGAGAAGAAAAAAAAGGTTCAAGTCGTCAAAACACCTTAGAATATTATATTAGATTGATATAGCTAAGAATTTATGTAATATGAAATAACATATCTAACTCTAACATGCCTTTTTTCTTCCTCCTATGTTTGTTTGTCAACATAATTATTAATAGTTTATTTATTTAATAAATTTTACTCCCATTATCACAGCAAAAAAGAAGCTAAGAATTTATGTCAGATGTTTGATCTCGTACTAAATTCTAACCAATCAAATCAAGCGTAATCTTAGCCTAATATTGCTCTAGCTAGCCATAAAGATTAAGATAAGATAAGATACACAATGTGATTGTGCATCTCATCCTTCATTGTTGTCTTGTTGATATGCTATGTGTCAGAATGAACAATGTCAAGTGGCTCCATCAATTAATGTCTCTCAACTCTTTAGCAAAGCAACCTTCAGAACACACTTTTGATCCACCACTTTTTAAACAGAATTATGATGCTTTAGAGCTAACACATCTTGCTTAATACACAGATAACAGACTGGTAGAGTAGATCAATTCGTCAACAAGCTTATCCATGATGCTTCAGCTTAACCACTCTTACTTTGACACTGTGTCTGTATGTGATGTCCATACCAGATAAAGAAGTGGAAAGTGGCATAGAATAGTTGGGAAAATTTTTAACAACTTGTTTCTATTATAGTAAAGTATGACTTCAGATAGAATAAAATAGCGGAAAAGAATACGTGTGGTTTACTCTAACTAGTTTGTTGAGGATCAATAACTGATCCCAAAATTTTTAACACTAAAGCTTGGTTATTGTTGTTATTTCTATCGTAGTCCAAGTAACTCCTATATGAAAATGCTCGAGTTGCCTAAATCAAAGCTGCCCTTGATGTGTACTAGATTTTGATGCCAGAAAAATAAAACAAAAACAACTATTTTATATAGAAAGACAGTCCCTAGATAGTAGCCTTTATGTGGACAAATTTTTGTTCAAGGAAACAAATGATACAAGTAAGGGCAAGTTGGAAAGGTATCTAGTCTACCAAAGCAATTCTGAGAACTGTTATTACACCCCACCTAAGATTAAACTGCAAAGCATAGATGTGGATGCCAAAATTTTATTAAGGACTAGAACAGAACCAGTTTAAGTTTTTGAATTTATTATCTGTAAAGAACAATATTGTAACTTTTTCTTTACTTGTAGGGCTATACTGTTCGATCAAAGTATGATTAATATAAAGCCTATATGGTAAGTTGGTAACTATAGATGAAATTTTTAGAACCCCACTTCCTCCAGACTTTGTTGCACCTAGATTGTAAATACAGCAAGAAGATTCTTAAAGTTAGCCTCACGATTTTGTAAAACACAAGCAAGAAGATATCTCATAGTTAGCTCCACCACCATAAAGTTGGAGATTGCATGAGATCATATTACGGAAAGATTGTTAATAGTAACAAGCAACAACAGCACAACAACAACATTGAGGTCACCATTGGTGAATTAGAATGATATTCTATTGGACATTTTATTGAGGTCACGATTGGACTTGCCGGGATTGCTTGTTGGCCTCTTCCTCCTCATCATCGTCTTTGTTATTGGCTGTGACTGCATTGGTGGCCAGCAGAGAAAGGTATACCTGCACTGGATCCTTAAATTTTTTGCATAATTTTTTTCTCTGCTTCTCAATGACATGCTAATCAATCAAAGATGCTTACACTAATCATGTACAAGATCATCCTAGAAAGTGGACATGTAGACCCCTAATTAAGATATGAATCTGTCATCTCATCTCTAGTAATAGGTTTTATATCTTGTTGATGTGAGAAAGGAAGCTTAATAAATGGAGCTGAGTGACATCAAATGGGCTTTATAAAAAGTAGTGTGTATGGGATAGCTTCCACAGACGCTGAAGCTTCATAATCCATTAGCTATTCAAATAAGCACACCCCAATCTTCGATGTAACATTTTCAGTGTATCATCGCATTTGACATTTGCGCTTTAAAGGTAGCACATTGGTTTGCAAATTAAAGTAAAAGAAATATCAAAGCCACTTTAATAAAGATTTGAATGATTCAAGGAAAATCTGGTGATGCGATACTATAGATAGACATCTTTTTGAGAGGAAATTTTGTTTGTTCCTCTTCCATTGTTAAGGATAAGTCACAGCACCTAGAAGTTAAGGATAAGTCACACCACCTAGAAGATCAACACACTTTAGAGTCACGATAATCTTATACTTGTAAATAGCTAAGTTGATTAGAACTCTGTACATTGTAGAATAAGAGTTTCACTCCAACTCTATATGTCTTAAACCATCAATATAAATACAACACAGCACACATGAATTCTGTGTGGCTGATTACTCAAAACTTTATATTTCTATAGTACTCTACATGGTATCAGAGCTATAAGACTCACGTCACATCTTTTTTTAAAACTTTCCTTCTCACAATGGCAACTTCAGGATCAGATCGTGCTTAGTGCGTTAATCTCGTCACTTTCGGAAAAAGTGATCGCACATGTGGTCCGGTGTACCACTTCCCGAGATCTCTGGGCAACTCTTGAACGAATGTTCACTGCCCAATCTCAGGCTCGGCTTATGCAGATCCATTACCAGCTCTCCACTCTCCGAAAAGGCAGCACCTCCATCTCGGATTTCTTCCAGACCTTCACTGGTTTGGCTGACACCTTGGCTGCCATTGACCAACCCTTGCCTGAATTTCAGTTGGTCTCTTTTTTATTGGCTGGACTTGGACCCGAATATGACTCTTTTGTCACCTCCGTTCAACAACGGACCGAGCCTATTACTCTTGATTATCTCTATGGGCATCTCCTTACTCATGAAACTCGGCTTGAACAGAGTCAAGCCCCTGTTTCTCTCGAGACTGCCAGTGCCAATTTCGTTTCTAGAGGCACTTTTTCCCGAAGTGGTCGAGGAGGACGCCATCAATCCTCCTCCTCTAATGGTCGTGGTCAATCCACCTCTCCATCATTCAGATCTAATCGTGGCAGGGGACGAGGCAGAAATTCTCCCAATAATGCTCGCCCAGTATGTCAAGTGTGCAATCGTACCGGTCATGTGGCTCTTCATTGTTATCACCGCTTTGACAACAGTTACTACAGTGAGAAATCTGCTGATATGCAAGCCTATTTTAGTACTCAACAGGCTCCTACTGATCCAAATTGGTATACAGACACAGGTGCAACCAATCATCTCACATCAGATCTTGCGAACCTCAATGTTCACTCTGAGGAATACTTTAGGCTCAGATCAAATACGAGTTGGCAATGGTAAGGGGCTCTCTGTTGCACACACTGGTACCACTAAACTTTCCACTCCACACTCTTCCTTCCTTCTTAAAAATGTCTTACATGTTCCTAAAATCACAAAAAATCTTATATCTGTTCAAAAATTTACTCGTGACACTGATACATTTATGGAATTTCACCCTTCTTATTTTCTTGTCAAGGATCGGCCCACAAAGAAACTCCTCCACAAAGGTCCGAGTAAACATGGTCTTTATGCGTTCACCTCATCCTCAAATCCTACCAGTCCACTTGCCCTAATAGGTGAACGTGCTTCCATTGATCGTTGGCATTCCAGATTGGGACATCCAGCCTTCAAAGTCGTCTCTAGAATTCTCTCCAAATTTAGTCTTCCAGTTATTAGACAAAATAAAAGACATATGTCTTGTTCTGCCTGTCTCTCTTCAAAAAGCAAACAATTAGCTTTTTCCCCATCCCCTACTCGTGTAAACAATCCTCTAGAATTAATTTACACTGATGTATGGGGTTCCTCCCCTATTATTTCGACAAATGGTTTTAAATATTATGTCTCATTTTTAGATGCTTATAGTCGTTATCTCTGGCTCTTTCCTATGACAAGTAAAAGTGATGTTTTTTCTATTTTTGTTACGTTTCAAAAAGAGTTGAACGACTGTTTGATTGCAAAATTAAATATGTCCAATCTGATTGGGGAGGCGAATTTCGCACTCTCCCAAAATATTTTAATTCTCTTGGCATCACACATCGCCAATCTTGTCCTCATACCCATCAACAAAATGGTGCCATTGAACGAAAACACCGTCATATCGTTGAAACTGGCCTTGCACTCCTCTCCCATGCCCATGTTCCCCTTCAATACTGGGATGATGCCTTCTCCACTGCCTGTTACCTAATAAATCGTCTTCCTACTCCACTCCTAAATTACAACACTCCCTATGAAACACTTTTCCATACAAAACCCAATTATCCATTACTAAAAGTTTTTGGGTGTGCCTGTTGGCCAAACTTACGTCCATATAACAACCATAAACTCCAACCTCGCTCCATCCGCTGTGTCTTTCTTGGTTATAGTCCTCTTCACAAAGGTTATAAATGTCTTCATCACTCCTCAGGCCGAATTTACATCTCTCGTGATGTTATTTTTGAAGAAACTGCCTTCCCTTTTCACAATGGGCCTCCTATCCTCACTGCACCAGCCCAAACCAGCTCCCCCTCTCCAGGCCTTCCCCTTCTTATAAACCCAACTCTCCCACACCAAGCCCGGCCCAATAACCCAACCCAACACTTAACTTCTTCCCCTTCTTCCCAAACCAGTCCAGCCGTCCCTGCTCTTTCCTCACCAGCACCGTCTCAACCTACTCCGCCGCCCCTTGCTTCCCAATCTCCACCTCCGATTGCACCCTCTCATCCCATGATAACCCGTTCAAAAGCCAACATCTCCAAACCCAAACACTTCCATGATGGTACCGTGCGTTATCCCCTTCACCATGCTCTTCTTGCCGAGACTACTCCCTCTCTCATTGAGCCTACTTGCTATTCCTCAGCCGTGAAGGTCCCACAATGGCGTGATGCCATGAATACCGAATTTGATGCTCTCCTCAAGAACCAGACATGGACTCTTGTTCCAAGCACTCAAGCGCGTAATCTCGTCGGATGTAAATGGGTATTTCGTGTCAAACGCCGAGCAGATGGTTCAATCGAACGCTACAAAGCCCGCTTAGTTGCAAAAGGCTTCCATCAGCAACCCGGGATCGACTACACTGAGACCTTCAGCCCAGTTGTAAAACCCACAACGGTACGCACTGTATTATCTCTTGCACTCTCTAAAAATTGGTTTGTGAGACAACTTGATGTGCAAAATGCTTTTCTCCATGGATGTTTATTAGAGGAGGTCTACATGACCCAACCTCCAGGGTTTAATCATCCCCAATTTCCCAACCATGTTTGCAAGCTTCAAAAGGCACTTTATGGCCTTAAACAAGCTCCGAGAGCTTGGTTTTCACGATTGACCACTTGGTTGCTTCATTTTGGCTTCACTGCCTCCCAGTCTGACTCTTCTTTGTTAATTTATCATCACACGAATTACACTATGTATTTTCTCATTTATGTTGATGATATTATTATCACAAGTTCACAAGCCTCTGCTATTGATTCTCTTCTTCATCAACTTGGGTCCGAATTTGCTGTGAAGGATTTGGGTGGTTTGAATTATTTTCTGGGCATTGAAGTTGTTCCCTGCACTCCAGGTGTTTTACTATCTCAGAAGAAATATATTTTAGATATTCTAACCCGTACAAAAATGTCTGAAGCTAAACCTGTTAGCTCACCCATGGCCTCCTCCACTCACCTATCTGTTCTTGATGGTGATCCCTGTGATGACCCCACCCTCTATCGTAGCACTGTTGGTACACTCCAATACCTCTCCATCACAAGACCTGACATTGCGTTCTCTGTCAATAAGCTCTCTCAGTTCATGCACAATCCCACTACACTGCATTGGCAATCAGTCAAACGTCTCCTTCGCTACTTAAAGCAAACCATTCATTTTGGTCTTCGCATTCAACCATCTTCAACCACTGTTCTTCAAGGCTTTACCGATGCAGATTGGGCTGGTGATCGTGATGATCGCCGGTCAACTGGTGGTTATTGTATCTTTTTGGGGTCTAACTTAGTTTCTTGGAGTTGCAAGAAACAAGCTACAGTTGCAAGATCAAGTACGGAAGCTGAATATAAAGCACTTGCCAATGCAGCAGCTGAGATAAAATGGTTTACAACTCTTCTCTCTGAACTTGGTGTCTCACTTCATTCCCCGCCTATCATATGGTGTGACAACATTGGTGCCACATACTTGTCCTCTAATCCAGTTTTTCATGCTCAGACTAAGCATGTCGAGATTGATTTTCATTTCGTCCGAGACATGGTTGCTTCTCGAACTATTGATATTCGCTTTCTCTCCAGTAAAGACCAGCTGGCTGACATCTTCACAAAGCCCCTGTCCACAGCCCGCTTTGCTCTTCTACGGACCAAGCTCAATGTTGTTCCTTTACCATTGGGCTTGAGGGGGGATGTTAAGGATAAGTCACAGCACCTAGAAGTTAAGGATAAGTCACACCACCTAGAAGATCAACACACTTTAGAGTCACGATAATCTTATACTTGTAAATAGCTAAGTTGATTAGAACTCTGTACATTGTAGAATAAGAGTTTCACTCCAACTCTATATGTCTTAAACCATCAATATAAATACAACACAGCACACATGAATTCTGTGTGGCTGATTACTCAAAACTTTATATTTCTATAGTACTCTACATCCATGAATTACAAGTGGAGGACCCAACTTCTCCTGGAATTTTTATTTTTAAAAGCATTATTAAGAAAATATAAGTTATGCTCCTTCACTGTGTTGAAATTGACATGTCAAAACATAACTAAAAGTTTCTTAATAATTATCCTTTAACACTATGTGCGGGATACCTTCTTTTAATATATATATATATTTTTTTACACTAAATCTTAAGGCATAATTAATTTTATTAAATATTTTATGAAATAATATCTAGAACATAACAGTTCAAAACAAAACAAAATCCGAAAGCATGCATTTAACATAGTTTATCAAAAAGTATACATAGAGTATTATTTTAGGCTTTTTAGCAATATAAAATTAAGTTTCATTCTTATTTCTTAATAACATTTTCCCTACATTCTCATAAATAATAGAAAGATACCCCAAAGTAATTTAACCCAAATATCCAAAATAAAACCAAATCTAACACAAAAATGCAAAACAAAACTAATTCTACCCAAATACCTTAGATCCATAACAAACTTGGTAGTCACATCCAAAAGTGTGTTGAAATGGATTCAATTAGTTTGATCCGATTGAATTCACCCAACTTTCTATGTTCATCAATACACGTCAACCATTGCACATGCATGTAGCAGTGAATCACACGTGATGGCATTAAGGTCAAGAGACATTGTTGAGCGGATTACACGAAGCCAATCATGATATTTCAGCGGTGCGGTAATATCCAAATAGTGTTTCCCAATACCTTGATGCTTTTCTCAAAGGCATTCTTCTTCTCGGCAAAACTAAGAAATTTTCATATCCCATTCACCGGATCTTCAATGCAGTGACAAACGGTTATTCGACGTAAAAGATTTGTGTGTAGTTTGTTTACAATGTATAAAATGTGGCCAAAGAAAGAATTGTCGCAGCAATATGAAAAGATTTGTTATCCAACGTAATTTATCATTTCGTTCTCTCCATGTCCGCTAATGACTCTCTCTCTATCATTTATTTTTTTAGACAGTGATATAGTGCATTTAGTTCTTTTAATTTTTCTTATATACAGAAGTAGATTTGGTTAAGAAGTCTTTTAGTATTGCAAAATTTATTATTTTTCATTTTTTGAAGGATTGTGTCACTTGATAGATTTAAATCATATTAGTTATTTTTTAAAAGGATTATGCCACTGGACATAGTTAAATCATATTATTTAAGATGAGAACGTTATTGAGAAAATGTCCTAACTAAGAATAAACATGAAAGTTGAAACGATGCAAGTGAGCGAAAGATGTCTATTGGACTTTTTTATTTAAAAGTATTTTTCTATTAATTAAAACGATGGTAGAGTTATTTTTTATTTTTGGTTTTGGTTGTTGTTTTTAAAAAATTTCAAGATGGAATTTTATTTGTGTTTGGTCTTTAATTTTTTAAAGGAGTTGTATTAGTAGCAGGAGAATTAATTGGACTATTTGTTTTTTTGGGTCATTAATTTTTGGGAGAAGTCTAATATGAATTTTTTAAAGAGAAAGTTTATGTTTAGGCGTTGGTTTTAAAGAACTTTGATTTTTAATTTCTCTCAAAGAAGTGAATATTTGAAAGAAATCTATTAGTAGTAGAAGAATTAAATCGAATTTTTTTTAAAAGAAAAATTTGTGTTTGGGCGTGATATATGTTTTTATTTAATTTTTTTTATTATGATATCCTATTAAGATGTCTTTTAGGAGTAGAACACTTATTTTAAAAAATTTGTTATTATCTGTTTTTATTTAAAAGATTTTTATTATGATATTTTATTAAGATGTCTTTTAGTAGTAAACAATGTATCACTTGGAAGTTGGGACAAAAAAAAAAAAATTATGTGAAACAGTGACGGTTAATTTTATTAAGAAGTTATTTTTTAGATCAAATTTAAGAAGTCTTCTAGTATTAGGAAATTATAATAATTATAAGTTTTTTATCTATGATATTTTATTTAGATGTCTCTTAATATTAAACAACGTATCATTTAAGAAGTTTAACTATAGATAGACATGCAAACCACTTAGGAAATCTAAACAATGTATTACTTCAGAAATTAATCTAAACATGCCACTTGTCATAATCTAAACAATGTTTAATGAATATGTTAATGCTGATGTGTTTTAATTGCTGATGTGTTAGTATGCCACATCAGTGCCACATCAATTAATAGACATGCCACTTGTCATTATGTGAGGTATTCTTGGTTTCAACGCCCATGTTTTCTGCTATTATATATTACTAGTCGCAAACCCGTGCGATGCACGGGCATGATGTGTGTATGATCAAAACGTTTATAATATTTATTTATTGCAAAAAGTAAAACTTCACCTTTAATTTGAGCATATTCATAAGCATTTTCTATAGGTTTTCTATCATTCACAAAAAACAAAAAAACAAAATGTCTCAAGACTTTATTTTATGTTCCTTGTTAGTATTTGGATTAAAAAAAAAAAAAATTACTTGTAGTCATCTCAAAAATCTATAAAACCATTTAAAAGTAATTGAGCTTGAAGAACCATAAAATGTTGGATCAAGAGAATCAATTTATTTATCTAATAGTAGACGTGACCAATACAAAAAGCTAACTATTATTCCAAATGTCAAAAAAAAAATAAAAAAATCATTTACGCAAGAAATTTTGTACGGTTCACGAAATATACCATTAGTTCTTCTAATGGTCACAACTTATTCAAACCGCATAAATAAATAAATTCCATCAAAATTCAACCATCTCCATCAAGATTTTTCCAAAATGCATTAAGATTTGTATGTTTATTGTCGAGCCTTTGAAATTGGAGCTGCCTAGTTAGGAGTTTGGTACTCTTCGTAGTACTTCGGGATTTCTCTAAATCATACAACACAATTAATTAGCATAAAACATTAAATTGAATTTACACAATGCTTTAAAAGAAAGCATATGAGCGGA
Organism: Fagus sylvatica; assembly: GCA_907173295.1. NCBI lineage: Eukaryota > Viridiplantae > Streptophyta > Magnoliopsida > Fagales > Fagaceae > Fagus > Fagus sylvatica. Next base: position 36,772,568 of record OU015769.1, read on the forward strand.
AACTTGAAAAGGTAGTAAACAATCACGCAAATGGGTCTTCCAAATCATAACCCTATGCTTGTCAATTATTGTGAAATTGACTGTGCTTGTTCCACATTGAGAGTGTTGGTACCCCAAATGAGATACTAAAATACATTCCTATCTCAAACCTTCTTATCAATTAATTAATAGCAAAATCAATAGCCCAGTACAAATATATAATATAGAATCTAATGGAACTTCAAGCGGCCAATAAACAACTTGATGACCGTAGAGTTAAGTACAACACATACAATCAATAGTTCACGTTTAAGGGAAATCCTAAGGCCAGAAATATTTCCAGTTAGTGTAGTCGGGCCTGGAAAATAGGAAAAATAGCAATTTATGTTTCCTATCAATTATACACGAATTTTAAGTTAGCATCTACTTCCTAGGTGAAGTAGATAGTGCCACAAACACCTTCACTGCTGCAAGAATGGCCACAGGCTTCACGGCTTCACCATCTGGCTCAAAACAAATAAAATGAGTAAACTTCTGATAATTATCCAGCATGATTAGCCAATAAAAAAAATCACAAAATAACCCCCAAAGACACCTTGACAGATATATATATATATAAAAGGGAAAAAAAATTAAAAATTCCTCAAGCTAATAAAAAAGTCAGACTTCTTTCCCTCTAAAAATTAATTGAAAACTTAAACACATGATTGTGATCAAGCGGCAATCCCTAAAAAATCTAACAATTATAGTGAATCTATGTATAAATAATAATAAAAAAATCAAATTAAATATCACAAATAGCACATCAATTTTGAGATATCACCCAAAGATCGAACCCTAAAAGATATATTTTTTTGTATGGATATACAAAAAAAAAAAATTTACATGCTAATTTCAATAGCCAAAAATAGACCATGCATGAGTAGTGAAAGATAGTCACCGACCAGTTGAGTATGGTGATATAGCTTGGTTTGTGGCACACAGTGAAGGTTGAGATACAGGCTGATTCAGGTCGTGTGATGGAATGGGGATGCCGCAAAAGGGGATGCTCCCTATGGATTAAGATGAAGAAATTATTGATTGTGTAGGGGAAGTACATGAAAAGCCATTGATTTTAGTCGAGAAAGTGGATGTGTGGTTTTCATTGCTTAGTTGAGAAGGTGAAGGACCGGTGTTGTTTCTATTGATTTATAGTCGAGAAGGTGTGGGGGGTTCTACTGTTTTTGGAAGAGGAAGATGAGGCATCAGAAAAGTGAGTGCTGAAGGGGTGGGGCTGGACATCTTCTTTAAGTGTAACCGATGATGGGGAATATTATGGGTTGCTAAGAAGGAAAAAAAGGGAGGGGCATCACATAGAAAGAGAGAGAGAGGGGCGTTTCCAAATTTTATGGAGAGGAATAATTGTATAGATTATAGGCATTGATAGGAAAAGGAAATAAGTAATTAATAGGTGGAAGAGGAATAATTAAATGGGGGAGTGGAAAAAAGGAAATTTTAAGAAGGGAAATAAAATGTGGCATTGAATCGGTAGAATATTTTATGGAATATTTACATGCATTATGAATAAGTGAGAGGAGAATTATTAAATGAGAAATGAAAAAAATCAATTGGAATAAATGAGGTGAGAATTAATTGGAAGGGAGGAGAAGAAAACGTGGGAGAGAGAAAATGGGGGAAGGAAAAAAAAATCAATTGGAAAATAATTGGAAGAGTGAGAAGAACGTGGGAGAGAGGGAAAAGAGGGAAGGCAAAAAATAATAATAGGAATTAATTGGAATAAATGAGGAGAGAAATAATTGGAAGAGATAAGAAAAAAACGTGGGAGAGAGAAAAGAGGGGAAGTTAAAAAAAAAAAAAAAATCAAATTTAAATAAAGAAAGAGAGAAATAATTGGAAGAAATAGAAGAATGATGTGAAATTTTGTGGGAAGAGGAAGTCTGATGTGGCGGTGTTTGGAGGAGGCTAAAAAAACTCTCTCAACTTTGCCTTTTAGTTTATATAATAGATATAGATACAGATTAGTCAACAGAACTTGTCCGTATTTCCTACTCTCCTTATGTATAATTAACTCTATCTGACTCCTAATTCCATCCATGACAAGAATCTAGAATATTATATTGTATCTTCGCGCTTGAAAAAACGTTCTGTCTTGATCTATGAGTCTATAAGATATTTTATGTTATCCAAGTAAATGGACTTCTGAAATATATGTGAATGACTCTTCATGACTATGACTAGAATTTCTTATATTGCCTCTGTTCTTACCAACTTAAAGTTAAGATTTTATTTTATTTATTTTACTTTTTACTTTTGTTATTCTGTATTCATCTTTTGGGATATATCAGTATGCATTTATCTTATCATGTCATATTTCTTGTGCATTGCACTCAACACAGCAGGTCAAATACTCAAATAAATCGAAGTAGAACCCTTTTACCAAAGAAAATTTTCCTTTGGAAAATATTGCTTTTTTGCTTGTTTCTTTCATATTGCACCTCAGGTTGATGCCTTTAATCCTTTCCTTCACTTTCTTGCATGAGTACCCTACCATCACGATTACCGACACTTATATTCCTGGCCCTGCAGTTTGCACAATTGGCACTATTCTTAAGTTTGATTCGGCAATTGTAAAATGAATCATGCTTCAAAAAGCAATAAGAGTAGTGCACCATTTTATTTGATCAAAGCACTTCCCTGACCATGTGATATCAGCCAAACATTGTCTTTTTTATTTTTGGTACCAAGTCAAGTAAATGTAACTTTTTACCAGTGGAGAATTGGTCATGATTCAATAAGATGATCCAGATGATATGGCTAAAAGTGACCAGGGAAGATTCCATCTGTGATGACATTGATGATGATGGACCATCCTCCCCATAAGACAGCATTATCAAATGTTTAGAAGCATGGAAACAGTCAGCCCTACATCGGCTCAAAAAAGTACTATATATAGAAGATTTTTTTTTTGATTGAATACTATATATAGAAGATGAATGAGTGGTTTTGTTTTAAAATCTAATAAATACTCACCCAAGCGTTTTGGATATCATTTCGGCTGTTTCAATGCTCAAAGGCTCCATGGCAGGATGGTCCATAATTATGCTCCCTAGAGAGATGAAAGCACTCTTCTGAAAGAATTTCAATTAGAGTCAGAAAGCTTTGAAGCATCAACCAATAATAACCTATACTCCTTGTTTTCAGCCACAAATTAAATGGTACAAGTAGAGTTCCCCAAAAAATAAAGCTAATGTGCTTAGCATCAACCAAAGTTTGTTGGTACCATTTTATTCAAGCACAAAATAAGCCTTGTTATTATAAGTTACAACAACTGAGGGTGGTGTTATTTTCACTGCCTTTTTTTTAGATTTGTTCAAAACTTATTATCATGATGAAACAAATGTGACAAAATTAACACTTACCACATTAAAAAGTAAATGCTATAACTATATTGACTTTATAATTAAAATAGTCATTTAAGGTTTACAATTTACAAATAGATTAATGTTATAGGGACATAATTTTTTTTAATAACTTGTTAAAATGGTAAACCATTATTGGAATGATATCGTTTTTATATGGATCAAACACTAACACAACTTTTTATTATGCATTAATCATAATATGTCACTTCAACAACTATAATTTATTTATTTTGTAGCATTAGACTTATTTTGAATAATATCTAATTAAATATATCCTTACTTTACAGTTAAAAGTTAAAACCAACTTCAAACAAATTATCCAATAACAACGTTATAAATAAAAAAGATGAGTAAATTTTAAATACGTAAATATTAATGCATTTTTTTAAGAAAAATGTAATTGCTTAATTTTGATTTTATTTTTTGAGAAGAAGGGAAAGAAGATTGCTTTATAATCAAGTGTGAATTAATTCTCATCAATATATATATAAAAGCAGAAACCTTTGACTGAGGTTCTGCCAAGTGTCATATAAACTAATGTGGCACTGACATGGTTGCCACATCAGCCATTAATTTTAACCGGTCACCATTAATTTTATAAAATAATTAAAATAAATAAATAAATAAAATAACCCTTCAGCGCCGGCCCTCCCCAAACCCGTTCGTTTTCATGCCTGGGAGAGTCAACGGCCACTACATCATCGACCACTGCTCCAGCGATGGCCGATCGATCACGTTGCCGCCTGAACCACGGTGGTGGATCTGCCTGGGAGAGTCAACGGCTCCAGCGATGGTCGATCGATCACGTCGCCGTCTGAACCACGATCACGTACTCCTGCGATCACAACCATCCTTGGCCGGTTTCTAGAAACAACCATAACAACAACCATAATAACAACCACCACTCACCGGTCAAGGCCGACACCAAACCCGAAATCCTCAATGTTAAGCACGACCCGAAACCCGTACCCGAGGAGACTTTCGCGGATCTAGGCAACAACGAGTCTTCGTTGATCATCTCCACAAACGACGAGTTCAGGTGGTTTAGGCAGGGAACGGTAGTGGCCGAGTGTGTACGCCAGGGGCGGCAGGCCAGTAGTGTTTTTTTTTTTAATTATATTTTAAAGATTTTGTTAGATTAATGCTGAGATACTAATTGGGTATTTTAATTTCTGATGTGTTAGTATGCAGTGCTTTGTAAGACAAACTCATTTACATGATTCACCGGTAACAACGTTTGGCTTTTCTAATTTTTTTTTGGGTAGTTATCATATTTTCTTCAACTGTCATTACTTTATTGTGCATTTCAACTTTCTCTTTTTTCCCTGGCGAAGCAATAACAGTGACAAGCAGAATTACTGAAGAAATTTCAAAGGTTAGAAAAATCTTTCTTTTTCTTCAGTTTTGTTTTTCCTTTTGTTTTCCTGTTTTACGTTTCTATCTCCATCCACTACCACTAGGCTTTTCCTAATATGTTTCATATATTGTTGTATTGGCATTGTGCTATTGAGAGGAATAATGTTTGTCTCTTAAGATCATGAGAAATGGAATGGAAATAGTTGGATTATAACCAATGAATCTCCAAAAGTCATCATACAAGCCTAAGAAGTCCTGTAAAATTTACCACTTCAACTAGACCATCTCCCTGCATAAGTCCCTCAATCTCTCTTAGGTCTTTAGCAAATGGTGCTGCTGAAGGATCAAGTTCTTTCCTCTCTTTTGTAACGAGGCCCTGCATCCAAAGCATTTCTTTTTCAAATACAGAAGAAAAATTCCAACATATATAAAGTAAATAATGAAGACAATAATATCATTATTAGTTTTAACATGAATTTGCAGGTCATATAATTGACCACATGCACCCTGTAGCATATTTTAAACAGCATAGTCATAAAAATTAAATATTACAAGCAAGATGCATAGATTGTAGTGAAAAAGTGTAGAACTATACATCTTTATGAAGTAGGAAAAACTGTTTTCTTGCTGCTGTTTCATTGTTTCCTGACATGAGACACTCAACACTGAACCTAACTTCAAAACAACCAGTGTATAAGTTTGTGAACAAAATTAAGTAAACAAAGTACACATGCATATTTGCATCTAAAACCATGTAAGCAACAGGCTAAACTAACTGATTACATTTAAAAAAAGTTAGAGAAAAAACCTTTGTTGAGATAAGTTTCCACAATTAGTTTCAAATGCTCAATTGGGTTTTACTGTTCTATAGGCCTTATGCTCTAGGAGGATCAGTTTCACCATAGGCAATCAGAAAGATTAATAAGACCACCATGACATGCTATATAACATGAAACACTGGAACAAACACGGACTCTATGAACTCAACTCAAATAGGCTTTGGAAAATTCAGCCTAGCACTTCAAAGAATACATAGTAGCTCAGCTGGATCATACTTTATTTGTTTGTCAAGCCCTTCAGGTTCTTACATTAATAAAAGAGTTCATAAACGAATAACCAATAGAAAAAGTAAGTTATATAATCTTCACTATCTAAGCACATATAACTATTGCTCATATAGTTCTTACCAAACACATTTCATTCAATTTATATATGGCAAATTTTGCTCAAATGTGCATTTCTTTACTTATTATCTTATATTTTAGTTAATTTTATTATTAATTATTTAAATGAAAAAATATTACTATTCTCTGTTATTTGATTGAATAGGACTTAAGTCTTTTTCCTTATTTTCAAACTGCAAGCAGGTGCTATACTATTTTTATTGAGCAATGATGGCAATGTCTTACACCCATCTAAGCCAAATCTCACCGGACAAAGACAATTGGACAATTATGGTAAGAGTTGTTCGTATGTGGGATGCAATCAACACAAAGACAAATGAGTTTATAAGCCTTGATATGATATTAATCGACGAAGAAGTAAGTATATAACAATAATACAATTATTATTATTTTCTTTTATTATGTTTTAAAATGTTCACACCGACTACCATTTTCTATGTGTATTATCTGATGATCTATGAAGAGTTTTTTCACCAACACTACATGGACAATAAATTGACATTCTTATTCTTATTAGGGAACCCCGATCCATGCAACTGTTCGGCAAAATCAGGCAGTACGTTTTAGACCACAACTACTTGAGAGTCATGTTTATACAATCAAGAATTTCAGAGTGGATGCTACTAAAGGAGAATTTCGGGCGGTAAGAAATGATTTCAGAATTTTCTTCATGACCATTACAACAATCATTGAGTACAAGGAAAATATTGCTTCCATCCAACAATACTACTTTGATTTTGCGGACTATGAAGGAATAGCAAGTCGAAGTTATAACTTCACATATTTAACAGGTACTAAATCTTTCTTAAGAAAAAATCACAATTCTTCCATCATAGTTGCTTCCTACTTTAATGTTGCAAAATACACTAACTATATAAATGCACATAAACAGATGTTGTTGGAAGGTTGACAGCAGTTGGAAATGTTGAGGATGTTCAAGTTAATGGCACTAAAAAAATTGTGCGAAACCTACAACTTCTTTTAAAAGAGTAAGAAAAACTACAAATATTATTATAATACAACTATAATTATATATTGACATTTACAAATGATTTATACAATAAATATTGCATACTAACAAGAATAACTGCCAATTATTTTGCATCTACCAGGGGAAAGGAAATTAGGCTGTCACTATGGGGAACAACAGTATGGAAAATTGATGAAGATTTATACAAGAACAATCCAGGACCTTTTGTATTGGTTGTCACTTCAACTATTGTGAAGACTTTTAATGGTAAACATAACTAAATGATGTATTAAACTATGCTACTCTATACAATTTCCAAATCATTATATTCTTTTCTAATCAAATCAATATGTTTTTTTTTTTTTTTTTTTTTTTTTTTTTAAATTTAAATATTGCACATATAATTTTCTATGCAGGCCAATTCTGTTTATCATCAACAAGCGGAACAAAAATATATGTAAATCTAGAAATTCCAGAGGTTGCTGAATTAATAGCCAGGTATGTATTTTGTAATTTGTAAGAAAAACATATAAATAATAAGTACACAGAAGTTATCTAAACAATATTGTTAAATTGATTAGAAATGACCAAATACAAGATTCAGTCCAAGAAATACCAACCAAGCGTGCAAAAAATATACCAGAGGAGGACTCATCTACAAAGACTATGAAGACAATAGCTGAGATCAAAGGCATTGAATGGGATCCTGAAAAAAAGGTTTGTTCATTATTTCATTATATATATTATATATATTAAATTAATATTAAAAATATTAAAACAATTCGTCCAACATATTAACTGAAGAGTTCATCACAGGAAGTGTACTGCAACTGTATTGCAACCATAGATAACATTGATACAAAATTTGGGATGGTATTATATTTCATGTGTGCGTTGTGGAAAGAAAGTGAAACCGCAGTCTGGATCTTTCTTGGTGTGCAAAATGCCAAACTGAAACAAAAGACCCAATCCCAAGGTAAGATAACATACACTAAAAGTCGCATAGATTTCTTTACATTTTTAGTTAATGCGTACCATATTCATCTCACAACAACTACCTTGAATTGAAAAAAAAAAAAAATCAGATACAAGATTAAAATAGAAGTTTCAGATGCTACGGACAAAACAACTTTCGTCATCTTTGATCGCGATGCTGAGAAGATTCTAAACAAATCTGCAAAAAATCTTGCTGAAAATCAAGAGGTACTCATCAAATAAGTCATATAAATATTGTGAACTATTGATCATGATATAAAATTAATTGTTGATATGCAGATTGATATTGGAGAAGACATGCCAAAGAATCTGAAAAAACTTCTACAAAGAAGATACATCTTCCAACTCCTTTTGAATGAATTCAATCTAAAGGATGGATTTGAAAATTACACAGTTGCAAAGATATTTGAAGAGCATTTACATGACACAAAGGTATGTCAAAACAAAACCATACACAAAATAATAAATAATTATAATAAATGCACAACAAAAAGAAGCAGGTTAGGCAATAAATCATCATGTTAAAATGGTAAATTTAAATTTTATTTTCCTTTTCCTTTCCCTTTTATAAATCCCCTTTTCCTTTTGGATCGATTTTATCTTCATTAGTTTGCCTATTCTTAATCTGTGGTTCATTTAAAAAATGCAAATTCCCATGTGACATTGTGAATCTTAAGATTGTATTATGCTTTTGAAGATTTGATTGTTTTTAAAGTAAGGGGAATGGCTGTGTATGTTGTTATATACACCTAAATGCAGCCAGTTTTCGGCCTGCAAACCCACGAAACAATTGCACCATCAAAAAGGTTCAAAGCCCTTGGCTAGATTGCCAATCATAGTGCAAAAAAGACACTTAAAAGTCTTAGTTCATCCCATGGATAGCTACAACTTTGACTTCCAAACTTAATTTGATGCATTTGTTTTTTCACGATTTCTTGCATTAATCATGGAGTAGTTGAAAAGCTAATTAATGCTCAAAAACCTGAAAATGAATTAGTTGCAACGGGTAAAATGTGCTCATTGAACATCTATTTTCAAAAATCAAATTTGGTCTGGTCTGTTCTGCTTTTGTGTATTTAATTTTCCGGTGACATTTGTTATGCTTAATTCCAGAAGAATAACTCCTTTCTGGCTCGAAGTAAGGCTAAATGGAGATGAACACTAAATGCAGATATTGGATATCTATATTGGAAGCTTCAAGATAAAATATTTCAAAGTATTTCGTTTTCTTCATAAACATAGTTGTGGTTAAACAAAAATATCTATTTGGTAGAGATTTTCTTTCCAATATTAGACTATTTCTTTTTGTTACAATGTATCATATTCTTTTTTGAAATATTTGAGCACTTTGGTGTAGGTTGAATATCTATGTAACAAGTCATCTGGAAGTCAAACTTTACAACAATCCACTCAAGGATCTTCCAGCCTCAGCTCATTAATCATAATCACTGATGATGCACATGAAGGACAAAAATATGGCAGCTTGAATAAGCATCTAGGAGAGAAGGAACCTATGGATGAAACTCCAATCATAAATTCGGCCACAACCATTGAAGATGTAGAAACATATGATGATGACGTACCAATCAAGAAGATTTCCAAACGTCGCAAGGCAACAAAACACAATACATTCAAGAAACAAAAGGGATGAAGATGCAAATACATGACTATTTATGTTTAATATATTAGACAATTTATGTTTACTTTGTGTTTACTTTGGAAGACATACTAGACTGTTTATATTAAATATTGACATAATTTGCTATTTTAAATAATATTCCTCAATTGTTCAATTAAGTGTTAAATAATTTGCTAAATTGTATTTGAAACATTCATTCAAATTACATATGATATCAAGCATTCATTACATAACTTTCTTTATTATACTACAACTTACGATATAAACCGCGCATCGCGCGGGTACCCTACTAGTTATTTATCAATTCTCCAACTAAAAGCTCACTGTATTAATTCCCTATATTATCATTATTTGAACAAACATTGTATCAGCTTTAGGATCTATATTGAGAGATTTGAAAAAATA
>OU015769.1:36782618-36894892 GCA_907173295.1 Fagus sylvatica
GATATGGATCCACGCAAAGTATAGCCTTGTAGGTCCAAGGCCGTGACTCTTTGATGCTGACGGCTGCATGTAACTCCTTGCCAGTTGCAGAAGTGGATAGAATCATTCCAGGAGCTCAAGATTTTATATGGGTCATTGCCTATAAAATCTTTGAATTTGAGCAAAGCCAACCGATCAGTCTCATTTGTTGGAGCAGCAGCAATATTGGCCGTCTGCAAGTGTAGTAGGCTTATAGAAAAGAGAAGAATCACATGAAGGTTTGTAGGCCATATCACACATAACTTGGTGTAATGAAGCTTCATTGGCTTAAGCAGAGGTAAAATATTGGTGCAAGGCAAAGTAAGATATAGAGCATTATATTCATCAAAAAAGAGATATAGAGGATTATGTTGTGCCCTCTTAATTAGTAGGAGTCAGTAATGGTATGAACTTAACTGGAATACTTATTTAAAAATTTCTCTAACTACATTCTTTTTATAATGTAAAATTATATGAAATTGTTTGCTGCTAGGTCTGACTTTGTCTGCCGGCCCATGGGTAAGCCTAGCAAGCAATTGGGCCTGGGCAAACGGCAAAACCCCCCAGGGCAAGCAATGAAAAAAAAAAAAAAAAAAATTAGTTAAGGCATACATAATAGAAAATTGGGATAAACTTGGGCATCCCAAACCTTGGACCGACACTTATTCCAGTAAGCAAAAGATTGGCTTTTGTACTTACTGTCTTCACTTAGGACTTCAATGCTTTTCGTCAAATTCCTTCACAAAAAGAAATGCAGTCATGATACTTTAAATGATTCGTTAATGATAAATTATAGTATATTTGTGAGAAAGTCGAAGTTGAACAAAAATAAATAAATAAATAAAATCAAACATGGTTGGCATTGTATGTTGTTTTGACACTAAACCTGCTAAAATATTCATCCAGGTTAGGTGAAATATGACCCATGAGCTAGTGCAATGTTTCTTCTTCTTTAGTTTTTTCCCTATGTTTTTTATTTTTATTTTTTATACATCTAATTTGATATAATGATTGAGTTAAATCAATATTTAATTTGATTGGATTAATAAATACGTAAGATTGACTTGTCAACTTCATAGTAAGTACGTGGAAGATGAGTAGATGACAAATTTCATACAATCCGATATAAGATGATAATGGTTGGTTCCATATATTACTTGACACATCTTTTATATTGCTCATTTTTCAATTCTTCAGTTTGAACGCATTTTTCACTGAACAAAGTTGAATCATATTATAATATGTGCTTCAATGGCTGTTTTTCATATACATTAGTTCCAGACCATATAGCAATCTTTTAAACCCTATGATATGTGATTTGTTTTGTAAATAAATAGATAAACCCTTCGGACTTCCAAGAGACCTGAACTAGAATTCAACACCATGACTAATTTTCATTTACTCTAATGTTGATTGTTCTCCTTAAAAGATTTGCTTTCAGATCTCATTTTAACTAGGAAATGAAGTCCAAAATCCGATAAGAACCTTTTCATGTGCATCTCTATCCTCCTTTCCTTTATGATTCTGTTCTCTTTTACTTCAGAGCAAATTCTCTACCACCATTTTTCTGCACAATTTCGTAAACAGCTCTAGAGAACTCAAAACTCTATTAGAACCTTGGAAGTAATGGAACAGTAACAACCGTGCAGAAAATAGAATAAGCTACATAAGCACTTTTGATGTGTCTCAATTTATTTTGAATCTTTCACTCAGCCATTGGAATGTTACACGATCAACATAGTGACTTTGTTCCAACAAATACTTTCTCGGTGGGAGGAAGAAATTTTGATACTGACTTCACTTGTAGAATGCCAATGCTATGATTGCAAGGGGTTGACTTTGTGATTTTTAAGGCATCAAGATCAAACTATTGCACGGCATCTCGATCAGAAATAAAACCACGTGTTTGGACCCAAAGGTAGACCATAAGCAAGGTGGTGCAATCTCATTGGCTTGCTAGGGCAGCAGACTTTGGCTTTGTCCTAACACACTCATCTGGTGCTGCTATATGCATAGTGAATTAAGAACAACGTGGCAGTGAAGCATTGCAGGATGATAAGGAGTTTCCCTATCAGACAGTAACAACATTAACAAAAAATTTCATGATGTTTTTCACAATCGATTTTGTCACTAATCCCATATAAATATGTTGTTCTGATCACAGTTAACTTTTATGAAAAAAAATTGTGAAATTTGTTAAGGCTAGCAATACCATGCTTATAAATGCCGTGACAGCAAAGAAGTGAAAGGTGATCCTGCTTCTGAACCAAAAGAAACGCCCAGCCTTCTATCAGAAAGTGTAAACCAAAACATCAACTTGTTTATAAGTGATGCTAATTTTGGAGATGCTGAGTGAACTGAGGAAGAAACTGGCATTCGGAACATGGCAGAACCAATAGAGGGTTCCTTATCATCATCAGAAGATTGGTGCAGTAGTTTTCTTGACCAGTCAAGCGGCAATTCACAAGGATGGGAGTTCTAGTTTTGAGCAATTGCAGTACTACAATTATAATTCTACTTTTCTTGATCAGACATTCCATCCCAATGAAACACGTCTACTCAAATATAAGAATTCCAACGACCTTCTCAAATAACTTTCTAAGGATTTAGCTAACTCCAGCCAGCCGGCTATAATAGGAGCTTGACATGATCACCTCGAAGTTGTCTATTGATTACCTTGAATATTTTCAGCCTCGTTCAATTTTCTTGGCAGCCTCTTATGTTTTAAGGCAACACCAGAGCATATGCACAATAAAGAAAGTTAACTAGAATACAAATAAATACTATGTCCACTAATTTTATTTTTGTAAGAAATAATTAATCCCATAACATGCTTTACAACTTCCACTCTACTGATCCTACAAATATTGAAAACAAAATTCCCAAAATAGTTTGTCCAATATCAACATACTCTGTCCATAGTTCCTTAGTCTAATGTATCTGAAACATATAAACAAACCATTAAATTAAAATGAAGGCAAAGCAGACAGAAATGAATAACATACTTATAAATGTGTGTATATGTTTAAAATACATTGAAGTGAAAGGAAAAGTTTCAAGGCATACACATATAAAGAAGGGTCTAGTCCAAATATGTTCCCCACTAAGATCTATTCATAATAACACTTTGATTTATTTCCAACAAAGAACATACACACGAAAACACTTCCTGCAATCTGATCTCTTCACAAAGTTCCATAATCCTGCAAAAGTAGTAGTTACTAGTTAGTTATTTAAGCCATGTTGGGACTGTAAGAAAATTCCATGATACAAGTAACAAAAACAACATTAGGGAAAATAATATCCAAATAGACTTAATTTAATCTTTCTATCCTAACAAAAGCACTGAAAAATCTACTTGTACTAGCAGATCATGTACCTAAGAACGTTTTGTGCTTGTGGTTAGAAAGAATCATTTGGAAACTGAAATGTATGAAATTTAAGGCCAGTTTGCACTACTAGGTAAGTCCTAAGTCACTCTATGGATTATCTATTATTGGCTAAACTTCTGTATGACTGTATGGAAACATGTTGTAGCACCTTACTTGGTCATCGTCCATGAATCCCGATACCAAGAAAAGCATTTTTGATCTTATAAAGCTCTCTGGTCACATCCTCCATATTAATTCTTTCTCTTGGCGATTCCATTGAACAAGCAAGGCCGACCTTGAAAACTGAAAGTAAGCAATTGTGCATATTGGCATTCATCCGGCTTAGGTTCTCAATGTGGTTGTTTTCTTCTTCTGCCTCAATATTGTTGTGATCATCATTGTCATCATTATCTATTTCTGTTGCTGGTGCTGTTTCCTCTACTTCTCTTGTGGAAAGGTTTGGATCCACAATCTGCACAAGTCTTTCTGGCAATGCCATCCTAACAAAGTTATGAAGGTTGAAACCATCTTTAAACATTTTGTCAGTGGGTCTCCGCCCCGTGAACATCTCCAACACAAGTATTCCATAGCTATAGACATCGCCCTGCTTTGACACCTCACCACCCATTCCATATTCTGCAATTTAAATGTTTCACATGCTTCGTTAATATGAGGGAAATTTTTTTAATAGCAGGTTACTACTTACTTTTAGTGATCTGGGATACAATATAATTTAGAGGTTAAATAATGTGTTTAATATTTGGAAATATGTGACATAGAATCTGAATTTTAAAATCAAAACTAGTAAAAACTTTGGAAAATTGCATGATATAGAAGGGAGCAACATTCATACTTACATCTTACATTTTGCAATGAAAAATATAGTTAAAGATTAATTATGATCATCTAATTATCATATTTCATATTCCCTTACTACAGAGAGATGGATTCTCTCTAAGCTGTCCCCACCATTTTTATGCAAGGTCTACATGGTTCTATTTCTTGATAAATCTGATTGGCATGCTATGAGCATAATCATAGAGAGGCATGAAGAAGTAAATTGACAAGGCTAAAATGAATATGTAAATCTTAGTCAGAAGACTGTTAGTGATGCTGGTCAATTTGATCAAAATCATGATTTAGAATATTTGAGAGCTAAGTAGTTATTTACCTGGAGCAGCATAACCAATTGAACCCTTAATTCCAACTGTGCTTGTTTGATTTTGTGAAACATCATTGGTTGCAGAGAGGAGCCTTGCCAAACCAAAGTCACTAACATGAGCAATCATGTCATTGTCAAGAAGAACATTGCTTGGCTTCAAATCGCAATGAATGATTGGTCTCTTACAGTGTTCATGAAGATAATGTATTGCAGAAGCGACATCAATTGCAATAATTAGTCTTTGAAGAAGGTTCAAATTTCTTGATTGATTTTCACTGTCTATATTTGGATGCAGCCAATTCTCCAAGCTTCCATTCGCCATAAACTCAAACACTATAGCTTTGAATTCATTACCTTTGTAGTCAATGCTGGCGCAACATGTTAAGGTTTTAACAAGATTCCGATGTCGTATATTTCTTAACACATTGCATTCAGCAATGAAACTCTTGGAAGCTCCTTTCTGTTGAAGGTTCAAGACCTTTACAGCAATTATCATTTCTTCTTGATCAATAATTTCCGTTTCCTTTATATACTGAACCAAAACCACCAGATCCAATTAGATTGTTGGGAGAGAATCCGCCAGTCACCTGATAGAGCTTCTTGTATGAAACCTTTGAAATGAGTTCAGTATTTGAGAGTGTAGAAGATGATTTCTTTTTTGATTTTCTCCTCCAATAGAGAACTAGAAAGAGTGAAGACAGAAGGAAGCAAAGAATCCCACAAACAATTATGACTGTTAATTTTAAAGCATGGGATTTTCCTCGTTTCTTAACTTTAATGTCGCATGCTTGCAGCTGCAGTTCTGGGATACCCCCACAAAGCTTTTTATTTCCGGTCACTGATATTCCGCTTGCATTTCTGAAGACGCCTTTTGTTGGTACCTCACCCTCCAGATTATTAAAAGAAAGATTCAAATATAGAAGGGAGAGATTCTGTAGATCTTTAGGAATTGACCCTGACAAGTTGTTTCGTGAAAGATCTAAGTACTGAAGGCCTCTCAAAGAAGCCCAAGAAGGAGGTAAGGTACCTTGAAATGAATTGCCATGCAGGTAAAGGTTCTTCAAGGTCAAGCAATCTGAAATGGTTCTAGGAATCTCACCAGACAAATTGTTTTCAGAGACATCCAAGTAAAAGATATTTTTTAAATTGCCTACTTCCACAAGTAGGGTGCCGTTAAATGAGTTTTGTGCTAAGCTGAGTAAAAGTATTTGGGGGAAAAGACTGATGGGTATGACGCCACTAAGGTTATTTGTTGAAATGTACAAGTACTGCAAATATTTGCAGTTTCCAAAACTGGATGGAATGCTTCCTTCCAAATTGTTCTCTGATAAGGAAAGTTGGACCAATTGAGTGAGGTTACCTATAGAGGATGGTATGTGTCCTGACAATCTGTTTCCATCCAAAAGCAATCCTTCCAGCTTTTGGAACTTCGTAAAATAAGCGGGAATGCTGCCGGTGAACAGGTTATTTGCCATGTCTAAGGAAGTTAAGTTGATGAAATTCTCTAATGCTGTAGGAATAATTCCAGATAGTTGATTGCCGTCAAGATATAGTTCACTGAGTTGCATGGACAAATTTCCTATAGAGTTGGGTAAACTACCTCCAAAATTGTTAATAGAAAAATCAAGAATTTTCAGTTTGGTGCAGTTTTTCAAAGATGTTAAGAAATCCAAGTCCATAGAAGAATTACTTCCAAGATTATTTTGTGAAATGCTTAGCCGCTGGAGATCTAGCAGGTTTCCCAGATCAGTTGGAACTTGTCCCACTAATTTGTTAGAGGAGAGATCAATAATTTCAAGTCGAGAAGCTTTGGATAGTGAAACTGGAATTGAACCAAAGAACTTATTAGCATAGATGGACAGAAATCTGAGATTAGGGGAGTGAGGCCTATGTTGTCTGGAAGAGTGCCATTAAGTTGGTTAATCTGAGTGTAGAAGGTGCTCAAAGTTGATATATTGTAAAGGGAATAAGGGATCGTACCAGACAGATTATTGGCTCCAACATGGAAGATAGATAATCTCTGCAAACGGCCTATTTCATCTGGAATATTTCCCACAAAGTTATTGAGTCCTAAGAAGAGTACTTGGAGTGAAGAAATATTTCCCAAAGAAGGTGGGATGCTGCCTGTCAAATTATTTCCATCAATATAAAGCTTCTCAAGCTTCATTAATGAGCCCAGCTCAACAAGAATATTCCCAATAAGTTTGTTGCTGCCGAAATCCATGACTCTGAGTTCAGGACAGTTGGTCAAGTTGCTTGGAATTCTGCCTGTCAACGAGTTATTATAAAGAAAAAGATCTTGCAGTCGGAACAAATGAGTAACTTCTTGTGGAATTTCGCCGTAAAAGAAGTTGTCGCGGAGGTTGAGAAACCTGAGAAAGCTGAGGTTGCCAACATATGGTGATATGGATCCACGCAAAGTATAGCCTTTTAGGTCCAAGGCCGTGACTCTTTGATGCTGACGGCTGCATGCAACTCCTTGCCAGTTGCAGAAGTGGATAGAATCATTCCAGGAGCTCAAGATTTTGTGTGGGTCATTGCCTATCAAATCTTTGAATTTGAGCAAAGCCAACCGATCAGTCTCATTTGTTGGAGCAGCAGCAATATTGGCAGTCTGCAAGTGTAGTAGGCTTATAGAAAAGAGAAGAATCACATGAAGGCATGTAGGCCATATCACACATAACTTGGTGTAATGAAGCTTCATTGGCTTATAGCAAAGGTGAAATATTGGTGCAAGGCAAAGCAAGATATAGTGCATTATATTCATCAAAAAAGAGATATAGATGATTATGGAAGAAACAAAGAGGGAAGAACAAAGGGGTCTGGGACAAAGACGGGTATGGGACAAGAGTTAAAGTGGAAAAAGAATGACCAGGGAACAGGGGAGTATGGGTTTGGTAAAGTACAAATAAGACTTCAGCAAAAAGAAGTCAAGGAGGGGGTATGGTATTTGGCCAAATTTGGAAAAAGAATGACCAGGGAACAGAGGAGTATGGGTTTGGTAAAGTACAAATAAGACTTTAGCAAAAAGAAGTCAAGGAGGGGGTATGGTATTTGGCCAAATTTGGAAAAAGAATGACCAGGGAACAGAGGAGTATGGGTTTGGTAAAGTACAAATAAGACTTTAGCAAAAAGAAGTCAAGAAGGGGGTATGGTATTTGGCCAAATTTGCCAAAAAATTCTTTTTTTCTATGTTTTTGGGCCAAACATGCCATTTTTTATATTAATTTGAAAAATAGATTGATTGCAAATCATCTGTGTGAAAGACGATATTTCGCATGAAAGTCATCCTTCACAAAGACGATTTTTTATTTTTTTCGTTTATAATTTTTCACGTGTTTTTTTCAAAATTTCAAAAAAAAATTAAAAAATATGAAACAAGTGTTTTTTCAAATTTAAAAAAAAATTTATATGAAAGTTGTCTTTTGTAAAGACGACTTTCGCCTAAAAAAAAACCTTATTGCTTCATGTTCTAATGCTGATATTGCAAAATGTGTTTTGATTGAAGGTTGTAAATTTATCAAAAACTCCTGACTTTATGCTCAGTAGCATGTATTTTGTACGATACTATATCCTTAATACATGTCTACATTGAAACAATTTTATCATCAAAATCACTCACAATAGTTGGTTTGATTTTTTTTCCAAACAAAGAACATACACAAGAAAACACTAATGCTCAACACAGCGATTTGAAGGGGACTTCCTGCAATCTGATTTCTTCACAAAGTTCCATGATCCTGCAAAAGTAGTAGTTAGCTATGTTTGCCATGCTGGGACTGTACGAAAATTCCATGATACAACAAACAAAAACAACTTTTTTTCTTTGGAAACTTTAGGGGAAAAATAATAATTCCAAAGTGACTTAGTCTTTGTTTAGTTTTTCTATCCTTAAAAAAGCACTGAAAAATCTACTTGTACTAGCAGATCATGTACCTAAGAAAGTTTTGTGCTTGTAGTTTGAAAGAATCTTTTGGAAACTGAAATGTATGAAATTTAAGGCCAGTATGCGCTACAAGGTAAGTCCTTAGTCACTCTATGGGTTATCTATTATTGGCTAAACTTCTGTATGACTGTATAAAAACATGTTGTAGTACCTTACTTGGTCATTGTCCATGAATCCCGATACCAAGAAAAGCTTTTTTGATCTTATGTAGCTCTCTGGTGACATCCTCCATATTAATTCTTTCTTTTGGCGATTCCATTGAACAAGCTAGGCTGACCTTGAAAACTGAAAGTAAGCAATTGTGCATATTGGCATTCATCTGGCTTAGGTTCTCAATGTGGTTATTTTCTTCTTCTGCCTCAATATCGTTGTGATCATCATTGTCATCATTATCTATTTTTGTTGCTGGTGCTGTTTCCTCTACTTCTCTTGTGGAAAGGTTTGGATCCATAGTCTGCATAAGTCTTCTGGCAATGCCATCCTAACAAAGTTATGAAGGTTGGAAACATCTTTAAACATTTCATCAGTGGGTTTCCGTCCAGTGAACATCTCCAACACAAGTATTCCATAACTATAGACATTGCCCTGCTTTGACGCCTCACCACCCATTCCGTATTCTACAATTTAAATGTTTCACATGCTTAGTTAATTGAGGGAAATTTTTTAATTTCCTGCTTAATACTTACTTTTAGTGATCTAGGATACAATATAATTTAGAGGTTAAATGTTGCATTTAATATTTGGAAAATATGTGACACAGAATCTGCATTCTAAAATCAAAATTAGTAAAAACTTTTGCAAATTGCATGATAAAAGGGAGCAACATTCATACTTTCCTCTTACATGTAGCAATGGAAAATTAGTTAATGACTGAGATCATCTAATCATCATATTTCCTTTACTTATTTGTAATTAAGTAGTAGATAAAGGCCTTCAAACAACCCATGGCTGCATGCATGGCTACAGAGAGTAATAGGCCCTGATATTATTGATGACCTGAATATTTATTGGATGACAACCCATTGATTTAGCTAATTAGGAATCTGTTAAACACCAGCTATACCATATCTATTTGTATGTTCTTTTTCTTCTTTTTTTCAAGTCACATAATACAGCAACAACGCTGCTTTGAAATAGCCAAATAAAAAAAGGCACAAAAGGCTACTAGAGAAGCATACAGGATTTCAATGGTTAGTCCATCCTGCATGTAGTAAAAAAAGTTTACAATTTCAATAGCTTTGCCTCCGTTCTAAGTATTCTTTTATCTTGGGGTTTTTGATGTGAATTCTTCTTCGTCTTTACTTTTTGACTCATCTTGACCAATGTTCATTTTCGCGAGTAACTAATAGGTCTTTTTTTTAATCTTAAAAACTTTTTTTGGTTTGAATTTTCAGCTTTAGATTCTAATATCAATGTACTATTCCATAGCGAAAGGGACATGCTATTGTTTTCTCAAGACTTTTTTTTATTGGTCATAATATAGGACTGATTTGTGACTTCTTTAATAGTGGTCAAATTGCCAATGGCCTTTTGGGCTAGCCATGTCGTGACTTCTTCTTTCTTTTGAAAAAGTCATTGTAGTTGACTACCCATAATCTACAAATCAAATAGAAATTATGTTTATTTTGTGCAATTAATATTTGACACCCATCAAACACAGCAAGTAATTAATAATCAAACACTTACACAGAGCACTAAGTGATCACAATTAATAATCACTCACAACACTCAGCAAAAAAAAAAATGCATTGAGATGTGAGAAATTGACTGAAGACTATAGAGAGAGAAACAAAAAAGAAAGAAATAGTGATGATGACTATTCACTAAAATAATTGATCTGAGAGTGAATGGGTGACAGTGAGAAACTGAGAATACTATCTAAAATAAATAAGTGTGCAATGTGCTAACATTTTAAATCAAAGCAATTGACTTTGACGGTGACTATTCAGTATTCACTATTCACTAAAAATTAAAATGTCTAAAATCAAGGCAATTAAGCAAATATAATATAAATTGAGTACAAACTACAGAGACTTAGAGAGTGAGAGTGAGAATCTGGGAGACAGAGAGACTGAGAGAGAGTAGTCTCATACCAAATGCGGGTGCGGCTCTGGCAAGAGTGAGATCGGCGAGATGCCGAGATGCAGAGATGGTGGCAGGCTGGCAGTGATGCGGACATGTGATGCACCGGTGCCTTTTCAAGCTTCCAACCAGGCGTGAGCCTCCAGGCGAAGCCAAGCCTAGCCTCCAACGGTCCTAATCCAGTCCAGCAAGGTCTTGCGCAGCCTTCAACATTTCAATGCCTTCGGTCCGTAACTAACCCTAGATCTTGCTTCTTTTTTTCTTTTTCTTTTTTTCCTTCTTTTTTGCTTCTACTGGGTCTGGCCACCATCCGTTAACCCTAACTATTTAATTTAATAGATTAATACATTTTCTGATTTGTTGTAATTTTGACTTGGGCTGATTTTGACTGAGTTGTATATATATATATATTTTATTTGGGCTGATTTGTTATGGATAATGTTGATATATATATATATTTTATTATTTATTATTTGGGTTGATTTGTATGGATAATTTTGACTTTTTTTTTTAGCTAATTTTTGTTGGAAGGGGCCAAAAATAGTGTTAGTAGGGGCCCAAAAATTATGTAAGTGGGGGCCAATTAACTTTTTATACCTACTCTAGCCTTTTTTTTTGTAGGGCTAGCAGGGGCCAGGGGCCAGGGCCCTCTTTGGTCCCCAAGTGGCTCCATCTCTAACTAACCGTGGCTTCTGAATCATTCAAGTTCTTTCTTTTGAAAAAGTGCGTTATCATAGTTGACTTACTCATAATCTACAAATCAAATAGAAATTATGTTTATTTTGTGCACTACATCACTAGTACATATTTGACACCCATGACCCATAACACAACAAGTCAATTAATAATCAAACACTTACACAGAGCACTCAAGTGATCTAGCATTTAATAATCAAACATTACACAGCACTCAACCAAAAAAAAATGCATTGAGATGTGAGAAATTGACTGAAGACTATAAAGAGAGAAACAAAAAAGAAAGAAATAGTGATGGTGACTATTTACTAAAATAATTAATCTAAGAGTGAGTGGGTGACGGTGAGAAACTGAGAATACTAACTAAATAAATAAGTGTGTATTGTGCTAACATTTTAAATCAAAGCAATTGACTTTGACGGTGACTATTCAATATTCACTATTCACTAAAAATTAAAAAGTCTAAAATCAAAACAATTAAGCAAATATAATATAGATTGAGTACAGACTACAGAGACTTAAACAATGAGAGAGAAAAGAGAGTGAGAGTGAGAATCTAAGAGACAGAGAGACTAAGAGAGAGAGTTTCCAATCCAAAAAATGCACTCTCATTCATATCAGATGCGGGCTACAGCTCTGGCGAGAGTATGAGATCGGTTTATGAGATGCCGAGATTTGGTGGCAGGCTGGCAGCAAATGCGGACATGCGGTGCGCCGGTGCCTAAAGTTTCAAGCCTAACCAGCCATTAGTGTGAGCCTCAACAAGCGAAGCCAAGCCAAGCCTCCGGCAGGTGGATCCTGGTCCAATCCAGCAAGGTCTTGCGCAACCTTCAACAGTTCAATGCCTCCGGTCCGTAACTAACCCTAAATCTAGACTTCTTTTTTTCTTTTCTTTTCTTTTTCTTTTTCTAGCTTTACTGGCTCTTTCCAACCCTCCATTTTTTAATTAACATTTTTTTTGATTAATTTTTTCTAATGGTTGATTTTGACTTGAGTTGTATATATATATATATTTTTTATTTGGACTAATTTTGTTTTTTTTTTGTATTATATATATACTATTTTTTTTGATTTTTGTTTAATTTTATTTTGGAATTTTGACTTTTTTTTTTGGCTAATTTTTGTTGCAAAGGGCCAAAAATAGTGTTAGTAAGGGCCCAAAAATTATGTAAGTGGGGGGCCAAATAACTTTTTATACCTACTCTAGCCTTTTTTTTGCAGAGCCAGCAAGGGGCCAGGCCCCTCTTTGGTCCCCAAGTGGCTCCATCTCTACTTTTGGCCTAGTGGCTCCTCCACCCTTATGGTGGGTAAACTACTGGTTCGATCCCAATGTATTCACCTAGAGAGAAAAAAAAATCCTATCTAGAACCCATATTCCCTTGCTACGGAGAGACTGATTCTCTCTAAGCTATCCCCACCATTTTTATGCAAGGTCTACATAGTTCTATTTCTTGGTAGTCCACATATTTGATAAAGAGACTGATTCTCTCTAAGCTATCCCCACCATTTTTATGCAAGGTCTACATAGTTCTATTTCTTGGTAGTCCACATATTTGATAAATCTAATTGGCATGCTATCAGCATAATCATAGAGAGGCATGAGGAAATAAATTGACAAGGCTAAAATGAATAGGAAATCTCAGTCAGAAGACTGTTAGTGATGCTGATCAACTTGATCAAAATCATGGTTTAGAATAATTGAGAGCTATGTAGTTATTTACCTGGAGCAGCATAACCAATTGAACCCTTAATTCCAATTGTGCTTGTTTGAATTTGTGAAACATCATGCATGGACCAAATGTTAGAGATCAATTACGTGCATTTCAAATATTATGGACCAAATGTGCAACTTATATAAGCATTACAGACCATTAGTATATTTAACCCAACAACAACAAAAATAATAATAATAATAATTGTAAAAGATAGGATAGGACATAAGAAAAATACAGGCGATGGAGAAGAGGAAGCTGAGAGGCAGCATTGAAGGAAGACACAGTAAGGTAGAGGTGGTGAAGAAGGCCCAAAGCTTTCTGAATAGAGTGGATGACCTGCTTCAGGTTCTGCTTTGGATCGTCCATATCATTGGTTTGAGAAATTACCATCCCATTGCCGCTGCCACTAGTATCCATTCTTGTATTTTTCTTGAAAAGAGACAACTATCAATCTCGTTGGAATTCCAACCTCTACAATCTACCGCATTGTCCAATGAAAATCCCCAATTCTCACATGCTATTCAAGCGAAAGGTTAGGATTCCACATTCCAAATTATAGGGTGGTTTAGTGTAAGTTTCGGAATATTAGGTAAGGTAAAACAACCCAAATCACATTGAGTTATTATTACGTAATGTACTTTAAATTTAGAAAGTCATATTAACTATTAAATTGGATTTGAGGAGATTGATTTGGAGTAAAACTTTGTTCTATTTTTTTTTTCTTTCCATTTTTTCCCTTTGATCTTGTTCAAATGCCTTAATAACTCACATAACGGAGAATAAAAATACAGTGAGCAGCTTTGACTGCAGGTTTGCAATTTGCAAACATTGGTTGGATCCAGGAAAAACAACTACACCAACTACTAGCGCTGTAGCGCGTCACCCGTGAATTACACGGAATTTTTTCACACGCTTATGATTAACGTTGATGACTGATTGTCTCTTCATATTAAAAAAAGAAAAAGAAAATTTGAGTGGAGCACTAATTATTTTAGAATTGAGTTTAAAATATTTTGAGAATTTTATTATTTGTTAAAAATAGAATATAGTAAGTCTAGTTTCACGGGTGTGTTAGAGCAAATGGACCACAAACTAGTTTGTAGTCAAACCTTGTCCTTTTAAATATCATATATAATATATATTATTGGAAGGTTCATAGTGGCTGCTTTGTTTAGGCGTGTGATTCTAATTTTCTATGGGAGGTCTGCTAATGGGGTATGGCCTCCAAGGCATAATATTGCTAAGCTACCTAACTACTATTATTAATTATTATAATAAAATCATCATAACTTTTGGAGTATACTACCTTTATTTTCTTTCAATTACCACATAACACAATAAGTTGTGTATAAAATCGTCTTTTAGGTTTATTCTGAAATCATTGTCAGGAGAGAGTAAACAAGTTGTTTATTCTAGCCAATAAAATAAAACAAGTTGTTTAAAATGATCTATAAGCAAACTTCTCTCCCCTCGCACATTCTCATTATCTAGTGCAAGTGATATTATACAAGCTTATATAATAATAAAAAGAGACTATTATTATAATTACATAATTTATACTATTATATGTTTCTTCTAAAAAAACATATCTATAATCTATAATATAAACTAAAAGGTGAAGCTAAGAGAAAAGTTTTAGACTTCTCTAAAGCTTGCCATGTCAGATTTTCTCTTCTCAAAAAAATTCTATCACTATTTCACTCTCTCACACGCTTCCTTTCTCTCACTCACACACACGTCTCATAATTAATGTTTTCTCTCTCTCTCTTTGTTTCACGCACACCCCTCAGACCCCTCTCCCCCTCTTTTCTCTCTCTCTTGCCCCCTCATCTTCAGGCGTTAGGTCCATTAAGATTCACTCTTCATTTTCTTGGTTGCCTTTTCAGTTTCCAGCCACTCTCAACACCTCGGATTCTGTAATGCTTCCAGATTTTCTGGCTTCCCTGAAGCACTCTCTAACGCCTTTGACTCTGTCTCTTCCCTCTTCGGCTTAATTGTTCCTTATCCTACCTTGCCGTTACAGCTCGTAGGTTACAGAGGAAGCTGAACCGGTGTAACGGCTCTTTCAAGCATCACCCAAATCTCATTATATACCTCTGCTTTTGTCCTCCATCAGTCTACCCTCCCTCCTCCATCAATGCCAATCTGCTTCGAATGCTATATCTTCTTCACGCAACTGTGCTTCAGATCCATAATATGATATACATTTCATTCCTTCTTGGCAACGTTGAAGGTATTTTTTACTTTTTATTTTCTTCTCTCTTTTATTCTTCAAATAGTTTTCTATTATCTACTTGCATATTTGATGGGTATTTGCTGCAAAAAAGGTGGTAACAGTAGCCTCCTCACTCTGCTGGCCTGTTCTATTTCTCCATATTCTAACATTATTGTTGCCATTCTCTGTGTGCAGTAAATGCACTATTCTTTCTGCCAATGATCTCTAATAGCAACCTCTTCTTTGCGCATTGGGAGAGTAAGGATAATCAGTTGTTGTATTGTCCAACTCACTCACCAGGTCTTTCTCTTTTCGTAATTTCTATTTTCTTTTTAAATAAAATTATGAAATTCATAACCCAATCCTTCAATCTGTTTCATCGTTTCTGGAATTCTTTAATAAAGAAACAATAGAATCAGTACCCTATTGCAAAGCTCTGCACTTCCTTATCTCATGCGAAGATAGGCCAACAGAAATTGTCGTCAAAGTGTTTGACAAAATGCTTGAGACAAACTGAAAAGTGGCTTGGGCTTGGACTTGGACTTGGACTTGGACGCAAAGATTTGGGTTTCAAGAGTCATACAATTGGTTTTAGGTGACTGAATATTTTCGTAATAATTTGGAAATTATTATTGAACTGATTTATTGTCATGGAACCAATATAGAAAAATAATGACAGAGAATTCTAATCCCCCCTTATATTCTGTTTTGATGATGATATGCGGTATAGAATTCTAATCTCCTCCCCCTTTATTCTATTTGATGAATTGGGGTTTATATGGTTTGGTAGATTGGATGTAAAAATGTCATTTTAAAAGGTGTTCTATGCTTTTCTCTCATGTTGTTTTACTGTCTGCACTTATAATATCATCCTTTTGTTATTTTTTAGTTGTTAGGCTCTCCTGTAGTTTTGTCACGGAATAGATATATACACCCTACTTGATTTAGCTACATTGGCAATAACCTTATGGGTTATTTATAGAAATTTCCAGTTCTGTAAAACTGATATTTGCATTTTTACGCATGTGTTAAGTCTCCTTTGAACTATTAAGTTAGTTTACAACTTGGTCTAGGTTCTAGGGTAAACGTAATGAAGCAAAGTTTATTTATTTATTTAGTCAGCTCAAAAGAGATTGCCACATATGTGTAGAAATAAAACTTATGTCCAAATGAATTCAAGATAGATAAGAAATTTGTGAGTAAGTAAATTCTGTACATATGTTCCAATATCTTATTTCTTACAAAGCAGGGCCCAACAAAAAATAGCCATGACAACAAGCAACAAGGGGCTGAAAACTAAGACAGAGAGGATATGAAATTCTTTGGTTCCTTCAATTAGGTTAACCACCAGCTGACCACATGCACCACTTATATCCCGACACATTTGCTCACTAACTGCTGCCCTGATGTTATAGGTACCCCAATAATTTTTTGAAATCTTGATACCTCTCCTTGCTTCTGGTTTGAAAATTAACTCAAAGCACCAATTAGATTGTAAGGTATTCACAATAGACTGTAAAACAAGGAACACAACCATTGAGGAGATTGGATTTTTTAATTTTTTTGGGGGGGGCAACCATAACAGTGAGAGGGAGGGATATTTGGAGCCTCCTTATCTTTGGCAGCAGGTGGTGTGGTAATGAGATGTTAGAGGATTAGTGGTGGCTGCAATACATTAGCATAGATATTAGGTGATCTCTTGGTGGTGTGGGGCATCTGTAGAAAGGAAGTGAGGTCTGGAAAAGAGAAAGGGTGAGCCGCCACATCGAGAAAAAAAAAAAAAATTCAAATATTATTTAGCATGTGAAGTAATTAAGACTAAATATCTAGCAACACATGCGTTGCCTAAATGATGCCGTGGTTTTGTTGGGCTTCGTTGTGAACCCTTAATGAAACAATTACACTGTTATGTTGTTAAATTTATTTTCCGTGTAAAAATTTCACTATTGTATATAGTATCTCACACTTTTCTTTGAATATGAAGTTTTATATGAATTTTTTTGAATGGTTATAGCCTTATAGGTTTTAGATGAAAAATTATTATACATTCAATCTCTAGACGTTACCAGTGTTAAATTTTTTTTATATTTTTTGTGAAAAAATTCTAAAAGAAAGGAAGACCTGTTGATGAAATGGAAAAGCAGATAGACTAGAAATATTTTCATATGTAATCCTTAGTGTTCTTTGTTTTTTCCAAGCTATTAAACATTTTTGGTTAAAAGATAGCGTAGTTCCTTTACCGGCATGGCATGTCTCCATTTGACAAACTGTTGATGGTAGAATACTTTAAACTAAGTGGTAGTAATATTTATTTTCTGCAATAACTGGTGGACGTTATGATGTATATTGGTTTTGCACTTGGATATTTTTAGTGAGTTCTCTTTTGAATATCTAAGTTACATTATCATCTAAAATGATCTTTTGCATTTCAGGTAGGTATGTTCAAAAGCAAATCAATCTAGCATTTTTAAGGAGCTTATGTAAGTATGAATTGGTAAATTCACATCTGAGGCATTGAAGAACTTTTTATGTGCTCATTTTTCTCATTGTCACAATGTCACCCAAATATTGGTTGCGGAAACAATGAACAATTGTAGGCTATGGTGGCTTTTAGTTTTGAGGGAGTTACTGATGCTTTTTGGGTTTAAATAGAAGGGGCCTGATGACAATATCTTTGTTGTCAATATATATTGATAGTCTTACCTAATGGATGTTGTACAACATTAGATTAGATATACACCAGAAATATAAATCTTTGGGTCATTAACTATCATGAGCCCTTTTAATTCTATACCTTTATGTAGTTACGGCCTTTTATAATCTTTTGTATTGAGGGAATAGAGTTTACGACCTTTTGTAATAAGGGAATAATATTTCGTCAATGTCTACTTTTCAATCTACTTAACAAACATAGGAATAAATTTTCTCCAACATACACTTCTTTTATTTGTTCTCTCTTTCCCTTTTCCTGTATTTCAATTTTCAATGTAAACAGTTAAGAAAAAAGGAGTAACCTTTTTACTCTCTCTAGAAGTTCACGAAACATGATTTTTTTTGTTGAGATTTGGCATCTTCGACATTTTTCTTTTCTAATTTTTTTTTTAATGCAAGAAATTTAAATCCATATAATTAGACGAAAGACATGTTTAATAAAAATAAATAAAAAATAAAACAAATAAAAAAAACAATTATTTTAGATCTCATTTTCAGTAGTTTCTCCGTGCATCGCACGGGTTTGCGACTAGTATAAACTAATAAGCTGAGGCCTTTAGCTTTCTCCAAAATATCACGTCAGATTTGCAGCTCCCACACACTTCCACATTTCCCTTCCCTCTATTTAATTCTCTCTCACACTTTTATTAAAAAAAAAAATCTCTCATGGTTGTTCCTTTACCTCACCTCTTCATCTACCTCTCTCTCCCTCTCACCCTTGAACTCCCTAACCTCTTCATCTCCTCAATTAATTACCTCACATTTTCATCTACCTCTCTCTCCCTCTCACCTCTTGAACTCTCTGACCTCTTCATCTCCCCAATTAATTGCACCCCCAATTTCCAATTTAAATCCTATGCTGAGATTTTTTTTAGTCTTCCTATGGCTCCTATGGTTCTATTGTTGTTTGAGTCTCAAAGGTGTGTTCTTTCCCCTTTGGTTTCTGATTGGCTTTAAGTTTCATACTTTATTTATTTCTTCATTTGGTTTTTTGTTCTGCTCAATTTTTTTTTTTTTTTGGCTTTTAGTGTTCTTTGTTCCGTTGGTTTTATGCCTGCCTTTTTTTTTAACTCTCAAATTGAAATTGTGTTTTTCATGCACAACCGGTACTCAATCTCGGTACAAGTACACCTCTATTTTGTCTTGCTTTAAATACCAAACCATTCCAAGTGAAAATATATTCCGGCCCGGAATATTCACTCTTTGTATTTTTTTTTTTAAATAGTAACCAAGATTCTAAAGCAAATATTCCCTCTTCATTTTTCGTATTATACCTTTTGAATAAAAAAAAAATTCGTGCATCGCACGGGTTTGCGACTAATCCCCTTAAATTCTCCCCCCTCTCCTCTCATTCTCTTCTTCATCCTCTACTCTACTCTACTCTTCCTTCAAACTTCCAAACATACCACTGTTATTTTATTCAAATGTGTGAGTTGCACAAGTAGTATTAGATCTTCGGCAATTGCACAACAATATTTGCTCACCAATAGAGTAAGAATGAAAAACATACTTGCACAACGTACTTGGTGTTAATTAAAAAAAAAAATAGCAAGAAAAGGAAAAACAATATTTGCTTGCCAATTAAAGTGAATAATGATTAGGAAAAGAAAATAGGAAGAAAAAAAAAATCATTAGCTCACCAATGAATATCCTTTATTCCACTATTTTGTGTTTCACTTTATATTCTACCAACTATAATATACCATGTGTCAGATTCTGTTTGATTTGTTTCTATTTTAAATCTAAGAAAGTTTATAAGGAAAGAAAAAAAACAGGTAATGAGTTGTAATTGGTGCAATATAAAGTGAAACATCAAAAGTGGGATAGAAGATTTGTATTTGGTCTAGAAGCATTTCCTGTGTCCCTCCATGTGGGTGACCAGGGTTCAAACTCTAGCAGGGTGTTTGTTATTAGTGGGGAGAGGGAATTTAGAGATTCTAAATTTCTAATTAGGATGGGAAATTATTGTACCAAAAAGAAAAAAATGAAAAAAGAGTGAAAAATGTACCAGAGCCGCTCTAGAAGGATATGGGTGATTCATCCGGGCAATCTGGTGGATGATATCCCTTATGATTGTCAATCTATTTAGTCCCTCTTCCACAAGAATATTCAATAAAACAGAACATCGCTAGTTTCATTCTCAAGCAATTATAATTGAAGTGGAAAACAAACAAAGCAAAAAAACTTCATAAACTAACAAATAACCATCAAATCAATCCTCCACAAACCTATCCGGCACTTAGGGAACAAAACCCATCCTCAAAAACAGCAAAAAGGCTCTAATTGTAGATCGAAAAATATGTCGATAAATCCAAAAAACATTGGAAAATAGAAAAGTCACTCCAAATGGCTTCAAAAAATTCCAAAAAATCACCATATTACCAGGAGAGAGACGAGCCTAACCATTGGTCGTCGGACCGAGATTTTGTACCGATTTAATAAAAAAGTTTTCCAGAGTGATTTAATGGCTCTAGGGTTGGATCGGAACGCAATACCAAGTTGAGTTTTAAGATATAATAAATTAGGATTAAGAGAAGAACACAGAGAGAGAAGAAAAAAAAGGTTTAGGGCGTAAGTCGTCAAACCCACACCTTAGAATATTATATTAGATTGATATAGCAAAGTAAGAATACTTATGTAATATGAAATAACAAGTAACTAGAAAATAATAACAATAACTCTAACATGTACCTTTTTTCTTCCTCCTATAATTGTTTGTTTGTCAACATAATTATTAATAGTTTATTTATTTAATAAATTTTACTCCCATTATCACAGTTCAAAAAAGAAGCTAAGAATTTATGTCTATCGCATGTTTGACTAAATTCTACTAAATTCTAACAATTAAATCAAGCGTAATCTTAGCCTAATATTGCTCTAGCTAGCCATAAAGATTAAGATAAGATAAGATACACAATGTGATTGTGCATCTCATCCTTCATTGTTGTCTTGTTGATATGCTATGTGTCAGAATGAACAATGTCAAGTGGCTCCATCAATTAATGTCTCTCAACTCTTTAGCAAAGCAACCTTCAGAACACACTTTTGATCCACCACTTTTTAAACAGAATTATGATGCTTTAGAGCTAACACATCTTGCCGTAATACACAGATAACAGACTGGTAGAGTAGATCAATTCGTCAACAAGCTTATCCATGATGCTTCAGCTTAACCACTCTTACTTTGACACTGTGTCTGTATGTGATGTCCATACCAGATAAAGAAGTGGAAAGTGGCATAGAATAGTTGGGAAAATTTTTAACAACTTATTTCTATTATAGTAAAGTATGACTTCAGATTAGAATAGAATAGCGGAAAAGAATACGTGTGGTTTACTCTAACTAGTTTGTTGAGGATCAATAACTGATCCCAAAATTTTTAAGACTAAAGCTTGGTTATTGTTGTTATTTCTATCGTAGTCCAAGTAACTCCTATATGAAAATGCTCGAGTTGCCTAAATCAAAGCTACCCTTGATGTGTGCTAGATTTTGATGCCAGAAAAATAAAACCAAAACAACTATTTTATATAGAAAGACAGTCCCTAGATAGTAGCCTTTATGTGGACAAATTTTTGTTCAAGGAAACAAATGATACAAGTAAGGGCAAGTTGGAAAGGTATCTAGTCTACCAAAGCAATTCTGAGAACTGTTATTACACCCCACCTAAGATTAAACTGCAAAGCATAGATGTGGATGCCAAAATTTTATTAAGGACTAGAACAGAACCAGTTTAAGTTTTTGAATTTATTATCTGTAAAGAACAATATTGTAACTTTTTCTTTACTTGTAGGGCTATACTGTTCGATCAAAGTATGATTAATATAAAGCCTATATGGTAAGTTGGTAACTATAGATGAAATTTTTAGAACCCCACTTCCTCCAGACTTTGTTGCACCTAGATTGTAAATACAGCAAGAAGATTCTTAAAGTTAGCCTCACGATTTTGTAAAACACAAGCAAGAAGATATCTCATAGTTAGCTCCACCACCATAAAGTTGGAGATTGCATGAGATCATATTACGGAAAGATTGTTAATAGTAACAAGCAACAACAGCACAACAACAACATTGAGGTCACCATTGGTGAATTAGAATGATATTCTATTGGACATTTTATTGAGGTCACGATTGGACTTGCCGGGATTGTTGTTGGCCTCTTCCTCCTCATCATCGTCTTTGTTATTGGCTGTGACTGCATTGGTGCCCAGCAGAGAAAGGTATACCTGCATTGGATCCTTAAACTTTTTGCATAATTTTTTTCTCTGCTTCTCAATGACATGCTAATCAATCAAAGATGCTTACACTAATCATGTACAAGATCATCCTAGAAAGTGGACATGTAGACCCCTAATTAAGATATGAATCTGTCATCTCATCTCTAGTAATAGGTTTTATATCTTGTTGATGTGAGAAAGGAAGCTTAATAAATGGAGCTGAGTGACATCAAATGGGCTTTATAAAAAGTAGTGTGTATGGGATAGCTTCCACAGATGCTGAAGCTTCATAATCCATTAGCTATTCAAATAAGCACACCCCAATCTTCGATGTAACATTTTCAGTGTATCATCACATTTGACATTTGCACTTTAAAGGTAGCACATTGGTTTGCAAATTAAAGTAAAAGAAATATCAAAGCCACTTTAATAAAGATTTGAATGATTCAAGGAAAATCTGGTGATGCAATACTATAGATAGACATCTTTTTGAGAGGAAATTTTGTTTGTTCCTCTTCCATGAATCACAAGTGGAGGACCCAACTTCTCCTAGAATTTTTATTTTTAAAAGCATTATTAAGAAAATATAAGTTATGCTCCTTCACTGTGTTGAAATTGACATGTCAAAACATAACTAAAAGTTTCTTAATAATTATCTTAATAAGTCAACAGAGCTTGTCTGTATTTCCTACTCTCCTTATGTATAATTAACTCTATCTGACTCCTAATTCCTACCATGACAAGAATCTAGAATATTATATTGTATCTTCGTGCTTGAAAAAACGTTCTGTCTTGATCTATGAGTCTAGAAGATATTTTATGTTATCCTAGTAAATGGACTTCTGAAATATATGTGAATGACTCTTCATGACTATGACTAGAATTTCTTATATTGCCTCTGTTCTTACCAGCTTAAAGTTAAGATTTTATTTTATTTATTTTACTTTTTACTTTTGTTATTCTGTATTCATCTTTTGGGATATATCAGTATGCATTTATCTTATCATGTCATATTTCTTGTGCATTGCACTCAACACAGCAGGTCAAATACTCAAATAAATCGAAGTAGAACCCTTTTACCAAAGAAAATTTTCCTTTGGAAAATATTGCTTTTTTGCTTGTTTCTTTCATATTGCACCTCAGGTTGATGCCTTTAATCCTTTCCTTCACTTTCTTGCATGAGTACCCTACCATCACGATTACCGACACTTATATTCCTGGCCCTGCAGTTTGCACAATTGGCACTATTCTTAAGTTTGATCCGGCAATTGTAAAATGAATCATGCTTCAAAAAGCAATAAGAGTAGTGCACCATTTTATTTGATCAAAGCACTTCCCTGACCATGTGATATCAGCCAAACATTGTCTTTTTTATTTTTGGTACCAAGTCAAGTAAATGTAACTTTTTACCAGTGGAGAATTGGT
Organism: Fagus sylvatica; assembly: GCA_907173295.1. Lineage (NCBI taxonomy): Eukaryota > Viridiplantae > Streptophyta > Magnoliopsida > Fagales > Fagaceae > Fagus > Fagus sylvatica. The sequence continues at coordinate 36,806,174 of OU015769.1, forward strand.
CATGATTCAATAAGATGATCCAGATGATATGGCTAAAAGTGACCAGGGAAGATTCCATCTGTGATGACATTGATGGTGATGGACCATCCTCCCCATAAGACAGCATTATCAAATGTTTAGAAGCATGGAAACAGTCAGCCCTACATAGGCTCAAAAAAGTACTATTTATAGAAGGTGGATGAGTGGTTTCGTTTTAAAATCTAACTAGTCGCAAACTTGTGCGATGCACAGGAAAATTATTGAAAATAAAATCTAAATTAATTTTGATTCCTTTCTTTTTTTTTTTTTTTTTTTTTTTTTTTTTTTTTTGTAGTTCAAAATATTGTAGGCAAGATCGATAAAGAACTTTACGAATCGGATTTAGGATAAATCCTACTTTTTGGTTTAAAAAAATAACTAAGAAAGTATTTACCATAGGATAATTAAAATTTAATATAATATAATTTTTCTTTTGGCATAAGTTGAATATAGTCCAATTTTTATAAAACACGATTCATGTTTATATTTACCATATGGATTATGTTTCCATCCAAAAATAAAATAAAAGATACTTAAAATAAGAAGAAGGACAAATAAATACATGAGCACATGATTATATGATCAAACCTAAATAATTTTCATAACTCATTTCAAGCTCACATGGTTTCATTATAACAAATCCATCCATCTTTCTCCATTGCCAGCAACAAAATTAAATGAAATACATAAGAAAAAAAAAAAGAACTCTAAAAATCTTGATGAAAATTGATAATTATGATTATTATTAAAAGATATTTATATTGTGTTTATATATGGAATATATTTTAGTATTAGACATTAATTATGATTGTGTTTTATATATGGAATAATATATTCTTATATTAAAGAAAATATGATGTGTCAAAATTCTAATGGAAAGTTTAATAATAGAATAAAATTGAATTTCAATTAGAAAATATATATTAAAATAATGAGGTGTAAAATTGTAAGATTTCAAAAGCTTATGTGGCGCAACATAATGAGGTCAACCAAAAGTCAAAAAGTTTCGGTTTTACATTATAGTATAGATAAGTACTCATCCAAGCGTTTTGGATATCATTTCAGCTGTTTCAATGCTCAAAGGCTCCATGGCATGATGGTCCATAATTATGCTCCCTAGAGAGATGAAAGCACTCTTCTGAAAGAATTTCAATTAGAGTCAGAAAGCTTTGAAGCATCAACCAATAATAACCTATACTCCTTGTTTTCAGCCAGAAATTAAATGGTACAAGTAGAGTTCCCCAAAAAATAAAGCTAATGTGCTTAGCATCAACCAAAGTTTGTTGGTACCATTTTATTCAAGCACAAAATAAGCCTTGTTATTATAAGTTACAACTGAGGGTGGTGTTATTTTCACTACCTTTTTTTTAGATTTGTTCAAAACTTATTATCATGATGAAACAAATGTGACAAAATTAACACTTACCACATTAAAAAGTAAATGCTATAACTATATTGACTTTATAATTAAAATAGTCATTTAAGGTTTACAATTTACAAATAGATTAATGTTATAGGGACATAATTTTTTTTAATAATGGTAAATCATTATTGGAATGATATCGTTTTTATATGGATCAATCACTAACACAATCTTTTTATTATGCACTAATATTAATATGTCACTTCAACAACTATAATTTATTTATTTTGTAGCATTAGACTTATTTCGAATAATATCTAATTAAATATATCCTTACTTTACAGTTAAAAGTTAAAACCAACTTCAAACAAATTATCCAATAACAACGTTATAAATAAAAAAGATGAGTAAATTTTAAATACGTAAATATTAATGCATTTTTTTAAGAAAAATGTAATTGCTTAATTTTGATTTTATTTTTTGAGAAGAAGGGAAAGAAGACTGCTTTATAATCAAGTGAGAATTAATTCCCATTATTTATCAATTCTCCAACTAAAAGCTCACTGTATTAATTCCCTATATTATCATTATTTGAACAAACATTGTATCAGCTTTAGGATCTATATTGAGAGATTTGAAAAAATAAAAATAAAATGTCATGTATTTAATACACACTTCAAATGAAAGCATATTTGTTGATGAGTAATGCTAGAGAGACAACCAATTTTATAATCAAACCTTTACAAACTGATTTGGCATCCTAAGTGGAGGATACCACATCAGCAATTAAAGTACCATAATAACATGTCAGCATTAAAATTGAACCCTAATAAAATCATTAAAATTTTAAAAGCACTGATACCCATCCCTACCAGGAAACTTCACCGCCGGCGCCACCCACCATCGCTGTCCCACCCACCATCGTCGTCCCACCATCTGAACCCCTGCTTCCAAGCCCATCCTCACCGCCAGCGCCCACCCACACAAGTTTATTCTTTTTCTTTTTTACTGGAAAAACAAAATAACGAAATATCAAGATCTGTTCAATATCCATGAGCATTTTCTCATGGGTGAGCAAAGAAGAAGACGAAGAAGAAGGAAAACAATAGTCATATATTCGATGGCCTCCGTTCCATACATTCATAAAGGCTCTAAAACATTTAGAGAATGATTTTAATAATATAATAAAACTGTACACATAGTCAAGCACTTGTAATTTCGGTGACCTCCTTTACTGGATCTCATGTCTCTTACATATATTTTTCGAATACCAGGCATGTAAAATTTAAGATTAAGATTACTTTAGGATTTAAAACCACTTTAAACAATAAAACATTAACAACAACAAAAACCCAAATTCAAGTCATTTAATAATTCGTATACCAGTATAACATCCAAATAGTCAAGGTCTTCTAAGATCCCCAATTTGCACAGAAAAGTGCTATGACGCAGCCACACAGAGATGTTATTATGACTTGTGAGTGTTTTTTGGTGGCAGAGAAATAAACGGAAAATAAAATAAATTAAAAAGATTGAATCTGAGAGCTTTGAATATGAGGAAGGGTTTCATGATTTCATCGCTAAGAAGCGCCCAGGTGCTTGATAAAGAACCAGAGATAAAATGGTGCGTGAAATTTGGGTGGGACAATGGTGGGCGAAGGGGATGTGGGTGGGGCTGTGGCGCCGGTGGTGAAGTTTTCTGGTGGGGATGGGTTTTAGATTTAGCTAATTTTAAAATTTTAATTATTTTATTAGTGTTAAATATTAATGCTGACATGTTATTATGGTGTTTTAATTGCTGATGTGGTACCTTCCACCTAGGATGCCACATCAGTTTGTAAATGTTTGGTTGTAAAATTAGTTGTGTCTCTAGCATTACTCTTTGTTGATATTCCCAATACAAAACGGTTTTATGCAACTGGATCAATTATCAATAGAACACAAACATACAAACATATTTAAAGTAAATATTGTTGCAAATCATGGTGTTGTGTTTATAACCTTACACCATCTAAATGTAAACATCAATGTCCACAAATTGTGGTTATCAACCTTCATAAATATCTACGATTTATTTACGGACAGTGTCCATTGATAATGTGCATATATCACGACTAAATACTTTACTGTCAAAAGTTGGTGAGTAGGAGTGTAGGACTGCATATCCCAAAGAAGAAAATATAAGAAAATCATTCACTGAACTTTTTGACGAAGCCACGAAGGAGATTGTACTAGCATGCCTATGCTCAACGGAACATTAAAGAGATTTCATTGATCTCTTTTGGTAGTTTCATGCTCTGCAGTCCAAGTAAAAAGTTAGTTAGATTCTTTTTTTTCGGACCATAAGGAATTACCATGAAAGTAGAAACAAGAACAACTATTGCATGAGACCATTTAAAAAATATATATACAAAAGAACCTTCCGTAAAGTTGTGGCTCTAAAAAGGTGAAAGATTCAGTCTAACATTTGATCCTTCGTAAGAATCGAAAAATCTAATTGTACAATTAAGAGTTTAAGATCACTTATAAAATAAAATAAAAGACGTTGTCCATGCTTGTGTTCATGAAAAAATAATTGGAAACAAAAGAAATAAACCTTAATGGCCAATTTGTAACACTTAGTATGGTCTTCAATCATTTTATGAGATAATTGTCATTGGTAATTTTATTATTTAATCAAATCAAAATTTAAAATATCTAGAAGTACGTACCTTAAACTTGGATTCTACTAACTCCACCTCTGCGGATACCAGAATCAAGAAAAGCAATTTTGATCAGATGTAATTCCTTGGTAACTTCCTCCATCTTCATTCTTTCTTTTGGCGACTCCATTGAACAGGCAAGTCCAGTTTCAAGGATTGAGACTAAGCACTTGTGCATATTGGCATCCATTTGGCACAGGTTAGCAATACCTTGAGCTTCTTCGTCTACTTGAATTTCGTGTTCATTATTGTCTTCTCTAGCTGCCACTATTGCTATTGGTGCTTCCTCAACTTCTCTTGGTAGAAGGATTGGGTCCACAATTTGAACAACTCTTTCTGGCAGTGCCATCTTAGCAAAATTGTGGAGATTGAGACCATCTTTAAACATTTCATCAGTGGGTCTCTTTCCTAGGAACATCTCTAGTAGTAATATTCCATAACTATACACGTCCCCCTCTATTGATGCCTCACCACCCATTCCATACTCTACAATTTATGATATGTAAGGAAATTTTGCAGTTTTTGTTTAAAAGGATGTTCATCAAAAAATCAAAAAGAAATTGATCACCTAAGAACAGGAAGATAGAAGCCATCATTTCAGTTTTTCAAGTTAGTAGCATTGGTCATTTGTACATTAGAATAATACATTAGGGCTGTTGGAAGGAGGCAATAGGATCCTCGCCATTTGAAGTATTGTGCATCATATTAGAATGAAAAAAATGATGTGATTTTAGATTTAATTAACAAAATTAAATCCATAGCTGAAACTACCAAATATATTTTTCAAACCAAAAATATTTCCAATGACTAAGGTAATTACTTATTACTCATTTGCATCCTTTCTTCAGCACTCAATGAAATCGACCATATGAAATTAAGATTAAATACATACAAACAATCAAGAATTTCATATCTAAAACATTTTTTTTTTATACTTCATACCTAAAAATTTACCACTAACTTTGATAGCACAACAACAATTAGAAAATGCCAACATCAAAATAAATTCCTTAGGAGCTAAACTCAAAAGATATTTTATCCCAATTTTTTTCAATAAAATTCACTTGAAAGAATCAATCTAAATTAGTAATTTGGTTGAATTCCAATCTAGATAGCTCAAAATATAATCGAAGAACTTGATCATAAACTTAATTAGTATATAATTGAAGAACTTGACCCAATCTAATTTAAGAAATCCATCTAGAATATATATATAACATAATTTTATATAATTATATATATATATATATATAACATAATTTGGGTTGAGAGATAAATAAATGATACCGAAAAAAAAAACTCACCTCATTGTTTTTCCCCTTTTCAGTGCTAGAAACTAACAAATAACATGCCAATTGCCAAAAATGCTCAAAAATACATTCTTATTTTGTTATTTTGTTAATTTTTCTTAGCAGCCAAACAGATTAATTAAGGAAAAAGAAAAAGAAAATATTGAAAAACGGTGTTACCTTTGAGGAGCAGGATGTAGTAGTGAGTATTCATCACTAAACAAAGACCCAAAGTGAGAAAAATCAAATTAAACCCATTAAAATCATATTATTGAGTGCAAAAAATGCTTCTACCTTCTCATCATTTTGTTAAATTTTCTTGGGGATCAAATAGAGAATTAGGAAAAGAAGAAGAAAATAAAATAAGTAGATAATGAAAAACGAGGAACATGATGGAGCTGTGAGGGTGGGTTTGGGTTAAAAAGTGCTGCGGTTTTAAAATCACGATTTTGAAAATCACAATTAAGGTTTGGCAAAACTATGAAAAAGTGTTGTTTCTGTCAATTGAGCGTTTGTTAATTTTAATCTAAAACTGCTGTTTCGGGTAGACCAAAAAGACTTGACATACTGTTAAGTTATAGTGCAATTTTTCAAATGCTTACAAATTGAACAATAATAACAATATTTTGTTGCTAAATATAAAAATGATAATAATAATAATATACTAAAAATGAAAAAAAAAATCATTAAGAACCAAATTGAGAAAATCAATCTTAATATAATAATAATAATAAGCTTACCTTGTATTTTGAATAATAAATAATAGAAATATGAAACAAAGAAATACCACTTAAGATAATAAATAAATAAACAAAAGAGTAAAATTCATAGTCAATCGACAATCACATTGACAAACAAGGTTACGTGTAGTGGTGGTGTAAGTGTAGTTAAAATCTTGAATAAAAACTAAATAAAAAATTGTATATAACTTGGGAGACAAAAGGCAGAACTTGGGAAGATAAAAAGTAGAAGTGATGGGTGAAGAAACAAAAAATAAAGAAAGAAGAAGAAGTATTAGAGCACTCTCAAGGCTTCTCAAAATTTTAGTCAAATATTCTAAAAAACCCACTTTTTTAGTTTAGAGCACAATATATTTTATTTCACTATTCTATTTTTAATATATTTTTATTATTTATTTATTTATTTTTCACAACTCCCAAAATACCTTCCTTTCCCATTTTCCTCCTCCCTCTCCCTAATTGTATATTCCCCTCCCTTTTTTTTTTTTTTTTTTTTTCCCACCCACGTAACATTTCTCTTTTTTTTTTTTTTTTTTTTTTCCCCACCACCCACGTACCCCCTCCTTTCTTTTTACTTCTCCCCCACCAGACATACATCCCCCTTTTCTCACCCATTTCTTCTCATTTCCTCCTCACAGTTCGTCCCCCTCATTTCTTTCTTTTTTCTTTTTTTTTTTTTTTTTTCCTCAGAAGAAAGAAGAAAGAAAATGGGGCCGAAGGTACAGAGAAAAGAAAAGGAAAAAAGGAAAGGAAAAAAAGCAAAGAAAAGAAAAGGAAAGAAGAAGGAGCGGGGAAGGAGAGAAGAAGAAGATGATAAAGAATAAAAGTTGAGGATAATTTAGGTATTTTGTACAGAAAAAACTGCGGTGCGTAACATGATTTTGGAAGATTTTGGGAGCAAATCGCGCGTAATGGAAAAAGCAGTATGCTCCAGTTTCTAAACGCGATATTTGCATGATTTCAAAAACACGATTTTACTAAAATTACGGGGCCAAACGACTGAAGAATTGTGGTTTCTATCAATAACGGTTACCTTTGAGGAACATGACGGAGCTGTGAGTCTTCAACGCTAAATAGAGCAAACTGAAACAAAGAACCAAATTGAGAAAATCAAAACCTATCAAGTAACATGGATAAAAATAAAGACAAAACAAAAACAAAAATATAAAGAGTAGAGGGAATTTGCTTAAAAAAATATATATATTAGTTGAGGGAAATAAAACAACAAAGGGAATAATGTGACACAATTAAGAATAAGAAGAGTAACGGATAGAAATGAAGTTGAGGAGACTTGTCAAAAATAAAGTACTTAATAATCTTATTTTATTTTTTTTAATAATCTAAATAGTTAATAACTAAATATAAGATGTGTTTAGGAAAAAAAAAAAAAAAAAACTTAATATTAGATGTAAGTACATCGTATTATATAAGGAAAACCCATGATTAAGGGGTAGAGTTAGTCAATAATTGAAATTAATTGGTGCAAATTTTATTAGAGCAAAGGAAAAAAAAAAAAACCATTTTTAATGTAATGCACATTTAATGTAAAAGGGATTTGAGGAGACATTTTTCCATTGAATTAATTTGGACACATATTCGGAACAAATGGTAATCCAAAAAAATTGATAATTACAAAAAAATTATTGGAGGAATGGAGGTAAGGAATCGGTTTAGTTTTGTACATGAAAAAAGAAAAACTCATTTAATGTAGAAAAGATTTGTAATATAAATTTAATGTAGGAGGGATTTAAGGAAACATTTTCCTTTAAATAAATATAAAGGAATAATTATTTAGGAAGAATAAAGTTAAAACCGACTTTCCAATGTGGAAGAAATATTTTTGGATTTTTTTTCTTTGACTCTCCAATTAATATGATGCGAATGGAAATTTTTTGAAATTTGTTTTCATCAATCTTTTAAATCGTGTACTGTAATGCCAAATAATGAGAAGGTTTTTTTGTCTTTATTTTTTTAAATTAGTCGTTTACTGAGCAATTTAGGGTTGTGCAATCAAATATATAATTTGAAGGGAATATATTTGAAAGATTTTTTTTTGATAATATCAAAAGGAATATTTTTTGGTCGGTTACAAATGAATTGAATGTCTTAACATTAAATTTCATGATATGTTCCCTCAATAAAGTTACACATTTGAAACAACGTGATTAGTTTAACAAAATTTAATAAGATTGGCGGTTTTTTAGGAATAAATTAATAAGATTGATCAACTAAGTATAACGTGAAAATGAGAGGTTTTTTAGGAATAATTTAATAAGATTGATCAGTTAAGTATAACCTAAAATTTAGAGGTTTTTTAGGAATACTTTAATAGGATAGATCAATACTACTTATTTCCTTCTATACCAATCATCTATAATAAAATGTCCACTACTATTAGCTCATTTAAATTGAAGAATTTTTTTTTTTTTCACACCCAAAACGACGTCGTTTTGGAGTGACTAAAGACACAAACATATTTAACCCATGTAATGCTATGCCAAGGAAATTGTTTTGGGATTTAAAAAAATAATAATCGTTTAATAAATATTTTTAATCCGTGGAATATTTTTGGTAGGTTACAAAGTAAATGAATGACTTAACAAATTTAATAGATTAGATAACTACTATTTAATGTTTAATAAACATAGTTGTGGAAATTTTTTAAATGAAGGAGAAATTTATTTCCTTCTATATCAATCATCTATAATAAATGGAAGACTTTTTTTCTTCCCCTTTTTCACACCCAAAACGACGTCATTTTGGAGTAACTAACGGGAAAAACATATTTAACCCGTGTAATGCTATGCCAAGGAAATTGTTATGGGATTTAAAAAAAAATCATTTATTAAATTTGTTTTAATCCGTGGAGTATTTTTGGTAGGTTACAAAGTAAATCAATTACTTAACAAATTTAATAGATTAGATAACTACTATTTAGTGATTAATTAATATAGTTGTGGAATTTTTTTAAATGATGGAGAAATTTGAAGGGACATTTTTAATGTTTAAAATAATTTATTGTCATATTTATTATATACATAGATATTGACACCTATTGGCACGTGACACTTATGTGGTTGTATCTGTCCAATTTAGCTGTCACATGCAAGTAGAAGACCCCAGCTGTTATATTGCATGAAATATTTTAATCCATGAGGGGTTCTTTGAATTTGACAAAGCCAAACGATATATTTTTTGGCAGTGGCAAGCATTTGCTAAAGCAGAATGTTTAAAAGACATAGAATCATAGAACAAAATTGCGCAAAAATTGGTTGTCATTATGGTTTGGAAACCCAAGTGCAATTAAGCATATGACAAATTTTGGTTAGAATTGAAATCCTGACAATCATATGTAATATACTTAGAGGGTAGTGACACACAATACACATCACCATGATACATTTGCCATGTAAAACTACATAGGTGGTTATATTGCAAAGGAGAATCATGAGGAGACCTTTAAGTCGGTCTAAGTCTTCCAAGGACACAATAATTGAGGGCTCTAGACAAATTCATCCTTATCAAAAGATATATTTGGACCAGAGTAAACTCAACCATAATTTGGCATCTTGCCTTAATGCGGTTTGGTACTAATAACAGGAAGAATCTTATTATTTCCACATTGGTGTTCCATATTTTCCGATAGGAATGATATTCTTTCCTTAGTGATGTTTAATAGTTTCACATGGGTGATGGGATGGGATGTTTGGACGATATATCTTCAACATTGTCATTGTGCCTGGAAGGAATTGGTAGAGGATTCTGATGAGGCTCCACTGTCGATGTTTGGACCATTATGACTTTAATTCTACTGTATTTGACACTTCGCAAGATATTAAGAGATTTGCACTACTAGGTTATTTAAATTTTTCAATATAAAAATATTTTATGGTATAACAAAATGCACAAAAATTGGTTGTCATTTTGGTTTGGAGAAGCAGGAATTAAGCTGGTGAAATATTTTGGTTGGAATTGATTAACTCCTCGGAGTTGCATCATATGTACATTTTATTTTATAGTGGTAGATGACTACACAATACACATCAACCATGATACATTTGCCATGTAAAGACTACATGGTAGTGAAAGTATGAAAAGGAGAATATGAGGAGACCTTTAAGTCGGTCTAAGTCTTCCAAAGACCCAATAAATGAGGGCTCTAGACAAATTCATCCTTATCAAAAGATATATTTGGACCAGAATAAACTCAACCATAATTTGACATCTTGCCTTACAAGACAATGCGGTTTGGTACTAATAACAGGAAGAATCTTATTATTTCCACATTGGTGTTCCATATTTTCCGATAGGAATGGTAGTCTTTCCTTAGTGATGTTTAATAGTTTCACATGGGTGATGGGATGGGATGTTTGGACGATATATCTTCAACATTGTCATTATGCCTAGAAGGAATTGTTAGTGATTCTGACGGGGCTCCACAGTCAATGTTTGAACCATTATGACTTTAATTCTACCGTGTTTGACACTTCGCAAGATATTAACAGATTTGGGTTTAATCCTAGGCTCGATTTTCTCACCAAAATACAGGTTTATATTGGTGCTGATCATATCCCTGTCGTGGGAACGGTGAAGACAATTATGAAATGGTCACTTTTGCAAGATATTCATGTCTGGGATAATGATAAGAAAAGAACAGAAATAAGCGCAGGTAAATCCGTTGTCTTTACCCCACTACAAAACAAAACCTGAGTATTTGTATATGGCAAATTTGAAAATACTTTTAAAAAAAAAATGTGTGTTTTGCAATTATACAGATAATCCACTATTTGCAAAGGTTGTGAGGTATCAAGTGAAAAGGTAACCATGAAATAACACTAACCCACTCTTATTGACTAGTGATTAGAACACAATCAATCAATTATAAGAATAATATCATTTTATTTTACGTAGCTCTTGATGCCATGAGTAGATGCACATGATGCAAGCAATTCTTCCTCTCTTAGCTCCTCCTTTTAAGACGGGTGAGCTACGGTTTTATCTAACGTTGGGAGTAGAGAGAGTATCTAACCTTATATTTATAGCAAGTATCAAATTATAGATCAAGCTTAAAACCATATACTCTACCTCAATATCATATTGGAGCACAAGTCCCAATAAAATGAATGTGTACTAATAACCAATACTGAATATCACCACAACATACTAATGAACTCTGATCCCAAAGATATTAAGTGAATCACATGCAACCCGTTTTAAGAAAACAAAAATCTAATAAATGAAAGTCCAATTCTAACATACAGATGACATTGTTTGTATATGTCTTGTTGAAATTTTTCATTATTTGCTTTTTTGTATTATAAGTAAATAACTGAAATGTGGATAAGCTAATTGATCATTCTCGTGTCCTAATGCATTGCCAGCAATGGTAGGTTGCAACAATAGTAAGTTAATTAGAAAAGAGAAGAATTACATGAAGGTATCAAGACAAAAATGCATATACATTTGGACTATGAATCTTATCCAATTGTCTTTTCCACCTTGCAAGAAAGACACAATAATTGAATTCCTTAGAATAACTGATAGATTTCATTTGTATTCACAATTGAAAATAATTATACAATGAAGTCTGTGAATATGGATTTTGTTAATAAATTGATGAGCAAACCATACAAGTCGACTAAGAGTTGAAAAGTACTGTAGTTGGGCCTAGCCCAAACTCCGAACCAGGCCTAATAATCCTTGAGTTAGGCCCACCAAGACACAATAAATACTCTGTCCAATAATTTTATTTTTGTAAGTGATAATTAATCCCATAACATGCTTTACAACTTCCACACTAATGATCCTACTAATATTGAAAACCAAATTCCCAAATTAGTTTTTCTAATAACAACATACTCTGTCCATAGTTCCTTAGTCTAATGTATCTGAAACATATAAACAAACCATTAAATTAAAATAAAGGCCAAGCAGACAGAAATGAATAACATACTTATAAATGTGTGTATATGTTTAAAATACATTGAAGTGAAAGGAAAAGTTTCAAGGCATACACATACAAAGAAGGGTCTAGTCCAAATATGTCCCCACTAAGATCTATTCATAATAACACTTTGATTTATTTCCAACAAAGAACATACACACGAAAACACTTCCTGCAATCTGATCTCTTCACAAAGTTCCATAATCCTGCAAAAGTAGTAGTTACTAGTTAGTTATTTAAGCCATGTTGGGACTGTAAGAAAATTCCATGATACAAGTAACAAAAACAACATTAGGGAAAATAATATCCAAATAGACTTAATTTAATCTTTCTATCCTAACAAAAGCACTGAAAAATCTACTTGTACTAGCAGATCATGTACCTAAGAACGTTTTGTGCTTGTGGTTAGAAAGAATCATTTGGAAACTGAAATGTATTTAAGGCCAGTTTGCACTACTAGGTAAGTCCTAAGTCACTCTATGGATTATCTATTATTGGCTAAACTTCTGTATGACTGTATGGAAACATGTTGTAGCACCTTACTTGGTCATCGTCCATGAATCCCGATACCAAGAAAAGCATTTTTGATCTTATAAAGCTCTCTGGTCACATCCTCCATATTAATTCTTTCTCTTGGCGATTCCATTGAACAAGCAAGGCCGACCTTGAAAACTGAAAGTAAGCAATTGTGCATATTGGCATTCATCCGGCTTAGGTTCTCAATGTGGTTGTTTTCTTCTTCTGCCTCAATATTGTTGTGATCATCATTGTCATCATTATCTATTTCTGTTGCTGGTGCTGTTTCCTCTACTTCTCTTGTGGAAAGGTTTGGATCCACAATCTGCACAAGTCTTTCTGGCAATGCCATCCTAACAAAGTTATGAAGGTTGAAACCATCTTTAAACATTTTGTCAGTGGGTCTCCGCCCCGTGAACATCTCCAACACAAGTATTCCATAGCTATAGACATCGCCTTGCTTTGACACCTCACCACCCATTCCGTATTCTGCAATTTAAATGTTTCACATGCTTCGTTAATATGAGGGAAATTTTTTTAATAGCAGGTTACTACTTACTTTTAGTGATCTGGGATACAATATAATTTAGAGGTTAAATAATTGTGTTTAATATTTGGAAATATGTGACATAGAATCTGCATTCTAAAATCAAAACTAGTAAAAACTTTGGAAAATTGCATGATATAGAAGGGAGCAACATTCATACTTACATCTTACATTTTGCAATGAAAAATATAGTTAAAGATTAATTATGATCATCTAATCATCATATTTCATATTCCCTACTACAAAGAGACGGATTCTCTCTAAGTTGTCCCCACCATTTTTATGCTAAGGTCTACATGGTTCTATTTCTTGATAAATCTGATTGGCATGCTATGAGCATAATCATAGATAGGCATGAAGAAGTAAATTGACAAGGCTAAAATGAATATGTAAATCTTAGTCAGAAGACTGTTAGTGATGCTGGTCAATTTGATCAAAATCATGATTTAGAATATTTGAGAGCTAAGTAGTTATTTACCTGGAGCAACATAACCAATTGAACCCTTAATTCCAACTGTGCTTGTTTGATTTTGTGAAACATCATTGGTTGCAGAGAGGAGCCTTGCCAAACCAAAGTCACTAACATGAGCAATCATGTCATTGTCAAGAAGAACATTGCTTGGCTTCAAATCGCAATGAATAATTGGTCTCTTTACAGTGTTCATGTAGATAGTGTAATGCAGAAGCGACATCAATTGCAATAATTAGTCTTTGAAGAAGGTTCAAATTTCTTGATTGATTTTCATTGTCTATATTTGGATGCAGCCAATTCTCCAAGCTTCCATTCGCCATAAACTCAAACACTATAGCTTTGAATTCATTACCTTTGTAGTCAATGCTGGCGCAACATGTTAAGGTTTTAACAAGATTCCGATGTCGTATATTTCTTAACACATTGCATTCAGCAATGAAACTCTTGGAAGCTCCTTTCTGTTGAAGGTTCAAGACCTTTACAGCAATTATCATTTCTTCTTGATCAATAATTCCGTTTCCTTTATATACTGAACCAAAACCACCAGATCCAATTAGATTGTTGGGAGAGAATCCGCCAGTCACCTGATAGAGCTTCTTGTATGAAACCTTTGAAATGAGTTCAGTATTTGAGAGTGTAGAAGATGATTTCTTTTTTGATTTTCTCCTCCAATAGAGAACAAGAAAGAGTGAAGACAGAAGGAAGCAAAGAATCCCACAAACAATTATGACTGTTAATTTTAAAGCATGGGATTTTCCTCGTTTCTTAACTTTAATGTCGCATGCTTGCAGCTGCAGTTCTGGGATACCCCCACAAAGCTTTTTATTTCCGGTCACTGATATTCCGCTTGCATTTCTGAAGACGCCTTCTTGTTGGTACCTCACCCTCCAGATTATTAAAAGAAAGATTCAAATATAGAAGGGAGAGATTCTGTAGATCTTTAGGAATTGACCCTGACAAGTTGTTTCGTGAAAGATCTAAGTTCCTGAAGGCCTCTCAAAGAAGCCCAAGAAGGAGGTAAGGTACCTTGAAATGAATTGCCTTGCAGGTAAAGGTTCTTCCAAGGTCAAGCAATCTGAAATGGTTCTAGGAATCTCACCAGACAAATTGTTTTCAGAGACATCCAAGTAAAAGATATTTTTTAAATTGCCTACTTCCACAGGTAGGGTGCCGTTTAATGAGTTTTGTGCTAACCTGAGTGCTAGTATTTGGGGGAAACGACTGATGGGTATGACGCCACTAAGGTTATTTGTTGAAATGTCTAAGTACTGCAAATATTTGCAGTTTCCAAAACTGGATGGAATGCTTCCTTCCAAATTGTTCTGTGATAAGTAAAGTTGGACCAATTGAGTGAGGTTACCTATAGAGGATGGTATGTGTCCTGACAATCTGTTTCCACCAAATCCAATCCTCCCAGCTTTTGGAACTTCATAAAATAAGCGGGAATGCTGCCGGTGAACAGGTTATTTGCCATGTTTAAGGCAGTTAAGTTGATGAAATTCTCTAATGCTGTAGGAATAATTCCAGATAGTTGATTGCCGTCAAGATATAGTGCACTGAGTTGCATGGACAAATTTCTTATAGAGTTGGGTAAACTACCTCCAAAATTGTTATCAGGAAAATCAAGAACTTTCAGTTTGGTGCAGTTTTTCAAAGATGTTAAGAAATCCAAGTCCATAGAAGAATTACTTCCAAGATTATTTCGTCCAACACTTAGCCACCAGAGATCTAGTAGGTTTCCCAGATCTGTTGGAACTTGTCCCACTAATTTGTTAGAGGAGAGATCAATAATTTCAAGTCGAGAAGCATTGGATAGTGAAACTGGGATTGAACCAAAGAACTTATTAGCAGAGATGGACAAATATCTGAGATTAGGAAGAGTGAGGCCTATGTTGTCTGGAAGAGTGCCATTCAGTTGGTTAATAAGAATTGAGAAGATGCTCAAAGTTGATATATTGTAAAGGGAATAAGGGATCATACCAGACAGATTATTGGCTCCAACTTGGAAGAAAGATAATCTCTGCAAACGGCCTATTTCATCTGGAATATTTCCCACAAAGTTATTGAGTGCTAAGGAGAGTACTTGGAGTGAAGAAATATTTCCCAAAGAAGGTGGGATGCCTCCTGTCAAATTATTTTCACCAATATAAAGCTTCTCAAGCTTCCTTAACGAGCCTAGCTCAACAGGAATATTCCCAATAAGTTTATTCCTGATGAAATCCATGACTCTGAGTTCAGGACAGTTGGTCAAGTTGCTTGGAATTCTGCCTGTCAACGAGTTATCGTTAAGAAGAAGATCTCGCAGTCGGAACAAATGAGTAACTTCTTGTGGAATTTCGCCGTATAAGAAGTTGCCGCTGAGGTTGAGAAACCTGAGAAAGCTGAGGTTGCCAACATATGGTGATATGGATCCACGCAAAGTATAGCCTTCGTAGGTCCAAGGCCGTGACTCTTTGATGCTGACGGCTGCATGTAACTCCTAGCCAGTTGCAGAAGTGGATAGAATCATTCCAGGAGCTCAAGATTTTATGTGGGTCATTGCCTATCAAATCTTTGAATTTGAGCAAAGCCAACCGATCAGTCTCATTTGTTGGAGCAGCAGCAATATTGGCAGTCTGCAAGTGTAGTAGGCTTATAGAAAAGAGAAGAATCACATGAAGGTATGTAGGCCATATCACACATAACTTGGTGTAATGAAGCTTCATTGGCTTATAGCAGTGGTGAAATATTGGTGCAAGGCAAAGCAAGATATAGAGCATTATGTTCATCAGAAAAGAGATATAGATGATTATGTTCTACCCTCTTAATTAAGAGGAGCAAAAAAAAAATTGATGATAAGAATCCAACCAAAAAATTCATATTTACCTAATTTATTAGAGATTAGAATCCCTAACTTGTTGGTCAAGGGGAAGAAACAAAGGGGAAGAACAAAGGGACAAAGACGGGTATGGGACAAGAGTTAAAGTGGAAAAAGAATGACCACGGAACAGAGGGGTATGGTTTGGTAAAGTAGAAATAGGACTTTAGCAAAAATAAGTCAAGAATTTAGCAAATGATAAAAAGAAGAGTAAAGTTAACTTTTGGCCCCCTAACCTAGGTAATGTTTTTATTTTAACCCTCTAATTTTAAAAAATTTCATTTTGGCCCCTTAACTCTTTTTAACTATCAAATTGCACCTTCTGTTCATATCTGTTAGAAGCCCCATTAAGTGCCTAGTTGGACATATGATGTGTCATCTGATGTGGCAAATTTTGACACATCATAAAAAAAAAATTTATTTACACATTAAAATTTAAAACAACGTTGTTTTATTCACAAATTTTAACCCAAATTAGGTTTCATTTTCACATAGTTTCTGCCTGCCTCCCTTTTCATTTTTTTTCAAATTACCAATGAAAATTTTGGTACTGTGGTAAAATGTAAGAGATAGCAAGAGAAAGATGAAGAGAAAAGAAGAGAAACTCTTTTCAGAATTTTCTTATAAGGTGGTCATCCACTTCCAGAGAGAATTCTCTTAAGGAATTTAAGAATTTCTTATATCTTCTTACATAACTGAAACCACCTATTTATAGTGATTCAAGAATAATATTCACATAATAATTCATGTTACTACTTGCACAATGGTACTATTCTGCAGACAGTTTTTATTAATATTTTATTATAAATAAAATATTATTGGCCGACTCTCTTCAATAATTTGCCGACACTTCTGATCTTCAATAATTCATAACAGGTACAGATTATTAGTACAGAGATTGTGATTGCTTATTATATGCTGGTTTTACAAAGATCATTTTTTTTTATTATTTACAGAGATCATTTTTTTCACTTTCACCAATCCACGATGGTGATTGCTTATTATATGCTGGGTTTTTTTTTGTTGGTGGCAGCCTTGAGGTCAGAGAAGGAGAACTCAGAGAAAGAAGGGACTCCTCCGTTTGGTACAGACTCTGCTCCAAAGGTAGGTGGTTGGGTCTGAACGTTGAGCTGGGTTTGATTCTGGGTTTGGTTCTGTTCTTTTTCTGGGTGAGTCTGTTAGAAACGAGGACTCACATCAACCCATCACTCTGTCCTGCTGTTTCTTTTTTGGGTTTTGAAGTTTTGGTTTTTGTGCAGCAAAAGCAAGAGCTTGGCGTTAGAGAAGTGAAGGAAGAGGAAGAAGGATAGGGTGGCGTGGTTTAGACTTTTTAAAGTGAGATGGATTTGTTTTATTTTAGTTTTGATTTGGTTTGGTTCACAGTGTAATTTGGTAGTGGGGTTCTCTTTCTCTTTCAGAATTTTTATTTTGTTCTGTAAAGTTTGGAGCATTGATCAGTTGGAAGAGAATTCACGACGCAGTTTTACGTTTTAACGTGTAAATAATTATATATATATATATATATATATATGACTTGTCAAAATTTATCACATGAGATGATGTGTCATTTGTCCAACTAAGTACTTAACAGGATTTTTAACAGAGATGAATGGAAAATGCAATTTGATAGCTAAAAAGAGTTAGGGGCCAAACTAAAAATTTTTGAAATTAGGGGACCAAAATGAAAACACCTCCTAAGTTAAGGGGCCAAAAATTGACTTTAGTCTAAAAAGAATATTGATATTAAAGAAGGAATGAAAAATATTAAAATATAAAAAGAGAAACAAAATAGAGAGTTAGATATAATTTTATGTGAATAGTAACTTAGTTAAAATTGAAAAAGTAGGTATGATAGTAATAATTTGGCTAACATTACCTAGAGGCTCATGTGAATGCTCTAGTAGGGGTCAGTGTAGCTAAACCAAACATTTTGCTAAAATATTGCTATCTACCCATATAAACCACACGCATCAACCTCTCTAATGCTAAAACGAAATTTAACATTGCTACAGTAAACTCATTTTGCTCAACCAATACCTTGATGCACTATTCATAAACAAAGCCATTTTTAATTCATTTCTCTCTCTTCATTGTCAGACCTCTCTCTCTCGATCTCACGCCATCTCTGCTCCCAGAAACAGTCGACAAACCAACGCCCACAAATCACACAGTAAAAACACCATAACCCACCTCCACTCACAGCCTTGAACAAAAAAAATCAAGAAATCACAAGTATGAGACTCATTCTCATGTGAGAAAGATGTTACATATAACTGTTACACATAATACCAATGCAATTTGTTCATGTTTAATGGAAATGGACAAAGGGGCTACATTGACATGGATGTCCAATTGCAATGGTTGAGGGCCTTTACACGAGCAATGCCTTTGTAATAAACCCATCTTGAAAATGTTCTTATTCTTCTACCAAAACATTCCTGATTCCTCCCATTTAGTATAGGTGCTGGCACGTCATGCCACGTTGCCATTGTTGTTTTACTGGGCTAATTTGGTTCCATCTTCAAGAATTGCACTCTAAATGCCTCACCAATCGTTCTCATGCAACAGGGCTTAACTTGAACATGTTGCATTGCACGCATTATGCTCGAGAAAGGATCTCAATGATAGTTTCCTAAAACAGTCTGGCTCAGAGAATTGAAGAGTGAGTTTCTTACTCTCTTTTAAAAAAAAAAACCTTATTGCTTCATGTTCTGATGCTGATATTGCAAAATGTGTTTTGATTGAAGGTTGTAAATTTATCAAATAACTCCTGACTTTTTTCTCAGTAGCATGTATTTTGTACGATACTATATCCTTAATACATGTCTACATTGAAACTATTTTATCATCAAAATCACTCATAATAGTTGGTTTGATTTTTTTTCCAAACAAAGAACATACACACGAAAACACTAATGCTCAACACAGCGATTTGAAGGGGACTTCCTGCAATCTGATTTCTTCACAAAGTTCCATGATCCTGCAAAAGTAGTAGTTAGCTATGTTTGCCATGCTGGGACTGTACGAAAATTCCATGATACAATAGACAAAAAGAACTTTTTTTCTTTGGAAACTTTAGGGGAAAAATAATAATTCCAAAGTGACTTAGTCTTTGTCTTTGTTTAGTTTTTCTATCCTAAAAAAAGCACTGAAAAATCTACTTGTACTAGCAGATCATGTACCTAAGATAGTTTTGTGCTTGTAGTTTGAAAGAATCTTTTGGAAACTGAAATGTATGAAATTTAAGGCCAGTATGCGCTACAAGGTAAGTCCTTAGTCACTCTATGGGTTATCTATTATTGGCTAAACTTCTGTATGACTGTATAAAAACATGTTGTAGTACCTTACTTGGTCATTGTCCATGAATCCCGATACCAAGAAAAGCTTTTTTGATCTTATGTAGCTCTCTGGTGACATCCTCCATATTAATTCTTTCTTTTGGCGATTCCATTGAACAAGCAAGGCCGACCTTGAAAACTGAAAGTAAGCAATTGTGCATATTGGCATTCATCTGGCTTAGGTTCTCAATGTGGTTATTTTCTTCTTCTGCCTCAATATCGTTGTGATCATCATTGTCATCATTATCTATTTCTTGTTGCTGGTGCTGTTTCCTCTACTTCTCTTGTGGAAAGGTTTGGATCCATAGTCTGCATAAGTCTTTCTGGCAATGCCATCCTAACAAAGTTATGAAGGTTGGAAACATCTTTAAACATTTCATTAGTGGGTCTCCGTCCAGTGAACATCTCCAACACAAGTATTCCATAACCATAGACATTGCCCTGCTTTGACGCCTCACCACCCATTCCGTATTCTGCAATTTAAATGTTTCACATGCTTAGTTAATTGAGGGAAATTTTTTAATTTCCTGCTTAATACTTACTTTTAGTGATCTAGGATACAATATAATTTAGAGGTTAAATGTTGCGTTTAATATTTGGAAAATATGTGACACAGAATCTGCATTCTAAAATCAAAATTAGTAAAAACTTTTGCAAATTGCATGATAAAAGGGAGCAACATTCATACTTTCCTCTTACATGTAGCAATGGAAAATTAGTTAATGACTGAGATCATCTAATCATCATATTTCCTTTACTTATTTGTAATTAAGTAGTAGATAAAGGCCTTCAAACAAGCCATGGCTGCATGCATGGCTACAAAGAGTAATAGGCCCTGATATTATTGATGACCTGAATATTTATTGGATGACAACCCATTGATTTAGCTAATTAGGAATCTTTTAAACACCAGATATACCATATCTATTTGTATGTTCTTTTTCTTCTTTTTTTCAAGTCACATAATACAGCAACAACGCTGCTTTGAAATAGCCAAATAAAAAAAGGCACAAAAGGCTACTAGAGAAGCATACAGGATTTCAATGGTTAGTCCATCCTGCATGTAGTAAAAAAAGTTTACAACTTCAATAGCTTTGCCTCCATTCTAAGTATTCTTTTATCTTGGGGTTTTTGATGTGAATTCTTCTTCGTCTTTACTTTTTGACTCATCTTGACCAATGTTCATTTTCGCGAGTAACTAATAGGTCTTTTTTTTATCTTAAAAACTTTTTTTGGTTTGAATTTTCAGCTTTAGATTCTAATATCAATGTACTATTCCATAGCGAAAGGGACATGCCATTGTTTTCTCAAGACTTTTTTTTATTGGTCATAATATATGACTGATTTGTGACTTCTTTAATAGTGGTCAAATTGCCAATAGCCTTTTGGGCTAGTCGTGAATCATTCAAGTTCTTTCTTTTGAAAAAGTGCGTTATTGTAGTTGACTTACCCATAATCTACAAATCAAATAGAAATTATGTTTATTTTGTGCACTACATCACTAGTACATATTTGACACCCATGACCCACAACACAGCAAGTCAATTAATAATCAAACACTTACACAGAGCACTCAAGTGATCTAGCAATTAATAATCAAATAGTACACAGCACTCAGCCAAAAAAAAAAATGCATTGAGATGTGAGAAATTGACTGAAGACTATAGAGAGAGAAACAAAAAAGAAAGAAATAGTGATGATGACTATTCACTAAAATAATTGATCTGAGAGTGAGTGGGTGACAGTGAGAAACTGAGAATACTATCTAAAATAAATAAGTGTGCAATGTGCTAACATTTTAAATCAAAGCAATTGACTTTGACGGTGACTATTCAGTATTCACTATTCACTAAAAATTAAAATGTCTAAAATCAAAGGCAATTAAGCAAATATAATATAAATTGAGTACAGACTACAGAGACTTAAAGAGTGAGAGAGAAAAGAGAGTGAGAGTGAGAATCTGAGAGACAGAGAGACTAAGAGAGAGAGTAGTCTCATACCTGATGCAGGGTGCGACTCCGGCAAGAGTGAGATCGGCGAGATGCCAAGTCACCGAGATGCAGAGATGGTGGCAGGCTGGCAGTGATGCGGACATGCGATGCACCGGTGCCTTTTCAAGCTTCCAACCAGGTGTGAGCCTCCAGGCGAAGCCAAGCCTAGCCTTCGGCAATCCCGATCCAGTCCAACAAGGTCTTGCGCAGCCTTCAACAGTTCAATGTCTCTGGTCCGTAACTAACCCTAGATCTTACTTCATTTTTTTTTTTTTTTTGCTTCTACTGGGTCACCGTCCGTTAACCCTAATTAATTTATTTTTTTTTTGAATTTAATAGATTAATACATTTTTTGATTTGTTGTAATTTTGACTTAGGCTGATTTTGACTGAGTTGTATATATATTTTATATTTATATATATTATATTAATATATATATTATATATATATATATATATTTTATTTGGGCTTGTTGGATAATTTTGACTTTTTTTTTTAGGCTAATTTTTGTTGGAAGGGGCCAAAAATAGTGTTAGTAGGGGCCCAAAAATTATGTAAGTGGGGGCCAATTAACTTTTTATACCTACTCTAGCCTTTTTTTTGTAGGGCCAGCAGGGGCCAGGGCCCCATTTGGTCCCCAAGTGGCTCCATCTCTAACTAACCGTGGCTTCTGAATCATTCAAGTTCTTTCTTTTGAAAAAGTGCGTTATCATAGTTGACTTACTCATAATCTACAAATCAAATAGAAATTATGTTTATTTTGTGCACTACATCACTAGTACATATTTGACACCCATGACCCACAACACAGCAAGTCAATTAATAATCAAACACTTACACAGAGCACTCAAGTGATCTAGCAATTAATAATCAAACAGTACACATACTTTGGCTGAAAAAAAAAATTTCATTGAAGATGTGAGATTAATTGACTGAAGAATATAAGAGAGAAACAAAAAAGGTCAAAGAAATAGTGATGGTGACTATTTACTAAAATAATTAATCTTAAGAGTGAGTGGGTGATCGGTGATGAATATCTTGTGCATGAATACTAACTAAAATAAATAAGTGTGTACTGTGCTAACATTTTAAATCAAAGCAATTGACTTTGACGGTGACTATTCAATATTCACTATTCACTAAAAATTAAAAAGTCTAAAATCAAAACAATTAAGCAAATATAATATAGATGTGAGTACATGACTACAGAGATCATTTCAAACCAATGAGAGAGAAAAGAGAGTGAGAGTGAGAATCTAAGAGTTTTTTACAGAGAGACTAAGAGAGAGAGTAGTCTCATATCTTAGATGCGGGCTACAGCTCTGGCGAGAGTGAGATCGGTGAGATGCCGAGATGGTGGCAGGCTGGCAGCAATGCGGACATGCGGTGCGCCGGTGCCTTTTCAAGCCTCCAGCCAAGTGTGAGCCTCCAAGCGAAGCCAAGCCAAGCCTCCGGCGGTCCTGGTCCAATCCAGCAAGGTCTTGCGCAACCTTCAACAGTTCAATGCCTCCGGTCCGTAACTAACCCTAAATCTTGCTTCTTTTTTTCTTTTCTTTTTCTTTTTTGCTTCTACTGGGTTTGGCCACCGTCCGTAACCCTAACTTTAATTTTTTTTTTTGAATTTAATAGATTAATACATTTTCTGATTTGTTGTAATTTTGACTTGGGTTGATTTTGACTGAGTTGTATATATATATATATTTTATTTGGGCTGATTTGTTAGGATAATTTTGACTATTTTTTTTTGGCAAATTTTTGTTGGAAGGGCCAAAAATAGTGTTAGTAAGGGCCCAAAAATTATGTAAGTGGGGGGCCAAATAACTTTTTATACCTACTCTAGCCTTTTTTTTGTAGAGCCAGCAGGGGCCAGGCCCCCTTTGGTCCCCAAGTGGCTCCATCTCTACTTTTGGCCTAGTGGCTCCTCCACCCTTATGGTGGGTAAACTACTGGTTCGATCCCAATGTATTCACCTAGAGAGAAAAAAAAATCCTATCTAGAACCCATATTCCCTTGCTACGGAGAGACTGATTCTCTCTAAGCTATCCCCACCATTTTTATGCAAGGTTCTACATAGTTCTATTTCTTGGTAGTCCACATATTTGATAAATCTAATTGGCATGCTATCAGCATAATCATAGAGAGGCATGAGGAAATAAATTGACAAGGCTAAAATGAATAGGAAATCTCAGTCAGAAGACTGTTAGTGATGCTGATCAACTTGATCAAAATCATGGTTTAGAATAATTGAGAGCTATGTAGTTATTTACCTGGAGCAGCATAACCAATTGAACCCTTAATTCCAATTGTGCTTGTTTGAATTTGTGAAACATCATGCATGGACCAAATGTTAGAGATCAATTACGTGCATTTCAAATATTATGGACCAAATGTGCAACTTATATAAGCATTACAGACCATTAGTATATTTAACCCAACAACAACAAAAATAATAATAATAATAATAATTGTAAAAGATAGGATAGGACATAAAAAAAATACAGGCGATGGAGAAGAGGAAGCTGAGAGGCAGCATTGAAGGAAGACACAGTAAGGTAGAGGTGGTGAAGAAGGCCCAAAGCTTTCTGAATAGAGTGGATGACCTGCTTCAGGTTCTGCTTTGGATCGTCCATATCATTGGTTTGAGAAATTACCATCCCATTGCCGCAGCCACTAGTATCCATTCTTGTATTTTTCTTGAAAAGAGACAACTATCAATCTCGTTGGAATTCCAACCTCTACAATCTACCGCATTGTCCAATGAACATCCCTAATTCTCACATGCTATTCAAGCGAAAGGTTAGGATTCCACATTCCAAATTATAGGGTGGTTTAGTGTAAGTTTCGGAATATTAGGTAAGGTAAAACAACCCAAATCACATTGAGTTATTATTACGTAATGTACTTTAATAAATTTAGAAAGTCATATTAACTATTAAATTGGATTTGAGGAGATTGATTTGGAGTAAAACTTTGTTCTATTTTTTTTTTCTTTCCATTTTTTCCCTTTGATCTTGTTCAAATGCCTTAATAACTCACATAACGGAGAATAAAAATACAGTGAGCAGCTTTGACTGCAGGTTTGCAATTTGCAAACATTGGTTGGATCCAGGAAAAACAACTACACCAACTACTAGCGCTGTAGCGCGTCACCCGTGAATTACACGGAATTTTTTCCACACGCTTATGATTAACGTTGATTGATTGTCTCTTCATATTAAACTCTTCAATTAAAAAAAAAAAAAAAAAAAAAAATTTGAGTGGAGCACTAATTATTTTAGAATTGAGTTTAAAATATTTTGAGAATTTTATTATTTGTTAAAAATAGAATATAGTAAGTCTAGTTTCACGGGTGTGTTAGAGCAAATGGACCACAAACTAGTTTGTAGTCAAACCTTGTCCTTTTAAATGTCATATATAATATATATTATTGGAAGGTCCATAGTGGCTGCTTTGTTTAGGCGTGTGATTCTAATTTTCTATGGGAGGTCTGCTAATGGGGTATGGCCTCCAAGGCATAATATTGCTAAGCTACCTAACTACTGTTATTAATTATTACTAGTCGCAAACCCGTGCGATGCACAGAAAAACTATTCAAAATGAGATTTAAATGAATATTGGGTTATTTTTATTTATTAGTTGAAAATGTCTTTATTTTTTATTTTTTTTAGTTTGAGAGATTACTTGGTCATCATATCATTTTGCAGTAAATTTACTTCTAAAAAAAAGTAATAATAAGCTAATAGATAATGCAAATACTCATGAACTTGGCAAGTAGGCCCAAAAAATATGTTTGTAAAGTCATTAGTTGTAAAAATTGTCAAACCCATCTTTTCAAAATGAGACAATATGTATGTCCAACCATGTGTTTATATACAACATTCTCTAACAATATTTATCCCCTTAAGTAAATTCTACCCTTGTCATTATACACTTCAGATAGCTTACAGCTACAAAGAGTAACAACATACGGGTGCACTCTTTGCTTGTTGATTCCAATGCAACAAATTCAATTTTTTTAATAATAAGAAAACACAAACAGCTAGAGGAACAATCAATTCAACCTCAAGAGTATCACAATTTGAGAAAATTTAAACAAAACACATTAATCAAAGGGACCACAAATTATAACCAAAGGTTATGGTTTAAACCTTTCCTTGAGGCCGTTGACTTCCATTTATACATGTTTAAAGCCGTATTTTGCAAAACACAATGAGAAAACTATATATTGTGGAAACTATAAGCAAAAGATTCCACCGGCTTAAGGCATAATCTAAATTCAATTTTACAACAGCAAAACCATACCACTTTATATAAATTGTAAATCAACCTCACTACACGAATGCACTCTCCATTCCAATGCATTTTCAGAACAAAAACATATCACTTCATATAAATTGTAAATCAGTAAATCAACCTCACTACACGAATGCACCCTCCATTCCAATGTATTTTTCAGATCACTTGCCTTTCTTTTTCAAAAAACTACTGTCACATCTATCTTTGTTCTAGGCATTTAATATGCACAAAAGTCAATAGCAAGCGCAAGAGCTATCACGTTTGCTCAATGCTATGAGGGAAATTCACCTAAAAATCATGACCCAAGCATCCTCCTAGAATCCCATCTCTCTTCTTTAAAACCTACACATCAACAATTTTAAGTTAGAAAGTTTACTTCCATAAATAAAAAATAAAAAAAAAAAAATGAGAAAGTTTACAGCCTCTGATTTCTAGTAAAATAACGTTTGCACAAAATGACTGTTTGTTCACAATAGCAACTTAAGTCAACTCGATAATGTTCAAAGGAGATTCAAAGAGCTTATATATACTCACTATTCAACCTTGTAGCAGCTGCTTCATGATCTTTCCTTAAGAATGCAATATCCCCAAATTCAATCAACCAAACTCATCAAATTCAATTCCTCACAATCTCTTGTGTTCACACATCCAATGCAGCTGACAATAAGGAAAAGCTCAAAACTTTGTCAAGTGATTATAAATTTGGAACTGAGTATATCTCTTACCTTTATACTTATAAATGAAATTGTGCTAGTTTGGACAAAAGGTTTCTTTTGTTGGTAATAAGTGTTGCTTAATTGATTCGTCTATATGGTCTAAATCACTCATCGAATCTAGAATCTGCATTGTTTTTTAAACTCCTACCTTTTTGTGTGGTTCATTTTGCATTCTCTTCTGTTATTTCTTTTTGCTTCTATAGATAACATCAGAAAAAGAATACAATTGTTACACAGTGTGTATGTTAATGAATAATGAAGCACCTACATAGGACTACATGAATGAAAAGCCTAGAGACAACCCAATTTATGATAAGCAGCAGCCAATAATGTATAAAAAAAAAGGCACAAAACCTCAAATTTAAGAAAATGAAGCCATTTATTTTTCCTTTTAGGAAGCCAAAATATTCGTTTAGGAGTATGTTCTGTTTTCTGCAAAGGAAATGCATCTGTTAATTTTCTTTCTTGATGCTTATCTTGATGATTGTTTTTCAACATAACAAAACTCACATTTTAGTCCAAAAGAAGATTCAAAATGATTTTTCATTCATGACTATCAGCTATAATCTATATAGACAGCTTTACAGAGATTAAAGATGAAATAATTACTCACCAAGGTGGGGAAGAATACGTTTTTAGAGTAAATCAAACAAATTCTAGAGTGAGTAAATCATTTTGTCAAACATATGGTGTGCATGTTCCAAATGGGAATGAAAAAAGATGTTTGGCAACATGAATCCACCCAAAAATTACAGAACCAAAGAAAATAATAATTATGCCAGAATCGAAAACCCAAAGAAATCAAAACTAATTGTTGGTGTTCCAAACAACATTATATAAAATTGTAATATCAGAACATCATAAACATCAAGTTAATGATGAATTCCGTAGTAAACAACTCAGTACCATGAGTATTACATAGCATAGGAATATACAAAATCGCAACAAACTATTTAAACATGAGACTAACAACTACAATAATTATGATGCCATTTACAATATTTAACCATGTTGTCATTCCTAGATGTCAATCATTAAGCTACCACTAAATTTTAATGCCTTTGTTAAGGCTTCATATTCAAACAATTTACCAAACACATCCAATTTAACAAACACATCATTGTCAGGCTCTTCTTTCAGACGATTTAGCAAACACGTCAAAGGCATACCAAAGGTGCACCTGGAATGAAAGAGAAGGAAAGACAACCATCAATTTCCAATAATAACAAACATAAAACATGAATTCCAAAAATCAGAATCACAAAGTGAAACCCAAACCCACGCTTGCCGAGAAACATCACCACCTCCCTTCTTAGTTCCCATCCCCTACTCTTCGTGTCTCAATTGCTGGTTTGGATTACATTGGATCAAAGAAGAAGAAAAGAAAAACCACAATTGATGATACATGTTTGCGATTGACTGGAAGAAAAGAAGAAATTCCACAAACCTTTCCCTCATTAGTCAAATTTCCGTATTTTAGCCACAAACATTGACAAAGCGACTGAAACAAACAAAATCGAAAAGAAAAAAAAAATAGAGGAAGAACTCACCTTACCTTGGGTTCGTAGAAGTAAATCAGCTAAGAGAGAATTTCTCTCTTGAGAGAGAAAAACTATTTAAGTAGAGGAATGGTAAAGAGAGAGAGAGAGAGAGCCAAAGGGAGAGCAACGGTTACTGAGATTGCCTGAATTCTGAAACGTGGCCAAAGTAAGGTGAGGAGTCGATCAAGAGGAACAAAAGAGGGGGGAGATTAGGAGGAGAGGGAAGGAGTTAATTTACGTTACAATTTATTTTTTTAAGAATGGGAGGAGGCGTGTGTGAGAGAGAGAGAGAGAAATAGAGGAATTGATTGGGGTAGACGTGTGAGAGAGAAAGAAATAGAGGAATTGATTGAGGAATTTATAAGGGTAGACGTGTGAGAGAGAGGGTGAAATAGAGAAAGGATCACCTAGACTTCTATCAATGCAAGGATTCTGATGTGGCAAAGAGAGAGAGAGAGAGAGAGAGAGAGAGAGCCAAAGGGAGAGCAACGGTTACTGAGATTGCCTGAATTCTGAAACGTGGCCAAAGTAAGGTGAGGAGTCGATCAAGAGGAACAAAAGAGGGGGGAGATTAGGAGGAGAGGGAAGGAGTTAATTTACGTTACAATTTTTATTTTTTTAAGAATGGGAGGAGGCGTGTGTGAGAGAGAGAGAGAAATAGAGGAATTGATTGAGGAATTTATAGGGGTAGACGTGTGAGAGAGAGGGTGAAATAGAGAAAGGATCACCTAGACTTCTGTCAATGCAAGGATTCTGATGTGGCAGTGTTTGGAGGAAGCTAAAAATCTTCTCTCAGCTTGGCCTTTTAGTTTATATAATAGATAATAAAATCATCATAACTTTTGGAGTATACTACCTTTATTTTCTTTCAATTACCACATAACACAATAAGTTGTGTATAAAATCGTCTTTTAGGTTTATTCTGAAATCATTGTCAGGAGAGAGTAAACAAGTTGTTTATTCTAGCCAATAAAATAAAACAAGTTGTTTAAAATGATCTATAAGCAAACTTCTCTCCCCTCGCACATTCTCATTATCTAGTGCAAGTGATATTATACAAGCTTATATGATAATAAAAAGAGACTATTATTATAATTACATAATTTATACTATTATATGTTTCTTCTAAAAAAACATATCTATAATATAAACTAAAATCTCAAGCTGAGAGAAAGTTTTTAAGCTTCCCCAAATATCGTCACGTCAGATTTGCAGCTCCCACACACTTCCACATTTCCCTTCCCTCTATTTAATTCTCTCTCACACTTTTATTCAAAAAAAAAATCTCTCTCATGGTTGTTCCTTTACCTCACCTCTTCATCTACCTCTCTCTCCCTCTCACCCCTTGAACTCCCTAACCTCTTCATCTCCTCAATTAATTACCTCACCTTTTCATCCACCTCTCTCTCCCTCTCACCTCTTGAACTCTCTGACCTCTTCATCTCCCCAATTAATTGCACCCCCAATTTCCAATTTAAATCCTATGCTGAGATTTTTTTTAGTCTCCATATGGTCCCTATAGGTTCTATTGTTGTTTGAGTCTCAAAGGTGTGTTCTTTCCCCTTTGGTTTCTGATTGGCTTTAAGTTTCATACTTTTATTTATTTCTTCATTTGGTTTTTTTTCTGCTCATTTTTTTTTGGCTTAATATTCCGTTGGTTTTATGCCTTTTTTTTTCTTAACGCTCAAATTGAAATTGTGTTTTTCATGCACAACCGGTACTCAATCCGGTACAAGTACACCTCTATTTTGTCTCGCTTTAAATACCAAACCATTCCAAGCGAAAATATATTCCGGCCCGAAATATTCACTCTTTGTATTTTTTTTTTTTTTTTAAGTAGTAACCAAGATTCTGAAAGCAAAAATTCCCTCTTCACTCTTTGTATTATACCTTTTGAATAAATAAATAAAAAAAAATTCGTGCATCGCACAGGTTTGCGACTAATCCCCTTAAATTCTCCCCCCTCTCCTCTCATTCTCTTCTTCATCCTCTACTCTACTCTACTCTTCCCTTCAAACTTCCAAACATACCACTGTTATTTTATTCAAATGTGTGAGTTGCACAAGTAGTATTAGATCTTCGGCAATTGCACAACAATATTTGCTCACCAATAGAGTAAGAATGAAAAACATACTTGCACAACGTACTTGGTGTTAATAATAAAAAAAAAAATAGCAAGAAAAAGGAAAAACAATATTTGCTTGCCAATTAAAGTGAATAATGATTAGGAAAAGAAAATAGGAAGAAAAAAAAAATCATTGGCTCACCAATGAATATCCTTTATTCCACTATTTTGTGTTTCACTTTATACTCTACCAACTATAATATACCATGTGTCAGATTCTGTTTGATTTGTTTCTATTTTAAATCTAAGAAAGTTTATAAGGAAAGAAAAAAAACAGGTAGTGAGTTGTAATTGGTGCAATATAAAGTGGAACATCAAAAGTGGGATAGAAGATTTGTATTCGGTCTAGAAGCATTTCCTGTGTCCCTCCATGTGGGTGACCAGGGTTCAAACTCTAGCAGGGTGTTTGTTATTAGTGGGGAGAGGGAATTTAGAGATTCTAAATTTCTAATCAGGATGGGAAATTATTGTACCAAAAAGAAAAAAATGAAAAAAGAGTGAAAAATGTACCAGAGCCGCTCTAGAAGGATATGGGTGATTCATCCGGGCAATCTGGTGGATGATATCCCTTATGATTGTCAATCTATTTAGTCCCTCTTCCACAAGAATATTCAATAAAACAGAACATCGCTAGTTTCATTCTCAAGCAATTATAATTGAAGTGGAAAACAAACAAAGCAAAAAAACTACTAACAAATAACCATTTTTCTTCCTCCTGTAATTGTCTATGTTTGTCAACATAATTATTAATATTTTATTTATTTAATAAATTTTACTCCCAATATCACAGTTCAAAAAAGAAGCTAAGAATTTATGTCATATCTGCATGTTTGAGACTCAGAATCTCGTACTAAATTCTAACCAATCAAATCAAGCGTAATCTTAGCCTAATATTGCTCTAGCTAGCCATAAAGATTAAGATAAGATAAGATACACAATGTGATTGTGCATCTCATCCTTCATTGTTGTCTTGTTGATATGCTATGTGTCAGAATGAACAATGTCAAGTGGCTCCATCAATTAATGTCTCTCAACTCTTTAGCAAAGCAACCTTCAGAACACACTTTTGATCCACCACTTTTTAAACAGAATTATGATGCTTTAGAGCTAACACATCTTGCTTAATACACAGATAACAGACTGGTAGAGTAGATCAATTCGTCAACAAGCTTATCCATGATGCTTCAGCTTAACCACTCTTACTTTGACACTGTGTCTGTATGTGATGTCCATACCAGATAAAGAAGTGGAAAGTGGCATAGAATAGTTGGGAAAATTTTTAACAACTTGTTTCTATTATAGTAAAGTATGACTTCAGATAGAATAAAATAGCGGAAAAGAATACGTGTGGTTCACCCTGACTAGTTTGTTGAGAATCAATAACTAATCCCAAAATTTTTAACACTAAAGCTTGGTTATTGTTGTTATTTCTATCGTAGTCCAAGTAACTCCTATATGAAAATGCTCGAGTTGCCTAAATCAAAGCTGCCCTTGATGTGTACTAGATTTTGATGCCAGAAAAATAAAACAAAAACAACTATTTTATATAGAAAGACAGTCCCTAGATAGTAGCCTTTATGTGGACAAATTTTTGTTCAAGGAAACAAATGATACAAGTAAGGGCAAGTTGGAAAGGTATCTAGTCTACCAAAGCAATTCTGAGAACTGTTATTACACCCCACCTAAGATTAAACTGCAAAGCATAGATGTGGATGCCAAAATTTTATTAAGGACTAGAACAGAACCAGTTTAAGTTTTTGAATTTATTATCTGTAAAGAACAATATTGTAACTTTTTCTTTACTTGTAGGGCTATACTGTTCGATCAAAGTATGATTAATATAAAGCCTATATGGTAAGTTGGTAACTATAGATGAAATTTTTAGAACCCCACTTCCTCCAGACTTTGTTGCACCTAGATTGTAAATACAGCAAGAAGATTCTTAAAGTTAGCCTCACGATTTTGTAAAACACAAGCAAGAAGATATCTCATAGTTAGCCTCCACCACCATAAAGTTGGAGAATGCATGAGATCATATTACGGAAAGATTGTTAATAGTAACAAGCAACAACAGCACAACAACAACATTGAGGTCACCATTGGTGAATTAGAATGATATTCTATTGGACATTTTATTGAGGTCACAATTGGACTTGCCGGGATTGCTGTTGGCCTCTTCCTCCTCATCCTCGTCTTTGTTATTGGCTGTGACTGCATTGGTGGCCAGCAGAGAAAGGTATACCTGCATTGGATCCTTAAATTTTTTGCATAATTTTTTTCTCTGCTTCTCAATGACATGCTAATCAATCAAAGATGCTTACACTAATCATGTACAAGGTCATCCTAGAAAGTGGACATGTAGACCCCTAATTAAGATATGAATCTGTCATCTCATATCTAGTAATAGGTTTTATATCTTGTTGATGTGAGAAAGGAAGCTTAATAAATGGAGCTGAGTGGCATCAAATGGGCTTTATAAAAAGTAGTGTGTATGGGATAGCTTCCACAGACGCTGAAGCTTCATAATCCATTAGCTATTCAAATAAGCACACCCCAATCTTCGATGTAACATTTTCAGTGTATCATCACATTTGACATTTGCGCTTTAAAGGTAGCACATTGGTTTGCAAATTAAAGTAAAAGAAATATCAAAGCCACTTTAATAAAGATTTGAATGATTCAAGGAAAATCTGGTGATGCAATACTATAGATAGACATCTTTTTGAGAGGAAATTTTGTTTGTTCCTCTTCCATGAATTACAAGTGGAGGACCCAACTTCTCCTAGAATTTTTATTTTTAAAAGCATTATTAAGAAAATATAAGTTATGCTCCTTCACTGTGTTGAAATTGACATGTCAAAACATAACTAAAAGTTTCTTAATAATTATCTTAATAAGTCAACAGAACTTGTCTGTATTTCCTACTCTCCTTATGTATAATTAACTCTATCTGACTCCTAATTCCATCCATGACAAGAATCTAGAATATTATATTGTATCTTCGCGCTTGAAAAAACGTTCTGTCTTGATCTATGAGTCTATAAGATATTTTATGTTATCCAAGTAAATGGACTTCTGAAATATATGTGAATGACTCTTCATGACTATGACTAGAATTTCTTATATTGCCTCTGTTCTTACCAGCTTAAAGTTAAGATTTTATTTTATTTATTTTACTTTTTACTTTTGTTATTCTGTATTCATCTTTTGGGATATATCAGTATGCATTTATCTTATCATGTCATATTTCTTGTGCATTGCACTCAACACAGCAGGTCAAATACTCAAATAAATCGAAGTAGAACCCTTTTACCAAAGAAAATTTTCCTTTGGAAAATATTGCTTTTTTGCTTGTTTCTTTCATATTGCACCTCAGGTTGATGCCTTTAATCCTTTCCTTCACTTTCTTGCATGAGTACCCTACCATCACGATTACCGACACTTATATTCCTGGCCCTGCAGTTTGCACAATTGGCACTATTCTTAAGTTTGATTCGGCAATTGTAAAATGAATCATGCTTCAAAAAGCAATAAGAGTAGTGCACCATTTTATTTGATCAAAGCACTTCCCTGACCATGTGATATCAGCCAAACATTGTCTTTTTTATTTTTGGTACCAAGTCAAGTAAATGTAACTTTTTACCAGTGGAGAATTGGTCATGATTCAATAAGATGATCCAGATGATATGGCTAAAAGTGACCAGGGAAGATTCCATCTGTGATGACATTGATGATGATGGACCATCCTCCCCATAAGACAGCATTATCAAATGTTTAGAAGCATGGAAACAGTCAGCCCTACATCGGCTCAAAAAAGTACTATATATAGAAGATGAATGAGTGGTTTTGTTTTAAAATCTAATAAATACTCACCCAAGCGTTTTGGATATCATTTCGGCTGTTTCAATGCTCAAAGGCTCCATGGCAGGATGGTCCATAATTATGCTCCCTAGAGAGATGAAAGCACTCTTCTGAAAGAATTTCAATTAGAGTCAGAAAGCTTTGAAGCATCAACCAATAATAACCTATACTCCTTGTTTTCAGCCACAAATTAAATGGTACAAGTAGAGTTCCCCAAAAAATAAAGCTAATGTGCTTAGCATCAACCAAAGTTTGTTGGTACCATTTTATTCAAGCACAAAATAAGCCTTGTTATTATAAGTTACAACAACTGAGGGTGGTGTTATTTTCACTGCCTTTTTTTTAGATTTGTTCAAAACTTATTATCATGATGAAACAAATGTGACAAAATTAACACTTACCACATTAAAAAGTAAATGCTATAACTATATTGACTTTATAATTAAAATAGTCATTTAAGGTTTACAATTTACAAATAGATTAATGTTATAGGGACATAATTTTTTTTAATAACTTGTTAAAATGGTAAACCATTATTGGAATGATATCGTTTTTATATGGATCAAACACTAACACAACTTTTTATTATGCATTAATCATAATATGTCACTTCAACAACTATAATTTATTTATTTTGTAGCATTAGACTTATTTTGAATAATATCTAATTAAATATATCCTTACTTTACAGTTAAAAGTTAAAACCAACTTCAAACAAATTATCCAATAACAACGTTATAAATAAAAAAGATGAGTAAATTTTAAATACGTAAATATTAATGCATTTTTTTAAGAAAAATGTAATTGCTTAATTTTGATTTTATTTTTTGAGAAGAAGGGAAAGAAGATTGCTTTATAATCAAGTGTGAATTAATTCTCATCAATATATATATAAAAGCAGAAACCTTTGACTGAGGTTCTGCCAAGTGTCATATAAACTAATGTGGCACTGACATGGTTGCCACATCAGCCATTAATTTTAACCGGTCACCATTAATTTTATAAAATAATTAAAATAAATAAATAAATAAAATAACCCTTCAGCGCCGGCCCTCCCCAAACCCGTTCGTTTTCATGCCTGGGAGAGTCAACGGCCACTACATCATCGACCACTGCTCCAGCGATGGCCGATCGATCACGTTGCCGCCTGAACCACGGTGGTGGATCTGCCTGGGAGAGTCAACGGCTCCAGCGATGGTCGATCGATCACGTCGCCGTCTGAACCACGATCACGTACTCCTGCGATCACAACCATCCTTGGCCGGTTTCTAGAAACAACCATAACAACAACCATAATAACAACCACCACTCACCGGTCAAGGCCGACACCAAACCCGAAATCCTCAATGTTAAGCACGACCCGAAACCCGTACCCGAGGAGACTTTCGCGGATCTAGGCAACAACGAGTCTTCGTTGATCATCTCCACAAACGACGAGTTCAGGTGGTTCAGGCAGGGAACGGTAGTTCTTGGAGCCGAGTGTGTACGCCAGGGGCCAGGCAGGGCCAGGGTAGTGTTTTTTTTTTTAATTATATTTTAAAGATTTTGTTAGATTAATGCTGAGATACTAATTGGGTATTTTAATTTCTGATGTGTTAGTATGCAGTGCTTTGTAAGACAAACTCATTTACATGATTCACCGGTAACAACGTTTGGCTTTTCTA
Organism: Fagus sylvatica; assembly: GCA_907173295.1. Lineage (NCBI taxonomy): Eukaryota > Viridiplantae > Streptophyta > Magnoliopsida > Fagales > Fagaceae > Fagus > Fagus sylvatica. Next base: position 36,842,154 of record OU015769.1, read on the forward strand.
ATTTTTTTTTGGGTAGTTATCATATTTTCTTCAACTGTCATTACTTTATTGTGCATTTCAACTTTCTCTTTTTTCCCTGGCGAAGCAATAACAGTGACAAGCAGAATTACTGAAGAAATTTCAAAGGTTAGAAAAATCTTTCTTTTTCTTCAGTTTTGTTTTTCCTTTTGTTTTCCTGTTTTACGTTTCTATCTCCATCCACTACCACTAGGCTTTTCCTAATATGTTTCATATATTGTTGTATTGGCATTGTGCTATTGAGAGGAATAATGTTTGTCTCTTAAGATCATGAGAAATGGAATGGAAATAGTTGGATTATAACCAATGAATCTCCAAAAGTCATCATACAAGCCTAAGAAGTCCTGTAAAATTTACCACTTCAACTAGACCATCTCCCTGCATAAGTCCCTCAATCTCTCTTAGGTCTTTAGCAAATGGTGCTGCTGAAGGATCAAGTTCTTTCCTCTCTTTTGTAACGAGGCCCTGCATCCAAAGCATTTCTTTTTCAAATACAGAAGAAAAATTCCAACATATATAAAGTAAATAATGAAGACAATAATATCATTATTAGTTTTAACATGAATTTGCAGGTCATATAATTGACCACATGCACCCTGTAGCATATTTTAAACAGCATAGTCATAAAAATTAAATATTACAAGCAAGATGCATAGATTGTAGTGAAAAAGTGTAGAACTATACATCTTTATGAAGTAGGAAAAACTGTTTTCTTGCTGCTGTTTCATTGTTTCCTGACATGAGACACTCAACACTGAACCTAACTTCAAAACAACCAGTGTATAAGTTTGTGAACAAAATTAAGTAAACAAAGTACACATGCATATTTGCATCTAAAACCATGTAAGCAACAGGCTAAACTAACTGATTACATTTAAAAAAAGTTAGAGAAAAAACCTTTGTTGAGATAAGTTTCCACAATTAGTTTCAAATGCTCAATTGGGTTTTACTGTTCTATAGGCCTTATGCTCTAGGAGGATCAGTTTCACCATAGGCAATCAGAAAGATTAATAAGACCACCATGACATGCTATATAACATGAAACACTGGAACAAACACGGACTCTATGAACTCAACTCAAATAGGCTTTGGAAAATTCAGCCTAGCACTTCAAAGAATACATAGTAGCTCAGCTGGATCATACTTTATTTGTTTGTCAAGCCCTTCAGGTTCTTACATTAATAAAAGAGTTCATAAACGAATAACCAATAGAAAAAGTAAGTTATATAATCTTCACTATCTAAGCACATATAACTATTGCTCATATAGTTCTTACCAAACACATTTCATTCAATTTATATATGGCAAATTTTGCTCAAATGTGCATTTCTTTACTTATTATCTTATATTTTAGTTAATTTTATTATTAATTATTTAAATGAAAAAATATTACTATTCTCTGTTATTTGATTGAATAGGACTTAAGTCTTTTTCCTTATTTTCAAACTGCAAGCAGGTGCTATACTATTTTTATTGAGCAATGATGGCAATGTCTTACACCCATCTAAGCCAAATCTCACCGGACAAAGACAATTGGACAATTATGGTAAGAGTTGTTCGTATGTGGGATGCAATCAACACAAAGACAAATGAGTTTATAAGCCTTGATATGATATTAATCGACGAAGAAGTAAGTATATAACAATAATACAATTATTATTATTTTCTTTTATTATGTTTTAAAATGTTCACACCGACTACCATTTTCTATGTGTATTATCTGATGATCTATGAAGAGTTTTTTCACCAACACTACATGGACAATAAATTGACATTCTTATTCTTATTAGGGAACCCCGATCCATGCAACTGTTCGGCAAAATCAGGCAGTACGTTTTAGACCACAACTACTTGAGAGTCATGTTTATACAATCAAGAATTTCAGAGTGGATGCTACTAAAGGAGAATTTCGGGCGGTAAGAAATGATTTCAGAATTTTCTTCATGACCATTACAACAATCATTGAGTACAAGGAAAATATTGCTTCCATCCAACAATACTACTTTGATTTTGCGGACTATGAAGGAATAGCAAGTCGAAGTTATAACTTCACATATTTAACAGGTACTAAATCTTTCTTAAGAAAAAATCACAATTCTTCCATCATAGTTGCTTCCTACTTTAATGTTGCAAAATACACTAACTATATAAATGCACATAAACAGATGTTGTTGGAAGGTTGACAGCAGTTGGAAATGTTGAGGATGTTCAAGTTAATGGCACTAAAAAAATTGTGCGAAACCTACAACTTCTTTTAAAAGAGTAAGAAAAACTACAAATATTATTATAATACAACTATAATTATATATTGACATTTACAAATGATTTATACAATAAATATTGCATACTAACAAGAATAACTGCCAATTATTTTGCATCTACCAGGGGAAAGGAAATTAGGCTGTCACTATGGGGAACAACAGTATGGAAAATTGATGAAGATTTATACAAGAACAATCCAGGACCTTTTGTATTGGTTGTCACTTCAACTATTGTGAAGACTTTTAATGGTAAACATAACTAAATGATGTATTAAACTATGCTACTCTATACAATTTCCAAATCATTATATTCTTTTCTAATCAAATCAATATGTTTTTTTTTTTTTTTTTTTTTTTTTTTTTTTTAAATTTAAATATTGCACATATAATTTTCTATGCAGGCCAATTCTGTTTATCATCAACAAGCGGAACAAAAATATATGTAAATCTAGAAATTCCAGAGGTTGCTGAATTAATAGCCAGGTATGTATTTTGTAATTTGTAAGAAAAACATATAAATAATAAGTACACAGAAGTTATCTAAACAATATTGTTAAATTTATTAGAAATGACCAAATACAAGATTCAGTCCAAGAAATACCAACCAAGCGTGCAAAAAATATACCAGAGGAGGACTCATCTACAAAGACTATGAAGACAATAGCTGAGATCAAAGGCATTGAATGGGATCCTGAAAAAAAGGTTTGTTCATTATTTCATTATATATATATATATTATTAAAAAATATTAAAACAATTCGTCCAACATATTAACTGAAGAGTTCATCACAGGAAGTGTACTGCAACTGTATTGCAACCATAGATAACATTGATACAAAATTTGGATGGTATTATATTTCATGTGTGCGTTGTGGAAAGAAAGTGAAACCGCAGTCTGGATCTTTCTTGGTGTGCAAAATGCCAAACTGAAACAAAAGACCCAATCCCAAGGTAAGATAACATACACTAAAAGTCGCATAGATTTCTTTACATTTTTAGTTAATGCGTACCATATTCATCTCACAACAACTACCTTGAATTGAAAAAAAAAAAAAAATCAGATACAAGATTAAAATAGAAGTTTCAGATGCTACGGACAAAACAACTTTCGTCATCTTTGATCGCGATGCTGAGAAGATTCTAAACAAATCTGCAAAAAATCTTGCTGAAAATCAAGAGGTACTCATCAAATAAGTCATATAAATATTGTGAACTATTGATCATGATATAAAATTAATTGTTGATATGCAGATTGATATTGGAGAAGACATGCCAAAGAATCTGAAAAAACTTCTACAAAGAAGATACATCTTCCAACTCCTTTTGAATGAATTCAATCTAAAGGATGGATTTGAAAATTACACAGTTGCAAAGATATTTGAAGAGCATTTACATGACACAAAGGTATGTCAAAACAAAACCATACACAAAATAATAAATAATTATAATAAATGCACAACAAAAAGAAGCAGGTTAGGCAATAAATCATCATGTTAAAATGGTAAATTTAAATTTTATTTTCCTTTTCCTTTCCCTTTTATAAATCCCCTTTTCCTTTTGGATCGATTTTATCTTCATTAGTTTGCCTATTCTTAATCTGTGGTTCATTTAAAAAATGCAAATTCCCATGTGACATTGTGAATCTTAAGATTGTATTATGCTTTTGAAGATTTGATTGTTTTTAAAGTAAGGGGAATGGCTGTGTATGTTGTTATATACACCTAAATGCAGCCAGTTTTCGGCCTGCAAACCCACGAAACAATTGCACCATCAAAAAGGTTCAAAGCCCTTGGCTAGATTGCCAATCATAGTGCAAAAAAGACACTTAAAAGTCTTAGTTCATCCCATGGATAGCTACAACTTTGACTTCCAAACTTAATTTGATGCATTTGTTTTTTCACGATTTCTTGCATTAATCATGGAGTAGTTGAAAAGCTAATTAATGCTCAAAAACCTGAAAATGAATTAGTTGCAACGGGTAAAATGTGCTCATTGAACATCTATTTTCAAAAATCAAATTTGGTCTGGTCTGTTCTGCTTTTGTGTATTTAATTTTCCGGTGACATTTGTTATGCTTAATTCCAGAAGAATAACTCCTTTCTGGCTCGAAGTAAGGCTAAATGGAGATGAACACTAAATGCAGATATTGGATATCTATATTGGAAGCTTCAAGATAAAATATTTCAAAGTATTTCGTTTTCTTCATAAACATAGTTGTGGTTAAACAAAAATATCTATTTGGTAGAGATTTTCTTTCCAATATTAGACTATTTCTTTTTGTTACAATGTATCATATTCTTTTTTGAAATATTTGAGCACTTTGGTGTAGGTTGAATATCTATGTAACAAGTCATCTGGAAGTCAAACTTTACAACAATCCACTCAAGGATCTTCCAGCCTCAGCTCATTAATCATAATCACTGATGATGCACATGAAGGACAAAAATATGGCAGCTTGAATAAGCATCTAGGAGAGAAGGAACCTATGGATGAAACTCCAATCATAAATTCGGCCACAACCATTGAAGATGTAGAAACATATGATGATGACGTACCAATCAAGAAGATTTCCAAACGTCGCAAGGCAACAAAACACAATACATTCAAGAAACAAAAGGGATGAAGATGCAAATACATGACTATTTATGTTTAATATATTAGACAATTTATGTTTACTTTGTGTTTACTTTGGAAGACATACTAGACTGTTTATATTAAATATTGACATAATTTGCTATTTTAAATAATATTCCTCAATTGTTCAATTAAGTGTTAAATAATTTGCTAAATTGTATTTGAAACATTCATTCAAATTACATATGATATCAAGCATTCATTACATAACTTTCTTTATTATACTACAACTTACGATATAAACCGCGCATCGCGCGGGTACCCTACTAGTTATTTATCAATTCTCCAACTAAAAGCTCACTGTATTAATTCCCTATATTATCATTATTTGAACAAACATTGTATCAGCTTTAGGATCTATATTGACAGATTTGAAAAAATAAAAATAAAATGTCATATATTTAATACACACTTCAAATGAAAGCATATTTGTTGATATTCCCAATACAAAACAGCTTTATGCAACTGGATCAATTATCAATAGAACACAAACATACAAACATATTTAAAGTAAATATTGTTGCAAATCATGGTGTTGTGTTTATAACCTTACACCATCTAAATGTAAACATCAATGTCTACAAATTGTGGTTATCAACCTTCATAAATATCTACAATTTATTTACGGACAGTGTCCATTGATAATGTGCATATATCACGACTAAATACTTTACTGTCAAAAGTTGGTGAGTAGGAGTGTAGGACTGCCATATCCCAAAGAAGAAAATATAAGAAAATCATTCACTGAACTTTTTGACGAAGCCACGAAGGAGATTGTACTAGCATGCCTATGCTCAACGGAACATTAAAGAGATTTCATTGATCTCTTTTGGTAGTTTCATGCTCTACAGTCCAAGTAAAAAGTTAGTTAGATTCTTTTTTTTCGGACCATAAGGAATTACCATGAAAGTAGAAACAAGAACAACTATTGCATGAGACCATTTAAAAAATATATATATAAAAGAACCTTCCGTAAAGTTGTGGCTCTAAAAAGGTGAAAGATTCAGTCTAACATTTGATCCTTCGTAAGAATCGAAAAATCTAATTGTACAATTAAGAGTTTAAGATCACTTATAAAATAAAATAAAAGACGTTGTCCATGCTTGTGTTCATGAAAAAATAATTGGAAACAAAAGAAATAAACCTTAATGGCCAATTCGTAACACTTAGTATGGTCTTCAATCATTTTATGAGATAATTGTCATTGGTAAATTTATTATTTAATCAAATCAAAATTTAAAATATCTAGAAGTACGTACCTTAAACTTGGATTCTACTAACTCCACCTCTCCGGATACCAGAATCAAGAAAAGCAATTTTTATCAGATGTAATTCCTTGGTAACTTCCTCCATCTTCATTCTTTCTTTTGGCAACTCCATTGAACAGGCAAGTCCAGTTTCAAGGATTGAGACTAAGCACTTGTGCATATTGGCATCCATTTGGCACAGGTTAGCAATACCTTGAGCTTCTTCGTCTACTTGAATTTCGTGTTCATTATTGTCTTCTCTAGCTGCCACTATTGCTATTGGTGCTTCCTCAACTTCTCTTGGTAGAAGGATTGGGTCCACAATTTGAACAACTCTTTCTGGCAGTGCCATCTTAGCAAAATTGTGGAGATTGAGACCATCTTTAAACATTTCATCAGTGGGTCTCTTTCCTAGGAACATCTCTAGTAGTAATATTCCATAACTATACACGTCCCCCTCTATTGATGCCTCACTACCCATGCCATACTCTACAATTTATGATATGTAAGGAAATTTTGCAGTTTTTTGTCTAAAAAGATGTTCATCAAAAAATCATAAAGAAATTGATCACCTAAGAACAGGAAGGTAGAAGCAATCATTTCAGTTTTTCAAGTTAGTAGCATTGATCATTTGTACATTAGAATAATACATTAGGGCTGTTGGAAGGAGGCAATACTTATGACTTATATGTAGCACGGAAAACATGGTTAATGGTTAGGATTAGGATAATATAATCAAATTAGATTTTGTAATTGGTATGGACTTGTTGGATACATTAGGTACGAATGCCTTGGTGGCACCCATGTTCAACTAAAATCATGGTTCCTGGAGGGAAAACTATTCGGAAGCAATTGCATTAGGACTAGGGGGTGAGGAAACGACGAGAGCGTGTCCATCCGTAGTTCGGATCTAACCGAATAACCCAATCTGCTCGGACGTAACCAAACTAATCCAATCTGTTCGGATATAACCAAATGAGTAGTATCACCCATCAGATACGGAACTTTTGTTCGGTATTAGTTGATTGAATTTCTGTCCGACCAACCCGGAATTATCTATAATTACTGTGGAGCCCAGCATTAATTGTCTTAAATATCTAGGCAGGGATCATTAAATGAGCCACTTGAATTAATTTACAATTGGCAGGCCTTGAACTAACTTCTACTTTAAACTCCATGAATGCACAAAATATTTGATTAAAGAAGTATTGAACACGTCTTGTGCTCTGACCCTGAACCGGCATTAATGGTAAAATGATAACAAAAACTAAAAAAGGATGGCAGAACCCACGTGGGGGAAGAGGTAAACTTGATTAGGAAGCTTAAATATCCCTGGATTCTGACAAAAGAAGAAATTATGGGGAAGTGGGTTTTGGCAAATATCATGAAATATCCCAAGAAGGGAAGGAATATAAATAGAAGGAGTATCCAGAATTAAAAGGTACGTGCTCTTATACTCAAAAAAGATAGAGTTCAACGTAAAAGTTTTCTTGACTACTTTTTACCCAGTGAACTGACAAAAGCATCGGAGAGCATAAGGCCAACCCCCACTGGGTTGACCAAGGTTCTAACCATTATCTCTTGCTACATTGCTGTTTCGTGTTGCAGGAGACAGGAACTATGTTCGGACGAACTTCAAAAGCATTCGGATTCAATCTTCTGGTCAGCTTTTCTCGTTTGGTATAATTTTAGTTCCTCCAGTTCCTATTACTATCCATTACTTTGATGTCTGCTGACAACTTCTTCAATATAGGACACATGAATAAATGTCACGAAACTTAGCACAGATCTGTTTTGAGACCAGCTCTACCATGTTTGATAACAAAATGGCAAGCTATTATCAGTCATCACAAATAGATAGTGTTGGGGAAATAAATGCCTAAAAAACGAAAGACTTAGTCAATGGATAGTCAGCAATGTCTCAACTAATCAAAGTTATTCAAGGCTTAAACGATCAAAAAAAATTTATCAAGGCTTCAATCATGTTTAATGCTTTTGTTTGCTTTAAATTCTTCAATTAAAAGAGAATTGTACATTGAGTAGCTAGGTGTGCTTCTATGTGTGCAAGTTAATAAAGGGAGAGAGAGAGAGAGTCAATATCAGTATCTTCTCTTGATAGTAAGGTAATTGCCAAAAACAGCATTGTTAAGTTTAGAGAGAGAAGCACAGACAGACAGAGAGAATAAACTATATATTGTGTATTCTGATTAAACATGTACAGCTAAAAGAATATATATAGTCCTTAAACTAGGGACAGTATAGTAAATACAGAGTAAACCCTAGTAAACCCTAGGAAACCCTATATACATATGTTAACATCCCCCCTTAAACTCAAGGTGGTCTGACAGAAGCCATCTTGAGTTTGGAAACAAGATCACGAAAACGACTAGGAGGAAAAGTCTTCGTAAAGATGTCAGCAGTCTGATCAGAAGAGCTAACTGGAAGAAGATGTAGGATGCCAGCAAACAGATGATGACGCACAAGATGACAATCAATCTCAATATGCTTGCTGCGCTCATGGAAAACATCATTATGCGCAATCTGAATAGCACTACGGTTGTCACAATGTATGATAGTCGGTGAAGAATGTGTAAGACCCATATCTTCCAACAGCCAATGAAGAGCAAGAAGTTCAGAAGTAGTATCAGCCAGAGCACGGTACTCTGCCTCAGTGCTAGAGCGAGACACAATATGTTGTTTCTTACTGCGCCAAGAAATAAGAGAGTCTCCCAAAAAGAAACAAAATCCAGTAGTAGAGCGGCGGTCAGTAGGATCCCCAGCCCAATCAGCATCAGAATAAGCACAGAGGTCAAGGGTGGAGTGAGCAGAGAAGTGAAGTCCGTGAAACATAGTACCCTTGATATAGCGAAAAATGTGAATCACTGCAGCATAGTGTGTAGAATGGGGAGCAGATAAGAATTGACTCACCAAATGAACAGCATGAGCAATATCAGGGCGGGTTACAGTGAGATAGACTAAGCTGCCAACAAGCTGACGATAGAGAGTGGCATCACTGAGAGGTGTGCCATCCAAGGGAGTAAGGCGAGCATTCATCTCAAGGGGTGTAGAAACAACTTTAGTGTCAGTCAGGCCAGCACGAGATAACAAGTCAGAGGCATACTTCGCCTGAGAGAGATAGTAACCAGTGGAATCAGAAGAGACCTCAAGGCCTAGGAAGTAGCTCAGATGACCAAGATCCTTCATTTCAAATTGTTGGTGAAGAAATAGCTTGAAATCAGAAATGCCAGAGTGATCATCCCCAATAATGATCATGTCATTAACATATAGTAGAAGAAGAATCATACCCTTATCAGATCGGCAGAAAAATAATGTTGTATCATGAGAACTGAATGAGAAGCCAAACTGATGTACAATACTGCTAAACTTGGCAAACCAGGCTCGAGGAGCTTGCTTAAGACCATAAAGAGCACGACGAAGGAGGCAAACTTTGTCAGGACAGTCTGAATAACCTGGAGGTGCCTGCATATAGACTTCTTCAGTGAGATCACCATTTAAAAAAGCATTCTTAACATCCATCTGAAAAAGAGGCCACTGATAAACTGCAGTAATAGAAAGAAGACTGCGAACATAGGTAATACAAGCAACATGAGCAAAAGTCTCCTCATAGTCAATCCCATATTCTTGAGCATATCCCTTGGCAACAAGACGAGCCTTATACCGTTCAATAGAGCCATCAGATTTGGTCTTGATCTTGTAGACCCATTTGCAGCCAATGGCAGATTTACCATGAGGCAAATCAACCAAGTCCCAAGTATGAGTCTTTTCCAAAGCCTGAAGTTCCTCTGTCATTGCTTGCTGCCAAAGAGGGTTAGTACAGGCCTCACGATAGGTGTGAGGCTCATGAAGGGAAAGTACAGCTGAAAAACAAGAATAATCACGCAAATGAGCAGGAGGTGCTCTTACCCGGTCAGAGCGACGAAGGGGGAGGAGATGAGTCTGATCAGTGACACGATCCACGGGCGGTGCAGGTTCTTGGGGCGAAGCCAGAGAGTCAGCAGGAGGAGCAGCAAGAGGGAGGTCAGGAGTCTGATCAAGGACAGGATCCACAGCTAGTGGAGGTGCTAGAGGAGAAACCGGAGAATCAACAGGAGATATAGGAAACAAAGGCAGTGATGGATTAGTAAAAAAGGAAGGGGTGGAGCAAGTTGTAAACTTGGAAAGGGAATTAAACATGGTATGTTCCCAGAAAACAACATGACGAGAAATGCGAAGACGTTGAGAGATAAGGTCCCAACAACGATAACCTTTGTGTTCAATCCCATACCCAAGAAAACAACATAGACAAGATCGAGGTTCTAATTTGGAATGTTCGTGTGGCTGAAGTAAAACAAAGCATGCACAGCCAAAGACACGAAGAGAAGAATAGGAAGCTGGAGTACCATAGAGACGTTCAAAGGGAGTCACATTTTGGAGAGCTAAGGATGGAAGACGGTTGATGGTGTAGACAGCAGTGAGAGCGGCTTCCCCCCAAAAACGTTCAGGACATGAAGCAGAAATAAGGAAAGCCCTAACAGAGTCAAGAATGTGGCGGTGTTTGCGTTCAGCCCTACCATTTTGCTGAGAGGTTCCTGCACAAGAACGTTGAATAATAGTGCCTTGTGTGTGAATGAAATCAAGAAATTGAGAGTCTCTATATTCCATGGCATTATCAGTGCGAAAGATTTTAATGGTTTTTGAAAACTGGGTGGAGATCATTTGGGCAAAAGTGCGATAGATTTGAGATAATTCAGAGCGATTGTGCATAAGGTAGATCCATGTATATCGAGAGAAATCATCAACAAATATGACAAAGTATTTAGATCCACCTACAGTAGCAGTGGGGCTAGGTCCCCAAATATCAGAGTGAATCAAGTCAAAAGAGGCATGAGAAAAAGAGTCACTATTATTAAAAGATAAAGCGGGTTGTTTGGCCAACTGACAAGATACACAGTCAACTGAATCATGTTTGACTTGACCCAAAAAACCACTAGAAATTAAAGTGCGAAGTTTTTGAACTGACACATGACCTAAACATAAATGCCAAAGACTTAAAGGAAAAACAGAAGCAGTATGAGCAACATGAGACGGAGGGGGTGTCGATGTGGTAGGTAGGTGAAGTGAAGTGAGCTCGAACATCCGTCCCACTCTACGGCCTGTCCCAAGAACCTGATTCGTCCGAGGATCCTGCACACGACAACCAGAAGAACCAAACCACAAGTCAAAACCAAGTTCACATAATTGACCAACAGAGATGAGATTGAGAGTGAGGTTGGGAATAAGATATGTGTCAGATAGAGATAGTGTAGAGGTGGAAACAGAACCAGTATGACTAGCAGCAAGGTGCGAGCCATTAGCAGTTTGAATAAGAGGAGCATGAGTAGTAGGAATAATAGAAGAAAATAGCTGAGAATCAGGAGACATATGATTACAACAGGCAGAATCAAAATACCAAGTATTACCTGAGACAGCAGAGGAAACCTTATCAGAGGAGGACAAAAATTGTTTGACCATGGTAAAGACCATTGGTCCTAACTCACTAACCGGGATAGATGAGAGAGAGGGATCAGAGGGTGAGTCTTCAGCAGCAGCAGCAACAGATTGATTAACAGGCCTTGGAAGAATGCCTGATTGACCTGGCTTGGGAGGCTTGGTAGGGCAATTGTAGACAATGTGACCAATCTTGTGACAATATCGACATTGGATGGTCAGGCATTCAGCCAAAAGATATCCCTGCTTATGACAGTTCTTGCAATATTTCGGACCATTCCTAGATGAGGAAGAGCTTGAAGGACGTGCAGTAGTAGCAAGGACCGCATCAGGATGATGGGGTTGAAGAGTGCGAAGACGGGTCTCATGAGAGAGAAGCTGACTCATAGCAAATTCCAGAGTAGGGAGAGGGACCTGCTGAAGCAAAGTAGCACGAACTGGTTCAAACTCAGAAGTCAAGGCCATCAGGAACTGGATAAGATGAAACTGATCTCGTTTGGTAGCTAAGATTGCTGCATCTGCAGGATCCTTGACAATATGGGTAGACTGCTCCATCTGATCCCAAATAGTAGCCATGTCCACTACAGAAGCTGAATACATGGCTGTAGCTGAAGCTGTAAAGGAAGCATTGTGGTTAAAGGGGCTAGTCAAAGAGCTTGGTTTGAATCAAGGTGGAGTTCAGATGCATTGTGACAGTCAGAGTGCCATTTACTTGGCAAAGAATCAGGTTTATCATGCTAGGACGAAACACATCGATGTTAGGTTCCACAAGATAAGAGAGTTGATTGTTACAGGAGATATTGTCTTTGGAGAAAGTGCACACTTCAGAGAATGTAGCTGATATGTTGACGAAGCCGGTTACCACAGCCAAGTTCAAGCATTGCTTGGACTTGGTCAATGTTAGCAGCTTATGATAGCCCTTTGGGGCCAAGGTGGCGGCGATGGAGGAGTTCGTTCGTGAGGCTTGACCAATTCAAGTCAAGGTGGAGATTTGTTGAGTCGGTGACCTTAATTGGTCAAATAAAATAATTGACTTTATGTCAAGTCCTTGTTTTGGTAGGATTCAGCAAAACCCCTTGCTATATATATAAGGCTTTAGGTCTTATTTGTGTGCCACAATATAGAATAATTAGAGAAGGGTTTTTCTCTAGGTTTATTCTTGGTGAGAGAGAGGTTAGGGTGTAATTGGGGTTTGGGTTCTTTGAGAGAGTCCAGGTGCCACTATTGTAATCTCCCTATTTTCTTAGTGAAGCTTTCTCCTTGTCGTCGCCGGTGGATGTAGGCATATTGTCGAACCACGTAAATTCTTGTGTTCTTTATTTGTGTGTTTGATCTCCTTTTCTCTTCTTTAATCTTGCGCAAACAGTTAATTTTCATAACATAAACATTTGGAAGGAGGTCTATTGTTGAAACCATAGAAGATGATTTCCTTTTTGATTTCTTCTTCCAATAAAGAACAAGAAAGGATGTAAACAAAAAGAAAAATAGAACTATGGAAATAATTACAATTACTAGCTTGAAGCCAATGGAGTTTCTTGGTTTCATGACTTTTACGTGGCATTTCGGCAACTGCAATTTTGGTATACCACCACAAAGTTTAGTATTTCCAATCAATGATATCGCACTTGTGTTTATGAAAACCCCTCAGTTGGTACCTCACCCTCAAAATTATTGAACGAAAGATTCAAATTTTCTAAAAAAGGAAGCTTCTCTAAACCCTTTGGAATGGATCCAGACATGTTATTTTGTGAAACATCTAGACGTCGAAGACCTTTCAAAGAAGCCATAGATGATGGTATGGCTCCTTCGAAGGAATTCCCTTGTAGATAAAGATGTTCCAAGATCAAACAATCTCCAATAGATGTAGGAATTTCACCAGACAAATTATTGTTGGAGACATGCAGTTCGTTGATATTTTTCAGAATACCTGCTTCGAATGGTAGTTTGCCAGTGAACCGGTTGTGCGATAAATTGAGGAGTACTAGTTGAAGGGAAGAAGGACCAATAAGCTGCTGGTGGTATGGATCCATTAAGGTTATTTTGTGAAATGTCCAAGAGCTGCAACTTTTGACAGTTTACAATACTTGGAGGTATGGTTCCTTCAAATTTGTTTTCATCTAAATCGAGTTGGAACAATTGAGTAAGGTTGCCTATGGAGGTTGGTATTTCTCCAGACAATCTGTTTCCACTTAAACCCAATACTTGGATCTTTTCAAACCTCCCGAAACTAGTGGGAATAACACCTGTGAAGTGATTATAATGCATGCCCAAGGCAATCAACTTGGCAAGATTCTCTAATGATGCAGGAATAGTTCCAGATATATCATTGACTCCTAAAAACAATTCAGTGAGTTGGTTTGACAAGTTGGCTATAGAATTGGGCAGAACACCTCCAAATTAGTTTGAATTTAAATCCACCATGTCCAGTTTGGTACAGCTTGTCAAAGATGTTAAGAAATCCAAGCCCCTTCCTAGTTTATTGTCACTTAAATCCAGCCAATCGGGCAGATTTCCCAAATTAATTGGAACTGGTCCAAAAAAGTTGTTCTCACTTAGATCAAGTGCATAAAGCTGAGATGCATTACAGAATGAAATAGGGATTTGTCCAGAGAATTCATTTCTACCGAACAAAAATTTTTGGAGATTAGGAAGAGTGAAGCCTATGCTAGCTGGAAGTGTGCCATTAAGCTTATTTTCTGCTACTGAAATGATTTGAAGAGATGATATATTTCTAAAGCAATGAAGGCATCGTACCTGACAATTTATTGGTACCAATTGAGAAACGTAATAAGCTTTTTAAATCACCTATGGATTCCAGAATATTACCCACCAAATTATTGTACTTTACAACGAAATACATGAGCGAAGAAAGATTTCCTAGAGAAGGTGGGATACCTCCTGACAAATTGTTCGTGGAAAGCTGAAGTACTTCGAGTTTCACTAAAGAGCCTAACTCACCTGGAATTTTCCCTTTAAGCTTATTCACATAAAGATTTATGAACCTGAGATTGGAGCAGTTGGACAAGCTGGATGGTATTTCTCCTTCCAACGTGTTATTGTTAAGATCAAGTACTTGCAGTCGGAACAAATTACCAACTTCATGTGGGATTTCGCCAGAGAAGCTGAGGCTTCCAATGTAAGGTGATATGGATCCACGTAATTTGTAGCCCTCCAAGGCCAAGGCTGTGACTCTTTGGTGCCTGCGACCACATTTGATTCCATGCCAGTTGCAGAAGTGTGTAGTGTCATTCCATGAGCTGAATATGTTGTATGGATCATGAGGTACGGCTTCTTTGAATTTGAGCAAAGCCAAACGATCAGTCTCGTTTGTTAGAGCAGTGGCAGTAGTCATTGTGGGTTGAAAGCAGAGGAGAGTTGCGGAAAAGAGAAGAATCATAGAACAAAATGCGCAAAAATTGGTTGTCATTTTGATTTGGAGAAGCAGGAATTAAGCTGGTGAAATATTTTGGTTGGAATTGATTAACTCCTCACAGTTGCATCATATGTACACATGCCCGCCCTGGGTAAGCCCCACAAGCCCAAGAGCTAGGGCAACCCCCCCATGGGGGCAATAAGTGAAGGAAAAAAAAAAAAAAATAGTAGACATTAAAAAAATAATAATAATTATTAGTATACAACTATACATAAAAGGAAAAATAAAAATAAAAATATTAGTCTACATATAAAAAAATTTATTAGTATACATTTTTTTTTTTTTTTTATGGGAGTGTTATGCTTTTAATAAGATACTAGTCACAAACCTGTACGATGCACAGGAAAGTTACTAAAATGAAGATCTAAAGAAATGTTGAGCTATTTTTTTTTTTTTTTGTTTGAAAGATTTATGTCATCCAAATTTTTTATGTATATAAATTAATTATTTTACTTATAAGAGAAGAAGAATATTCTTAAAGATAAATATCTAGTGGCTAACCATTACGATGCATACATCGAAATATTTAATTATATCAATTATATTTTTTTTATAGATTTTTTTTAAAATAAAAAAATAAATAACATAGTGAACTTAGAGGCCAACAAATATTAACCAAGTCATAAGAAAATCGGATTTAAGAGTTACATTTTTTTTTTTTTTTTGCTTTAGCCGAATCCTACAAAACCATCATATTAATGTCCATATGTCACCTATTTGTGTCAAGTACCATATAGCACAAAAAATATGTTGACTCAAAATGACGCTCTTAGGAACATTGTCAAACACTAAATTTGCACAAAACCATCATATTCATGTCCATATGTCACCTATTTGTGTCAACTGCCATATAGCACAAAAAATATGTAGATCAACAAACGTAATCCCAATTTTATCGTCATGATGCTCTTAGGCGCATTATTAAACACTAAATCTGCACAAAACCATTATATTAATGTCCATATGTCACCTATTTGTGTCAACTACCAAGTAATGACTAACATAAATTAAACAGGGATGGGATTTGATTTTTAGACTTCAGAGTAGTGATATGTTGCTTTAAGCAATTTTGTCACATTGTACCTAGGTCCTGGGACTAAAATTAGTTTGATACTAGTCGCAAACCCACGCTATGCGCAGAAAATGATCAATTAATTTTTTTAGTATATATATATATATAATAAATTTCTTTAGAATTTAGAAATTAAAATATCTAGTTGTAATAATTTTTTTATTTAATGAATATAACATAAGGAAAACCATTTTTTTTTCCCAAAATTAAAACAAAGACTTCAATTTCCATTACATATATATAACTTTGAGGATCAATACAGATTCCAAATTGATAGCACCTAACTTCGGCTCCGATGCTTTATACAATTCATATCACAATTCAGTTTGAGAAAATGTATATATGATTTATGGTAAAATTATTCGTAAGCCCAAAAAGAAACAAAAAAAAATCTCAGCATCACTTTTTTATTAAATTTTAATATTCAAAGTCCCTTATCATGGCAATGCTACATATTTGAAAGGACTTGATATGAATGACATTTTTCATACAACCGTTTACATTAGTGACTGAAATAAAGCAAGACATCCAACTAATTTGATACTCTATCCTTCTTCTTCTTCTTTTATTTTTTTATTTTTTATTTTTTATTTTTTATTTTTTTATCTCAAACATATAAAAAGGAGGCATATAAAATATAAAAAAAAATATTAAATGATCTTACAAAAAGAATATATGAAGGTGGCATAACACCCAAACACGGAAGAAAGTGCTAAACCCAACTTAATTAAATAACTTCAAGTGAGTCTTGTTTTTCATGAGAATTACCTGCAAAAAATGTAAAACTAAATTAAATGATTCACAATTTAATCGCAAAAACTAATGCAAGTTAGTCAATATCGATCAAGGTGTTCTATCTTATTTTAAAATATAATATTTACTTTACTGTAATTCCAATGAACACAATTTTAATATTTTTTTTTATAAAAATAATTGATTTAAACATAATTTTTTTTTCACAAAAAATGATTTGTTTCTTTGAAAGTTAGCATTCTGCAATAATGTGAAGTTCCTCTTCTTGCAAAATCTAGTGAAAGGAGATTGCTTCTACAAGATAAGATTGCCATCGAATGTTTTGAGCTCCCATGGGGAGGGAGTACATTATTTCCTGACTCACTGTAATTTGAATAATAATAAAAATAAAAAAAACTAATCCAATCTAAATGACATTTTTTTATCAAAATACATGAAGACTTTCATTCTCATCTATCATTAGTGAAAACATTTATAAACTAAAAAAAAAAACTCTTATCTCATTTGCTAGTTGGATCTAAATTTGATTCTATGTTCTTGTTGTACCTCAAACATTGTCTTTTTAAAATAATAATAATAATAATAAAAAAAACGACATATAAAATATAGAAAAATTAAATGATCTTACATGAAGGTGACAATACTACCCAAACACCAGAAGCCAACATTTATCACCAATTGATAAAAGAAAGACATATACTATGTAACCAATATCATATGTGTTAAACTATTTTAAAACTAAAACATTTTGAGTAAAGATATCCAACTGCTACATGACCATAAGCTTTAAATCCTCTCTATGTCTCTATAGGTACTCCGTAGAGAGAGAAACAAAACCATATAAATAAAAAAGCTTCAAATCCTTTAAAGGTAAGAATGATGGCTTTATGAAAGTAAGTAAACATTACTCAAGAAAATCAAAGTTGCTCTCATAACATGACAATATGTTAAAAATCCACAAACATGAATGACTAAATCACATATTCAAGGTGTGTTTAGCAAAGTGAAACAAAGCAAATGATTGTTGAGCATTTTAAGTCTGTCCACTATGATAATAACACAACAAATTACCATGTGAAAAAAAAAAAAAAAAAAAAAAAAAAAAAAAAAAAAAAAAAAAAAAAAAAAAAAAAAAAAAAGCTACTCTAAATGAAAGAGAAATCCTCCAAAGAAATTTGAATTGGTGACCTTTGTTTTCAACTAAGCACCACATTGACTGAAAACAATATCCATAAAAGGCATTAAGAATCACACAACCATCCAAACTATTTATACTTTAGCTACAAAAATTAGCATATCCAATTATTTGCACAACCATTCAACCTTTTGAAATATTAGTTTCATGATTCAGCCTATCTCATATACCTGGTTCAGCCAAAAAATCTTGTCTTGTATATGTGGGTGGGCATGCAATATGCAAAGGTGAGGTCAAATATTAAATCTAATCAAGTAAGGATCTCTGCTTTTATAAATAAAGGAGCAATGCCAGCACAAAAACCACCCAATTCTTCAACAACAAAAAATTGCAATAGAAAAAAGTACTTATGGCTGAAACACAATCTTGGAAAGGATGTCTACTTTTATTGATAAAAGAGCAATGTCAAAACCAAAATCACCTATTTTTTCAACAACAACAAAGTTACAGTAGACAAAAAGAATTTATTGGCAGAAATAGAATCCTTGAAAGCATCAATATAGGAAGAGTTAATATGTTCTTGTGATTGAGAGGCAATCTTTAAGGTGTAAATTTCCACTCCATGGTCAAAACCCCTACGCATAAGCTTGAAATTGGATAACTATCAAACTAATGGTTGGATAGAGAAATAAAAATTTGAAGCTTAAGTTATCATTATAATCTATTTGTCTCAAGCTTGGGAGGCCATATGAGATAAGCAACAACAATAAAAAAATATTAATATGAAATTGAACCATTTGCAAAGGATATATGAATAACATGGTGGATACCTGATAAACAACCTTTCCAGGGAAAGTTGATGTGCTGTGAAATAACAAAAAAACATCTATCAATTCATATGCATATCACTGTAAAAGAAAAGAAAAGAGATGAAAGGTCAGCCTAAAGATGCATAGAGAAAATTAAAGATGTTGAAACTTTTCAAGAGAGCAAGCAACGGAGGTAGCTAGTTGAGATTCACCACAACACATGTTTCAATGGAATTTCACCAAACACATAGCATGCAACCATAACAGAAATTAATAATAATGAAGATTTCAAGTAGGAAAACAGCAAAACACACTCTATGAACAAAATTGCACAGTTCTAAGGAGATATATAATTAGCTTAAAAAGGAAAAGGAAAAGGAAAAAGGGAAAATTCAAGATTTTTACCTTACCAAAATAATAAATCAAATTTGAGAGAGAAGAGGGTGGTTTTTAGAGATTATACATCCACTATTTGGTGCGGCAAATACCCATATGAAATTGAAATGGACAGTATGAAACTATTTGAAGAATAAAAAGATAAGAAAAGAAAAAGGTAAACATACCTTGAGCTTTGCTAAGAAGGAATGAGACGTTCGAAGCACATTGGCATCAATGGAGAGGAAGGGCACAGTGAGTGAGAATAAAATGAAAGGTATATAATGAGATTTGTGTGATACCTGAAAGAACCGTTACACCGGTTCATGTCCAGCGAGCTGTAAGGGCAAGGCAATATAAGAAACCGTTTAGGTCTTGAAGAAGAGAGAAGAGAGAGAGGTAGTAATCTGTTCAATATAAGCGTTAGAGGAGACAGGATTTAATATGGAAAAAGAAAACAGAAAGCAGGGAGATGAGGAGTCTGAGAATTAATGGTTTGGGGTTATTAGGAGTCGTGGGAGAGAGAGAGAAAGAGGCAAGGAAGTTGAAGAGATTAGGGAATTAAGGAACAGGCGATGGAGAGAGAGAAGATTAAATATGAGAGAGAGAGAGAACTGAATTAAATAGATGGCAGAATGACATGGAAGTTTGTCGATGCAGAATTTCTACTTGGCAGTGTTTGGAGGAGGGTAGACACTTTCTCTCTGCTTTGAGTTTTAATTTATATTATAGATTTGTACTTGGACAATCTCACAAAGACCAAAATATACAAGTTATTGGAAGAACTTTAAAGTCAATTAAGTCCATGATGTACATCTAATGCAATGCAATCTAATGCTCAACTTTAGTTAAGAGGAGTAATCTAATCTAACCCAAACCCACCCTGTGTGTATGTGTTTTGAGGTAGTTCAACTTTACAGCCAATATATCCATATGTAAGTGCATGCAGGTATGGCAATCATTAATGCTGTACCATTTATAGTCTTAAGATCATAAATGGGAAATTCAATTATAATTTCCTACATATCTTGTGTTAGAGAAGCAAATATACCAAGAAATAATCCCAATTTTTGTTCTATAAAATGAAGAAGGTTGAAGGAGAGTAGATTTTTTATTAGATTCTGTAATCTTCTATGTTGATAACATCTCATGAGACATAATAGAAAGATGGCAGACCCGTCCCATGAGTGTACTCAGACCACAAATTCCAATGTGTCAATAGAAGCAAATGCATAGCTTCATCAGCAGGCAAAGAACCAAATATGTAAGACCCATGAATTATAAAACTTGCTAAAATTCTGCAATTGCATGTGAAAACAACATAAGAAGGACAGGACCACCTAGTATCAAACACCATTGCAATTTTTATACTGTAAAATGTAAATAACACCAGTTAAAAAATAAAAAGGGACTTCCATATGCAACACATAACTTGCACATAAATTACAACGCTGTATACAACAAAACTGAATCTTCACAGAAGCGGTATATGATAACAGAAAAGTATGAGTTCAACAAAATGCTTGCGTGCAAGTTGAACTCTTTTGCAATTAAAAAATCAAATTGAACAGCATTACATGCCAACTTGAAAGCCAAGTCAACAGCAAAGTTATTAAACTGGGTCCCAACTCCCAAATGAGAATAAGTAATACACTCCAAAAAGCTAGTAACTTTTGAGGGGGGAAGCAAACTGAATAATACTCTTGAGTGTTATATAAGTGTTCTAAGTACAAAAAAATTACAGTTCTGAAAAAAATATATATATATATATATACAGAGCACTTATAATCCTTAATAAACATTATGCAGCGAAACCAAACACATAAAAGTCCAAATACACAAGGTAATGCGAAGGTTTTGATATTTATTGTAGACCAGAAGGGATTCATACCGGTCAATTTGATTCCACTGCGAAAAATGACATGCTTTTCAAATGGCCTATGCTTTCTGGAATATGACCCTCTAAATTATTGTAGGCTACCGAACAAATAAGGATAAGGATTTCCCATTTCCTATCAATTTTTTTTTTTCTTTTTACATATGTCAAATGAGAATAAGAAATTAAAGTTGCTCTTGGAGGCCTTTTGTTGAACACCTGACAAATACAGCAATTAAATTCAAGTCCAAAATCAAACTTCTTTTTTAAAGCATAATTTTATTTCAATTTCATGGAGAACACAGGGGTAAATCTAATCAGAGAGAGGAGGGGGACCTGTTTACCATCGATAGGAAAGAAAGTGGCTCGGATGGGAGTAGAGATGGAGTAGAAGGCCATATGCTGGAGATTGGAGTACTGCAGATGGAGGAAAAGGCCTTTGGCTGTGTTATGTTTGATTATAAACCCAAATGAGAATAAAAAGCCCACAAATCCAATCAAAAGTAATCAAAATTAAACCTGGTGCATCAATGTCAAATCAAAAGCAATAAAAATTAAACTGTATCAATGTCAATCTTGTGCTTCAAGAAGAGTTCCTGGAGCTTGGAAAAATTATCATTCGGGCAACACCCAAACGTGAACCCATTGAAAAATCTACCGAAAGAATAAAGAAAATAAAAAGAAGATAAACAAACTCACCCTGGGTTGTGTGGAGAGAGCAATCGAAAATTACAACAAAAAAATAAAATAAAACTCACCTTGGGTTGTTGTTGGGGCAGCAGCTATTGAAGGGTTTAAATAGGAGATTGATTTTGAGGAAAAGCAAAAGAGAAAATCAGGGATTTAGAGAGTCTGAGGCAGAGTAAGTAACGGTGAGTTGCATCTAAGAGTACGGTTAAGAATCTGAAATGGCAAGCCGTAATTTAATGCTACCCGATGAAAGAGAGAAGATATCTGAAACATTTAGGAGGGAAGGACAAAGAAAGAGAGGAAAAAAAAAAAAAAAGAAACGTTTAGGTGGGAAGATGAGGAGTCGATGGAGATAGAGAGTAGGGAATTTCAGAAAGAAATAAATAAAATGAAACGTGAGAGAGAGAGAAGAAAAAACAGAGGGAGGATTGAGATAGAATCATGTAGGAGTAGGGAATCTAATGTGGTAGTGTTTGGGGAAGTCTAAAACTTTTCTCTCAGCTTCAGCTTTTAGTTTATACTAGTCGCAAACCCACGCTACGCGCGGAAAAGTCTCAATTAATTTTTTAATCTGTATATATAAGAAGTCTGTGTACATTATAGACATTGAATATTTACTTGTAACAATTTTATTGATTTTTTTTCAATGAATTTAAGGTAAGAAATATAATAATTGATAATGAATTAGCTTCTAGATATATTTTCAATAACATATTTGATCCTTATATAATCAAATAGTTTGCACATATATGTATGCAAAAAAATTTTGCGTTCATTAAGTTTTTCTAGAAAAAATGTAAAATATTGTAAAATTAAAGAATATGAGTGTAATGGGTGGGCTACAATATAGAGTCTCCCTTCATTCATTCTTCTATGGCATGTTCACTTAGATGATATGTATTGGAAGGAAAGGTAATTGTCTAGTAAGACTCGTTTGATTGAAGACAATTTAATTATATTGTCGGTGTCTCCAAAAGTCCATCCATGTCCATGAACACTTCATCAATACAAAAAGGTCTCTTCCTTACACCATTCACAATTGAGTGCACATATACATTCTTCTTGTAATTGGATTAACCATATGGTTCCATATTATATGAGAAACCTATCATAAGAAAACAAAATCAATTAAAATGGAGAAAATGTTTAGCAAAAAATCCAATTAGAATAACTCATCAAAAAAATTAAAATTAAAATTAAAATAAATAATTGAAATCAACATTGATAAACCCCTGGTCTATAAGGTATTTAATCAAATAGGTAAGGTGTGTAATACTAGAAAAAGTAAACAGTAACACAGAGGGAATTTAAGACTATATTATATGAAAATATATATTTTTTAACTATGCACGATTTGGGAGTAGTCGGGAAGCTTATCCTTCACCACGCATTGCACAATAGTTCTTGGTAATTTCAAGTTTAATCGCCTCCAATACACACACTTCTCATGCAATATTCAAGTAAATAGTAAATACCCATATGAATTGAAATAGATAAAACATAAAACTATTTGAAGAACAAAAGGAGAAGAAAATAAAAAGGGATACCTTGAGCTTTGCCAGGAAGGCCTAAATTGAGATAGCATGAAGCAAATTGGCATCAATGGAGGAAGGAAGGACACATTGAGGAAAAGGTTAAATGCCAATGGTGAGAGATAAAGCCAAGAGATGGAGGCAGATTAGGCGAGAGACTGAGAGACTGAGTTGGAGATGAAGAATAAATAGTCGAGAAAGAGAGAGTGGGTGCATCTCGCCATCTTCCCATAACGACCGTTACACCGGTTCATTGAGTTTTAGTTTAAGGACTCCAACTTGGGAACAAATGATTAATTGAATAAGATCTCTAACGTTAAAAGATGGTGGGAATCTTAAGCGGAAGAAGAAGATGAAGCAGCAACTGTCCATCTGAATAAAATGTCCTGTGGGAGATGAGGAGGTGAGAATAAAAATAAAAAAAAAAAAAGAGGGAAGAGGGAGATGAGGAGTCGTGAGAGAGTGAGAGAGAGAGAGGGCGTATTGAAGTGATGGGATGAAGATGAGGTGGAATAAATGCAATATGAATAGGTGAGAGGAGAATAATTGAATGTGGAGTGGAAAAAAATAAATTGGAATAAATGAGGAGAGGAATAATAGGAAGAGAGGAGAAAAAAAGTGGGAGAGAGAGAGAAAATAGGGGAAGGCAATTAATTAGGTGAGAAGAGAATAATTGAATGGGGAGTAGAAAAAATCAAATGGAATAAATGAGGAGAGGAATAATAGGAAGAAAGGAGAAAAAAACGTGGGAGAAAGAGAAAATAGGCAAAAAACAAAATCATGAATTCATGGAAATAAATAAGGTGAATTAAAAGGAAGTGATTAATTAGGAAGTTTTGAATGCTGGAATTAATTAGGAGTGAGTGAAAATAGGGAGGCATGAGCCTAGTGTAGATTGCTATGGGAATAAAAAATCTGTCGTGGCATGTTTTAAGAGAAAGCTGGAGCTTCAGCTATTGGTTTATATATAATAGATTATAGATATGTGAGGCATATGTGATTTGTTTTAGTATTCGTGTGAATGAGGCCGGTTTCCACTGTGTGATTTAATGATTTGTTTGAAAATTTTGTTCGCACGTGTATGTGATCACTGGCCATGTGTTTTTATTTGTAAGGATAGGTTTGTGGGGACAAGCCATTGTTTTGTGTTGCCGTGTAATATGTTCCCGTGTTTATCTAATGATTTTTTAATGACTTTTAATTTATTATTAATATTAATTTTGTTGTGCTTTATAAGACCGTGATTTTTTTTTTTTTTAAACACTAAGGAATTTTTTAGTTAAAAACTATTAGACATATAATTACTATAACCGGGATTACATTTTGTTTTAATTGTTTTTTTCAATGTAATTCAAGCTAAAAACATAATGTAACATTTATTTTGCATACAAAAAAATTTGGGACTTTTATGATGTTTTTTAATATTTAATAATAAGTGGACAACTAAAATTGTGACGAGCTTGGGCAACCCAAACCCCAGGACCGACCCTGTATGTACATTTTATAGTGGTAGATGACTACACAATACACATCAACCATGATACATTTGCCATGTAAAGACTACATGGTAGTGAAAGTATGAAAAGGAGAATGTGAGGAGACCTTAAGTCGGTCTAAGTCTTCCAAAGACCCAATAAATGAGGGTTCTAGACAAATTCATCCTTATCAAAAGATATATTTGGACCAGAATAAACTCAACCATAATTTGACATCTTGCCTTACAAGACAATGCGGTTTGATACTAATAACAGGAAGAATCTTATTATTTCCACATTGGTATTCCATATTTTTCGATGGGAATGGTAGTCTTTCCTTAGTGATGTTTGATAGTTTCACATGGGTGATGGGATGGGGTGTTTGGACTATATATCTTCAACATTGGCATTGTGCCTTGAAGAAATTGTTAGTGGATTTTGACGGGGCTCCAGACTTGATGTTTGGACTATTATGATTTTAATTCCACCGTGTTTGACCCTTCGCAAGATATTAACAGATTTGGGTTTAATCCTAGGCTCAATTTTCTCACCAAAATATAGGTTTATATTGGTGCTGATCTATCCCTGTCATGGGAACGGTGAAGAAAATAGCAAAAGACAATTATGAAAGACAATGAAGTCATCACTTTTGCAAGATATTCATGTCTGGGATAATGATAAGAAAAGAACAGAAATAAGCGTCAGGTAAATCCGTTGTCTTTATCCCACAACAAAACAAAACCTGAGTATTTGTATATGGCAAATTTGAAAATACTTTCAAAAAAAAAATGTGTGTTTTGCAATTATACAGATAATCCACTATTTGCAAAGGTTGTGAGGTTTCAAGTGAAAAGAACCCATGAAATAACACTTGTTTTAATAGCATAACCCACTCTCATATCACAAGAATGATTCTTTTTTTGCTAGTGATTAGAACACAATCAATCAATTATAAGAATAATATCATTTTATTTTGCATAGCTCTTGATGCCATGAGTAGATGCACACGATGCAAGCAATTCTTCCTCTCTTAGCTCCTCCTTTTATGACGGGTGAGCTAGGTTTTCATCTAACGTTAGGAGTAGAGAGAGTATCTAACCTTATATTTATAGCAAGTATCAAATTATAGATCAAGCTTAAAACCATATACCCTGCCTCAACATCATATTGGAGCACAAGCCCAATAAAATGAATGTGTACTAATAACCAATACTGAATATCACCACAACATAATAATGAACTCTAACCCAAAGATATTAAGTGAATCACATGCAACCTGTTTTAAGAAAACAAAAATCTAATAAATGAAAATCCAATTCAAACATTCAGATGACATTGTTTGTATATGTCTTGTTGAAATTTTCATTACTTGCTTTTTTGTATAATAAGTAAATAACTGAAACGTGGATAAGCTAATTGATCACTCTCGTGTCCTAATGCATTGGCAGCAATGGTAGGTTGAAACAATAGTAAGTTAATTATAAAAGAGAAGAATTACATGAAGGTATCAAGACAAAAATGCATATACATTGGGACTATGAATCTTATCCAATTGTCTTTTCCACCTTGCAAGAAAGACACAATAATTGAATTCCTTAGAATAACTGATAGATTTCATTTGTATTCACAATTGAAAATAATTATACAATGAAGTCTGTGAATATGGCTTTTGTTAATGAATTGATGATCATCCAAATTCTAAGCAAACCATACAAGTCGACTAAGACTAGAAAAGTGCTGTAGTTGGGCCTAGCCCAAACTCCGAACCAGGCCGAATAATCCTTGAATTAGGCCCACAAAGACCCAAATAAATACTCTGTCCAATAATTTTATTTGTGTAAGTGATAATTAATCCCATAACATGCTTTACAACTTCCACTCTTCTGATCCTACTAATATTGAAAACCAAATTCCCAAATTAGTTTGTCCAATAACAACATACTCTGTCCATAGTTCCTTAGTCTAATGTATCAGAAACATATAAACAAACCATTAAATTAAAATAAAGGCCAAGCAGACAGAAATGAATAGCATACTTATAAATGTGTGTATATGTTTAAAATACATTGAAGTGAAAGGAAAAGTTTCAAGGCATACACATACAAAGAAGGGTCTAGTCCAAATATGTCCCCACTAAGATCTATTCATTATAACACTTTGATTTATTTCCAACAAAGAACATACACACGAAAACACTTCCTATATCTTCACAAAGTTCCGTAATCCTGCAAAAGTAGTAGTTACTAGTTAGTTATTTAAGCCATGTTGGGACTGTACAATCATTATATAGAACTTGAATTAGATGAGAAGGAAATTTTTATATTTGATATGATAATTTAAAAAGTAAATATTGTGTTAACTAGTTTGTTATGAAGGTTTACTTGATTCAAAATTAAAATAGAGATACAACATGACATACAAATTTATATTAGTCTACACACAATTTTTTTTCCACAACTATAGATTTCAATTAGTATATAATAAAGGAGTTGTATTTTTTCTGCTAATGATGAGTATGTATAAAAATGATATTATTCCAATAACAGTTTCGTACTTAATAAATTTTGAAAAATATCGTGAAAAATGTTATGTGACTAATATAGGTATACAACCTGATTTAAAAATAAAAAATAAATAATAATAATAAAATCAAATAGAGGAACAGAACCTTGAGTTAAAAAGGAAAATATTTTTTGTCATTTAACTTCATCATTGAATATGGTACAGAAAACTGTATGAAACTTAAAAAAATAAATAAAATAAATAAATAAAAAAGCCTCATCATCCTCGGTTTACAAAATGCCCAATAATCTGAAAACTTGGGCCTTCGGAGAGGGCTCTGACTCTGTGCTATCAGTTTCATTCTGTGTGTGTTTATACAATGTCATTATTTTGTTTTTTTCTCTACAAAAATCTCACTAAAAAAGTGGGAATAACTGGATGGTTAAGTTGAAATATTGAATGTTTAGAATTGAGAAATGCATCTTCTATGGCAAGCTGTGGTTCGTTTCTTTTGCTTTGTTTCCTCTTTCCAGACTTGGCCAATATCTTGTGCTATTCTTGTGGCATCTGAGGATGCACCAGAGAGCCCTCTCCTTGCGAACCCAACTGCATAGAGCCCACTATTTCCTTTCCACCCATCTGGGAATGATGCCCTTGGAAACCCATTCTTGGAGAAAAATTCACCTTCCTGTACATAACAAAAGCCAAAACAAGATTAGCTTATTTGTGCAAACCAACAAAATCAATCATAGAAGAAGCTTCTAAAACATTTTTAGTTTGTAAAAAAAAAATATAAATTTATTTGTTGTGAGGTAATAGGACAAATTCAAAACTGTCATAAATGCCTAAGCATCTGACATTTTTCTCTGGACTTCTTTATTCTTTTTTAAAAAAACCAACTGTCGAGACCCGTATTTTATGGTTCAGATTAAATTTTAAAAATCTAAAGATACACAAACTCTCACGTCTCCAACAAAAAAAAAAAAAGAAAAGAAAAACAGAGAAATTAGAACATTTTCTCACCTGAAGCCAAGAAGGGACATTGCTGCGGTATCCAGTAGCAAGAACAACTGAATCAATATCAAGCTTCTCGCCATTTTCAAGCTCAACTTGGCCGCGTAAGAATCTCTTGATTGCAGGAACAACCGTAATGCCACCGGATTTGATTTTCTCCAATGCACCAATGTCCAAGACAGGAGTCTTCCCCTTAGTATTTTTGAGCTGCATTGGCCCAACTGATGGCCTTTTTAACCCATATTTCTCAATGCTTCCGAGCACCAACCACGCCATAATCAACAGGAGCTTGTCAACAAGCCAAAGGGGTAGCCATTTCATCATCAATACTGCCAATTCAAATGTAGATTTCCCAAGAATTTCTCTTGGCAAGACATGGACCTGTATAGCAAAACAGAACAAACCCCATTAGCTACAATCCATTGAAACCCCATTAATTAGTACTGTTTAATTGATTAGGACTGTACTGCTGGAGTACTGAATAATTTACTTGTTTGATTAAGTTGGTAATACGTGGAAATTAATACTTACCGAGCTACGAACCACCATGGATGGTGAGGCATCGTGGTTGGAAAGATCAAGAGAAACTTCCATGCCTGAATTACCACACCCCACAACAAGTACTTTCTTTCCTTTAAGCTTCTCGCCGGACTTGTAGTCACAAACGTGCATGACATCGCCACCAAACTCGGCTAATTCTTCGATATCAGGAGTCACACACTCAGCATTTTCGCCAGTTGACACCACAAGCCAGCGGCAAATGTATTCAACTTCAGTAAGGAGAGGGCTCTCTGGTGCATCCTCAGATGCCACAAGAATAGCACAAGATATTGGCCAAGTCTGGAAAGAGGAAACAAAGCAAAAGAAACGAACCACAGCTTGCCATAGAAGATGCATTTCCCAATTCTAAACATTTAATATTTCAACTTAACCATCCAGTTATTCCCACTTTTTTAGTGAGATTTTTGTAGAGAAAAAAACAAAATAATGACATTGTCTAAACACACACAAAATGAAACAGATAGCACAGAGTCAGAGCCCTCTCCGTGTTAGGAATAAAGAAAATATTCCTAGAACTTTGTGAGATGCAAAATGAAGAAGAACACGCAAAAGAAAAAATTCACACGACACAAAATTTACGTGGTTCACCACTAGGGCTACATCCACAGAGTTGCAACGATCTTTCACTATAAAATAGGGAGATTACAAAGGTGGCATGAAAACACTCTCACAAACCCAAACCCCAAATACACCCAATAAGCTCTTTGTACTAAAGAATAATACCAAAGAAATATTCTCTCTATTCTTTCTCTCACGTAGCACTTACAGAAGGACAACACTGAGAAAATCTCTTCTTTTGTTCCTACTGCTGCTTCTACTTCTTCTCACATACAAAGCTTATATTTATAATAGGCTTGATATCAACTTCAATAAATGCCAGCCGAAAGTGCACACACAACTTCTTGTCAGTACAATTTTCGGCCAAAGATATCCAAATCTACAAGTAGCCAACTTGTATGACTTCTAGAGATTCATGGGTTATTATCCCATGTGATTTACACACATGCAATTAATTCAAGCCACCTAGCTTGTCAATCACCTTTAATGAGCTTGTGCCACTAAGTCAACAATTCTCTATATTTGTGCAGCTTACCTTCGGCTAAGGTGAGAACCAATTTCTTGAAGTAGCCGACATGTAAGACTTGTAGGAACATATGAGTTACAATCTCATATGCCTCCACCTACGTGCAATACATGCACCATTTTCTTCTTTCTTTCAAATATAAGCCACAATTGTTGACTAAGTAAACATGGGCAATAATCTCATGTTATACATCATTCATGTGTTGCACTAGTGCTCCACATAACCAACACTCCGGTCTCCGAAGGCCCAAGTTTTCAGATTATTGGGCATTTTGTAAACCGAGGATGATGAGGCTTTTTTTTTTTTTTTTTTTTTTTTTTCATACAGTTTGTGTACCATATTCAATGATGAAGTTAAATGAAAAAAAATATTTTCCTTTTTAACTCAAGGTTCTGTTCCTCTATTTGATTTTATTATTATTATTATTATTATTATTATTATTTTAAATCGGGTTGCATACCTATATTAGTCACATAACATTTTTCACAATATTTTTCAAAATTTATTAGGTACGAAATTGTTATTGGAATAAAATCATTTTTATACATACTCATCATTAGCAGAAAAAATACAATTCATTTATTATATACTAATCGAAATCTATAGTTGTGGAAAAAAAATTGTGTGTAGACTAATATAAATTTGAATGTCATGTTGTATCTCTATTTTAATTTTGAATCAAGTAAACCTTCATAACAAACTAGTTAACACAATATTTACTTTTTAAATTATCATATCAAATATAAAAATTTCCTTCTCATCTAATTCAAGTTCTATATAAGGTAGTTAAGTTGATGAAATTCTCTAATGCTGCAGGAATAATTCCAGATACTTGATTGCCCTCAAGATATAGTGCACTGAGTTGCATGGACAAATTTCTTATAGAGTTGGGTAAACTACCTCCAAAATTGTTATTAGAAAAATCAAGAAATTCTAGTTTGGTGCAATTTTTCAAAGATGTTAAGAAATCCAAGTCCTTAGAATTATTACTTCCAAGATTATTTTGCCCAACACCTAGCCACCGGAGATCTAGCAGGTTTCCTAGATCAGTTGGAACTTGTCCCACAAATTTGTTTCTGGGGAGATCAATTATTTCAAGTCAAGAAGCATTGGATAGTGAAATTGGGATTGGACCAAAGAACTTATTAGTAGAGATGGACAAAAATCTGAGATTAGGGAGAGTGAGGCCTATGTTGTCTGGAAGAGTGCCATTCAGTTGGTTAATAAGAATTGAGAAGCTTCTCATAGTTGATATATTGTAAAGGGAATAAGGGATCATACCAGACAGATTATTGCCTCCAACTCCGAACAAAGATAATCTCTGCAAACGGCCTATTTCATCTGGAATATTTCCCACAAAGTTATTGAATTCTAAGTAGAGTCCTTGGAGTGAAGAAATATTTCCCAAAGAAGGTGGGATGCCTCCTGTCAAATTATTTTCACCAATATAAAGCTTCTCAAGCTTCCTTAAAGAGCCCAGCTCAACAGGAATATTCCCAATAAGTTTATTCAAGATGAAATCCATGACTCTGAGTTTAGGACAGTTGGTCAAGTTGCTTGGAATTCTGCCTGTCAAGGAGTTATTGCGAAGACGAAGATCTTGTAGTCGGAACAAATGAGTAACTTCTTGTGGAATTTCGCCGTATAAGAAGTTGCCGCTGAGGTTGAGAAACCTGAGAAAGCTAAGGTTGCCAACATATGGTGATATGGATCCACGCAAAGTATAGCCTTTTAGGTCCAACGCCGTGACTCTTTGATGCTAACGGCTGCATGTAACTCCTTGCCAGTTGCAGAAGTGGATAGAATCATTCCAGGAGCTCAAGATTTTATGTGGGTCATTGCCTATCAAATCTTTGAATTTGAGCAAAGCCAACCGATCAGTCTCATTTGTTGGAGCAGCAGCAATATTGGCAGTCGGGCGGGCGGGTGGTTGAGCAATGGGCTTGCAAGTGGGATTTTTTTGGACTTTTTTTGGCTTGCAAGTGGACTTTAAAAATTTAGTCCATATCATTGTTTTGGACTTTTTTGGGCCATTTTAAAACCAAATCAACAACTATATATAATTAGGCCTACTAATTTAGTTTTTTTAGCCATTTTTTTACATTTATTTAAACCTCCTTATTTGCTAACTTTTTATACCATTCTTATATATAAAAAACCAAACATAAATGCAAGTATGCAACAATTCCTAGGCCGGGCGGGCGGGTATATCCGACCAAAATTCCAAAAACCGTTATCCGTCCGTTACCGGATTTTAAAATATCCGTATCCGTATCCGTCCGAATATATGCGAGCGGGCGGGCGGGCGGGCGAGCGGGTCGGCCGGATTGGTCGGGCGGGTCGGGTTTCATTTTTTGGCTTATAGCAGCGGTGAAATATTGGTGCAAGGCAAAGCAAGATAAGATATAGAGCATTATGTTCATCAAAAAAGAGATATAGATGATTATGGAAGAAACAAAGAGGGAAGAACAAAGGGGTCTACGACAAACAAGGGTATGGGACAAGAGTTAAAGTGGAAAAAGAATGACTAGGGAATAGAGGGGTATGGGTTTGGTAAAGTAAAATAAGACTTTAGCAAAAAGAAGTCAAGGAGGGGGTATGGTCTTTGGCCAAATTTGCCAAAAAATTCTTTTTTCTATGTTTTTCGGCCAAAGATGTCTTTTTTTATATTAATTTGAAAAATAGACTGATTGCAAATCGTCTTTGTGAAAGACGATATTTCGCATGAAAGTCATCTTTCTCAAAGACAATTTTTTATTTCCTTTTTTGTTTATAATTTTTTATGTGTTTTTTACAAAATTTCACAGGAAGAATCTTATTATTTCCACATTGGTGTTCCATATTTTCCAATGGGAATGGTAGTCTTTCCTTAGATCCTGACCCTTGTGGCCTAGTGGTACCTACTGGCGTCTCCCATGGGAGACGTCCAGGGTTCTATCCCCACAAGTTGGGTTTGCTTGCTATTGTCAAAAAAGAAAATGGTAGTCTTTCCTTAGTTGAATTACATTATCTTTTTTTTCTTTTTCTTTTTTTCTTTTTTTTTTTTTTTTAATTAGGATGATTGTATAGTGGGAAATTGAGGATTTAAACCTTAGTTCTTCTTGTGAAGGAGACTAAACAATATCACTTAGTTTCAACAACCCTATTGGCAACTATCTTATTTATTAAATGTTTAAATGTTTAAATTATATTATTTTAATAAAAAGTAAAAAGTGTAGTCCAAGAGTGGGATTTTTAAAATATTAATGTAATAAAAAGTTATTAAGTGGTGTAATATTAATATTGTATTGGGTGTAACTTGAACATGAATGTATATACATAAACAATCATAATAAATTAATGGATGCAAATTTTACGAGGCTGAGTTTCAGTAAGTTTAATTCAAAGAGAAAATTGTAATTCCATGATAATTAATTAGTTATTATTATTATTTTTTGCATAAAGATCTTTAGTAGGAAAAAAAAGAAAAAAAAAAGAAAAAAAAAAGGAGGAGTTAGAGGGATCTCAAAGGTGAAAACAGATCCTACAAAAATACATAAAAGAAGTCAATAGAGTTATATCATCAGCCAACAAATGTATGAGTAATGTTAAGACACAACAAAATTCAGGCTACTTTTAAGGGATTTATTTCTGTAATTACTTGATGTGTGTGAGACGGAGACTACATACATTTGGAGAATAGTTAGATGCTTGGAGAGCTATAAACACCCATATTATAAAAAATGACAGAAGGAATTACATTAAAAAAAAAAAAAAAATAAAATTGGAAGGTTTGTCTCAACCCGCATGCCTGCTTAGCTTTTTCTCTTTGGGTAAGTTGGTTCTTTAGAAATTGAAAGCAAATCCTGTATAATAAGATTATTGTCTATACAACTGCATCACACAGACTATCTATTTCGTTTCGTGTGAACCCTTGCAATCAATCTCACCTACCAATAGTACCAAACCAAGTCCAACCTCAGCTAAATTGGTCAATAGCGCTGCGTTTCAAGCAAGGCAATGCTCTTTCACACATTGGGTGGTCTGGTCATGCGGAGTGGGCAAATAGTACTCAATTAGTGGAAAGAAAAACATTTCTTGATGGAGATAATAACGATAACTGTATATAAAATTGAAAAAATTGATTCCTACCCATTAGGTGCTACCTAATACCAGAGTGAGAGATTCATAAGTCCTGAAATGCTTGACTTCAGAGTCTTAAGTGTAGTACTAGGCACTCAGTCTTAATTTGACTTGCATTTTTTCTTTATGTAAGAGTAAGACCAACCGACAAATTGACCAACACTTGCAAGTTGCAATCTTTTGCCGGTATGATTTGTTAAGACCATGGTTCAGATATTGGTATCCCAAAGCAATAATACTTTTAAGATTTTGGTCACTGACTTACGGGTAATTACATTTGGAAAGGGGAAAAATGGTTTTAAGGTCTTACGTGATATTTGATAACCTCTTATAATGATAAACAGAAAAAGTAGTCATTCGCATAATTCACTTTTAAAGGAAAAGTAAAGTGTTTATTCTAACAAAAGGCATAAGCTATTTTTATGGCATTTGGATGCGACATAGATGATTACTTATATCGCAAGAGTTTAGTGTGTGACAAAATATTCAAAACAATCTATAAACATACGGCACCCAAATACTAGGACAACAAAATCAACATAAATTAATAGCGTAACAGCTTTCATTGAGAGGGAGAGGTTCACGAATTAAAAAATAATCAGGATGTCGAGGAAGTTATACACAATAATATAACACATTTAGGTGAAGAAAATATCTTATGAGACCGTTTCATAAAGCACCTCTCTAACATGTGGTGAACTCACACATCTGTAGAGTTCACATGTTGTGAGAAGAGCGTTCTATAAGACAATATAAGAATATATCATAAGATAATTTTTTCTATGTCACACCGCCACCACTTGAGACATTGAGGTGTGCTTGGCTCTATAGCATCATTGGGATGATTGGAAATATGTTTAGATGCAGAGAAATGAGAGGCAAAGAAAGGGGTAAGAGTGGGGACTTAATTCCTGTTGTTTGGACTTTGGATATCTTTTAGGATGCGATTCGTTACATAAGAATTTGGGTTAAGAATTGTTAATTTTAAAACATTCATGAAAATGTGGTTATTCATTTGGCAAAAAATTCAAGAATTATAATTACCATATACATCTTAATTCTCATGAAATGCAAAAACTCTAATTCCTATATAGGAAATGTCAATTCTTGCATATCTTGTATATGTGAGAATTACTAATTTCATACTTACATTCAAATTTTCACTTTGTATTTCTTAAAACTAATGTCTGACATATAGTTAATTTTTGAATTAAAAATATTTATTTTAATCCAAATAAGATTTAAATCAATGTTTTACGGTATTTTTTTAATTTTTAAAAATGATCATAATGGTCAAATTATTAATTTATTAGATAATAAAAGAGTATGAATATGATTATTTTCCCTCCTCCAAGGCTCCAACCATCAGATTGACAAAATGGGCGGGCCATTTTGGGCTGGAAGGCCGCAGACCCAATAACATCAGTTCGGGTCAGGCCCGTGTAACTCTTCCCATTTGCAATTCAGCTTGGTCCCTTGCTTCAAGGCCTTTCAAAAACGCAACACCAGCTCCCAATTTGTTCGCAAGCGCGCGGGAATTCAATTCCTTCTGAGAGTTTCTCTGATGGAGTTTGCTTCAGTTCCTGCAATCTGTCTACATGTGAGTGAGTTTCTTCGATACGTAAAATAAAGCTCAAATTTCTTCATCAATCGCTTATCGTAAACCATTTCTGATATTTTTGTTCGTTTAAAATATATATATATATATCGCTTACAGTTAATTTCTTCTGCGATTCAAAGATGCCGATTATCCGGAGAGCTATGCAGACTCTCAGTTATTCTCAAATGCTCTCCACCTTCCGATCCTCTCGTTCTTCGAATTTCAAGTACCTCTCTCTCTCTCATTATTAATTTGATTTTACTTCGATTTTTTTTTTTTTTAATAAATTTGAAAGTTGCTCATAGTTTCATATTTTCGTAGAGAATGTAACAGAGACTAAGCTACGTCGTTTTGTCTTTGTTTTTTAAATTGTTTGGGGTTGTTGCTTGCTTAACATTTATCTGGCAAACAGCTTCGAGTCGCTAACAAGAGATAATCAGTCATTACTCCTTCAGGTACCATTATTTTAGTTGCTAACGATTATTAAGAACAATTTTTGCTTACAATAAGTGGGGGTGGGGAATTTGAATCCAGGTGTAATACCATTGAATTACAAGGCTTTTGGCATATTAAAAACAGTTTACTACAAGCGGTTTTGATAAGTATTTTGTGGTATACAAACAGTTGCAGAAACTGAAAATTATGCTGGGTAAGCCACATGAAAAAAAATGGAAACAACAGTGAGAGCAAAGCAGTGAAAGGCGATCCTACTTCTGAACCAAAAGAGAAGCCCTGCAATCTATCAGAAAGTGTCAACTACAACATCAACATGTTTATAAGTGATGCTAATTGTGGAGATGCTGAGTGCACTGAGGAAGAAACTGGCATTCTGAACATGGCAGAACCAATAGAGGGTTCCTTATCATCATCAGAAGATTGGTGCAGTAATTTTCTTGACCAGTCAAGTGGTAATTCACAATGGTTGGAGTTCTAGTTTTGAGCAATTGCACTACCACTACAATTATATGGCCATCAAAAGAATAACTAAATCCAGGACCTTTGATCACCACAAAGTTCTCTATTGATTACCTTGTATATTTTCAGCCTCGTTCAATTTTCTTGGCAGCCTCTTATGTTTAAGGCAACAACAGAGCATATGCACAATAAAGAAAGTTAACTAGAATAAAAATAGATACTCTGTCCAATAATTTTAGTTTTGTAAGTGAAAATTAATCCCATAACATGCTTTACAAACTTCCACTCTACTGATCCTACTAATATTGAAAACCAAATTCCCAAATTAGTATATGTCCCATAACAACATACTCTGTCCATAGTTCCTTAGCCTAATGTATTTGAAACATTTATCAAACCATTAAATTAAAATAAAGTCAAGCAGACACAAATGAATAACATACTTATAAATGTGTGTATATGTGTAAAATACATCGAAGTGAAAGGAAAAGTTTCAAGGCATTCAAGCTATACACATACAAAGAAGGGCCTATTGCCGCTGCCACCAGTCCCTGTTGATACTGCACTCTCTAATGTATCCATTCTTGTATTTTACTTCAAAAGAAACAACTATCAATCTCGTTGGAATTCCAACCTCTATTCATTGTCCGAATAACACTTTGATTTATTTCCAACAAAGAACATACACACGAAAACACTTCCTTCCACTCTACTGATCCAAATCTGTTTGTCCAATAACAACATACTCTGTCCATAGTTCCTTAGTCTAATGTATCAGAAACATATAAACAAACCATTAAATTAAAATAAAGGCCAAGCAGACAGAAATGAATAGCATACTTATAAATGTGTGTATATGTTTAAAATACATTGAAGTGAAAGGAAAAGTTTCAAGGCATACACATACAAAGAAGGGTCTAGTCCAAATATGTTAAGATCTATTCATAATAACACTTTGATTTATTTCCAACAAAGAACATACACACGAAAACACTTCCTGCAATCTGATCTCTTCACAAAGTTCCATAATCCTGCAAAAGTAGTAGTTACTAGTTAGTTATTTAAGCCATGTTGGGACTGTAAGAAAATTCCATGATACAAGTAACAAAAACAACATTAGGGAAAATAATATCCAAATAGACTTAATTTAATCTTTCTATCCTAACAAAAGCACTGAAAAATCTACTTGTACTAGCAGATCATGTACCTAAGAACGTTTTGTGCTTGTGGTTAGAAAGAATCATTTGGAAACTGAAATGTATGAAATTTAAGGCCAGTTTGCACTACTAGGTAAGTCCTAAGTCACTCTATGGATTATCTATTATTGGCTAAACTTCTGTATGACTGTATGGAAACATGTTGTAGCACCTTACTTGGTCATCGTCCATGAATCCCGATACCAAGAAAAGCATTTTTGATCTTATAAAGCTCTCTGGTCACATCCTCCATATTAATTCTTTCTCTTGGCGATTCCATTGAACAAGCAAGGCCGACCTTGAAAACTGAAAGTAAGCAATTGTGCATATTGGCATTCATCCGGCTTAGGTTCTCAATGTGGTTGTTTTCTTCTTCTGCCTCAATATTGTTGTGATCATCATTGTCATCATTATCTATTTCTGTTGCTGGTGCTGTTTCCTCTACTTCTCTTGTGGAAAGGTTTGGATCCACAATCTGCACAAGTCTTTCTGGCAATGCCATCCTAACAAAGTTATGAAGGTTGAAACCATCTTTAAACATTTTGTCAGTGGGTCTCCGCCCCGTGAACATCTCCAACACAAGTATTCCATAGCTATAGACATCGCCCTGCTTTGACACCTCACCACCCATTCCATATTCTGCAATTTAAATGTTTCACATGCTTCGTTAATATGAGGGAAATTTTTTTAATAGCAGGTTACTACTTACTTTTAGTGATCTGGGATACAATATAATTTAGAGGTTAAATGTTGTGTTTAATATTTGGAAATATGTGACATAGAATCTGCATTCTAAAATCAAAACTAGTAAAAACTTTGGAAAATTGCATGATATAGAAGGGAGCAACATTCATACTTACATCTTACATTTTGCAATGAAAAATATAGTTAAAGATTAATTATGATCATCTAATCATCATATTTCATATTCCCCTACTACAGAGAGACGGATTCTCTCTAAGCTGTCCCCACCATTTTTATGCAAGGTCTACATGGTTCTATTTCTTGATAAATCTGAATTGGCATGCTATGAGCATAATCATAGAGAGGCATGAAGAAGTAAATTGACAAGGCTAAAATGAATATGTAAATCTTAGTCAGAAGACTGTTAGTGATGCTGGTCAATTTGATCAAAATCATGATTTAGAATATTTGAGAGCTAAGTAGTTATTTACCTGGAGCAGCATAACCAATTGAACCCTTAATTCCAACTGTGCTTGTTTGATTTTGTGAAACATCATTGGTTGCAGAGAGGAGCCTTGCCAAACCAAAGTCACTAACATGAGCAATCATGTCATTGTCAAGAAGAACATTGCTTGGCTTCAAATCGCAATGAATGATTGGTCTCTTACAGTGTTCATGTAGATAGTGTAATGCAGAAGCGACATCAATTGCAATAATTAATCTTTGAAGAAGGTTCAAATTTCTTGATTGATTTTCATTGTCTATATTTGGATGCAGCCAATTCTCCAAGCTTCCATTCGCCATAAACTCAAACACTATAGCTTTGAATTCATTACCTTTGTAGTCAATGCTGGCGCAAAATGTTCAGGTTTTAACAAGATTCTGATGTCGTATATTTCTTAACACATTGCATTCAACAATGAAACTCTTGGAAGCTCCTTTCTGTTGAAGGTTCAAGACCTTTACAGCAATTATCATTTCTTCTTGATCAATAATTACGTTTCCTTTATATATTGAACCAAAACAACCAGATCCAATTAGATTGTTGGGAGAGAATCCGTCAGTCACCTGATAGAGCTTCTTGTATGAAACCTTTGAAATGAGTTCAGTATTTGAGAGTGTAGAAGATGATTTCTTTTTTGATTTTCTCCACCAATAGAGAACTAAAAAGAGTGAAGATAGAAGGAAGCAAAGAATCCCACAAACAATTATGACTGTTTATTTTAAAGCATGGGATTTTCCTCGTTTCTTAACTTTAATGTCGCATGCTTGCAGCTGTAGTTCTGGGATACCCCCACAAAGCTTTTTAATTCCAATCACTGATATTCTGCTTGCATTTCTGAAGACGCCTTCTATTGGTACCTCACCCTCCAGATTATTAAAAGAAAGATTCAAATATAGAAGGGAGAGATTCTGTAGATCTTTAGGAATTTTCCCTGACAAGTTGTTTCATGAAAGATCTAAGTACTGAAGGCCTCTCAAAGAATATATAGCTTTTATTAAATTATCCCGTGCATCGTACGGGTTAGCGACTAGTATAAACTAAAAGCTAAAGCTGATTGAGGTTTTTTTTAGCCTTCCCAAATACTGCCACAACAGAATCCCTCTTCTCTTACAATTCCACCTCACTTCTCCTCTTTCGGTCTCTCTCTCACATGCCTTAATCTCTAACTCTCTCTCTCTCCTTCGCCCCTTCATCTTCCATGGGGTTTTGCCCCCTCATCTCCCTCTCTGTTTTTTTTTTCATACCCATTAAACCACGATTTCAACCAATCATTCCTTCCCCCTTTTATCTCCCATGGGGTTTTGCCTCCTCATCTCCCTCTCTGTTTTTTATTTTTTTTTTTTTTCGTACATACCCATTAAACCACCGATTTCAATCAATCATTTCCATTATTCAAATAGAAATAATCAACCGTCAAGTGAGTCACAAAAGGAAGTATGTTTGCCAGCAATATATTATACAAATTGATTGCCCAAACTAATGGTGTGTTATTAGTGACTGTTTTAGAATGCCTTTAGTCAAATAGAAATAGTAAACCATCTATTTTCCGCGGTCAAGTGAGCAAGAAAAGGAAATATGTTTGCTAATGATATATTATACAAATTGATTCTTTTTTTATATTCACACCATCAATTTTAAAAACGGAATTATATTTTTCCTACCGTCTAAATTAAAGTCATATTTATGTTCAAGTTCTTAATTCCTATTTGTGAGCATTGATATATTTATTTGTCCAATCAATTTTTATGACCCTTCCTTTTTAAATCATTATTTAAAAAGATGTTGAAGAATGCATTTACACGTTACTTTGTTGCGGTTTTTAAATTTTTTTAGGTACTTTGCCAACATTAAAGTCGTATTTATGTTCAAGTTT
This sequence comes from Fagus sylvatica, assembly GCA_907173295.1. Lineage (NCBI taxonomy): Eukaryota > Viridiplantae > Streptophyta > Magnoliopsida > Fagales > Fagaceae > Fagus > Fagus sylvatica. The sequence continues at coordinate 36,883,006 of OU015769.1, forward strand.
TTAATTCCTATCTGTGAACATTGATTTATTTGGGTGTCCAATCAATATTCATGACCCTTTATTTTTTCAGAATTTAGTTTCCAAAATATGCTGCTTGAATTTTTGGCATAGCATTTAATGATTTTTATTAGTGAAAACTTTGTTGCAGTTTTTTATTTATTTTTAAATTCCATGGTTCTTACTTTTTTTAATCTGTTCATATTTATGTTCAATTCCTATTTGTGACATTGATTTATTTATTATAAAATTTGCTAAAACACGCAATAATTGCCTACTCACAATTGAATTATTATCCTATTTATTCTCCTACCCAAATAATGTCGTGGAAGTCTTCGATTAGGTTTTTACACTTTGTTCTGTGAAGTGACCAAGTGGTAAGGAGGCAATTTGGCCGAGCCAAGACAGTGATATACAGTTCATCCCTCTATTTGGAGGGAGAGACAATTGAGTGATAAATTGAGGGAAAATAAGACATTTGAAGGTTCAATTAGGAAGAAAGATTCGTTAGTTCCCTAAAGTAGGGGAAGCAAATCAAAATTGGCGAGAACCACAAAGAAACTCGATCAAGCGATGTTGGTTGGATGCTCATTATATGTTTTGTAATTAATCAACTACTATCATTTAGCTTTTTATTTTTCCTAATTCATTTATTGATTTCGATTTATATATATATATATATATATGTGGGGTTATACAAGAGAATCTCTATAGCTTGCTATGATAATATAAAAAGGTAAGTTAGTTGTGCAATGAAAGTTGAAGCAAGGATTTGTTGTGTTCATCTACTCTGCCACTCCTCATGGGCAACATGTGATTTTTGTATTATTATATCAGTTAGTGTTTTTTCACAAAATTCATAAAAGATAATGTTCTATGGCAAGCATTTATATTAGACATTATAGTGAAACTCTAGCAGTTATTTTGTTTCTACTATTCTAGCCGAAGATGCACAAGAAATACCTTTCATGATAGAGATATGGTGAGCAATTGCAAAGGGCATTAGCCCAACTTATTTACTAACATTAATATATATATAATATATATTGAAAGATGATAATTTATCATATTCCTTCCTTTATATTCATTAAAAAATTAATAAAATTGATATAATTAAATATTTTAATGTCTACATTCTAAAAAATTCTTTATATATGTACACACTAAAAAAAATTAATTGAGAATTTTTCGCGCATTGCGCGGGTTTACGACTAGTGGAGTTAAAAGCACTAATATTGATATTCCATTAGATCAATCATGCTTCCAAAATATTAGGAATTCAATTCAAGATTGATAAAATAAAAATTAGAGTTGACTTATGAATCAAGTTTATAATCAGCTCAATTAGTTCCATTGCAAGTGGACAAGCCCACCTGGAATACATCCACGCAAATCTTTCCTGATACATAACAGTTTGTTCCATTGCAACATATGGTAATACTGTTGAGCAGTTAATAGTACATTTAACCAAGGATAATTTGTAAATCTTGTTGGTTATTTCTAAAAAATAAGTAAAGAAAGTCAAACCTTTTCAAAACTCCTTCTAGTGATAATATATTGTTAAATCATGACTAAGGGAATTGTTAATTGCACTAATGTAAGTAAAGGAAAAATAAGAGAAATTTGTGGGTTTACTACAATATTTCAACAAAGAAGTGTAATGTCAAAGCTGCATAACTAGAGACAATCAACATAATGTGGTTAACATACAATGGTGGAACGTAACAAATCATAAAACAGACAAGGATTGAATGACTAGGAAATTGATCAAGAAGTTTCCCATATAGGACTTTTGCCCTCTAGACTTTTCCATGTGTATATGAACCACATAATATTTATCCTTGTGAAGCTGGATGGATTGCTAGAGAGGATAAGACAGGACTTTTGCCCTCTAGACTTTTCCATGTGTATATGAACCACATGATATTACCCTATTGAAGCTAAATGGTTTGCAAGAGAGGATAAGACAGGACTTTTGCCTTCTAGACTTTTCCATGTGTATATGAGCCACATAATATATATTCTCCTTGTGAAGCTAGATGGTTTGCTAGAAAGGATAAGACATGACTTTTCTCCTCTAGACTTTTCCATGTGTATATGAGCCACATAATATATATTCTCCATGTGAAGCTGGATGATTTGCTAGAGAGGATAAGACATGACTTTTCTCCTCTAGACTTTTCCATGTGTATATGAGCCACATAATATATATTCTCCTTGTGAAGCTAGATGGTTTGCTAGAGAGTATAAGACATGACTTTTCTCCTCTAGACTTTTCCATGTGTATATGAGCCACATAATATATATTCTCCTTGTGAATGAAAAAGGCAAATTGGAACAAGCAATTGAGAGAGAGCCAAATGCAAAACACATTGAGAACTATTTTATGTTAATACTAAAAAAAAGTTTTAGTTTATATTTTTTTGGATGTCTAACTCCTAATGGGATTGTTGATTTAATATGTACTTTTTTCTTCTTATGATTGATTGTGTTTTTCTTTTTCTTTTTTTTGGATTGAATTGGTTCATGTAAACACCAATAGATAAGAAGCCCATGAATGTTGATGAAGCATTTGTCCCTTGGTTTTATATTAAAAAAAAGTTTTAGTTTATATTTTTTAGATTCCACAAATATATTAAAGACACAAATAACATTTGGTAGATATCTAAAAATGAGTAAGAATAATTAAGGCGGACTATTGCTTTTACCATATGAAAAAAAATCAGCACATCGTGCGGGTCCACGACTAGTTATGAGTAATCTTTCAATAAATTTTATAAAGGCCATTAATGGACTTAAGTTGACTTCATAAGTCATCTATTCAAGGTGTCAACAGTGGTAAATATCTTTCACAATCACATTTTTCTCTTCTTTCAAAAATTTTAGTTTTATTTATTTATTATTGATTTATTGTTGTTATCTTTTAACTTTAACATATTGCTATTTGGTAAGCTTTTTTGATTGGTGGCATTGGTGGGATGCTTATGATGAGCAGGTGGTAAATAAAAACATCAGTTCAAGCCACCAATATATCTTATGCGTAAAGTTTTAGAGATACTATGTTTAGCAGAAAATGACCCTTCCAATGTATATAAAGTTTTGAGAATTTGTTCCAATAAGTTAGAATCTATCATGTGTTATGTGTGCTTGGTTTTGATGTAGGTGTTAATTCTTTAATTTTGAAATTATAAAAATACTTTTGATCTAAAGTACAACTTTTACATTTGACTTTTTATTGATGAACTTTTCCGAGATGTATCATTTATATGTATTTTTTTATGAACTTTCCCGTGCATCGCACGGGTTAGCGACTAGTTAAAATAAAGGCCAAGTAGACAGAAATGAATAACATACTTATAAATGTGTGTATATGTATAAAATACATTGAAGTGAAAGGAAAAGTTTCAAGGCATACACATACAAAGAAGGGTCTAGTCCAAATATGTTCCCCACTAAGATCTATCTATTATCTATTATATATAAACTAATAAGTGAAGCTGAAAGATTTTTTTTTGTCTTCTACCAAACTTGCCACGTCAGATTTGCCCTTCCCACATCATTCCCAATGTCATGACCCACTTTCCTTTTTATTTTGTTGGGCTTTTGTGATCCGGCCCACTTCCCTTTTTATTTTGTTGGGCTTTTATTATTTTAACTCATCATTTCTCCATTTGATTCAATTCTCACTCACACATCTCATAATTAATGTTTTCTCTCTCACACGTTCTCCACTCTCTCTCTCTCTCTCTCTCTGTTTTACGCACAGCTCCTAATCTACCTACGAAACGGTACACGCTTCTTCTTCTTCTTCTTTTTTCCCTTTCCCTCTTTTCTCTCTCTTGCTCGACTCCTCAGCTCCATTAAATCCGGCCTCCTTTTAACACATACTAAGTCAGGGCCAGATTCTTTAACCGTTTTCTTACAAAAATTGAACCGATTTTCCCATTGAAGGCAGCTCACCGTTACTTTGCCCCAACCTCTCTAAATCGAAAAATCTCTGATTTCCTCTTATTTAATCCCTTCAGTACCCGCTGCCCTAACAACAGCCAACCCAGCCAACCCAAGGTGAGCCTTTTTTATTTCTTGATTTTCTGGTGGATATTTTATGGTCTGTGTCTGAATCCTCTTTCAGTGGTTACACGTTTTGGGTGTTGACCGAATGAGAAGTTCTGCAACTCCAGGATGCAATTAGATTTTGATTCAGAAAAAAAAAATGTTCCTACTTACCAGGTATGTTTTGTACTCTTCCTTCGTATTTCTTTGTTTCATATGCTATATAAACATCTTCATGATACCCTATGAAGACACAAAGATAACATCCTTCTATGACCCAACCTTTGACAGGGAGACGTTCACAGTGGAGGTCGGATTTTCTATCCTCAATTAGGTTTCTTTGTCTGCTTCAATTTCTCCTTTAGATAGTATCAGTATTTCAGTTTGTTACTCAATTTTAGGGATTTGATATGATATAATTTGAATATGAAGAAGCCCAATTAAATTTGAATATGAAGAAACCCAATTAAAAATATTTTTTTGAAGAAGAGATAAGAAATTGAAGATTTATGGTACTAACTCAAATATGAAACTAACAAATCTGGGCAGTTTTATTTTATTATTTAATCTGCAGAATTTGTCAGCCTAAAAATGCCCAGCATATGTTCGATGGAACTCCTGATATATGTAATGTTTAATGGAACTCATATATTGTTTCATATATTGATGCTTTTCATAACTGTTATAAAGCATTATAGAGTGTATTGAGCAATTACTAAACATGTCACAGCCAAAATACCAAATTATTAAGATCGTTGTAAAGTGATTCGTTCAATTCGATATTTTAAGTGTAATGGCCATATTGATTGTTGTAGCTTCACAAGAAATGTCCTTAATTTGATTTTATTAATTAATAGATAAAATGATCACCATCTGATACGATAAAAGAACTTTATGAAATCTATTAATGTAAGCTTGGTTAGGATTAATTTAGCAGGTGGGAACAAAGTTTAAAAAGTCTATAGCAAGTTGAAACTCAGTGGCAGAATTCATATTAGTACGTTCATTCCCAGCTACCGGCTTTGGAGATAGCTGCCGACAAAGTGTAAGCGTTCCCACTAACATTGGCACGCTGTTCAAATATTCTTCAATGATTGAATGACTAAAGGTTTCACACTGCATTAATAATAGAAAAGAAGAGGAAATTAACTCTCCCTTTAGTGGATAACACCATTATTAAACCCACTTTAGTGACTAGAAAAAAACAGCAGGCTTTTGATATGATCAACATTAATCTTCCTCCCTATTCTGTTTTTTTATTTATTTTTTATTTTTTTATTGTGACATTATACAAATCTGTTCTGCATATTTTGGTGTAAACATGCAAAAAGCTAACTGATTGGTAAATAGTATGGGTTAGCTATTGAAAATAACACCAAATCAAATTAGTATTACCCTCTTTATAAATTAGTATTATCTTCATGAAATTCAAATACACTTAAGATTTAAAAAGGAAGTCAAGGTTTAATTTTGTATTGCTTTTGATTGAATTTGTGGGGTTTGTGGTATGGGATTTTGTGTTTTAGTTAAATCAGATTGGGTTTTCTGTTTGTGACTTTATGTTGTGTGCTTTCATTCAACCAAAATAATCATTGCTTACTTTAGTGTTGCATATTGCTGTTTTTGGAAATAATTCTCAGCACCTTTTATTTATTTATTTTTCTTGTAGGAAGCTAGAAATTGTACTGCTTGCAGTATAGACTCTGCAGATATGAGATCCAGAATCTGCTCTTCTGATTTAAATGACTCCCAGAAAGAACCAGTTCTTAGCTGCTTGGTAACTAGGAATTACAATCATCAAAATATAGTCAAACTAATATGGGGGTCCTCGGGACTAGGAAAACCATCATGGAAAGCTAACTCATCCTTTTTTTTGCTATAGGTGTTTAGTTGTTCCATTGAGATGGCCAATTGACTCAAGCATTAGTCCCAAAGCTGATCCTATGTTGTCTCTATCAGAACCATTGGCTTCACTCATTCTGAGGGATGATTTAGAATCATCATCTACAATTATATGTGAGTAACAAGTTTAAATTTGCAGCAATTATTCTTTTATTCAATCTGTCTTACTTTAGAATAGCTTAGACAAAAGTGTAGGGCAGTTTTTATTCAATTTATGTATGCATTAGATTGTCAAATGGGATTTACCATGCTGTTGAAGTAAGGTAAGACATCGGCAGAATGTTCTGTTTTGCTTTAAGTGACTAGCACAGCTTCTTTCCGAAATCCTGATACTGCATATAATATAACCACTGATTACTCATGCTGGTATTTGAAGAAATTCCTATAGAAGTCTTAAAATTATGGTGTGCAACATTGTAGTTTTTTTTTTTTTTTTCGTTCGTAACCCTATTTTGGAAATGATATTTTGAAGGCTTCAATCTATATTAGAACTTGATGTGTCATTTGTTTTTCTTACTATTCCCCCTATTGAGGACAAGACATGCATGTTGAAAATTTATATGTTAAATATTTCTTATATTATATATATTATGCCAAAATAAATGGAAAAAATTTTAATATGACACCAACATGACTGTTGTGTGAAGGTTTGATGTATGCATCATGCTTAGTTCTTCAATCTCATGAAACACTTATGTTATCAAGTTATTGTCGGACAGGTTTATTTATGAGAATTTTAATTATGGACTGCTCTTATATAGTATAAAAGTAATAAGCTTCTTGATACTGCCATGGACTGCTCTTCAATTGAATTAATTATTTTCTCAATTGACAATAGATGGCTGGATGATATAGTTACAGGAAAGCAGGGTGTGCCTTGGCAAATAACAACCTTATGTACTGGAAGACCTCTGAGGTTTGCTGGCTCTGAAAATGCAAACATTTGTATTTAGTACATAAAAAAGGTGCTGTAAAAAAACAAGACCGCCTGGCAACCTTGGTGACAAAGTCTTTTTTTTTTTCATGTAATACAAATTGTAGTGGTTTGTAGTTTTTTTATACGCTATTAATCCTACTCTTTTCTGTACTTTCTTTACCACATAACCAAAATAAAATGTAAGTTCCTATGATATAAATGTGATATTCTCTCTCTCTCTCTCTCTCTCTCTATATATATATATATATATATATATATATATATATATATATATATATTTTTTTTTTTTTCTTTTCTTTTCAAGATTTATAAAAAGCTTAAAGATTTATATATAAAAAGCTTAAAGAAAATGTCCATGACTATATTCAAAGGGCTTAAAGATATTTGGTCAAAGGTTGGAAATTATCTTCTTTACAAGGTTTGTAATCATGTTTGTATTGATACATTGATTGTTGATGGTTTAAATGTATATCTTATTTTTGAAAATGTATTTTTTAGGTGTGTTTACTAAGTTTTTTTAACTAAATAATATATATTTTTTCACTTACCTTTTTAAAAGTGGCGTAGGTTAGCCATTAGTGGTTGATTATTGTGTAAAGTGTAGCAAAGTGTTTAATCTATTTGTTAGTTTTTTTTTTTGTTATATATGTGTTTATTTCTATTCACAAATAAATTGTCATAGGCTTTGAATGCAATGATTTTGAAGAGTTTTTTTCTTTAAAATTGTTACCTATTGATTTGATGCTAGATCATGTATACAATGCTTTTGTATAAATGCTAGGTGAAGAATTATCATGTATTATTAGATGAAATAGATAGTCATTTAAATTCAAGTGCTCTTTTTTGTTCTTTGGAATTCAAACAAATTCTAACAACTTTTCATTGACATTCTCATTTTACTTATATATATATATATAATAAAATTTTCCGTGCATCGCACGGGTTTGCGACTAGTATAAACTAATAGGTGAAGCTGAGAGATTTTTTTTTGTCTTCTCCCAAACTTGCCACATCAGATTTACCTATTCCCACATCATTCCAAATCTCATGCCCCACTTTCCTTTTTATTTTGGGGCTTTTATGATCCGGCCCACTTTCCTTTTTATTTTGTTGGGCTTTTAAATTGTACCCCACGTTCCAACTTCTAAGCTGTTTTTTTTTTTCTTTTTTTTTTTTTTTTTTTTTTTTTTTTTTTTTTTTGATAGAACTTCTAAGCTGTTACATTTATGAATTTTCCCAACCAAAACGTAAGAAAATTCTGACTTTTCACTTTTTCACCAAAACGTATCGACTCTTTACAACCATTCTCCTTCCTTCATTCAACCATAACCAGCTGAACCTGAACAAGCACAAATGGTGGTTACAGTTTGGAGTGAAACCGTATCAGCAGACATTTATTGAGCCTCTCCTTGGATTTGGCTGTTACAAGAGTGTCTGACCCTACCTTTTCTCTTCTTCAAACCCAACTCCTTCAGACCCTTTAGTTCTCTCGCTCTCTCTCTTTTTAATATAAATTTTCAATTTCTCTCCCTCCACCAAACCACTGATTGATCGGTATGGCCTTCAATGGAACTGCTTTCCCGAGTGTGATTCCTGTTCTTTTTGTCATGTCCATCTCCTTTGGCTGCCCGTCCGCCGAAACCAGCTCCCTAATGTGAGTTTCTTCTATACTTTTTTCCCTAATTTTGTTTTTTCTTTCCGGTGGATCTGTGATTTTTCTTTTGCCGTGGATTTGTGATTGTTTGTGGCTCATTTGGTTTGCTTCCCTTCTCTTTGGTTTGAGGTGCACCCTTGGCATGCCTTTGATGTGTTTGATATATTATCTAAAAGGATGGTCTACCAAGAGCATTCATGGCCTTCTTTTGAGTTGAATAAACATGGCTGTCCAACACTCCTCTGAAGTAGCTAATGGTTCCTGTGACGATGATGGGCATCTGAGAAGATCTGGTAAAGATTTTTTTCTAGGACTATACCATAGTTCTTTTAAATTTACTTCCAATTCAGTGTTGAATTCAGTGCCTTTTATGGGAAACTCAATCAGGAACCTTAGGATATGTTTTATATAATCTTCAACTTATATAAAGGTTCAATTTTTTTTTTTTTTATAAGGTTCTATATAATCTTCAACTTAGGATATGTTTTATATGCCGCCTAATTTGGTTCAGTGAAAGTTCAGGAAGAACACACACCTGGTTTTGTGCTTTGCTTCAATATTTGAGCTTGTATGGGACTGATATTGCTTCTGTAATTACTACAGCTACCAGAATGAGGCACTTCCACTGTGAATAGAGCATAATAGAATTTTGTGTATTGATATATTTTAATACCCCTTTGAATGTTCATTTTAGTATGATCGTGTTTTTCATCAGCTATATAATCCACTCCTTTTCTTTTCTTTCTTCTTGAGTTCAAGTTGGCTAAGTTTCTTCTTCCTAATTCTTATATTTTCCTTTCTATTAGGATAGTCTTCTGTGCTTCTAACATAATGATGTGTCATGTAAGGATTATAGCCTATCTGTTAAGCCTTCATATGGTTCAGCCATATAATCCTTAGGAGGCTCTTTCTTTTTATCATTTTCCTTCTTTGGCTCATCTTTCTTTTTATCACCTGTTAAGCTCTTCTAACATAATTTACTATTTACTAAAAAGATGTGTATGACCAGCAGAGGACCAATTGGTAAGATGAGATGTGATAATATTTGCATGATAAGATATGTTCATGCCCTTTTCTTATGATGTGCATTTGGTTCTAATTTTTGTCTTTGAATTTAAATTAGTGGTTTCCTTTTAGTAATAACCTTGAAATTGATTGTAGATGGTTAGATATGCGTCAATGGATGGACTAATAGCTTTGTTAGATGGCAATTACTTTCACATATAAGGTTTGTAGGTACTTATCCAAATACTAATAAGGTTTGTAGGTAGAAATCAGATAGGTGCCGCCAATTTCATATATTTTTAGCTGTTTTGGAGATGTTTGCTTATATATTTCTTGATTTTCGTTGGGGGACTGGAGCTCTTATTAGTTGGACAAAAATTTCCAAAAGGAATAAGATTTTACATAATAACTTTTAAACTCTCAATATATATATATATATATTTTATAATAAACTCTCAATATTTATGAGCATGAACGTTAAGGTTCAAAAATTTATTGGTGTAGCTGCAGAATTTTTGTCTCACTTTTGTTGATAGCCATGTTGGTATGGCTGAAAGTTAGAATAAGAAAAATGTGTGAAGAAATTGTGGTTTGAAAATTTACACTATCTCAGCTAGGATTAGATTATTTGTAGTTTAGTTGCTTTGAATGTGAATGGTTGAACATACTCACTTGGGATCTTCACAGGCATTGCATCTGCAAAATTGTGGCATGTAGAAGATTATGTTTAAGATTGCTCTATAATGACTTCCTAAGTCATGACCTTTGAGGAAGTCATGGCATGAACTAAACTTTTTCGAATATTAGACCCATTGCTTGGAATTAACCACCTATTAATCACTTTTTATGTTCTTTTATTTAAAAAGGGTTTTTGTAATCGGTAAATTCTATAATGGTTTATCCACCTATTGAGCAGTTTAAATGTGGATTGCAATCGGTAAATACAACACAATGATGCAACATATTCCACGCATCGCGTGGGTCCGCGACTAGTTCATAATAACACTTTGATTTATTTCCAACAAAGAACATACACACGAAAACACTTCCTGCAATCTGATCTCTTCACAAAGTTCCATAATCCTGCAAAAGTAGTAGTTACTAGTTAGTTATTTAAGCCATGTTGGGACTGTAAGAAAATTCCATGATACAATTAACAAAAACAACATTAGGGAAAATAATATCCAAATAGACTTAATTTAATCTTTCTATCCTAACAAAAGCACTGAAAAATCTACTTGTACTAGCAGATCATGTACCTAAGAACGTTTTGTGCTTGTGGTTAGAAAGAATCATTTGGAAACTGAAATGTATGAAATTTAAGGCCAGTTTGCACTACTAGGTAAGTCCTAAGTCACTCTATGGATTATCTATTATTGGCTAAACTTCTGTATGACTGTATGGAAACATGTTGTAGCACCTTACTTGGTCATCGTCCATGAATCCCGATACCAAGAAAAGCATTTTTGATCTTATAAAGCTCTCTGGTCACATCCTCCATATTAATTCTTTCTTTTGGCGATTCCATTGAACAAGCAAGGCCGACCTTGAAAACTGAAAGTAAGCAATTGTGCATATTGGCATTCATCCGGCTTAGGTTCTCAATGTGGTTGTTTTCTTCTTCTGCCTCAATATTGTTGTGATCATCATTGTCATCATTATCTATTTCTGTTGCTGGTGCTGTTTCCTCTACTTCTCTTGTGGAAAGGTTTGGATCCACAATCTGCACAAGTCTTTCTGGCAATGCCATCCTAACAAAGTTATGAAGGTTGAAACCATCTTTAAACATTTTGTCAGTGGGTCTCCGCCCCGTGAACATCTCCAACACAAGTATTCCATAGCTATAGACATCGCCCTGCTTTGACGCCTCACCACCCATTCCGTATTCTGCAATTTAAATGTTTCACATGCTTCGTTAATATGAGGGAAATTTTTTTAATAGCAGGTTACTACTTACTTTTAGTGATCTGGGATACAATATAATTTAGAGGTTAAATAATGTGTTTAATATTTGGAAATATGTGACATAGAATCTGCATTCTAAAATCAAAACTACTAAAAACTTTGGAAAATTGCATGATATAGAAGGGAGCAACATTCATACTTACATCTTACATTTTGCAATGAAAAATATAGTTAATGATTAATTATGACCATCTAATCATCATATTTCATATTCCCCTACTACAGAGAGACTGATTCTCTCTAAGCTGTCCCCACCATTTTTATGCTAGGTCTACATGGTTCTATTTCTTGATAAATCTGATTGGCATGCTATGAGCATAATCACAGAGAGGCATGAAGAAGTAAATTGACAAGGCTAAAATGAATATGTAAAT